>CM032454.1:108344680-108387180 GCA_019049505.1 Pachyrhynchus sulphureomaculatus | reverse complement strand
TTTCATGTAGTGGAGATATTCAGCGCATCATCTCGCTTATTTAGCTGTCCATTTTTTTCGATTTCCAAGGCTTCCCTGACTATGCATGTTTTATAATGTGAAATCGAGCTATTTGTTTAGATCCCTCAAAATTGAAGTTGTGGCCAGTATCATGATGGTGCTGAAAAAGAGCTGATGCTGTTTTTTTGATACTTATTTTATGTTATTGGATCTGGGTGGAGATTCTTTTGTTTGTTTGTACTATATACAATTTGTGGCAGTCTCCGCATGGAATGCTGTAAACTCCATGGTTTTCAAGTTTTCTCTTGTCCTTGGGGCTACCCAGGATGTCTGCCAGAGTGTTTTGTGGTTTGTATGCTGCTCCTATGTTGTGTTTTCTTAGGACTTTTCCAATCCTATCTGTAACTTCTTTCACATACGGTAATAGGACTCTGCTTTGGTTGAGGTCCCGTTCTCTGTCCTTGTCTGTGGATGGCGCTGCCTTTCTAATGCTCTCCGTATGGACTGGTCTTTATATCCGTTCTGCTTGAATGCCCTAGTAATTTGTGTAATTTCTTGCTGTCTCGTGTCTGATTCGGTGAGTCGATATGAGGGTGTTGGCTACCGACTGGATTTGGGATGGGATGGTGGTGTGAGCCAGCGCTTAAATATCTGTTGGTGTGAGTGGACTTCCGGTAGACTGAGTATTGAAGTTGACCGTTGTTTTTCCGAGTTATGAGCCCTCAGGGGCTAGGGGAATCCCAGGATTCTCCTAGTACGGGCATTGACGATCCCGAGGTACCTGAGTCATGTTGTGCTGTCTTGTGTTGTCCAGATTATATGTAACAAAAACGCAATCTTAAGGTGTTTACCGTGCCGAGAAGATGAATGGCTCAGCGTTTATGAGTCGCAAACGGTCCCCCCGGACACCGGGCGCCCTCCGGGAGTAAGTAGCCTTGCTGTGGCATCCAGGCTCTGCCGCAGTCGACCATTCTTTCCTAGGATACTCGTGAGAACACTATGTCACAAAATAATAATTATACTAGTGATAATGGCAGAGTGCTGAGGAGGCGGACCCCTGTCGTACAAACAGCTACAGCACCACCACAACAACAACAACGACAAACGATCCAACCAACCGCCTCAGCTGAAACTACCCCCGATAGTTTTACCAGATCCGACATTGTAGGTGATGGAAATTGCCTTTTCCGTGCAGTTAGCTTACACCTATATGGTCACCAAAACCATCATGAAAGACTCCGAGAGGCTGCTCTAAGATATATACAACAAAACTGGTCGGAACTTAACACATTTTCATTAATGGGGGACGACGATATGAAAGACTTCAATAACTACTATAACTATATGAGGAAAAAATGGCACCTATGGAACGAGCCTAGAGATACTTGCCCTCTCGGAAACCCAGAATAGCAACTTCCATATCTTCTCAAAACAACGAAGAACAAGAGATACAAAAATAACTTTTAGGGACAAGCCAACAATAATAAGCACAAGAAAACACACCGAAACTATTTACCTTCTACTAACAGGCAACCCAATGTCGGGACACTTTGAGCTTCTGACACCACAAAACACTAAAAACATCCCAAACAACAGTAGACCAATAAAAGAAGCATCGGGCGAGCGACGTAGCGGTCGAGAACGTCGCGGGAAATGGCAGCTCGACCAAAACGATGAAGACCGGGCAACTGACAATGGACCTGCCAAAAGTGTTGTGCCGGCGAGTCAGCCGACACCCACCAAGGCGGGAAAATCAAGGCAACGCATGAGTTATACTACAGGAACAAACGAACACACCATGCGTTGCTTTGATAAAAGCACAAGTCCTGACAAAGAAACCACTGAGAAGGGAATCACTCGCCGCCTAGACCCACCACCATCAATCCCAAACGCAACCGACGAAGTATTTAATCAAAAACTCCCGCAACGACAAAGAAATCCCAACAGCACAAAACCAAAATTCAAACGGCAAATAAGAATAGAAAACCAAATCAACAACATCAGTAGATATCTAGGACACCTTACGCAGTTTATCAACGGGAACGTGTCCAAACGAGTCACGCAGAGTATAAACAAGATCAAGTCCGGGTCTCCCAACAGAACACTGCCAGAAATCCTGGATACTCTGAAACAAAAATTATCCGTATATGCCGCAAGATTTCGTAGATACAAAGAACCAAACGAGAGGAAAGATACCAACAACCTCTTCCGAAGAAGCCAAACACAGTTCTACCGGAAAACTATGCACAGCAAACAGACACCAGTGACCGAACCACCAAACAAACAAGAACTGACAGATCATTGGAAAAGTATCTGGTCAGAACCCAAACTACCCAATAATAACACCCCCTGGATCAAAGCCAAAGAAGGCAAAGATAAACATGTGACAGAACAGGAAAATTCCACATTAACTACTGTGGGACCAAGGAGCATGATGAGGCGCCTGGATGCAAGAAGTTCCGAAGGTAGAATGGCCCCCCGTTCGGATCTCCGGGTAGGGGCTGGTTCGGAGGCGTCGACTTGCAGACATCATAATTTTAAGATAGATTTTTGCAACATACGAGGTATAAACTCGAACATAAATTCAGTGCATCAACACCTGCAATCAGATAAACCTCATGTACTCGCTCTATGTGAAACCAAGGTCAGTCCATCGACCAGCACGGTCAACTATCTTTATCCTGGGTACGACTTCTATTCCCGATTTAGGCGTAACTTTGGAATCTGTCTTTTTGTCAGAAGCGACCTCTCTTGTCAACGAGAAGAAGCTCTGGAGCCCCCAAACTTTGATGTTATGTGGTTAAAAGTAACGACTCAACAAACCACAAGGTTCATCTGTATCCTGTATCGACCACCAAGTGATACCAATTTTCGAACACTTTTCGCTTCTCTTGCAGACACCATCGATCATTTACAAAGTAACTATCCAAATACCGAAATTGCCATCCTGGGCGACTTTAATGTCCACAATATCAACTGGCTCAAATATTCAAATACTACCGACGAACAAGGTCGTGAAGCTGAATCATTCTCATCAGTTATGGCTTAACTCAGCTTATTGACGAACCAACACGGATCCCTGATCGAGACGGGGAGTTCGCCAGTCTTCTTGATCTGTTTTTAACCACCAATCCGGAGATTTACACGGTCACCGTAAATCCGCCGTTAAGTTCTTCCGACCATAAACTGCTTTCGACATCGAGTATCCTGCCAATCAGTGACGGAGAGGCGCCTAGGCCGCGCAAGATTTGGCACTACAAATCTGCTAAATGGGAAGATCTCATGGAATACTTTCGAACTTTCCCTTGGATGGACGTTTGTTTTCGATCCGATAATCCATCTGACTGCGCCAGGGAGGTCTCCGATGTTATTTTGGCTGGTATGGAAGCTTACATCCCTTTTTCGAAGAAATGCTCCTCCAACGGCAAGCCTTGGTTCGACCGAAAATGCAAAGAAGCTGTTGCTTCTAAACATATTGCCTACCGACAATGGCGTGAAAATCCTAACACCTTAAATCGAAACATCTTTGTTCATGCCCGGAAGAGATGCAAGGGAATTATCGACGAAACCAAGGAGGCACACAATCAACGAATTAGAAACAAACTTTTCGCTTGTCCCAACAATTCCAGGTCCTTTTGGGCAGTCGCTAAGGCAGTTAGTCAAAATTTTACCAAATCCACCATACCACCACTCACACGGCCAGATAATTCCATTGCAACCACACCTGTTGAGAGATCGAACTTGTTGGCTGAACTCTTTGCTTCACATTCTACTGTCGATTTCGAAGGAAAAACACCACCTACTATTCCCATATTGCAGTCAAGGATGCCCGATGTTGTCTTCAGACAGTGCATCATAAAGCGTATTTTAATGAAGCTAGACACCAAGAAGGCTTCTGGCGCTGACGGAATACCTGCCATAGTTCTCAAAAACTGTGCAAGGGAACTAACACCAGTTTTCTGTAGACTTTTTAACCTATCCTACAGAAAGGGAATATTTCCGTCCTGCTGGAAATAAATGTGCCACGGTTCAGCCGATACCTAAAAAAGGTAAGAAGACCTTGCCAAATAACTACCGACCAGTTGCACTACTTTCAATAATATCGAAAGTCATGGAAAAGGTTATCAATGAGCATCTTCTAAAATATCTTGAACGATTCAATATTATTAGCGATCATCAATATGGTTTTCGTAAACATAGATCAACAGGAGATCTTCTAACTTATGTAACACATGTTTGGAACAACGCAATTGAACACTTTGGAGAATCTCGAGCGGTTGCTCTTGACATATCCAAGGCATTCGACCGTGTTTGGCATGATGGACTGTTGGCTAAGTTGCGCTCTTATGGTATGTCTGAAAGGTTCTGTTTGTGGCTCTCATGTTTCCTCAGAGAGCGTTCTTTACGAGTGGCGGTCGACGGATTTCTTTCTAACACCCTTACTATCAACGCCGGTGTGCCCCAGGGCTCCATACTGTCTCCTACTCTCTTTCTCATTTACATTAACGATCTGCTGGAAAAGACCGGGAATCCAATCTATAGCTTTGCAGATGACAGTACGCTTGTCTCTTCATTCACCTTGAACGCTCGGACATCGGCTGCTCAGGCGAATATCCGCAGACAGCAGGAGGTCGTTCAACTTAACAAAGACCTGGAAGAAATTCTATCTTGGGGTGACAGTAACCAAGTGGAATTTAACGCTACAAAAACCCAAGCGGCAGTTTTTTCTAAAAAAAGTTAACGTTGCTGAACCCGACATAATTATGTCGGGGCACTCCATTCCCCTAGCATCGTCGCTCAATTTGTTGGCGTTAGTTTGGGAGCAAATATGTCTTGGCATGAACATGTTGCAGGCATAGCAAGGAGAGCTTCTCAAAAGTTGGGAATATTATTTAGAACCAGAAAGCTTTACGCCCCACAGCAACTGTTAATTCTTTACAAAGCCCAAATTCGACCAACTATGGAATACTGCTCCCACGTTTGGGGCTCCGCTCCTAAACATACACTGCATTTGTTGTATTCTGTTCAGAGAAGAGCGGTCCGTCTGATTGGGGACCCGGAATTGACCGGCGGCCTTGATTCGCTGGATCATCGAAGAACGGTTGGCGACTTGAGTATGTTCTACAAGTATTTTCGTGGAAAGTGTTCGAAGGATGTAGCCCGCTTAATTCCTCCCAAAGCGGTGCATGTTAGAAATACATGTCGCGCTGGTGCTTCGCATCCGTATGAGGTTCAGCTTGTTACTCCCGCGTACGACGCTTTTCAAGCAATCTTTTATATGGAGAACGTCACCCCTTTGGAATAATTTGCCCAGCCCTGTGTTTCCCACCGAGTACAATTTACAGCGATTCAAGAACAACGTGAATAGCTTTTTCCGCACTCGTGCCGCTCCTGGAGCGCTTTAGGGACTTCCCTGCAGCACGTATGCTAGACCAATAAAAAAAAAAAACATCAAGGAAAGGGAGGCTTTTTTCTTCTTTTACTTCCAAAGGGAACTGTATCCGGTGGTGAATTCTATTTAAGTAAGTCAGGAAGTTGTCTAATTAATTTCGGCCATGGAGCCAAATTATAAAGATGTCATCAACATATCGTTTCCAGAGCTTGGGTTTGAGTGGTGAGTTTTTAAGGGCCTCTGTTTCAAAATCATATAGAGATTGGCTATACCGGTGAAAGGGAAGATCCCATGGGCGCTCCAGCTGTTTGTTTGTATATCTTGTATATATATATATATATATATATATATAAATATATATATATATATATATATATATATATATATATATATATATATATATATATATATATATATCTATATATATATATATATATATATATATATATATATATATATATATATATATCTATATATATATTATATATATATATATATATATATATATATATATATATATATATATATATATATATATATATATATATATAATGCCAGTCTTCTTGATCTGTTTTTAACCACCAATCCGGAGATTTACATGATCACCGTAAATCTGCCGTTGGGTTCTTCCGACCATAAACCGCTTTCGACATCGGGTATCCTGAGTAGTAGAGTAAACGCGCTTCTGGGACACCTCGATGGCCACTTTTTTACCCGACCTTGACCACTAGCCGAAGAAGTGATTTCAGGAGCTGAAAGTCATTTGGGTGATGTCTTCTGGAAGTTGGGTCAAAGAAGGTCGTTCTTCGTCCGCA
Organism: Pachyrhynchus sulphureomaculatus; assembly: GCA_019049505.1. Taxonomy (NCBI): domain Eukaryota; kingdom Metazoa; phylum Arthropoda; class Insecta; order Coleoptera; family Curculionidae; genus Pachyrhynchus; species Pachyrhynchus sulphureomaculatus. The sequence goes on along the minus strand of CM032454.1, from coordinate 108,380,973 downwards.
TAAGTGAATTAGTTACGTTTTGTCTTCAGTGGCGTCCCTGAAAAATTTCCTGAAAATCTACAAGAAGTGCTGAAGCCGAAGAAGTCGTCAATGACGTCACAAGTCCAGTGGTTGTTGATCAGTGCCCTTTTGGCATATTTCCTGAACCTCTTGAAGAAGTGTTTACCTGTTTACCCTGTTTACCTGTATACCTGTATACCTGTTTACCTGTATACCTGTTTACCTGTACCTGTTTACCTGTAATTACCTGTAATTTACCTGTAATTTACCTGTAATAGCTGAAGAAGTGTTCAATGAGGTAATTTGTCCAGTGGATGTAGCTCAGTGCCTTTTTGTCACTTTTGACCTTGAGGACTTGGTCTTTAGAATAAATGTGTGTTAAATGTTGTGTATTAAATGAAATAAGTTAAAAAAAGTCATGTCTGTTGTAGGATTTGAACCTACATATGTTGGTTTCAATACTGCAAAAACTGGGGACTTAACCTACTTAGCCAAATAGGATTCGTAATAGAGAATGCAATTGTTGGGATGCCATAAAAAAAGGTATGTTGAAAGATGTGCAAGAAGTAGTCGTCAATGACGTAAATTGTCCAGTGGATGTTGAATCAGTGCCTTTTTGGTAAAAAATACTTTGTCTAAGAGGTGTTTTAATGTTAGATGTGAATATGTGTAAGTGTATTAGTTAAGAAAGTGCAAGAAGTAGTCGTCAATGAGTTAAAATTTGTCCAGTGGCTGTTGAACAGTGCCTTTTTGGCAAAATAAGTTGTTGAAAATGTCTTTCTAGAGGTAGAATCGGTGTAAATAGGTGTAATATGAGATTCTGCAAGAAGTGATCGTCAATGACGTAACAAGTCCAGTAGATGTGGAAACAGGGTATCTTAACTTCATTAAAAACTTTGTAAACTTTCATTTGAGGAGAAGTTGCATTAGTTTAGATGCTCATTGGTGTGGTCTTATCAGAGTAGGCGTAACTAGATAAGAAAGGTTGTATTTGGTTGGTTGAATGTGTAAAATTAGATAAGAATCTGTGTATTTGGATAGGTGAGCTGTGAAAATGGGTGTTGTCTATTGGAAAAGGCATGTATTTGATAGGTTGTTGTGTAAAATTTGCTAATAAGAGTATAAATTTGATTGGTTGAAGGGTAAAAAATGTGTGTTATCTATTCGAAATTGCATGTGTCTGATAGGTTGAATTGTAAAGGCAAAGAAGTAAATGTATTAAAAATAGCAATGATACAATGTAAAATCTTGTAATTTGAGCGAAAACAGTAAATAACTGGCGCCGTAAAGTCGGTAAAAATGTCGAAGATAAGGCAAAATGTAAACAAAAAGTATGACTTATGCTAATTTCCTTGAATTGAAACCAAGTAAACACTTTTGCGAATTATTCTAAAAATATAAATGACGTGATAGCTAGAATGTTCTAAATGGTCTGATAGGTCACAAAATAGATAAGAAAGGTCAAAAATAGTTGATAAGGATATGTTTTGAATGCATACAAGTGTATTAAAATTGATGAAATTTGTTAGCAAGTAAAATAAGTATGAAATGAGCTTAAAAATAGTTTTGATAGGTCAAATAATGGATAAGAAAGTTTAGAAATTGCTGATAATGAGTTGAGTAAAATGCATAAAAGTGTTGTAAAATTGTTGATATTTACTAAAGGTGGTAAAATAAGTATGAAATGAGCTTATTGTGAGCTCGTTGAAATGTTGTGAACTCGTTGGATTTTGCTATAATATGTTATATGAGATGAAAGCAAGTTAAATAAGTAATATTTGTCAAGAATCGTAAAATAAGTACGAAATGAGCTTAAATGAATCTCAAATGAGTTTTTGGTTTGTAATAATAATAGTAAAAATATTAAATGAGCCTAGCTTTTTACCGTATGTGTGGGAACGTTGTAAAAGGTTTTGTTGAGCCTAACAAAAGTATAATTTGGTCTCGTTGTATTGTAAATCTTAGTAAAATATTTGTTAAAAATGAGCTGAGCCTAGCCTCGCCTTTGACTCGTTGTGTGGGAACGAGAGGAGAATAAAACATACAAGTATGAGAACACAGATTTTTATTCAAAACTGTTTGAAATGCATTTGAAGCCTCGTCTGATTACTTACTAAAAATACTTAAAAGTAAAAATATCTATAAAACAATAAAACTAACTAAAATGTACAAAAAAAATACACCTCTATAAAACTTAAAAGTACAAAATATCTATAAAACAATAAAACTAACTAAAATGTTAAGATGTAAATGTAGAGCCTGGTACGAAATGATACAAAAACCTAAATTAAATGAGAGAGTTCAACAAAAACAGATAAGAAAGATCAAATATTTATCGATAAGAGGATGTAAAATGTATTGGATAAAATATAAATTGCAATGTTATGTTTTACTAATAACTATATATTTGATTAGAAATATTAAATAAATGCGAGAGAGAGTTCAACAAAAAAACCGATAAGAAAGGTTAAAATTAGTTGATAAGAGGATGTAAAATGTATTGGATAAATTAATAAAACAACATTTTAGATTCTTACTTAAATACTTAAAAGTACAAAAATAAATAATATGTTGCCTGGTACGAAATGATACCAACAAAAACCAGTTGTTATAAAATTAAATGAAAGTTCAACAAATTTGATAAGAAAGATCAAATTTTTGCCGATAAGAGGATGTAAAATGTATTGAATAAAGTACAAATTGCAATGTTATGCTTTACTAATAACTATTTGACTAAAAATTTTGAATTGCTTAATAGTATGTATAAATGAGAGAGTTCAACAAAAAACAGATAAGAAATGTTAAAATTAGTTGATAAAAAGTAGATTCGAAAGCATTAAAATAATTGAAAGACCAATAAATTTGTCATAAATTTAAATGTGTAAAATTTTTTGTTTTCCAAGTTACTACTATCACTAATTAGTTTATATTTGTATAAATCAAAATTTGTTTCCAAAAGAACAAAGATTTGACTAATAATAAACTAAGAAATAGGTTGTAAATATAATATCAATATTATTTGTCTACTAAAAAGCAAATTGGTTTAAATTATTGACTTACTTAAATACTTAAAAAATATAAAATCTCTATATAAAATTAACTAAAATCTTAATACAAAAATTATTATAATACATTAATCATCCTGGTGGGAACGTTTACGTATAGTGGAGGCTGCCATCTTCAGTTTAGCTGAATACGGGCCGCTTATTCCTGCTATTACATTAATTCTATTAGTATATCGAAGACATTTGCGACCCATATGAAGTAGTGTGTCCCTGAGCCATTCATATTCTTTCTTGCCTATGAACAGATTTTCATGTACTGGTCTGACTAATGCACAAGGCTTGTTTTTATAATAAGTTTGCATAATTAAAGGTTGTAGACAATTTTTACACTTTGATTTACTTAATTGAGTTAACATCAGGGACCAGCTCTTCAGTTGTACCATTTCAGCACTCCAACAAAATTTTAACGTTGCACCACTTCGTGAACATTTTAGTACTAGCTTATATGAACATTGAGAACTTGTCATCGTGTATGATTTGACAATTTTCTGTTTTAACTCGATGAATTAGGAATTATGTAGGTGTAGATCTGAAGTGGAATTATTTTTTAAAATTTCCAAAGAGATTAAATCAGTTATATGTCACTATGTTGATAACTTGTAATTGATTCGACATAAGACATGTATGTGTTTATATAATAATAAATACAAATCATCCGATATGCATTTTTTAGAAACATATACTAATTATACACGTTTATCAGTATAAATGCAATTTAAATTGGAAAATTACCACTTATCTAAATAATGATGTATGGAGTCGACTAGTCGCTATAGACAAAAAATAACAAAAACAAATGGATTAATTTAGTTTATAAAATGATAAGAGATAAATGTCGAAAACATGTTTATAATAACAAAGTGATTGGAAAATTTGCTATGACTTAATTAGCGCTATTACTTAAAAACAAACTGCAATATATAAAAAATAATAATAACAAAATCTGGTGATTGGAAAAACAGTAAAAGTATCAGAGAAATTTTATATTAGTTTTATAAATATATATTTAGATGGCAATTTTATTTAACATTGTATTAAAATTTATTTTTTAAAACATCTCAATAGATTTAGTTTAGATAATTGTTCAATTAACTTATTATTCTTATTATGATTGCAATAAATACTACATTGGATACATTTGTTTGATGTCGACAACTCTGACAATTCTTCATTGACACGTCTTAGTACCATATTAACATGGAAACATTCACATGTATCGGGTCCTTCTCGAACTCCAGGATGTGACCATACACATGATACGTAATGTGTTTCTAAATTATTTGTCGTAACTTGTTTGCGATCGATAAAAGGTGTTAAATATTCTCGATAAGATATTAGTCGAATCCTTGTTTCACAACAACATGCTAATTTCTTGACAAAATCATCAATTTTTCTACAAGTTTTATATACTAAATCATCTTGACTGAATAAATTCATTTTTGCAAATAAGATGAAATCTTTGACAATTTAATGTGTTATACTGAGATTCTCCTATAATTCTTGATGATAAGGTTAAAAAAACAACGATTAAGAAGGGATATGTATATTTAAATGGATATGTTTGGTTAGTAGTCAGTATTTGATAAACATAAAATCAAATAAACAATGAGTGAAGATCGTCAACAATTATATGTAGTAACAAAAAGAAATGGACTTTGGATTAATCGTAATGCTGTCGAATTAACACCTGGTAAATTGTTAAGTGGAGTCGGTTTATATCAAAATGGAGGATGTATAGCATGTGGTGTTCGTGATAACGATCTATTTTCAGGGGGACAACAAGGAATGCATTCGAAATGTCAGGATATCTGGAAGACTGGTACACATGATCTTATAGATAAACATGTACAATCAATAATTCCAAGACCGATTGGGGAACGAGAATACCAACAACGACAACGAGAACAAAGAGACAACCATTAGAAACTCCTTGTTAATTCTTATTACCTTTTATTTATTTTTTAAGTAATAGATATATGTATATTTGTCTTAATAAAGTCCTTATATCCTTAAATATTTAATGTTTTGTTTTTCTAGTATAAAGTCCTTATATTCTTAATACTTTTAGTATTTTAAATAGGAAATAATAAAACACACATGTTTGAAATTGAAAAATATTTATTAAACTCGCTCTTTCAATAATTTTTTTCTACAAATTATTCAGTTAACATTGGAAAAAATTCCTTAAAAAATTTATTAAATACATATGATGTTGATATTATGGGATGAATATCGATAGCCATGCCAATAGTGTCATACAATTTGTAGTACTACATTGAACTTTAGCATTGTAAATTAGATTATGATCTAAACAGGAAGGTTTTGTAGGTTTAAATGTTGGTATGTTCCATACATTTAAAGTATCTATATCAATCATCTTGAAATTGGGATTAGTATGCAAATTAGTAGTAGAAGCAGCAATGTTGTCTTGAACGAATCGAAAAGCATGTTTTCCTTTTACATACAATACATCAATATTGTCCAGTACTCTATCTAAAATTTCTCCAACTTGCTTGTAATCTACATAGCCGGAAGAATATCGTAAACCAAGTTCCTTTTCAGTCTTACAAACAGCTCTTTTATTGAGTCGAGATAATTGAGCAAAGGGTATTTTCGGTTTCAATACATAATGACTTGTCTGTAAACCATTTGATATCGTAATTTCTTTAGCATGGAATTCTTCCACATACACATCATGATTATCATCATCGGCAGCAAATAAAAAGTTAAATCCTTGAATATCGAGAACAGCCAACTTCATCGTGTCACAGTTACTTTACAACTAATAAAACTTTTACAAAGCAAACATATATAATATGACCTCTCCACAAAAATTGTTTACCTGAATTGATTTCAATATTAATCTTATTTTTGTATTTTTTTTTTAGGGAATGGAATAAAAAATAGTTAGGTCTCTAGAAAAGTTTAAATTATTAAAACAAAAAAGTTTTATACGAGAGAAATATCTATTTTCTTCTTAAAGGTATTTATATTACAAAATATCTAACATCTAAACTATAATATCTGGTATCCTAATTTAATTATATCCTCCCAACTTAAATATTCATCATCATCATCATCATCCACATCCATTTCACTCTCTGTTTGTTCAATCATCTCTTCATCCTCATCCATTTTCTCCTTTAACCACTTTTCTTTTAATTTACTCAGTGGGATTTCATCATCGTTGTCATCATCATCATCATCATCATCATCATCATTTTCATCAACTTGAACTTTTTGTTGTAGTAATTTTTCTTTTAATATGTTTAAGGGTAAATGTTCTTCCTCTTCTTCGACAATTTCCATTTCCCTTAATTCCAGTAGTCTTAGTAACTCTATATTTCTTTTAATAACGTTGTTGGCATTTACTTCTTCTTCATTAAAAAGCGACATTATTAAGTATTGGAGCAAGTAACTATTAGACGAATGAATTTTGTATTGATTTTAATACCTTTCTATACACCTATTATATAGGGGATTTAATCACATCATACATAGTCGTCATGAGAGTCAATTAGTCTATTAAAAATATAAAATAAGCAAATATGTAAACTAGTGGAGTCGTTTTGTCTGTAAAAATGTTGTCTGATAAGGTTTTTAAGTAAACAAGATATCATTAATTTATTGCTCTAGTCACATAAATTTTCCAAATATCAAATGACGTGATTTATTTTTTTACTGTATTTACTATATAAGCATTAAAATTTCTTACTCAGAGTCAAATTTATTTGTTGTGTAGTGAAACAAATAGTTGCTTTTAAAAATGTTGGTAATTTTTGAATCTGAAGACATTAAAGTGTTACCTATCAAAACGTTATATATATTAATAAAAAACTTATTCGTGTGAGTATTGTTTCATATAATTTACTACTTATATATTTAGCTTTGATTTTAATGATTGATTTAATTAATATATAGATTATTATATATCTTTTATTTCTTTCACAGACGTGGTGTGCATAAAATTGAAATTGTAAATAATACTAATCAAATTAATGTATTCTTGGACGGGGATGAAGCACCAACTACCAAATTGGAAGAAATTACCTGGATATTACCGATAAGGTATCTACACGTAGAGGCAGAGAGTGCAGAGGATGAAAAGACATTTTTGGATGCAATCCAAAAGTATCCAGGGATAAAATCCTATATATTAAATAATAAATATACCTTATAGTTTGTAAACGTAAAAGTTTTTGTTTTCAAGTTACTAATAAACTGTAAAACATTTACCTTTGTTTTATTTACGAATAATAGTTAGATATAAGATACATGAAAGTATTTAGTTATTCATTTTAATATTGGTTTCAACTGAAAATGACTTGGGTAGTAGGAGTAAAATAAAATAATTTTAAAATTTGTCTTGATTCGTTATATCAAAAAGGTTTAAATGAAATAATTTTAATAATAATAAAGTTTAATAGAAAACGAGATAGAAATCGATAAAGAATGAATTCCTCAACAAGTTGTCCTTCATGTCAAAGTAAAATAACCTATTTGGGTCATAAATCTTATAATCAGAATACTTATTGTTCCAATTGTATTCGATATTACAAAGAGGCTTCATGGCAAACTGTACGTAGTCTAGGATATATACCAAAAGATACTTTGGAAAGAAAAAAGAACAAATTGGAAAATGAAACCAAGAATCAATTTACTAACTTAATGCCAAATAATCAATATATATCTGTAAGAGACCGAATTGAATCATCATAAAATGAGATAGATGTGTTTTATTTATTTGTACTATTTAGTAAACTTAATAAAAAACATGTTATTACTTAAACATATCGTCTATTTTATAACTGAATACAATTTTGCAAGTATTAACTAATTACATACTATGTGATTTCATAAATCTGAGATTATTCTTCGATAAGATACCAAATAGTCGTTCGTTCGCATTTGTAACAATAATCTCGTAATCTGAGTCGAGGTCGAAGTTGTCGAACAGAATTATTACGTCTAATGATTAAATTTACTTGAGCTATATGTGGTTGAAAAGGTATACTTTTCGATTCTCTCCAACAACCACTACATAAATAAGTAAAGTTCATGGTAGCAGCAATTGTTATTTCTAAGACTATTTCTAAGATACTGATTTGTTATTCCTCCAAAAGATACCACATAGTTATACGAGCACACTGATTACAATAAACCCGTATTCGAGTTCGAGGTCTTTGATGATTTGCATATGGAACTCTGTGTGTTTCTCTCCAACAACTACTACATAAATAAGTAAAAAATTCCATGCAGATAATGTCAAGAGTAGCACATACAATGATAAATTATATTACTATGCAATGAGTAGTTCAAATGCACCAATGCTCAACTATTAAATTTTAACTTTCTCCTTCTCGCAATTTTCTATTTTGTCTTCTACACGTCGACAGTCGAATAATATATTTGTCTTTCGAGTCCAAAAGTACTTCTTCTCGTTCTAAACAGTCTTTTAGATTTACGAAAATTTTCGTTTCATCTTTCCTCTGTTGTTTTAAATCCTTTTGACATTTGGACAAATCGTTATCTAACTGATAGATTTCACGAGTCAGATCGGTCAAATTACTTTTAAAATTTTCAATTTCCTCCTTTAAATCGGCAATTACGACATATGCTACTTTGTATTTTTCTTGACAAATTTGCAATGTTTCCGTTAGATTGGTTCTCAATAAATACAAATCCGATTCCAATTTGATATTTTCCTTGAGCAGAGCAATATGTTTCGTATAATTTAACGACATTGTTAAATTCGCAGCCAGGTATTCGTATTCTAGAATTTTTCCCATACAAATATCATTAACAGCTTGTTCATTATCGTATAAATCCATATAATTGTCCAGTGACTTAATACATTCCTGATACAAATTTAAACTGGTATTATAAAGTGAATGATAATCCTCTAATAAATATTCGTAATTTTGATTACAAGAATTATTGACATCAGCATCGTAGTTGTTTGTACTTTGAACAACAACAATAACGAGAACAAACAATAGACAGGTAGAGAACATTAGTGTGGTCAATATGAGCGAATGATAAATGAATCAAAAACTTATTTAGCGTCTGTTTTTATAGAGATCGTGTTCTCCTCCCGAGAACCTCTTGAAGTCTCTAAAAAATATGGAAAATGTAAAATTTAACTGTTTAAAATGTGGATGTAAAGTTAACAAAAATATAAATAGTTACTATCGAGATCGAGTTAGAATACGTAAATATTGTACATATTGTTTAATTAATTTTGTATATAGGAAAAATAGCCTAATTTCCATGCTTCTATCAATTACAACTATAAATAGTAGGGAGAGATAACTTGTATAAAACATTTCATTAATACACACATCATATCATTCATTCAAAATGCCAGTTATTGTACGAGTAAAATGTCCACAATGTAAAGGTGAAAGTGAAATACGAAATCAAAAATGTTTGTCATGTGTGGTCAAAGATCGAATCAAACAGAACGATGGAGCAAAGAACGTACCTGCTTACTTTCTTTCCTTTGGCAAAGAAGAACGAGGAATCGAGAGAGAGGCTGCTGCAAGACAAGGAAACAGATAGCATCCATTTCCTGTTAATTATATATAAAAACATACATCAAATACAATCATATTATTTGTATACTTGCTATTGACACATACATTATAAAATAATGGCTTGTCTAAGAGCTTGGTGGAATGAAATATCCAATTTTCCCGATTTACCTGCGAAATTTATCATTTATTTTCAAGATTTTGTCAATTGGAATATCATTTCACGAAAACAACATTTAGACGAAGATCTAATACGAACTTGTATCAATAAAGTCAATTGGCAACTTATCTCCCAATATCAGCAATTAAACGAACGATTTATGGAGGAATTTGCCGGAATGTTGGATTGGAATGCCATCAGTATCCATCAAAACTTGACTGAAGATTTTATCCGTCGACATAGAGAACGAGTTAATTGGAAATTTATTCAAAAATTTCAACGAGGAATCAGTCCCACCTTTTTACAAGAAATGAAACCCTACATTGATCAAATTGAAAATTGTTGTTGTTAAATCTAAGTTATTCTTTTTTATACTTAATAAAACCTTTTTCAGTACAAATTGTTTTTTTGTTATTTTTTAACTACATACTGCTAATACTTTTATCATTGCATAAAACACGAGTTATATTAATTATATTGTACATTCAATGTATTTGAATTTATTCCTTATCTGGTAAATTTTAACCTTCTTATCTGTTTTGAACTCTCTTTTATGTTATAAAAAGATTGAATTGGTAAATACAAGCAATTGTCTGCGTTTTCCTCTCTCACAACATACTATTTTGTTTTGTGTGTGTGTGTAATTACTTAAACAGGTGAGTTTAACAGGTTTTATATTTATACATCATATCTAATTTGAATTGTTGTTGTTTGCAGTATGTCCTCTTTAAACGTTGAATCTAACATGCCTACAACATCTTCATCTAATCTAATCATTGATATGGATACAACAATTCCTACTACTACTACTACTCCTAAGGAAAAATTTCCACTTGCTAAAAATATATTTTTGGATGGTCTTACACATATGGGACTACTCAAATTTCTCAAGAGATTTGAAAACGTACACCTCTATAATGATGTTAAACATGAAAATAGTAGGGAATCATTAAAGACTTTTAGACAAAACCTGCACACATTAACAATTGTGAATAAAATGCAACAACAACAACAAAATTATAGACTATTTGAACGTTCACCACTATCTCAATTGTATTTTTCATTAATATTTTGACTCGATTGAAAATTTTGATGAAAAGAATATCATCGACTGTATAAAGGAAATTCCCACAGAAATATTTGAACAATTTCCATCGGTAATTGTTATCCCTAATAAGTACAATCTTAAGGACATTATTTGGAAAAGTATGCAAATACAAGAGATAGATTTAATTTCAGCCGTAAAATATGTAAAGACTCAATTTAAATTTTTTCACCTTATTATCCAAATACAACCTTTTCAACCAATATGTCTTTTTACCTCATTATCCACAAATGTATGATAAAACTTACTTTTCCGACTTGTATGTACGTATAGAAAGAGCAATTCAAATAATTAATGACGACGATGATGACAAATCGAAAATAATTATTCCGGGAAATAATTCTTGTTGGAAAGCATACAAATCAGATGCAGGTTTCGATCTTTGTATTAAACACGACACATTTTGTCCCGCAGGGAAAGCCACAAAGATTGAACTGATTGAAAAAGTAAATATTCCTATAGGATTCTATGGACAAATTGTTGCAAGATCCTCTATAAACTCTATAGGAACTATACGAACAGGTATCGTAGATGCAACCTACAACGGACCTCTAATTATTTATTTTATATCGGATGAAAATATCTTATTGGAAAAGTATCGAAAAATTGCTCAATTACTTATATGTCCTTTGGTAAATGCATCGATCGAAAGAAATATTACGACTCTAAAGAGAAGTGTTATCAGAAAATCAAACAATTTTGGTTCTTCGGGAAAATATAAGATTCCCGCTGCTCAATTTTTGGGTGGACGACAATATTGTGCACAACCGCAAACAGATATTGACATTGCAGAATTTAATCAATGTTTTAAAAATTTAGTCTATTCAGATTCTTCCGATTCTGAATAATTTTACGTTTGTTGTTGTACCTCTAAGAGTCTTTTTTACCTATTATAGTACAAACTGTATTAGATTTATCTATTATTAGTTTTTTAATCTATTAGTATATAAAGTTTAACCTAGGAATAATTTGGTTATAAAATAAAACAATATTTATAAGGTATTTTGGATTTTATTAAAGACTACATCTTTTTCATACAAAAAACTTTTTTAACAGGAAGCGTTGCAATTTCATCCCATACTTTTTGTGTCGGTTCCTTCTCCAAACGCACATGAATACGTCTCCTTTCCCTTTTTATTTCCAACAAAATATCTCTGAAAATAAATATATTGCTAGTAAGATGATTTATGAATTTTACTATTCATACTCACTTGAATAACTCTTGGAGTAATAATATATTTGTCGTCGATAAGGCATTCAAATCTTCAGATTCAAATATTAAAATCATATTTTTGCTTTCAAACTAACTAGAATCTTTACACACAACAAACAAAAGGTTCTTTTTCTCGAAAAACTGCTACTTTGATCAGACTTTCCTCTTCTGCTTTTTGCGTTATAATGTGTTAATATAAAAATTGAAAATGGTATAATTTTCTCTCTTGAACAATTCTTGAGAATCAATATCAACTTGCCTTTCTTCTTTTCTATTTGTAATTGACTTGGTATAAGACTTGTGTGTTTATATATTAAATACAGGATATTAATCATCTGATAAGCATTTGATATTTTCTAGAAACTTATATTTATCTATTATTAGTTTTTTAAGATTTATCTATTAGTATATATTCATAAGTTTAAGCTCTAGTAATTTGTTAATTTGGTTATAAAATAAAGCAATGTTTATAAGATATTTGTATTTTATTAAAGACTAACTAAGAATTTCAGCATAAAAAAAAATTTTTCACAGGTAACTTGTCAAATTCCTCCCATTTTTCTCGTGTCGGTTCCTCCTCCAAACACACATGAATCATGTACTGTCCTCTTCTTATTTCAAACAAAATATCTCTGAAAATCAATAATAATAATAATATGTTAGACAAGAAACAAGTAAAAGTTTAGTAAGGTGAATTTTACTATTCATACTCACTTGAATAACACACATATATCATATCTAATGATATATCATCATCTATTAATTCGACTGCCAAAAAGATCATTTTTTTTACTTCAAACTAGTGAGTATTACACAAACAAACAAAATTGTAATTGAATCGGTATAAGATGGGTGTTTATATTAAATACAGGATATTAATCATCCGATATGCATTTTTTAGAAATATATACTAATTATACACGTTTATCAGTATAAATTCAACAAAATAGTTTAATTTGGAAAATTACCACTTGCATCATGCAAAATTTCCATTTGTTATTAAAAACATATTTTTCGATATTTATCTCGTATCATTATATTTTTATAGACCAATTGACTTGTTTTTGTTTTTACATAAATCAAAACTAATTAAGTAAGACAACAAAAATATAAGATTGTATCATGCAAAATATTTGTTATTATAAACATGTTTTTCGATATTTATCTCGTATCATTATATTTTTTATAGACTAATTGACTTGTTTTTGCAATAAAGCAAAAACTAATTAAGCAAAACAAATCTATAAGTTTAAAATATAAAATAGAACAAATTATTTATTAATATAGTCATCAGTTTAAACGTTTAACTTGAACAAAAAATATTATTATTCAGTTAGTCAGTCATTCGATTTCAATATGATTGAATCAGATGTGTTTATTGACATTCAAGGATATAATTGTTCTTTTGGATACGTAATCAAAGAGTTGGCAATTTATGATGGACATCGTTGTGCAAATTATTTATTTAAACCACCATTCTCGAGAACTATGATATCTAATGCTAAAGATCAAAAATTGATTGATTGGTCAGACAAATATCACGGATTATGTTGGGAAAATGGATTTGTTGAAATAAACGATATCGAACCCATTTTACAAGATGTATTGAAAATTTATCAAACTCCATATCGAATTTACGTCAAGGGAAATGCAAAAGTGAATATTTTAAAGAAATTCTTAAATGAGGACTATATACACAACATTCCCATTGAACAAGAACCTAAATTAAGTCAATTTAAAATGATTCCAGAATGTTATTTTCATAAGGATATTAATCCATGGCATTGTACGTTATCCAATGTAAAACTACTATATAATTATCGAAATTGTTGGAAATAAAGAAATCTCTCTCTCTATTTAACTAAATGTCTTCTACCAACAACAGTAACAACAAAAATCAGTTACAAATTTTCCTTTTAGTCTTTTAGTAGACAAATAATATTGATATTATATTTACAACCTATTTCTTAGTTTATTATTAGTCAAATCTTTGTTCTTTTGGAAACAAATTTTGATTTATACAAATATAAACTAATTAGTGATAGTAGTAACTTGGAAAACAAAAAATTTTACACATTTAAATTTATGACAAATTTATTGGTCTTTCAATTATTTTAATGCTTTCGAATCTACTTTTTATCAACTAATTTTAACATTTCTTATCTGTTTTTGTTGAACTCTCTCATTTATACATACTATTAAGTAATTCAAAATTTTTAGTCAAATAGTTATTAGTAAAGCATAACTTTGCAATTTGTACTTTATTCAATACATTTTACATCCTCTTATCGGCAAAAATTTGATCTTTCTTATCAAATTTGTTGAACTTTCATTTAATTTTATAACAACTGGTTTTTGTTGGTATCATTTCGTACCAGGCAACATATTATTTATTTTTGTACTTTTAAGTATTTAAGTAAGAATCTAAAATGTTGTTTTATTAATTTATCCAATACATTTTACATCCTCTTATCAACTAATTTTAACCTTTCTTATCGGTTTTTGTTGAACTCTCTCTCGCATTTATTTAATATTTCTAATCAAATATATAGTTATTAGTAAAACATAACATTGCAATTTATATTTTATCCAATACATTTTACATCCTCTTATCGATAAATATTTGATCTTTCTTATCTGTTTTTGTTGAACTCTCTCATTTAATTTAGGTTTTTGTATCATTTCGTACCAGGCTCTACATTTACATCTTAACATTTTAGTTAGTTTTATTGTTTTATAGATATTTTGTACTTTTAAGTATTTTTTAGTAAGTAGAATAATTTTCTCCTTTTTAAGTTCTATATATAGTAGGTGTAAAGATTTTTTTACATCTTAACATTTTAGTTAGTTTTATTGTTTTATAGATATTTTGTACTTTTAAGTATTTTTAGTAAGTAATCAGACGAGGCTTCAAATGCATTTCAAACAGTTTTGAATAAAAATCTGTGTTCTCATACTTGTATGTTTTATTCTCCTCTCGTTCCCACACAACGAGTCAAAGGCAAGGCTAGGCTCAGCTCATTTTTAACAAATATTTTACTAAGATTTACAATACAACGAGACCAAATTATACTTTTGTTAGGCTCAACAAAACCTTTTACAACGTTCCCACACATACGGTAAAAAGCTAGGCTCATTTAATATTTTACTATTATTATTACAAACCAAAAACTCATTTGAGATTCATTTAAGCTCATTTCGTACTTATTTTACGATTCTTGACAAATATTACTTATTTAACTTGCTTTCATCTCATATAACATATTATAGCAAAATCCAACGAGTTCACAACATTTCAACGAGCTCACAATAAGCTCATTTCATACTTATTTTACCACCTTTAGTAAATATCAACAATTTTACAACACTTTTATGCATTTTACTCAACTCATTATCAGCAATTTCTAAACTTTCTTATCCATTATTTGACCTATCAAAACTATTTTTAAGCTCATTTCATACTTATTTTACTTGCTAAGAAATTTCATCAATTTTAATACACTTGTATGCATTCAAAACATATCCTTATCAACTATTTTTGACCTTTCTTATCTATTTTGTGACCTATCAGACCATTTAGAACATTCTAGCTATCACATCATTTCTATTTTTAGAATAATTCGCAAAAGTGTTTACTTGGTTTCAATTCAAGGAAATTAGCATAAGTCATACTTTTTGTTTACATTTTGCCTTATCTTCGACATTTTTACCGACTTTACGGCGCCAGTTATTTACTGTTTTCGCTCAAATTACAAGATTTTACATTGTATCATTGCTATTTTTAATACATTTACTTCTTTGCCTTTACAATTCAACCTATCAGACACATGCAATTTCGAATAGATAACACACATTTTTTACCCTTCAACCAATCAAATTTATACTCTTATTAGCAAATTTTACACAACAACCTATCAAATACATGCCTTTTCCAATAGACAACACCCATTTTCACAGCTCACCTATCCAAATACACAGATTCTTATCTAATTTTACACATTCAACCAACCAAATACAACCTTTCTTATCTAGTTACGCCTACTCTGATAAGACCACACCAATGAGCATCTAAACTAATGCAACTTCTCCTCAAATGAAAGTTTACAAAGTTTTTAATGAAGTTAAGATACCCTGTTTCCACATCTACTGGACTTGTTACGTCATTGACGATCACTTCTTGCAGAATCTCATATTACACCTATTTATTTACACCGATTCTACCTCTAGAAAGACATTTTCAACAACTTATTTTGCCAAAAAGGCACTGTTCAACAGCCACTGGACAAATTTTAACTCATTGACGACTACTTCTTGCACTTTCTTAACTAATACACTTACACATATTCACATCTAACATTAAAACACCTCTTAGACAAAGTATTTTTACCAAAAAGGCACTGATTCAACATCCACTGGACAATTTACGTCATTGACGACTACTTCTTGCACATCTTTCAACATACCTTTTTTTATGGCATCCCAACAATTGCATTCTCTATTACGAATCCTATTTGGCTAAGTAGGTTAAGTCCCCAGTTTTTGCAGTATTGAAACCAACATATGTAGGTTCAAATCCTACAACAGACATGACTTTTTTTAACTTATTTCATTTAATACACAACATTTAACACACATTTATTCTAAAGACCAAGTCCTCAAGGTCAAAAGTGACAAAAAGGCACTGAGCTACATCCACTGGACAAATTACCTCATTGAACACTTCTTCAGCTATTACAGGTAAATTACAGGTAAATTACAGGTAAATTACAGGTAAACAGGTGACACAGGTACAGGTATACAGGTAAAGGTGACAGGTATACAGGTATACAGGTAAACAGGTAAACAGGTAAACACTTCTTCAAGAGGTTCAGGAAATATGCCAAAAGGGCACTGATCAACAACCACTGGACTGTGACGTCATTGACGACTTCTTCGGCTTCAGCACTTCTTGTAGATTTTCAGGAAATTTTTCAGGGACGCCACTGAAGACAAAACGTAACTAATTCACTTATGCGGACGAAGAACGACCTTCTTTGACCCAACTTCCAGAAGACATCACCCAAATGACTTTCAGCTCCTGAAATCACTTCTTCGGATAGTGGTCAAGGTCGGGTAAAAAAGTGGCCATCGAGGTGTCCCAGAAGCGCGTTTACTCTACTACTATCCTGCTAATCAGTGATAGAGAGGAGCCTAGGCCGCGCAAGATTTGGCACTACAAATCTGCTAAATGGGAAGATCTCATGGAATATTTTCGAACTTTTCCTTGGATGGACGTTTGTTTTCGATCCGAAAACCCATCTGACTGCGCCAGGTAGGTCTCCGATGTTATTTTGGCTGGCATGGAAGCTTACATCCCTTTTTTCGAAGAAATGCCGAAAATGCAAAGGAGCTGTTGCTTCTAAACATAATGTCTACCGACAATGGCGTGAAAATCGTAACACCATAAATCGTAACACCTTTGTTTGTGCCCAGAACAGATGCAAAGGAATTATCGACGAAACCAAGGAGGCACATAATCAACGAATTAGAAACCAACTTCTCGCTTGTCCCAACAATTTCAGGTCCTTTTGGTCTGTCGCTAAGGCAGTTAGTCAAAATTTCACCAAATCCACCATACCACCACTCGGCCAGATAATTCCATCGCAACCACACCTGTTGATAGAGCGAACTTTTTGACTGAATTCTTTGCTTCACATTCTACTGTCGATTTCCAAGGAAAAATACCACCTAATATTCTCATATTGCAGTCAAAGATGTCCGATGTTGTCTTCAGACATCGTAAAAGAGTACTTTAATGAAGCTAGACACCAAAAAGGCTTCTGGCGTTGACGGAATACCTGCCATAGTTCTCAAAAACTGTGCAAGGGACCTAACACCAGTTTTCTGTAGACTTTTCAAGCTATCCTACAGAAAGGGAATATTTCCGTCCTGCTGAAAATGTGCCACGGTTCAGCCGATACTTAAAAAAGGCAAGAAGACCTTGCTAAGTAACTACCAACCAGTCGCACTGCTTTCAATAATATCGAAAGTCATGGAAAAGGTTATCAATCAGCATCTTCTAGAATATCTTGAACGATTCAGTATTATTAGCGATCACCAATATAGCTTTCGTAAACAAAGATCGACAGGAGATCTTCTGACTTATGTAACACATATTTGGAATAACGCAACACTTTGGAGAATTTCGAGCGGTTGCTCTTGACATATCCAATGGATGGAGTGTTGGCTAAGCTACGCTCTTGTGGTATGTCTGAAAAGTTCTGTTCGTGGCTCTCATGTTTCCTCAAAGAGCGTTCTTTACGAGTGGCGGTCGACGAATTTCTTTCTAACACCTTCACAATCAACGCCGGTGTGCCCCAAGGCTCCATACTGTCTCCTACTTTGTTTCTCATTTACATTAACGATCTGCTGGAAAAGACCGGCAATCCAATCTACAGCTTTGCAGACGACAGTACGCTTGTCTCTTTATTCACTTTGAACGCTCCGACATCGGCTGCTCAGGCGAATATCCGCCGACAGCAGGAGGTCGTTCAACTTAACAAAGACCTGGAAGAAATTCTATCTTGGGGAATTTAACGCCACAAAAACCCAGGCGGCAGTTTTTTCTAAAAAAGTTAACGTTGCTGAACCCGACACAATTAAGTCGGGGCACTCCATTTCCCTAGCATCGTCGCTCAATTTGTTGGGCATTAGTTTGGGAGCAAATATGTTCTGGTATGAACATGTTGCAGGCATAGCAAGGAGAGCTTCTCAAAAGTTGGGAATATTATTTCGAACCAGAAAGCTTTACACTCCACAACTGTTAATTCTTTACAAAGCTCAAATTTGACCAACTATGGAATACTGCTCCCATATTTGTGGCTCCGCTGCCAAACATACACTGCATTTGTTGGATTCTGTTCAGAGAAGAGCTGTTCGTCTGATTGGAGACCCAGAACTGACCGGCGGCCTTGATTCGCTGGAACATCGAAGAACGGTTGGCGACTTGACCCCATTCTACAAGTATTTTCATGGAAAGTGTTCGAATGATGTGGCTCACTTAATTCCTCCCAGAGCGGTGCATGTTAGAAGTACACGTCGCGCTAATACTTCACATCCGTATGAGGTTCAGCTTGTTACTTCTCGTACAATGCTTTTCAAGCAGTCTTTTATATGGAGAACATCATCTCTTTGGACTAATTTGCCCAGGACTGTGTTTCCCACCGAGTACAATTTACAGCGATTCAAGAACAACGTGAATCGCTTTCTCCGCACACCTGTCGCTCCTGTAGTGCTTCAGGGACTTCCCTGCAGCACGTATGCTATACCCATAGAAAAAAAATATATTATGTTTAAAAATAACCAGGCGGGAAGAAACAAATTAACTAAATTGTAAGTCAATAATGTCCAAAGAAAGCTCTATTAAGAGCATAGCCTGCAAATGACCATAACGTTGACTGACCTCCGCCTATTGTTAATTAGTGTAGTCGCATGAGAAAATTTTACGCGCTCTAATGTTCATAAACATGCAAATTAACAAAGAGAAACATAACACCCTATGGGAATATTTACAGTGCCTTTGATTTACTTTAGTGAGAATTCATACTGAAATAATATATGTTAAAAGGTGGTGTTATAAGTGACAAGAATTTAAAAGTAAATATTAAAGACCTAAGAGAAAATAATAGTAAATAAAATAGTCAGTCATTATCATTTTCCACATAATGTTATTTATGTTGATTTGATCACATGTGACGCAGGTCCGCAAAAAAAAAGATATGGTTTTTGGACAAAGACCATATGGAAGACATGATTTTCTGACACCTACCTACCTTACTACCAGAATGCCCAAATGTCATCAACTTTTTTTCGTGAGACTTTTGAGTTTTTTTGAAATTATAGTAAAATACCGATGTCGTAGGTTAAAGTAAATTTCAAAGAGTAACTGCAAAAAAATGCGAATTTTAGTCCGTTTTTGCAACCTTCATAATTTGGAGACAAAAAAAGCAAACTTAACGTAAAAGGTTTTAAATTAACGATAATTAAAAATCGTACTTTACATACATACATATTTTTCAACTTTTTGGGGAAACTACCCCCTATTTTTGAGGTTAAAAGTGTGAAAATAAATAAGTTTTTTCACAGAAAATAAAAAAATATATTTATGATGTGTAATTCATGAAAACAGGTCAAGAATTTGCAGTATTTACATATATTCAACCCAATACCGTATAATGAATTAAAAACTACCATGTAAAAGGGGGTTGCATTAAAAAGGCTATCCAGCAGTCTTCAAGCTGACAAAATCTATATTTTTTCTCCAAAATTATAAGTTATTTTTTAGGTTAAAGTAATGCCAACATGAATTTTAACCCCTTTTTAGGGGGTGGTTATCGCTTAGCGATAAGTTTGGGAGACATATATATATATATATATATATATATATATATATAATATATATATATATATATATATATATATATATATATATATACATAAGTTTAGCGCTATATTCTCAGCATTTTCATTATTTCTTTGTATTTTTTCCTAGTCTTGGGAGTCATGTTTATGAGTATGGTATGATCCCCCCTTAATTGCGATCCCCTTTTAGAGGGTGGTTTTTGATTGACCATTGGGTAGAGAATATGTAAATAATTCAAGTGACCTATTTTCATGAATTAGATATCATAAATATTTTTTTTATTTTCTGTTAAAACCTATTTAATTTTACCCTTTTAACCCTCAAAATAGGAGGTAGTCATCCCTAAATAAAAAATGGAAAAATATATCCTTTTAGATTTTTAATTAGCTTTAATTTAAGACCTTTTACGTTAAGTTCTTTTTTTTGTTTCAAAGTTATGGACGTTGCCGAAACGGGCTAATTTTGCGGACACTCTTTGGTTTCAGAGCATCTAATATATAGGGATATGTTAATTTGATCAGATAATATTTACTCTGCCTCGGTTTTGGTAAAAAGGAATTAATTATTTTTATGAATTTATTTTCCTAACGTATTTTCGGACACTCAATGCTCACGGAAAAAAAACTTGAGGACATTTGAGCATTCTGGTTGTAAATTAGGTTTCAAAATATCACACTACATATTTTTTATATGGTCTCTGTTCAAGAACAACACCTTTTTTTTTGTGTTGTGACTCAACTTAATCATAGGCTAAAGTCTTACTTTCTCTTATTCTAATGGTTTAAATCTCTGATTTTTAGTGTTCTGTATGGCACACTTATAAGATCACTTCTGTGTCCGTCCGTCTGTCTGTCTGTCTATCAAACCAGATTTTCTCCGAAACTATTTGACGTAGAAAGTTGAAATTTGGCACTAATATAGGAACTGACGGCCTCATCAGAGCCATCTAGTTTTGAAAGTTAAATTTTGACTTAAGGGGTTAGTTTTGAGGGGTGATATTGGAAGTGAAAAAAATTTCGAGTGAGGTGTCAAATGAAAGCTTGTAAAAACACGAGTTCAAAAATATATATAATGTAATATTTGCGCACAATTTCCTGTGTAATATTTTTAAAAAATCGCTAAAAGTTGCTGTCCCTCCTTATCTCGAAAACTACTCATCAAAAAACTTGAAAAAATTCTGGAATATTCTTCATAGGGTGTAGATTGAGCGAAAATTATCAGTGCAGAGTGCTTTACCTTTAATAATTCATCTGGTATATAAAAAAAAATAAAAATTTCAAGGTCATCAGTTTTCAGTAAAGATCGGAAAAAAACTTTGTTGAAAACTCATTTGGTATGAGTTTTGTGAAGTTATTGATCATTTTATACTTCTATAACAATTTTTTTTTATTTAAAATCAACGAAGGTACGGAACACTAATTGCGCAAATCCAACTTGCATTTGACCGGTTATTTTTAACTATATTGTACAAACAACAGCATTTTCAGGTTATTTTAAAAATTTATCTGCATTTTTTACTTCTTTACCAACATTTTCATACATTTTAATATACAGTTAAATTTCAACAAAATAAATACACTTTTAACAAACAACAAAAAGTTTTTGTTATAAGATTAAAACAAAAAAAACTATTGAATCATGAAAAATACATAACAACATAAATAAGTACCATAAAGTTTACAAAAAAAAAAGTTTAAACAACTTATGTGTGTTACAGGATTATATATAACATACTGATATCGATGGAGCCTATCAAGAATTAAGCTATTACCGAAAGTCTGATGCTGCTGTGTCGCAATTGATATACACACATATATATATATATATATATATATATATATATATATATATATATATATATATATATATATATATTTATATATATATATATATATATATATATATATATATATATATATATATACATATATATATATATATATATATATATATATATATATATATATATATATATATATATATATATATATATATTAAGGGAGCTAGAGGCTTGTAACAGGGGTAAGTAGTAACACGCAATTTTTACTGGAAATCTGAACTCTATAAACCCATATTTTTTGCCCAATTTAATTGTTATGTCATTTAACATCACAGCCAGTGTTCTGCCCGGCGGCGCAGTGAGTAGGTGTGTGCACGTGCTTCATTTTGGCTAAGTAACGTGAAATATTGATTTCTTAAAAAATGGGTTTCGCGTGTATAGTAATTAAATATTAATTTAAAACTTTTAGTTTTGCCTGTAGTTCCAAAATGGATTTAGTTTTAATATTCTTTAAAAAGTTTTACGTTTAGCGGCATAATTTCATGAAATTTTTTTGTTTATTATGATGTGTCTATTTTTCGAAGGCTGATTATTTTTTTAGATACTTGTAGTGAGTTAAGTAAATGAATGTGATACAAATTGCCATGTTGATTAAAAATATAGTTTATCTAACTAAGAAATTAGTTAAACACTTAAATCTTTATTGTTGATTGTTTTTATAGAAGTATGTTTTAGTTCCACTGATGAAAAATATTATAGATAATGCAAAGTGTTACGTTGGTTTGGAAAATAACAAAATTAAGGCTCATCTTGCCCCAAAGACGGAACAAGTTGTACATTAATAATTTTGGTTTTTTCTTGATTTCGGTATATTAGGGGAATAGTTAGGCTAGAGAGAGACGTACTTTTAATGCTAAAACAACAAACAGATATTAAATTAAATTATTTTTTCTAAAAATTGTTACAACATATCCCTCGTTCCCCTACTGACTTAGAAATCTGTTAAGTAATTTACCCGTGCTTCCCTTGCAATACGTAGTTCCAAAACAAATACCGAAATTGACGTCCTCACACTAAAAATACCTTAATCCAAGCAGTAGAAACTGATACTCGAAACAATAACTACTTTATGGAAATATAGTAACCACAAAAAAAAGTTAAAAAAAGGGAGAATTCCAGAGATATTTACAACTGAAAACTGATATTTTTCTCTACATAGAGTTTGTGCTAAAATTTAAAATATCAAAAAAATAACGTAATAATAATACACGATGTACAACATGAAGGAACCTCTCCCACCCGCTCCCCTACCTTGTTAACACTTTACGTATTTGATCAATTGAAAATAATAAAAAATAATACAATTTTAAGATTCCTTAACTTCAAGAATTCTAAAAATGACATATAATACGATATATATTTAGCAAACCCTCCAAATCGCTCCTCTACCTTATTAACCCCTTGCAGGTTTGACCAATTGAAAATAATAAAAAAATCACACAATTTTTGGATTCCTTGATTCGAAGATCCCTGAAAAGAACTTGTAACACAATATGTTCGAAGCAATCCCTTATATATTCTATCAATCGAAAACAATGAAAAAATAAAATTTTTAGATTTTTCGATTCCAAGAAAAAGACATACCAAAATATGTAAGAAGTAATCCTACTAAGCCTACCTTATTAGCTCCTTATAGATTTGATCACAAATAACTGAAAATAATGAAAAGAAAATAACACAATTTTCAGAGGTCGAGACTGTAAGAGCCATTAACGGATGTGTAATGGTATATACAAAGGGACCTCTTGCACCCTTAGCATCTTATATGTTTGAACATAAATAAAGAAAAATAATGAAAATGTAAGGCTTTCAGAATTAACCAGAATGAAGTGCCAGTGTTATTTTAAACGTCGGTTATGAGTTTTCAGTTTAAGCATTTATACAACATTTATTAACACATAGGCTGAAAAGTTTTTGGTTTGACACATAGATGTCGCCCTTTTCAAAAAATCCATATGATTCTTAGGAAGTAGCAATCTTCAAACACTACGTGTCAAAATTTCATGATATTTTACGATTAGTTTACAGGTTACAGTGGTTTTAGTGACGCTACTTTCGATATTTTCAAAACAATGAAAAAAATCGAATTTCGTGTGTTGCTAAACACTGTTTCTTGATGGGAAAAATACCGCTCAAGCAAAGCAATGGCTTCATAAGTGTTACGGGGACTCTGTTCCTGAAAAATCACTTATTTACTGCTATGCTAAATTTAAATGCGGTCGTACAGACACAAGTGATGCTGAACGCTCTGGAGGCCCAAATGAGGTGGTTACATCGGATGACTGTAAATTGAAATTGCGTGCGATAGCTGACATCCTAAAGATATCAAAAGAACGTGTTGGTCATACTTTGAATAAACATTTGGGCATGAGAAAGCTCTGTTTGAAATGGGTATCGCGTTTGCTCACAGTGGATCAATAACAACAACGTGTTGATGATTCTGAGCGGTGTTTGGATTTGTTTAAGCGCAATAAAAAGAATTTTTTCATGCGATATGTGACAATGGATGAAACGTGGATCCACCACTATACACCGGAATCAAATCGGCAGTAAGCTGAGTGGATAGCAGCCGGTGAAAGCCGCCCGAAGCGACCAAAGACACAACAGTCGGCTGGGAAGGTTTTGGCCTCTGTATTTTGGGATGCGCATGGAATAATTTTCATCGACTATGCTGGAAGGGAAAAACCATCAATAGCGAATATTATATAAAGTTATTGGTGCATTTGAAGGCAGAAATCGCAAAGAAACGGCCCCAAATGAACAAGAAAAAGGTGCTCTCTCATCAAAACAATTCACCATGTCACAAATCAAAATTGCATAAATTGAAGTTCGAATTGCTTCCTCATAAACCGTATTCTCCAGATTTGGCCCCCAGCGACTATTATCTATTCGCAGACCTCAAAAAATGCTCGCGGGAAACAGATTTGGCTCTAATGAAGAAATTCTCGCCGAAACTGAATCCTATTTTGAAGACAAAGACAAATTCTTCCACGAGAAAAGTATAGAATTGTTAGAAAATAGAAAAGCGTTGGACGAATTTTTCAAAAAAAATGTCTTGTAAGTAGCTAGACCAAAAACTTTTCAGCCTACGTGTTACATATTACACGGTGGTGTTATATATTACACGTGTATGTATATTACTGACCATAATCCAAGCAGTAGAAGCTGATATTCGAAATAATAACTACGTTATGGGAAATATAGTAACCACAAAGAAAAGTTGAAAAAAGGGAGAATTCCAGAGATATTTACAACTAAAAACTCATTTTTTTTTTCTACATAGCATTTCTACTAAAATTTAAAATATCAAAAAATAACATAATTTTTTGGCTCAAAAATCCCTGAAAATGTACGAGGCTGGTTTGAAAAGTCCGTGCAAAGTCCGAGAGATGGCACCACCGGCGCGTATCGAGGTCATGTTTAGTTAGTAGCATCTCTTGAATGAACGCACACCAAGTTTCAGCCATATTGGTCTATTTCTTTGTGTTTGGCATTCGTGTGAATCAAGGAAGTCGAGTGATTTTCAAGAAATGGACGAAAAAGAATTTCGTGTGGTGATTAAACATTACTTTATGAAAGGCAAAACGCCTCAGGAGACTAAAGAGAAGCTTGATAAACATTATGGTGACTCTGCACCTTCGATTAGAACAACAGACATGAGAAAGCTATCCGCAAGATGGGTGCCGCGATTGCTCACGCTTGACCAAAAACGGAATCGTGTGATGTGTTGCAAGGATGGTTTGCAACTGTTCCAGAAGAATCCGGAGGACTTTAAGCGTCGTTTCGTCACTGTGGATGGAACATGGATACATTACTATACTCTTGAGACCAAACAACAATCTAAACAATGGGTTACCAAGGGGGAATCTGCACCAAAAAAGGCGAAGACCGTTCCTTCGGCCGGAAAGGTTATGGCGACTGTCTTTTGGGATTCGCAAGGGATAATCTTCATCGACTATCTGGAAAAGGGTAAAAACTATTACAGGTGAATATTATTCATCGTTATTGGACCGTTTGAAAACCGAGTTGCACAAAAAACGCCCGCGATTGGCCCACAAGAAAGTCCTTTTCCATCACGACAACGCACCAGCACACACCTCAGCAGTTGTGGTCGCAAAATTAATGGAAATAGGATTCCAACTCGTTTCACATCCCTCCTATTCTCCAGACTTGGCTCCCTCGGACTACTATTTGTTCCCCAATTTGAAGAAATGGCTGGCGGGACAAAGATTTTATTCAAACGAGGAGGTGATTGCAGACACTAATGGATATTTTGCAGACTTGGACAAATCCTATTATTCGGAAGGGATCAACAAACTAGAACATCGTTGGACGAAGTTTATACGCCTAAAAGGAGACTATGTCGAAAAATAAAAAAGATTTACCCCAAATACATAAGTAGTTTTATTTTTGCACGGACTTTTCAAACCAGCCTCGTATAACATTATATAAATGAAGACACCTCTCTCACCCGCTCCCCTACCTCGTTAACATCTTACGTATTTGACCAATTGAAAATAATAAAAATAACACAGTTTTAAGATTCCTTAACTTCTGGAGTTCTAAAAAGGACATATAATACGATATATATTTAGCAACCCCTCTATAGCACTCTTCTACCTTATAAACCCCTTGCAGGTTTGAACATTTGAAAATAATAAAAAAATCACACAATTTTTAGATTCTTTGATTCGAAGATCCCTGAAAAGGACTTGTAACACAATATATTTGAAGCAATCTCTTACATATTCTATCAATTGAAAATAATGAAAAAATAATACAACTTTTAGATTTTTCGATTCTAAGAAGCTTGAAAAAGACTTATACCACAATATATAAGAAGTAATACTACTAAACCTACCTTATTAGCTCCTTATAGATTTGATCATAAATAACTGAAAATAATGAAAAGAAAATAACACAATTTTCAGAGGCTCTAAGAACCCTAAAAGGATGTGTAACAAGATATATACAAAGCGACCTCTTCACGCTCCTCTTGCACCCTTAGCACCTTACATATTTAAACATAAATAAAGGAAAATAATGAAAATATAATACTTTTAGAATTAATCAGAATGAAGTGTCAGTGTTATTTTAAACGTTGGTTGTGGAGTTTTTAGTTTAAACATTTATACAACATTAATTAACTATGAATTTTTTATATCAATAACAGTTAATAAAGCATCTAACTTGGTAAATCCGGATGCTTTGAATAAAAATTTTTGTCCGAAGGACATATTACTTTAAAACAAACAATTGGTAACTTTACTGTAAACTAAAACTTCCGAAAAGGCTCGTCAATGGAATTTTTCAAAATTTTAAATATGTCCCATTTAAGAAAAACAAGTAGTAAATTTTTCTTTACTTAACCCAAAAAATCTCCTATTTTAATATATTAAGCAATTCTGATAACACCCTTTAGAATAAGGAATGGTCGCAGGTATTTTTTGGCCATAGTAACTCTACGAGAATTACTTTAATTTTATTAAAGTTTCTAATCCATTAGCGTGCTGAAATAGGTCAAATGAATTAATTTGCCAAACCAGGCCGGTAAAAGGCTACTTTCGAATTAACCCCTCTAACCGTCTCCTCCACCCCTTTAACCTATTATATCGTTATCAACAGAAAATCATGTTTAAAATTTGTTCAATGTAACAACCAGAAACCAAGAAAGATTCTCATGATTAAGAAAATGAAGAAAATTTAGTGACACCTCTTTCTCCCCGTTTCCGTTTAGTGATTTTGCATAAACTATATAATAAAATAGGTTTCATCCCTAATTCAATTAATAATCAATATTTCATTTTGTTTGGAAGTTGTCGCGGTAAACAGACATACCGATAGGCTGACGGAAACGGGGGACTATGTTTGTCGTAATCTAGAGACCTCGAAACGGAAAAACATGCAAAAATGTGGAAGTGTGATTTTTTCACGAATATAATATTATAATATTAAAGTAAAAACGACATAAAATATAATTTTTCATTAAAATGTATATTTTAAATTGCGTTCCATTTTCGAAAATTGCCAACAAAAATTCTTACCGCGATGCGGAATTATCGACTATATTATTTTATTATATAAAAAAATGTAATTAAAGTTTTTTGTTGAAATTCTCGTATAGTGATTATTACAAACTTACAAACCGGTAAATGTTAGTAGTATAAACAAAGAATCATGCAGGAGAAAATTGCTCTATATTTTTCTCTAAATTGCTATAAAATTGTATTATTATCAGTCATATCGTTCTCAATTTATTGCTATATCTAATGGTTATGAAAAACGCAATATTCAAATAACTCGCTTTGGCGAAATAAATAAATCGATAAAAAAAGAATGAAATTTTGAAATAAAAATATTATATATTTATATCTAATTCAGAAACTTACATCCAGTTAATGTCTATGTGGCTGAAATAAGCTGTAGGAGTATCTATAGTTTTTTATGTCTAAGATAAGAAACAAAAAAAAAACACATTAACTAATATCTAAGTAGAAAATGTTCAAAGTAAAGTGTATTAAGTGCATTACCTACAAATACCCTTAACTTTATCTCACCTCTATTTATGGTTAATTAGTGTACAAATGGACAAAAGGAACAGTGCCTATGATTTACGTTAGGAAACATTAATACTATTATATTACATAGTAAAAGAAGGTCTACTAAGTGACAAGAATCTAAAATTTGTAAACCAAATTATATAGAAAAATATTCCATATATGTAACTTTTCATATAATGCCGTTTATGCCAGCGTGATCAATAATTATAATTGTTCAACTCAATCATAGGCTAAACGATTTTCTCTTCTCAACAAAAATATTTTTTTTGTTTGTTGTATAAAAAATCGCAAAATATGGATATTTTAACACTTTTTCTGCATTTATTACTTTTTTTTATTTATTTAATACACGGTTAAAATGAAATAAAATAAATACATGTTTCACAACTAACAAAATGTATTTGTTGTAGGAACTAAAAATATTGAAAGTTGTAAAATACACACCAACATAAAATGATAATATTACAAAGTTAAAATAACTTATATGTTACTCACGAATATTTATTACATACAGATATCTTTGGAACATGCCAGGAATTAGGATACTATTGAACGCTTCTGCTGTGTCGCATTTCAAGTTTCAAAACAAAAAAAGTTTTTTCCTATTGTTCCTGTGAGGTTTAGTCGGTTGCAATAACCGCGGTAAAATATTGTAGTTGTCAAAAACACTCCGTGCTATCTTTTGGCGTGTATATTTGGAATTGCTGTTTATTACAAAAAAGTTAGCACTCATTGCTGTCGTATATTTAATAATATTACTATATGGATCAATATTTTATCAAAAAATATCGTTTGAGTTCAGAACATTTAGAAAAGTATTATACAACCTTGGTATAGAGGGGCTTTCAGAAGACATTCGGACTCTTCTTAAATTAGGATGATATAAACCTAGATTTACATAAGAGTAGCACAGTTACTCAGCACTCAACATGTAATACTTTTGCATATTCTGTCACCGAAAAATCCATTATAAAAATTCCAAACAACTTCACGTACTATATTTGTACAAATTCTATCTAAGTTTTAGCCTTCTCGCTAAATTCTTCTTCTTCTTATTCTTCATTTTAGGGCTTTGCCCTGTTATTTCTGCTACTAATTTTCAACTGAGCCGGATGTCTAGCTTTCTTGACACCTCTTCGGTGGTCGGCCTGGAGGTCTACTACTGTGGGGCATATGATCTTTAACCCACTTTGTGATTCTATTCTGATTCATCTTGTCTGCGTGGTCTCTCCATTCTCGTCTTCTGGATCTGACTTATCTGACTATATCTTCTACTTGCAGTTCTTCTCTTACAGTGCTGCTTTTTATTTGCCCTCGCAGTGTTACTCCTTTTATTGTTCTTAGAATCTTCATTTCAATACTTCTTATTAGTTCTTTAGTTTTGGATGTTTCTGCTCTGAATTCTGATGTATATGTCAAGACTGGTCTCACAAAATTCTTGTAGATACTCACCTTCCCGAGATTCTCGATGCTTTCATCATGTTCGCTCTCGTTTCTTCAATTAGATTTCTATTACTTAAAATTTGTGATCCAAGGTACTCCAATTTCATCACTTGCCCTAACATCCTGCTGTCCACGCTCAACTTACACCGAATGGAGTTTTTCGATATAACCAGGGATTTAGTTTTTTCTGTGGAAATGACCAAGTTGTACTTTTCCGCTATCTTTTTGATTCTAAATAATCATCCTTATTCCCTGCTGTTAATGTTGCGTCCTCCCCATAGCATAGTATTTTTAGCGATTTGTTGGCCATTTGGTATCCTGTGCCTTCTTTTTTAACGTCTCTAATTATTTCATCACCCTGTCGTATTCCAGTCCTGATGATTATTTCATCCGTTAGTTTTTGGTTGACGTTGATGTGTGTTTTGTTGTTGTTATTAAGGTCTTTTTTTACTTTGATATACTTGTTGTCGACGTTATGATGTTGTAGAATGGCTACGATATCAGATAGTCGTATTCTATCAAATGCTTGTTTTAAGTCTGCCATACAAATAAAGATGCGTGTGTTAAATTCGATTCCCTTTTCTAGTAATTGTCGTATAATGAAGATCGCATCTGTTGTGGATCTATTCTGACGGAAGCCCTGCTGTTTCTCACACATTTCTGCCTTGAGCTCAATCCTTTGTGCTAGCAGTTTTGTGAATACCTTAAGAACGGAGCTCAGTAAGGTTATTCCTCTATAATTTGTCGGTTCGTTTTTATCACCTTTTTTAAATGTTGGGATAGTTATACTTCCTCTGCAATCTTCTGGATTCGTCTCTGCTTGAAGGATTTTGTTAAAAAGTTTCGTTATCTGTCTGGCTTTTTCATTATTTGCACTACTTCTGCTAATGTCATTTCATTGTAGGGCGTCGTTGTCGTGGGTTTTGTCGTCTGTTCCTGATCTTCTTCGTTGGATTTGTTTTCGGTCTGATCTCTATACATTTTTTGAAAGTATGATAAACATTTTTCTTGGCTGATGGTTGTCCCTTGTATTTCTTCATTTATTGGTTTCTTCCTATTCCTTAGCATCTTCCACACTTTCTTCTGACCTCCGTATAAGTCGTGCTGCATTTTCATAGAGAAGTTTTCCCAATATTCCTCCTAGTTAACTCGGTTGCTTAATCTTTTACATTTTTCGAGATCTTTTGGGGTTTTACTATTTCTACGTATATTGTATGTATGACTCCTTTTTTGCCTTTGCTAGCTGTTTCATTTTTTCTGTGAACCATGGTTTATTGTTTCTTGTTCCATTTATGTTGATTTTTCTCATTCCTATCGCTTCATTTGCACTTGATTTTATGTTGGATGAGGTATATTCCCAGGTTCCCAGTTCATATTATCTTCTTTAATGTGATTGTTGATAATTTTTTGTTTTAGTTTTTCTTGATATACCATTACAGTACTGTGGTTCCTAGAGGATTCGGTATTGTATTTTAATATGTATTCCGCAGGCTTTTTCGTTTGTATGTTTATTTTTTGACGGTATTTGCAGCGTGTTAAACCGTGTTCTGTTGTTGCATTTGCCGAGGTCAGTATCCTTACATCCAGAATTTCTTTGGGGTGTGTGTTTTGATTTGTAATAATAAAATCTGTTATTGATTTTTAGCCCCTTGAATGGCCTTGTGGTCAAAGTAGGTATTGTTAATGCGGAGTCCTTGTTGTTTATAGTATCTTCGTTGAATCTTTGCATTACTCCCTGAATGGGTATGTTACCAATTATCGAGTTGAGATTTCCCATGAGGAGTATTTTTTCTTTCCTTGGTATTTTGTTCTAGAGGTCTTCTAGTTTCTTGTTCTTCTTTGCTTTTATTTATGTCGGGAGCATATCCGTTGACAATATTTAATTTGCTTTTTTTCAGTTTGATTGTTACCTGCATTATTGTATCGTCTATGTACTGCACGGCTTCTGTTGTATTTTTGTATTTCTTGTGCATCAATATTCCCATACCAGACTGGGCTTCGTTCACGTCTCTCCATTCTCATTTGGAGTTCGTGCCTCGTTTCTTGGGTCCCACTTGTCATTTATATTGGTTCCCAAATATTTAAATATGGAGACCTATTCTACTGTGTTGTCCCTGACTTCGAGGGATTCTGGTGGTAGATTTTTCTTTGTTATTACCATCCACTTGGTTTTTCTTCTATTCAGAGTTAACCTAAATCTTTCGCTGACTGTTACGAGTTGATTGATCAGTTGCTGGAGATATTATTTGCTACAGTATCATCAGCATACCGAATGTTGTTCACTGTACTCCCATTAACTGTTATTTCTTCAGTGGATTCATAGATAACCTCATTACACAGAATAAAGATTGAATGAACAAAAGTGTTGAGAGAATGCATCCCTGTCTTACACCTTGGGTTATTTTTATGCTTTCGGACTTTTCCAGCCAAATTTTAACTTCCACCGATTGATTAGACTACAGATTTTTATTAATATTTAGCTCTCTTTTGTCTATATTTGTTGTTTCTAGAATTTGTAATTATTTCTCATGCATCACACAGTCGAAAGCTTTATTGTAATCCACAAAACATTGTTCATACTAAAGTGAGAATATTGCTACATTTTTCTCTGCTTTTTTAAAATAATTTACCCACTCTAAACTATACGAAGAGTAAAATTTTACAATCGGAGTAAAATTATCTACAAGCTTGTTTTCACTACGTCTAAAGATGTGATATCACGCTTTGACTAGTACCACAGAAAATATAGCTATCGCTACAAAAAAACATATGAAGCAAAACGTCGCTAGTGCCTGGCAGGGTTTCTTAGAGATGCTGCGTCTATTTTTTCGTGTTATTGTTATATATATATATATATATATATATATATATATATATATATATATATATATATATATATATCCAGTTGCACAACATCTTTGAGAAACTTGACGAGGCGCATTTTAACGATGTGCTGGTCCCCAGCTGGCTTTGTTTCGCGGTGATGTTTTGTTTCACATGTTTGTCTTTCTATAGCGATAACTATATTTTCTGTGGTAGTACTTAAATTTATTGTAGTTTTTAATTTAGGGCATGCTTCTTGTGGATTCGAGCTGTCGCATTTTATTTTTAGTGTTCTGTACGGAACATTTGTAAGTTCACTTCGGTCTGTCTGCTGTCACACCTAATTTTCTCCGAAACTATTTGACATAGAAAGTTGAACTTTGGCGCTAATATAGGAATTGATGGCCTCATCACAGCCGTTTAGCTTTGAAAGTTAAATTTTGACCTAAGGGGTTAGTTTTGGGGGGTGAAATCGGAAGTGAAAATTTTTTTTACCAAGCCATCGACTGGGGTGTCAAATGAAAGCTTGTATATATATATATATATATATATATATATATATATATATATATGTATATATATATATATATATATATATATATATATATATATATATATATATATATATATATATATATATATATATATATATATATATATATATATATATATATATATATATATATATATATATAATGTAATACTTGCGCACAATTCTCTTTGTATTATTTTTAAAAAAGTCCCCCCACCTTATATTCAAAAAATACTGACCAAAAGATTTTGAAAAAATTTTGGAATGTTCTCTACAGGATGTAGATTGAACGAAAATTATCACGAGTGTATTACCTTTAAGAATTTATCTGATATATTAAAAAAAAAACAAAAATTTCAAAGTCATCAGTTTTCACTAAAGATCGGAAAAAAACTTTGTAGAAAACTCATTTGGGATATGTTTTGTAGTCACTGATTATTTTATACCTCCGTAACAAAATTTTTTATTTTAAAAGCAATCAATGTACGGAAGACAAA
The DNA here is from genome assembly GCA_019049505.1 of Pachyrhynchus sulphureomaculatus. Lineage (NCBI taxonomy): Eukaryota > Metazoa > Arthropoda > Insecta > Coleoptera > Curculionidae > Pachyrhynchus > Pachyrhynchus sulphureomaculatus. The sequence goes on along the minus strand of CM032454.1, from coordinate 108,346,801 downwards.
TTACGCAAGTCCAACTTGCACTTGACCGGTTATTTAAAAAGGAAAACGGCTACCGAAATAAAAGTGAAGCTTGACAGAACTCCGGATATTGTGACGAAAATCCACAAAACTATTTTGAATGGCCGCCGTTTGAAGGTTCGAAATACTGCTAACAATGTAGGGATCTCAAGTGAACGCGTGCATAATATTTTGAGTAAACATTTAGGTATGCAAAAGTTGTGTGCACGATGACTGCCGCGTCACGACAATGCACCTGCTCACACATCACTCGTTGCCATGGCCAAAATTCGTGAACTTTGAATTGCTTTGCTGTCCAACCTATTCGCCCGATTTGGCTCCTTCGGATTTCTTTTTGTTCCTGAACCTGAAAACAAGTCTTGAAGGACAACGATTTCACGGGAATGGCGAAGTGATGTTCGCTGTGAATGACTATTTTGCACCTCAAAAGAAATCATTTTATAAAAATTGCTTAATGTCATGGAAACCTCGCGGAAATTTTTCAGTTTTGTTAGTATTTTCGTCCTTGTTTATCTTACTTTTCAATCAACCCTCGTACTATTTGGTATTTATTTCTTCATTAGTTGCTTTCAGCTTGTATTAAATAACAACAATTTTTAATATGTTTTTCTGTTTTTTATAATACCCTACGCTAACACGTGGGCTGAACAGTTTTTGGTCTAGCTTCTTAAAATATATTTTTTTTCAAAATTGGACTTTACTCATCAATATAGAATCTCCTTCAAGAACGATACAATTAGTCCAAAGCGTTTCTAACATTTCTATACCTTTCTTGTAGAAGGATTTGTCTTTGCCTTCAAAATATGCCTCAGTTTCGGCGATAACTTCTTCACTGGAGCCAAATCTCTTTCCGGGGAGCATTTTTTTGAGGTCTGCGAATAGATAATAGTTGCTGGGGGCAAAATCTGGAGAATACAGTGGATGAGGTAGCAATTTGAACTTCAATTCATGCAATTTTGCTATCATAATCATTGATTTGTGACACGATGAATTGTTTTGATGAAAGAGCACCTTTTTCTTGTTCATTTGGGGCCGTTTCTTTGAGATTTCTGCCTTCAGACGCACCAATGACTTCATATAATATTTGCTATTGATGGTTTTTCCCTTCTCAGCATAGTCGATGAAAATTATTCCGTGCGCATCCGAAAATACAGGGGCCAAAACCTTCCCAGCCGACTGTTGTGTCATTGGTCGGGCGGCTTTCACCGGCGGCTGTCCACTTAGCTGACTGCCGATTTGATTTCGGTGTATAGTGGTGGATCCATATTTCATCCATTGTCACATATCACATGAAAAAATTCTTTTTATTGTGCTTAAACAGGTCCAAACAGCGCTCAGAATAATCAACACGTTGTTGTTTTTGTTCCACCGTGAGCAAACGCGGTACCCATTTCGAACAGAGCTTTCTCATACCCAAATATTCATGCAAAACATGACCAACACATTCTTTTGATATCCTTAGAGTGTCAGCTATCTCACGCAATTTCATTTTACGGTCATCTAAAACAATTTTGTGGATTTTTTTATGTTTTCCGGTGTAACCACCTCTTTTGGGCATCCAGAGCGTTCAGCATCATTTGTATCTGTACGACTGCATTCAAATTCAGCATACCAGTAAATGATGAGTGATTTTCCAGGGCAGAATCCCCGTAACACTTATCAAGCCATTGCTTTGATTGAACGGTATTTTTTTCCCATCAAAAAAACGGTGTTTCATCAACAAACGAAACTCGATTTTTTCCTTTGTTTTGAAAATATCAAAATTAGCATCACTAAAACCACTGTAACTTCTAAACTAATCGTCGAAATGTCATGAAATTTTGACAAGTATCGTTCCTAAAAATCATATGGATTTTTTGAAAAGAGCGACATCTATGTGTCAGACCAAATACTTTTTAGCCTACGTGTTATTACTTGTATCTCTAATTTGCTTTTACAAACCAATATAACTAATATTTGTCTTGCAAGATTACATATGTACCTTATTTCTTCATTGTAAATTGAAATTTGCAGAGCTCCGCTCAAATTGTTGTAATACGTTAATTAGCTGCTTAACTGATATTTTCCCAATAACTCCACATATGTCCACTCCATATTTTATAG
>CM032454.1:108296757-108344580 GCA_019049505.1 Pachyrhynchus sulphureomaculatus | reverse complement strand
AAACCTCGGTATATTTGCATTTCCCGACTTGATACGACTTGTTCTTTAAATACTTTTGAAGTTTAAATGTTAAGAAAGGTAACTTATACGCAAAATTTATTTTTGTTTTTTTCAGGATTCAAAGAAAACATTCGTTGGGTGCAAATATTAAAAGAATAATACAAATAATTTTTTGAAAACCTCTTTGCAACATGTAGTAACATTTTTATCATTTATCGTAAAGCAAGAACTATTATATTGTAATAGCATAAACGTTCATCATTTTGTTCTTTAGAAAATATACTATAGTGAATGTTAGAATTAAAGGTAATGCTTACTAGTTTGTTAAATCTAAAATCTTAGAGCAAACTATCAGGTTTTTTTGTCATTTATTTGCACCACTAAAAACGCGTGCAGCTGATATTAGATGCCATTTTTTTTTTGAGTTTTCAGCAGCCCGATGATTTTTTATTATTACTACATATAGCATATATAGCAATAAAGAGTCGTTATATTGTTAAAATTAAAAAAAAAAACGTGGATATTTAAAAAGCAGACTCACTGAAGACATTTAGGATTTAAATTTGATCAAGTTGTGAAGGAATATTAAACTCGTAGTTATTTAAGTTTTTCATTTCTGAGATGTTATTCCATCACATATTACAAATATCTTCAATTTACATAGGAATACTGAAAACAAAATCCCATAGTTAAAGCTTTGGAACAGTTAAGATTAGCAGTCTCCTAAATTTTAATATAATTTGTATCTATTTCATAAAAAATTGAAACAATTTCCTATATCTGGTAGTGCAAATTTTAATAACGTTGATTTACTAATATATATATATATATATATATATATATATATATATATATTATATATATATATATATATATATATATAGGTCAAAATAAATCCCTCATTATCTATTAAGATTAATTTACCTGAGTCAAATATTGCAGAAAAAGCTTCCTTCTTCGCTAACATTAAATATGAAGAATATAACAAACTCCAGAGGAAAATGTTATTATTACTGTTCTGTACCGAACACTTATAAGATCACTTCGGTGTCTGTCTGCTCGTCTGTCACACCCGATTTCCTTCGAAACTATTTGACATAGGAAGTTGAAATTTGGCACTAATATAGAAATTGATGAGCCTGATCAGAGTTCTGTAGTTTTAGAAGGTAAATCACGAGTTCAAAAATATATATAATGTAATACTTGTGCATACTTTTCTTTGAATTATTTTTAAAAAATTGCGAAAAATTGCTGCGTTTCCCTTATCTCGAAGAGTACTGATCAAAAAATTTTGAAAAAATTCTGGAGTACATTACCTTTAACAATTTATCCGGTAAATAAAAAAACAAAATTTCAGTTTTCAGGTCGGAAAAAAACTTTGTTGAAAACTTATTTGGGGTTTGTTTTGTGAAGTCATTGATCATTTTTCAGTAAAGATCGGCCCCTCCATTCTTTAAAAAAACTTCATCCGTTGTTACGTCGGGAATTTCTTGAGATCTCAAAACTCTATTTCCTTCTTCTTTTGGCGGTGCCATACTTTCTGTCTATCTCTTTGATTTGTGCCATCTTTTAGTTATCGTTATTTATAAGTACTATTATTTGATATCTCCCTTCATTTTCTGTTGTCTTTGGACAAGTAAATTTGCTTCACGACAAGTAACTATTTTTAAGAGTCAAATTTAGTAGATCGTTTTCCTTTAACCTAAAATTTTTAGTGGTAATGTATCAATTTTCTAACAGCATTATTGTTAGTGTTCCTTCCGGAACATATATAAGATCACTTCGGTGTCTGTTCGTCTGTCCGTCTGTCTGTCCGTCTGTCTGTCCGTCTCTCTGTCTGTCATACCCGATTTTCTCCGAAACTATTTGACAAAGAAGGTTGAAATTTGGTGCTAATATAGGAATTGATAGCCTCATCAGAGCTGTGTAGTTCTGAAAGTTAAATTTTAACTTAAAGGGTTAGTCTTGAGGGGTAAAATCGGAAGTGAAAAAAATTTTTTTTACCAGGTTATCGAGTGGGGTGTCAAATGAAAGTTTGTAAAAAAATGAGTTCAAAAATATATAAAATATAATACTTGCGCACTCTTTTCTTTGTATTATCTTTAAAAAATTGTGAAAAATCGCTGTCCCCCTCCCCCTTATCTCAAAAAGTACTGATCGAAAAATTTTGAAAAAACTCTGGAATATTCTTCACAGGGTGTAGATTGAACGAAAATTATCACGAGTGCATTACCTTTAATTTATCTGGTCTTCAGTTTTCAGTAAAGATTAGAAAAAACCTTTATTGAAAACTCATTTGGAATGTGTTTTGTGAAGTCATTGATCATTTTATACCTCCGTAACAATTTTTATTTTAAAGGCAACCAAATTGTACTTGACCGGTTATTTTTTTTTTATATTTAAACACAAGTATGTTAATATACGGTTTTGAAAACATTATATTTCGGCTAATTAATTTCCTAAGTAATATATCGATAAATTGTTTTATTTTCTGTTTAAAATAATTGCAATTCTAAAATTATTTTTTCTATTTATTTCTATATAGTTCCAACGTAATATATAAATTATATCTAAACATTCATCGCTCAAAAAGATTAAGTTTTTTTAGACAACTTACTAGATTCTGTTAATACTCTACTATGAGGAATGCTGAAAGTATTTTTTTTTCATCAAATGAAAATTTTATCGTCTATCTATCTAAGTTTTCAAAAAACTATGTTCCCTCGAGATACCTGGGGAGATTAGTTCTATGTCCTCACCAGGATAAATTAAAATTTAAAACATTTTAGATATAAGTTACGTAACTCGAAGCTGCTGTATCACTTATATATGGTAAGAACAAGTTTTCGTGTAGGAATTTTTCAAATATTTTTTAAAAATTGTACGGGACCAATTTAATGTTTCTATAGGAAAACTGAAAATAAAAATGTTTGAAATAGTTAACGAGTTTAGCGGTTACCTAAATTTCAATATAATTTTTAATTGTTATATATTTGATAATAAATTAAAAGGCTTTTCTGGATCTTGTAGTGCAAGTTTTAATATTTTCGATTTAGTACTGCATTTGTCAAAATAATAACCTAATTGTTTATTAAGAATAATTTATCAAGGTCAAAAACTTTCCGTTTTTGCAAACATTGGAAATGAAAAATTCCAAAGGAAATTGTTTTTAGTAATTAATATTAAATGTACAAAGAATTTTTTTCCCTTAAATAATAAATGAAAAAGATGGTACTTAAAAATGATAATCCTCTGTACAAAATGAAATTTTCATCTCAAATAAAGGTCTTAACCTGGCCGTAGCCTCTTCTACAATATTTAAGAAATAGGTTATATTAAAATTTATGTCAGTACCCTTACAACTGTATCCTCCAGGATACCCAATTCGCAATTCTAAAATTATTTTTATATCTACTTCTATATAGTTACTTGTAGCACAGAAACGATAGTTTTTTAGGCAACTTACAAAATAGTCTTCTGAAAGCGTAAAATCTTGTTACTACTCTCCTGTGAGGAATGCTGAAAGTCATTTTTGCAAAATTGGTATACAACAAATTGAAAATTTTATTGTCTACTACAGGGGTTTCCTAAGTGTGTGCCTCGGCGCCCAGAGGCGCCGTGGAGAGTGAACAGGGGCGCCGCAAGGCGCTCCTGTTTTCTCTTCTCCGGAAACTTAAATTACAGTAGTTCCTCACCAACCACGGATTCGCCAAACGCGGTTTCGCTTATCCGCGGTTTACGGTTTTGAAAAAATACGAATGGTTAAGTCACAAAAAAATTAGAACGTTTTAGTGTAGCTACAATGTCTTTACGTCCACAATAGCGCAGACTTGCAGGCGGACGGGAAGACATGTGTTTGCCATGCCTCATCAGTTGTCTTATTGCTCGCGCACAAATGGTTTCAAATTTCTTGAGGAACCGTTCTAATGGCAGTAAAGAAAACAAAGGCGAATGAATGCTGTTTGTTAGTGAGTGCCGAGCTAGTACACTGACGTCCCTCTCCTTCCCGCAGTGCCTACGTTTGGCCTCTCTGTGATAGCCCGTCATTTCGAACCATTACACGTGAGGGAAGGTAGTTTTGTTTAACTACGTGTCGCTTTGTATTGTCGTCAAAAGATGCGGCTGCAAAATGAAAGGATTTTTATTAAATAAGAATAAATAAATTGGCAGTTCAAGTGAGAGCGATCAAGCATCGAGGAGTGGAGTGGGAGTAAAGAAACGAAAATATCGTAAACACGATAATAGCTATTTGGATTTTGGCTTTTCTTCAGTAGAAGTAAACAGTGAAAAGAGACTGCAGTGTGTGCTCCTGAGTAAGCTGAAGGGATATCTCGAGAACAATCACCCTAACATGGTTGAAAAATCTCGTGAGTTCTTTAGCAGGAAATTGCAAGATTTACAAAAGCAGAAAAATGTATTCACTAAACAAGCCTCAGTACGAAGCAACGCACCGCTAGCATCTTTCAAGGTGGCATACAGAGTGGCGAAGTGCAAAAAACCTCACACCATCGCAAAACAGCTTATTCTACCGGCTGCTCTTGCCATGGTTACTATTATTATGGTGGGAGAATCAGCGGGAAAACTAATTTCAAAGGTACATTTGTCCAACAACACCATTAGTCGAAGAATCCATCATATAGCGCAGGCTCGCAATGATCAGTAAGTATAGAAAATGAAAGGCAACTTGATGAGGCTACTGACCTTATTTGTTATGGGTACGTTTTCTGAACGATAATATTATAGTTGAAGACCTTCTGTTCTGCAAAAGTAACATTGGAAGCGCAAAGGCTCATGACTTGTTTCAGATGCTTGACAAGTTTATTGTTATAATTATTTGGATTGGGAAAAGTGCCTCGGTGTATGTACTGATGGGACTCGGTCAATGTGTGGTCGCTATGGAGGATTACAGGCTCTTATTCATAGCAAAGCACCGCATGCTGCGTGGAGTCATTGCATCATCCATAGGGAAGCACTTGCATCGAAGTCGATGAGCACTCAATTGAACATGATATTAGAATGTACCGTAGACGTAGTAAATTACATAAAAACAAGGCCACTGAAAGCCAGATTTTTCAAAAAACTTATGCTTGGACATGGGAGCTGAACACATGGTCCTTTTATACTACTGCAGTTCACGATGGCTTTCACGCGACAACGTCTTATCCCGTGCATTCGATTTACATCAAGAAATTCATACTTTTCTGCAAGATGAAGGTCATGCATACTTCAGTTACTTTGCTGATTCTGACTTTTTGCTGAAACTAGCATATTTATGCTATATATTTGGCAAACTGAATGCTTTAAATCTGTCTCTGCCAGGTAATAACATGCACATCTCGAAACTTTTGGAGATTGCGGCGTTTAGAAAGAAGCTGCAGTTGTGGATAAGAAAAATCAATGGGGATGGAGGTTAAACTTGTTTCCCTGAATTGCAAAAATACGTGGCCTCTAATAAAGTCGTTATTTCACAAGACTTGCTGAACCTTTTCACTGACCGGTTTGCAAAATACTTTGCGGAAGACAAATCGAGAAATTTATATGGATCCAAGATTCTTTTAGTGCTCCAGCTTCATCAGATTTCACTTCGCAAGAAGAAGAGAGTCTTATTGAACTCTCTTGCGACAACAGCCTAAAAACAAAACTTGCTAGTTCCAATTTGGTGGAGTTTTGGATATCAGTCAAAAATGAATATCCAAATTTAAGTTCAAAATTTGTAAAGATCCTGATTCCCTTTGCAACATCCTATTTATGCAAAGAAGGATTTTCAGTTGTAGCTATAATAAAGAGCAAATATCGCTCAAAAATCAATGTGAAACAAGAAATGCGAGTAGCAGTATCAAACGATATTCCGCGAAATGTGTAGAGATCAGCAAGCTCATTCGTCACATTGACCAATTTTCAAAGTTTTCACCATTTGTTACTGTATTTTCCTGTTTTTTTTTGGCAAATTTAATATATTTTTGTGTGTCAATTTTAATATATATCTACGTGAGCCTCACAATAAACCGAGGTTTAACTTAAGATTTAGAATTGTTTTTATTTTTGCGCCTGATTAAAGTGATCGTACAAAAAATTTGCCTATGGGAAACAGGACAAAATTTTTTAGCCTTTAAGTGCGCAGCAAACTGATTAAGCTTGGGAACTCCTGGTCTAAATGGATACATCAAAATTTAAAACATTTTAAATATAGGCTCCGTAAGTTGCCTATACACGAGAATATCATTTCTATGAAAATAACTTTTGGTGTATATGAGTTTTATGAGTTATTGTTTTAGTATCTATTTTATTCTATATAAGTTACGTAAGTAAATAAATTTTCTGTATTTGTGACTTATTCCGTACATAAATTCCCGGTATAAAATGTAAAATACAATAAGCAGGTGGTGGACCGACTGAGGATGGAATATTTTCTCTCCTGCCGCTGCAGAGACTGGCTGCGCTTTACCCGAAACTGGTTAGAATATTTAGAGCTTGCCTGGCTAAGACCTATATCCCGAAAACATGAAGGCCAGGAAAGGACAACTATACCTGCTATAAGCTATACAGGCTTAGCAACTTTCTCCTTAAGGCTATGAAAAGGTTAGTGGGCATAGGTTTTTGGAAGTAAAGCCTTTACACACTAAACAACATGCTTACCAGTCAGGAATATCCACGAAGACGGCGCTGAATCGAGCCACAAGTAAAATTGAGACCTCTTTGGAGTGCGGACGTATTATTTGAATTTAATGAACAAGCATTAAGGACCGTGGATATTAAATTATGCTTCAGGGGACAGTTCTTCCCCCCGGTGAGTTGCCCCTTGGTAGATAAAATTCTCAGATTAAACGAAGCTAGCCTAGATCGTATGTGAACGATAGTGGCAACATCGATTTTTTAAGGGGCCCATGCAAAGGGCCCTGAACGTCAGAGAGATGATGTCAAAATGACGCACTGGATCTAAACCTGTATAAAACAGACCTGGTCCTTTTTAGACATAAGAATCTTGGAACACTGCCTAAATGTATGCTTCTTCTGCAGTATAAAGGAACAGCCAAACATAAGAAACTGACTTGAAAAGAGTATGTAGAGAACAAAATAAAAACTTTGGTTACTTCTGGGATTGCGGCCGAAAATATTACACTGGATATTCTCTGCTGTAACATCCTATGTGGGCCTAGTATGCTGGCTCATAACAGAGAACAATTTGTCGGTCTAAAGCTTGCCCTAGTATATATCTATATATATATATATATATATATATATATATATATATATATATATATATATATATATATATATATATATATATATATACTATAGTGTTTTGGATTTTGATTTTTTTTAAAATACCACAAGAGTTGTGATTAGTACAGGGTCCCCTTCATCTGTGTGTGCCATGAAAATGTAATATGTTTTTTTAGCTATTTTGATGTTAACTAGAGGCAAGAAAAAAAAATATTATATTGACTGCTTAACATCATACTTGACCTTTATTTTGGTCAAGGCTAGTTATTGCTTAAACAATATTTAAAGTATCAGATGCATATCCATATACTACGTACCGCAACTGAACTAATTATCAAAAAATATATATTCACAAAAGTCCAAACAAAAATTAAAAGCAGGCATTAAAATCTTCCTAAAAGAATACAATTATGCACGGTAACTTTCTTTCTCTTATTTCTTAATCCTTTACAATTATAAATCTATACCAAAAGGAGTTACAAGCCAAAATTCTCTAAAAACGGGTTTTCTTCAAACTTTAGATATTCTTGCATTTTAGTTTACGGCTCTTTTTGTTTTATCCTTGGATTTAACATCTTGAGGTATTGCCTAAAAAAGCTACATTAAAAAAGTTTTATTGCTTTCATTGCTGAAAAGACTTTGTAGGGCAAATATGCGTATATTTAAGGAAATAATAAGTAAATTTTATTAAATCTCTGTTTTACAGTATCTATTTTATTTTATTTAGGTCTAACTGAATTCGTAAAATAAAGCAATAAAATGTTACGTTGTAGAGATTACGAATTCTACATTTACTACGAAATCCCTGATACGTATTTCTCGATTCCTTTTTTAGGCTTATCCAGATGTAAGTTAAAAATATTCAAGCTTAAGGTAGAATCTGCTACTAAACATCTATTTTATCTGCAAAAAACTTCTTGTTGATCTTAGACTACAAAAAGAATAAAATTGCTATATAAATAAAATAAACACTACAATAAAAAATATGCTACTAACATGGTTCTAAACCTCTTATATTTGTCTTAACTTTTACAGGAGGTCTTCGAAATTGACATTTCTGAGAAAATTAAATTCAAATTTTATTTTTAATTCAATTTATTTAAAAAAAATACTTTTAATGAAAAAATGTTATTGAACAATTTAATTTTAATTATGATACTTTAATAAATTCTTTTGTTGGAAACATTTTAGACCATAATATATATATATATATATATATATATATATATATATATATATATATATATATATATATATATATATATATATATATATATATATATATATATATATATATATATATATATATGTCAAATATATAAAAAATAATAACCGTAAATAATAGAATTTAAAGCTCATTGTTAAAATATCTGTATAGATTATCTTATTCGCATTTAAAAGATGTGTGAGGGGTGTCCGCGAAGGAAAATTTCACTGTGACGGTCGCCGTTTCCGGGCAGGCAACGGAAATCATCCCTATTATCCTGCCTAGTAAAGTCCTCTCACTTCAACCGTTCGAAGACGGAATTAAACTGTAGGTTCTCTTTGTGTAGCACTTAAAAAGGCACCAAACACTAGCAAAGACGAGAGGGTTGCCTACGTCCGTATCAGATATGACATTTCAAGAAGAAGAAGAAGGACCGGGAGTCGGCGACATCAAATGTGTCGTTATCGCGGATTTGAAAAATTTGCATGAAAATTGACAATTAAGAAGCTTTCAAACAAAGTAAGTGCGGTATGGCGAGGAAAATATTTTTAAATTAAATTAATTATCATAAAAAATAATGTTTTATAAGATTTGTTGGAAGTTTTACGCTCTTTCAGAAAAATGTGGTATGACAAACCTTCTCTTGTCGGTAGTGTCTGTCAAATCTCCTGAAAGGGGGGACAGGTAATAGAAATTTGTCGTGATGACGTAGAGAGACATTTTTTTTTATTTTACTTGTAATGTGTTTTACAAATATAGTAAATTTATTTTGGAGCAAATGTTTTTGACAAAACTATTTCGTGTGCGATAATGGCACATTTGATGTGATGGGCTCCTAGCCTATATATATATATATATATGTATATATATATATATATATATATACATATATATATATATATATATATATATATATATATATATATATATATATATATATATATAAGCAGGCATTGAAATCTTAGTAAGGGAATACAAATGTACGCTGTACGCTAACTTTAAATGTTTTTTATTATTCCCTAACCCTTTACAATTATAAATCTATACAAAATTCTCTAAAAACGGGTTTTCTTCAAACTTCAGATATTCCTGCATTTCACTTTACTGTTCTTTTTGTTTTATCCTTGGATATTAAAATTTAACATCCTAAGGTATTGTCTGAAAAAGCTACATTAAAAAAGTGCTGAAAGAAATTTGTAGCGCAGATATACCTATATTTAAGACAAAATAACAAGTAAATTTTATTAAATCTTTGTTTTACAGTACGTATTTTATTTTATTTTAGTATAACTGAATTCGTAAAATAAAGCAATAAAATGTTTCGTTGTAGAGATTACGAATTCTGCATTTACTGCGAAATCCCTGACACGTATTTTTCGACTTCTTTTTTAGGTTGATCCAAATGTAAGTCTGTTAAAAATATTCAAGCTTAAGGTCAAAGCAGGATCTTCTACTAAACACCTATTTTGTCTGCAAAAAACTTCTATTTGTGTTTGTGTTTTAATAAAAGGATATAAAGTCGATTTATTTTTAAACCAAATGTGTATATATATATATATATATATATATATATATATATATATATATATATATATATATATATATATATATATAAATTAATAATAATACTTAGAGTACAAAAAATTTCTATAGAAGATAAACACTATTATAAAAACTACGCTACTGACTTCACTTTCAAGGGTGTTCTATATGCCCTAACTTTTATTTCGAAATTGGCATTTTTTAGAAGACAGAACTAAAACTTTATTTTTCAGTTAATTTATTTAAAAAGAAAATACTTCTTATGAAAAATATTATTAAACTCTTTTAATTTTAATTATAATACTTTAATAATCTCTTTTTATTGAAAATATTTTGGACTACAATATGTATATACAGTACAATCGCGATTATCTGAAATCCGCTTATCCGAAACAAACTGTTAAAAAGCAAATTGTATTCCATTAAACGAAAAAATTCCCATTATTCGAAACAGACGTTGAGTGGTTTCCTTAACGCATCGGGGACTCCCCGACGTCTAGAATTTTACCGCTGTCTGTGTTTTGGTTAGTCGACGAGTGTTATAAGTTACTCATTTCTCAGGTAATAGTTTCGTTTTAATAGATATTTTACAAAAAGGAGCGTCATAATAATGAGCGTAAACGTGTTGTTATTACCTTAAAAGAGAAACTGAAATTTTGTGGAGGAAGATTGTCGGCTGATGTATCTTCTGCAAAAAAATTTGCAGAGAATTTTGAGCAGCTTATGAAAGAACATGGTTTATAACCAGACCAAATCTATAATTGTGATGAAACAGACTTGAACTACAAAATGTTGCCGTCAAATACTTTAGTTTCAAAAACGGAAGCTGGAGCACCTGGATACAAACGTAGCAAAGAACGTATTACTGTTCTTGCATGCAGTAATGTTTCTGGAAGACACAAATTCCCATTATTATGTATTGGTAAGTCAGCAAATCCACGAACCTTTAAGAATATTCGACGGAATGCTTTTCCTGTTTTGTATAAAAATCGAAACAATGCCTGGATAAACGCGGCTCTATTTAAAGACTGGTTTTTTGGAGATTTTGGTCCCAAAGTGGAACTTTTTTTAAAAGAACATGGATATCCTAGAAAATGTATTCTGTTACTAGATAATGCCCCCACTCATCCAAGTGCGGAGCGACTTGAAAGTGGGGAAATAAAAACAATGTTTTTGCCTCCTGCTGTAACTTATCTCATTCAGCCTATGGATCAGGGTGTACTGGAAAATTTAAAACGCATTTACAGGCGTTTATTATTGGAGCATATTTTAGAAGAAGTAGATGAAGGTGGCAATCTTATTGATGGCCTAAAAAAGATAAATTTGAAAAATGTTATATATTGGATAGCTTCAGCCTGGAATCAAGTAAAGAGTAGTACTCTGGAAAAAATCTTGGTCAAAATCGATTCCACAAGAGGAGAGACATTTCTCAGAGGCAGAAACAAAAGATAATGAAAGTTTACATCAAATTATTACAAGAATATCAGGATGAGAAAGGGTTACGGAAACCGATGTTTGTGAATGGTTAAACAGTGATAGTGTGGAAGATGAAATGACTGACCAAGAATTAATTAAAAATGTATGCAAAAATGTTAATAAAATAGACAGTGATGACGATGATGATAACGAAGTAGAAGCCACTGACAATATTCCAGTAAAAAGTCACATTCAGAAGGACTAGAGGCCCTAGAAAAAGCGTTAACTTATGTAGAACAACAAGAAAATGCAACGGCCGCGGATGTTTTGCTTATCAAACTTTGGAGAGACGTTGCAGCGAAAAACAGAACTAACGCAAAACGAGTGCAGTTAAAAATTACCTCATTTTTAGGACATTAAAGCTAAGAATGAAACTGTCTTATTTTCGTTTTTCGGTACATGTACATAAAATAAGTAAACTAATTGTTCTATTCTTTGTTTTAATAAAAACCTATGTACGTAGTAGCATATCGTATAAATGCTTTTAAGTCAATCTGCAATGTTGTTTTCATTCTAAACTTCTATTTTAAAAAAAAATCAGATTAACCGAAATTTCGATTATCTGAAATCACTTTGGTCCATATTATTTCGGATAATCGAGATTCTACTGTATATATATATATATATATATATATATATATATATATATATATATATATATGTATATGTATGTATATATATATATATATATATATATATATATATATATATGTATATATATATATATATATATATATATATATATATATATATATATATATATATACATATATATAACATATATATATATATATATATATATATATATATATATATATATTATATATATATAGCAAACTTGAAATTCTTGGCGGTCAGGAGTAGGCCTTCTGTTGTAAACCTTAGAATACTGATAGTCTACTCTATTTGTAGCCCTGAAGAAGAAAATAAAATATTTTCGAAAGCTTGGTTTAGCTGATATATATATATATATATATATATATAATATATTATATATATTATATATATATATATATATATAAATATATCATATATTATACATATATATATATATATATATATATATATATATATATATATATATATATATATATATATATATATATATAGCAAACTTGAAATTCTTGGCGGTCAGGAGTAGGCCTTCTGTTGTAAACCTTAGAATACTGATAGTCTACTCTATTTGTAGCCCTGAAGAAGAAAATAAAATATTTTCGAAAGCTTGGTTTAGCTGAAAAGGTGTTTAAAAACCTTTTAGCCCTATTTTCATGACCGCTTACCCCAAAAATTTCAATATATATATATATATATATATATATATATATATATATATATATATATATATATATGTATGTATATTTATATATCTATTATATATATATATATATATATATATATATATATATATATATATATAATTGGTAAAATATTTGTATAGATTATCTTATTCGAGTTTCGAAAATGTGTAGAATTGAAAACGTAATATTTAGTAGTAAAACAAACCGTACAAACGTATCACACAAAGATTTTTTTTTGTCCAATTACACAGGTATAAAAAAAAAGTGAGACGCGTGTTTTCTTTTGTTGAATCCAAAAAAACCATAAAAAAAAATGCATCCACCGTAAGGGTTTTTAAAAAGATACTGAAAGTTGCCAAAATTACATTTTAATAAATGAAATGTAAAACTGTACAATCATTAAAATGATGGAATAAAAATATTATTTCGGACATCTTTAAATGTTCTGAATTTACATTTATTATAAAGATTTTAAAATATTAGGTTTTAGTGTTCATGTTTAACAAAAAACACGCATACACTACCTTTAGCTAAGTTACGTAGCAAATTGCTGTTTAAAATAAATTCGTTTATTTGTTTTTAATTTTTATTAATATTGAACAAAACAGTCACTCCTACATTCACTCACTTCTACACTCACTCACTCGCTCGCTGGCTCACTCACTCACTACCTCATTCACCCACTCACATGCCCCCATATTCACTCAATCAATCTATCCACAAAATTGAGTTCTAAAACTGTCAAGGGATATATTGCATTTTGCAACCTTTTGTTCTTAAATAGTAAACGGATATTTCTTTTCAACCCTACACACTATTCCTCACGTGTCGATATAAAATTTGAATTTGAAACTTAAAAAATGACAGTTTTGTTAAAAAAAAATCTTGTTTAGCTGTTGCCTTTATTTACCCAACCATATAGCACCCTTGTAAGTGTTAAAAGCGAATTTTTTGTTGAAACTGAACATAAAACTTTATTTTGTGATGCCAAGTCAGGATTAAGAACTTCAAAAAACACTAGAAATAATATTTTCGTTCAATATTATTAAAAATTAAAAACAATTTTTTAATTTAGCAGTTGCACATATTTATTTTAAACAGCATTTTATTACGTAGATAAGTAAACGTTAGTTAAAGGTGGCGTAGTGTGTTTCTTGTTACACATGGACGCTAAAACCTAATATTTTAAGTTTTTATGATATACGTAGATTCAGAACATTTAAAATAGAGAATAATTTTAATGACTGTACGGTTTTACATTTTATATATTAAAATGGATTTTTGGAAACTTTAAGTGTGTTTCTGAAAAAACCTCATAGTCGATGTCTTTTTTTACAATTTTTTTGGATTCAGCATAAAAAAAAAAACTTAAGAAAACACGTGTCTTACTTAAAAGAAAGAATTTTTTTTATTTTGTGTACCTGTGTAGAGTAGTATGGAAGGTAACGTCTATTATATATAAATGTATACGGGGTTAAATTTTTGTGTCTTTTCGTAGTTTTTAATTTATAAAATAATATATATATATATATATATATTATATATATATATATATATATATATATAGGTTATTTATATTCAACCGAATATATATATATTTCGGTGTTGATAATTTTGATGTTTTTGAAATATATATATGGCCTTTGATATATATATATATACATACTCGTATATATATATATATATATAAATATATATATATATATATATATATATATATATATATATACTATATATATGTATATATGTTTTTTTTCATTTCTTAGTCAACTATAAAATAGGTTGCCACATTTAGTAATAATTTGTAACAGTAGAGAGATATTAACAACATTGAATTTTTATTTTACACTCGAGTACATTTATTGACAAATTCGGTATTTGGGGTAATTTTGTTTGGTTCGAAATATTTTGTTTTTATTTTGACTTGTCTTTACATTTTTACTTCTTTCTATTGATAACTGGCAAATGTGCCAAAATGTCAAGTTTGTATTTTCTAAAACTAATTTAACAAATTTTTATTATATGCCAAAGTCAGGACAATTATGGTACTATAAAGATATGTAATTCCCATTCGTGTTTACATATTGTGATTCTACGGTTCAAATTTATAAAATTGAAAATTTGTTTTTTCAACAAAAAAAAAAAATTAAGCGGAAACTGATAATGATGAAATGATAGGAAATATTGATAATATACTGTAGCAAAAAAAATACTAGAGACCTTACGATTTTATCGTTTTAGAGAATTAAAGCCGAATCAAAAATGTCTGTGAAACCAAAACAAATACTTTCCATCCACAATCTCTGTCAGTATTTCTTGAACTAAGAAAATTTCTTAAAAATTCAAGATACTTTTGAATTTCATAAGAATGTATATAATTTTTTTATTCATGTCAAACGGCTCTAATTCCACATAACCGAATGTCACATAGAAAAAAGCAACACATAAAACGAGTTATACGGAAATGGTTTTTGCTACATAAACTGTCGATGTTCGCAAAAATACGCCGGGTGACGAAATTAACAAAAGTTACTATTTTAGCTTTAGTTCAGGTTCAACTAACAAATAAATATCTTTTAAATTTTTTCTCTAAGTTATAATAAGACAATAACCAGCATCCTTCACCTTACATTGGGAATAGTAAGTGGTGTTTTTGTATAATAGATTTAGTGAAATTTTAACTAATAGGCTTCATTACTGACTAAAAAGATCTAGAATTATTGGAACAGGTAGGAAGTTTGTCTTTAATTCTTTAATTGTGGATCTTCTTGGTTTCGTGGAATATTTGTCTGCATTTGTTGTGGGCATTAACAAAGATGTTTAGAAGCAACAGCTTCGTTGCATTTTCAATTGAACCAAGGCTTGCTGTTGGAAGGGTATTTCTTCGATAAAGGAATATAGCCTCTCATGCTCGCCAAAATGATATTGGAAATCTCTTTTCATTTAAATCGATTGTTGGATCTTCAACGAACATCTCACAAAGGGAAGTTCGAAAATACTTCTTGAGTTTTTTCCACTAAACAGATTTGTTTTGACAAATTTTTCGAGATTTAGGCGCCTCTCTCTTATTGATTTGTAGCACATTTTATGCTAGAAATCACGTTTTTTTAATGGGCATAGCACACGCGCTGCAGGGGAATCCCTAAAGCTCTACAGGAGCGAGGCGGATGCGGAAAAAGTCATTTTGCGTTGGCCTTGAATAGCTGTAAATTTTACTTGGCGGGAAACACAGTCCTAGGCATCATTCAAAAGGGATGAGGTTCTCTATATAAAGGACTACTTGACAAGGGTTGTACGAGGAGTGACTAATTAAACCTCATACGGATGTCAAGTATTAAATTAATTAAATTAAGCGGGCTACATCCATCTAACATTTTCAATGGAAATACTTGAAGAATAGACTCAAATCGCCAACCGTTTTTCGATGTTTCAAGGAATCAAGGTGGTGGGTAGGTCTCCAATCATGTAAATAGCTATGGTTATGATCGGAATAACTTAACGGCGGATTTATGGCGAAAGTGAAAATCTCTGGATTAGAGGTCAAGAATTCGGCGACACGAGCAACCTGAACTAACACGAATTTTATTCATTAAATAGTTGAGTAAAGCCAGGTATTTAAATACTTAAACCAGTTGATGTTGTGGACATTAAAGTCTTTCAGGATGGCACCTCTGGGACTTGGATGCTTTTTCTGATAATAGATGGTGGCTACAAAAGAATTAAAAGGTGTTTTCAAGTTAGAATCACGGTATAATGGAGGTCGATTGAGATAGCAGATAAACTTTGTGGTTTATTTAGTTGTAATGTTTAACCAAATCATATTAAAGGTTTGGGGATTTTAGAGCCTTCTCGTGGATAAGAGAGACTGATTCTTACAAAAAGGCTGATTCGAAATTTACGCCTAAACCCGGAATAGAAGTCGTGCTCAGGATTAACTGACTTTAGTTTTGTAGAAAGCGAGTATATGAAGTTTGTTTGATTGAGTTTACACCTCGTATATTGCAAAAATCTACTTCAAAATTTAGATCTTCGTATTTTTACGCCTTCAACCAGTTACCACTCGACCATTCAAACGAGGGGCTATTTTATCTCTGAAAATTTTTGATCCTGGGAGCTTCATCATTTAATTTTATTGTCACAGTGCAGTTTGGGGGTCTCGGCATGGCGACAACAGGTTAGGTCGAAAGAGCAAATTCATGCAGCTTAAACTGTTGCGATGGTATCATACCGGGCGATGGCATCTGTAGTACTTTAATATTTATTACGTATAAAAATGTTATTTAATGTGATAAAAAACTTGGTACAAGACTGAATTATTAGTACTATAATACTATAAATGAGCAATAGCACACGACCTCCACGTGGACGGCAGTTAGTTTTGAGGGTGATGTACTGCTTTCCTACGCTCTACAAGACTAGAAGTAAAAGTTATAATAATATAAAAGGTGCCAACCTGAAGTAAACACCTGTGCAATACTATTTTTATACATTAAAGAAAATAATTATTATCTTATTATTATGTGTCTGGCTTCAGGAACTTATAAAAGGTAATAAACAGTGAATAATTTAGCACAACAGATTAAATTCAAATTAATAAATCCATTGTTTTGGCAGCTTAAGCAGTTCATTCTAATTAGAAATCAATATGCAAAAACGAATACTGTTTCGTGAAAATCTAATTAACCTACCAACTAAAACCAGGGTATTTAATTAAGTTCATATTGAACGAGAATTGTTTTGCCTGCCTAAGCTACATTACCAAAAAACCCTTTTATAAATTGCTTACCGGCAGAGGTGAAGCATAATATTTGGAAAGGGTTGTGGTTATTTTTATATTGCAAAAACCATACGCAGATGTGCCAATGTATTACACACTTTCTTTTAAAATGTAGGTGATAATTTTAGGGGCAAACGCTATGACCTACCAACTTTTGATCTTTAATGGACAGTTGTTTGGCTAAATTTTTTTATGTACAGAGTAACTAAAATATAACACTTATAAGATCACTTCGGTGTGTCCGTCTGTCACAACCAATTTCTTCTGAAACTATTTGACATAAAAAGTTGAAACGTGGTACTAATATAGGAATTTATGGCCGCATCAGAGCCGTGTAGTTTTAAAAGTTAAATTTTTATTTAAGGGGTTAGTTTTAGTGAAATCGGAAGTGAAAAAAAAAATACCAGGTCATCGAGTGGCGCGTCAAACGAAAGCTTGTAAATGATGTAATACTTGGGCACACTATTCTTTTTACTATTTTTAAAAAATTGCCAAAAATAGCTATCCCCCCTTTATCTCGAAAAGTACTGATCAAAAAATTTTGAAAAAATTCTGAAATATTCTCTACAAGGTGTAGCTTGAACGAACATTATCACGAAAGCAATTACCTTTGATAATTTATTTGGTATATAAAAAAAATCGAGGTCATTAGTTTTCGTAAATATCGGAAACAAACTTTGTTGAAAACTCATTTGTGAAGTTTAAAAAAAATATATTCACGATACGGAAGACTAATTGAGTTTTTCAATAAAAAATACTTATCGATTTCTTACTTTATTTTAAAACTTTGCCATAAATAATATTGAAAATCGATTTTTAAAAATTTTTTCGCAATTAATTATAAATAAATTAAAATTTATAAAACTTTAAAAAAAATCATGTGACTACGAAAACGCCACGATTGGCTGCCATGTCTGTAACGTCATTAAAGGGTTTTCTTGTAAATACTGTCAACAGTTTCTACCTGTGTATATTGAAGTTTAGTGTAAAAAAATTAATGTTGGTTACTAATTTAATTTAATTTAATCTAATTTAATTCAGTAATGTGCGACAATTTACGCTGTCCATTTATTCCAGTATATAACCTAGCTGGATATATAAATTTTGAAACACTAAATAAAACAATAATCATTCGATAACAATATTCTGATATGAATGATTATTAAATACATTATTATATTCAAACATTTATACGGAAGTGATATTTACAACAGAAAAAATTTGATATTATTTTAGGATTAATACGGCGAGCTGCTTGGAACCATTGATGTCGACTTTTAATATTTTGTGGCACATTTAAAAACACTTTTTTGGGAGTTGTTTTTGTAGTGTTCGTACAAAAAGGTACGAAACAGGCACGATAACTTTTTAGATTTGACATTTTCAATAAATTTATCAATACACTGATGATAATAACAAGAATAAATTAATTGAAAACACTCGTATGCGCTGTCTGTGACGTTGAGGAAAAATAAACAATGTGACGTCATACGCGCCCGGGTTTTTTCGGCGCATCATCGCTAATAAGTTTAAAAATTTATTTTCAATTTGATATAACAAAAAAATAAGAATTGTTTTGTTATAAAACGATACGATCTTTCTATTTATGAAAAAAAAATCTTTTTCAAAAATCCAATTGCGTAGGTTCAACTTGCACCTGACTGGTTATTTTAAAAAAACAAACCCACATGTTTATTGCTTTCTTGTATTCATAACATAATTCAAATTACATATTTTAATTGTAAAATATTCCTGGGAATAATGGAATTTTACCTAATTATAAGTATTTCTATACATGTTTTTGTGTAGTGTAGTCCGTATATGGATGTAATCTTATTTACATAACCTTCTGGAAGTTAGCGCAAATGTTTGGAATGTTACAGAATTTATCTTTAATTACATGAATAATTTATGGTTATAAAGGGACCTAGCATTATCCATATAACTCGTTATCCTACTAAATACTGACATTTACCTCTAGACAATATTTCTGCTAAAACTGGAAATAATGAAAAAGTAATATCATCTTTAATCCGGTTTTTTTTTATAGCGTTCTTCGCCTTCTAGTTCCTAGTTTCTATCCTCTTTGATCTTCCTAATCTCCGGGTCTTAGATTTCTCTTTGACATTGCCCTTTGAACACCTCCAAACCGTGTCGCCCTTGGTCTCCCTCTTCTCCTCTTTTCGCTTAGTATCTACTTTAGAACCATTTTTGGTATTCGGTGTTCTTCCAGGCGTGGATGTTCTTATGCCTTTTAACGATTTTTATTTCCTGTAGAGTAGCCGCCATTTCAGTTAATAGTTTATATAATAGAATTCTTTAGTTTATGGCAGTATACTCACGGAGTCCCCTTGGCAAAAACCTCTTGTTAACAGTATTGGCTCTGTGAGTTTACTATTAACTTTAGCTACGATGTTGTATTTTAGAAAGTAAAATTTTGCTATTTATTTTATCCAAGTCCCTACTGTATATTATTCCTGCTAGTATTAAAAATAATAAAGAAATATATGTTTTCAAGATTCCCTGATTGTAATAATCCCAAGAAGGACAATGATATTATATGAGGCATATTCGAAAGTAAAGAAGTATATTCGTTAGAAAAAGTTTTCATTGACGGTTTTAGTTTCCTACAAACCTACCTCACTTTTCCACATGATCGCCGTTTACTTCTGAGTACTTTTCGTAGCTTCTTTAACCCCTCTGCATAGAACTTCTTCACTTGGAAATTGAACCAGTTGACAACGTCGGTCTTGAGTTCCACGTCATCTTTAAACTGTTGTCCACTAAGCCACTGTTTCAAGTGCAATCGTCAATCAGATCACAGTTTTTGGTCCACTTAAACGATTTTATCGGTCTGGATATTGGGCCTGCAATTCTGCTTTTCATCATGCACATTTGTACGGCAATTTTTGAAGTCTCGACACCATTGTCTAACCTTTTTTTCACTCATTAGTGTAGGTCCATAAACTAGACACAACTCCAGATAAATTTGAGTAGTTGATGATCCTTTTCCACACAAAAATCGAATCACTGCATGCACTTCTCAACTGGCAGGAGAAAGGATTTTCGCCGACATTGTGGTCTTCATTCACCGACAGGTAAGTGACTACCGAATAAAAATAACAACTTCAGTGGCTTCGGAAACAATCAATAGATGGCGATGCATGTATACAACTTTGTTCAGACCCGCCAATATTTAAATATTAAGCAAGTATCCTTTACTTTTCAAATATGACTCGTATATTCGAAGGCGATAAATTTAATATCTAAACAAGACTATCTTGCGTAGTGGATAAAAATTGAGTTAGGACGTTCTCTTTAAAGCAATCAAGACTGTGTCATTGAAAAGGAAATTTTCTGTAGCACTCAAATATCGATTATAAAAAAAAACAAATAAAAAAGACGATAACAGTTACGGTTAAAAAGGTAGTAATCTTAATTGTGTGATTGTATTCAAAAATTTAGAATTTATACAAATGTTGTCCTCTGAAGTTTTTAAAATGATATATAAAAAACGTAAGAAATTGGTAGCTAAAATAACAATAGTCTCTTGAAAAGTTAGTACATGTATAGAATAAAATTTTACTTTTTACTTTTCATTCTCGTATGCTAAAATATATTTAGAGGATTATCACGACAAATTTGAAATTTCTATGAAATAACTTAAATTATATTAAAGATTTTTTAGAAATGGTGTAAATTTACATAGAAATTTTCAATTATTATAATTTAATAATTATTAGATTTATTCCTGGTTTATATATATTTTGTTTTTATTACCTTTTCAGTATTACAGAAATATTGTTTGTATATACGAGGCTGGTTTGAAAAGTCCGTGCAAAGTCCGAGAGATGGCACCACCGGCGCGTATCGAGGTCATGTTTAGTTAGTAGCATCTCTTGAATGAACGCACACCAAGTTTCAGCCATATTGGTCTATTTCTTTGTGTTTGGCATTCGTGTGAATTAAGGAAGTCGAGTCGATTTTCAAGAAATGGACGAAAAAGAATTTCGTGTGGTGATTAAACATTACTTTATGAAAGGCAAAACGCCTCAGGAGACTAAAGAGAAGCTTGATAAACATTATGGTGACTCTGCACCTTCGATTAGAACAGTTTTATAAGTGGTTTCAAAATTTTCGGACTGGCCATATGGGCACAAGTGACGCTGAACGTTCTGGACGGCCTGTGGAGGTTACGACTCCAGAAATCATTGATCAAATCCATGATATGGTGATGGATGACAGAAGAGTTAAGGTGCGTGAGATTGCTAGTGCTGTGGGCATCTCGACTGAACGGGTACATAATATTTTGCATAAACATTTGGACATGAGAAAGCTATCCGCAAGATGGGTGCCGCGATTGCTCACGCTTGACCAAAAACGGAATCGTGTGAAGTGTTGCAAGGATGGTTTGCAGCTGTTCCAGAAGAATCCGGAGGACTTTAAGCGTCGTTTCGTCACTGTGGATGAAACATGGATACATTACTATACTCCTGAGACCAAACAACAATCTAAACAATGGGTTACCAAGGGGGAATCTGCACCAAAAAAGGCGAAGACCGTTCCTTCGGCCGGAAAGGTTATGGCGACTGTCTTTTGGGATTCGCAAGGGATAATCCTCATCGACTATCTGGAAAAGGGTAAAACTATTACAGGTGAATATTATTCATCGTTATTGGACCGTTTGAAAACCGAGCTGCAAGAAAAACGCCCGCGATTGGCCCACAAGAAAGTCCTTTTCCATCACGACAACGCACCAGCATACACCTCAGCAGTTGTGGTCGCAAAATTAATGGAAACAGGATTCCAACTCGTTTCACATCCCCTCTATTCTCCAGACTTGGCTCCCTCGGACTACTATTTGTTCCCCAATTTGAAGAAATGGCTGGCGGGACAAAGATTTTATTCAAACGAGGAGGTGATTGCAGACACTAATGGATATTTTGCAAACTTGGACAAATCCTATTATTCGGAAGGGATCAACAAACTAGAACATCGTTGGACGAAGTGTATGTAAAAGGAACTATGCCTAAAAAAGGAGATATATATATATTTTATATTTATATTATATATATATATATATAGATATATATGTATATATATATATATATATATAAAAATATAAAAAGGTTTATATATAAACATTTAAGTAGTTTTTATATATATTTATGCATGTATATATATATATATATATATATATATATATATATATATATATGTGGAGTTTTCAAACCAGCCTATATATATATATATATATATATATATATATATATATATATATATGTATATATATATATATATATATATATATATATATATATATATATATATATATATATATATATATATATAATATATATATATATATATATATATAATATATATATATATATACACACAGTATGTCCCAAAAGGTTTTATACAAACGGAGAAAAAGTTTATCTTACATATTGCAATAAGAAATATTCTTAATAAAAAGTTCTGCATCACATGGAAATCCATAATCAAACATCAAAAGTTTTAAATATTTGATGGTATACAGGGAAAATAAAAAATAATGATTTATAATGAAAAGTGTGTTTAAATTTAAATACATAGCAAAATATTAATTGAAAATGGTAATAGGAACTTATGCTCACGTTTAGATATGTGGCCTTCCTTGTTGAATTATTTATTAAATAAAAGAAAGCGAAATCCCTACAAATTTTAGGCTGAAAATAAATGAACATATCTTTGGAAATATCTTACAACTGTCAATAACCTTAGTTCCTATTAACATTTTCAATTAATATTTTGCTATATGTATTTAAATTTAAACACACTTTACTCTTCATTATAAATTATTATTTTTTATTTTCCCTTGTTTGATTATGGATGTCCATGTGATGCAGAACTTTTTATCAAGAGTAAATTTTTTTGTAATGTATAAGATAAACTTTATCTCCATTTGTATAAGACTTTTTAGAACACACTGTATACATTACGGTGACAAGCAAAATTTTTATTTCTATTTTCTTTGGACCTAACCCCACAAAATGTTCAATCCTATGCAAAAATAAAGCCCCTAAATTTAAAAAAACAATATTAATATTTAGAGATCGCATCCATCGACTGAAAAAATCAATCGTTTATTTTTCAACACTCCCCCGTTAGATTCTGATTTAAATTTAAAGATTATGAAGGTGCTTCCTTGTACATTTTTTGTGCTGAATCCGTTCTCGAGGGCCGTTTTTCTCTAAAGTCCTTCAGTTTTCCATAATGCTCATGTTAAGTGCGCATTAAGGGTGAAAAAAACGCGTTTTGCTTTCAGAAAAGTTCCACAAAATTTACGGGAAGCATTGTAGATCATGTTTTATGATGCAAAATCATAGATATCATACAGATCTTTGAAAAATTGTCTTAGCGCACGAGTAGTATCGGACAAAGATAGCGAAAACAAAGCCCTTTGTTCGAAAAAAGATTAACACACTTAAAAAAACTCGACAGGAAGGCAACTTCAGAAAAAATATTTAAGACAAATGTTTCAGAATTTTTAAATTCAGCAAGAAGAATTTTGCTGTATTTTATTGTAGTTTCAATGAGGCCCACTAAGGCCCAATCAAAATTCAATTTTTACTCGGACGTAAAATTCTCGATGAATTCAAATATATAATAAAATATTGGGTTTTTATTTAAATTTTTGATTTTGGGACCCATAGAGTCCCAATAGAGCGTTGGGCCCAAAATCTAATAGATCCATTTAATTTCCAGGGAAAAATGCTAAAACTTTTGCCTGAAAGATTTTTTTCCCTACCTGTCGAGTTTTTTTAGGAGTGTCAATCTTTCTTTCAACAAAACACTTCGTTTTCGCTGTCTTTGTCCAATATTACTCATCAGCCATGAAAATTTCTCAAAGATCTGTATCATATCTATGATTTTGTATCATAAAACTTGATCTACGATGCTTCCCGTAAATTTTGCGGAAATTTTTCGAAAGGGAGATACATTTTTTCACCCTTAATGTGCATTTAATATGAGCATTGCGGAAAATTGAAGGATTTTAGGGGGAAACGGCCCTCGAGAACGAATTCAGCATCAGAAAATGTACAAGAAAACACCTTCATAACCTTTAAATTCAAATTAGGAGTCTAACGGGGGACTGTTGAAAGCGAAAAACGATTGAGAAGAAAAAATATATTTTAAATAGACGGATGCGACTTTTAATTAATTATATTATATATATAATTAATATTTTTTTTCTAAAAACTAAGGAGCTTCATTTTTTCATAGGATTAAACCTTTTGCGAGAGTAGGACCAAAGCAAATAAAAAAAAAAAATTTTAGCCTGTTATCTAATATACATATATACATACATATGCGAAGAAGTAAATGGGGAAACACAGTTTGGATTTATGGAAAGTCTGGAAACGAGGGAAACATTATTTTCAACAAAACTTCTTGTTCAAAAATGTTACGACCAACGATAGAATGTAATTATTGACTGTCAACGGGCATTTGACAACATAAAGTACGACTTTCTGATGCAGTGGCTTCATGAGAATGATGTAGATGATAAGATGTACAAATAATAAGACAGCTATATTGGAATCAAATTAATTATCAATTAAGATCAAAACTGACAAGGACATTTCAACAAAACCTTTCAGTGTTTTAAAGAGTGTTAGGCAGGGGTGCATACTATCGCCAGTATTATTTAATATCTACGAGTACATAGAAAAAACATTTCAACTTGCTTTAGAAGATGAACGAAGAGGGATAAAAGTTAATGGAAAGCCTATAAATAATATTCGATATGCAGACGATACCGAAAGTATTGCCAATAACATGAAAGATCTGCAAATTCTAAGCAACAACTTTAATAATATTGGCGGGGAGTATGGTCTACGTATAAATATTGGGCAAACCAAAATGATGGTGATTAGTAGCCACCCACAAGAGGATGGATCTCTCTTTATAAAGGATCAAGAGATTGAGAGGGTTACTAAATTAAAATATATTGGCTCTGTTTTCACCGAACGATGGAATTGTGATGGGGAGGTTAATACCTTTCTAAAGTTGAAAAATATGCTGCTTTAACGGCAATTCTCACCCGCCCTGCGGCTACTAGTAATAAAATGCTATGTCTGGCGTCTTATACGGTGTAGAGACATGGTCGTTAAAAGTGAGATCATTGAATCGTATTGAAGTTTTCGAGCCGTAAATATTGCGACGTTTGCTACAAATTTCTTGGAAAAAACACTTAACCAATGAAGAAGTGCTTCAACGGGCAGGGGTGGAGAGGCAACTACTTAATATCATAAAAGAAAGAATTTGGGACATATCTGAAGAGGTGGCCGCTACTCGATTCCAAAACTTATTCCTCAGGGAAAAATGGAGGGTCGGCGAGGACTCGGTAGAAAGTAACATTCTGGCTCCGGAATATTAGGGACGGGTGTGGAGTTTCGGATTCTGCGTACATTTTTCGACTAGCAGAGAATAAAAACCTCAATATAAACTGAAGAAATGATACAGAGATTCCGACATATGTGAATACATGAGAGAAGAAGAAGATGAAGATTTTTTTGGTTTAGCTATTTGAAACACAGACACAAAATTTGACTTTATTCATCAATATAGTCTCCTTCAAGAGCGACACAATCAGTCCAAAGCTTTTCTAACATTTCTATACCTTTCTTGTAGAAGGATTTGTCTTTACCTTCGAAATAGGCCTCAGTTTCGGCGATAATTTCTTCATTGGAGCCAAATCTTTTTCCCGCGAGCATTTTTTTGAGGTCTACGAATAGATAGTAGTCGCTGGAGCCCAAATCTGGAGAATACAGTAGATGAGGAAACAATTCGAACTTCAGTTCATTCAATTTTGTCATCGTAACCATTGATTTTTGACACGGTGTATTGTCTTGATGAAAGAGCACTTTTTCTTGTTCATTAGAGGCCGTTTTTTTTATTTCTGCCTGCTAATATTCGCTTTTGATGGTTTTTTCCTTCTCAGCATAATCAAATGCACCTCAGCTGACTGCCGATTTGATTTCGGTGTGTAGTGGTGGCTCTATGTTTCATCTATCGCATGAAAAAATCCTTTTTTGCGCTTAAATAGGTCCAAATAGTGCGAATCATCAACACGTTGTGTTTTTAGTCTCGGCAAACGCGGTACCCATTTTGAACAGGCTTCTTCATGCCTAAATGTTTTTTGCTATCTTTAGGGTGTTGCTATCTCACACAATTTCACTTTTCATCAAAACAATTTTGTGGATTTTTTTGTGTTTTCCAGTGTAACCACCTCATTTGGGCGCTTGGAGTATTCTGCATAATTTGTGTCTATATAACCGCGTTTAAATTTAGCATATCAGTAAATGATGAGTGATTTTTCAGGGGCAGAGTCTCCGTAATACTTATCAAGCCATTGCTTTGTTTCAACGATATTTTTTCCCAACAAAAAACAGTGTTTAATCAACACACGGCATTTGATTTTTTCCATTGTTTTGAAAAGTAGCGTCACTAAAACCACTGTAACTTGTAGACTAATCGTAAGGTTGGTACTTCCTAAAAATAACATGGATTTTTTGAAAAGGGCGCTATGTGTCAGACAAAAAACTTTTCAGCCTATGTGTCATATATATATATATATATAAAACTTTTATATATACCTATATAATATATATATATATATATATATATATATATATATATATATATATATATATATATATATATATATATATATATATATATATATATATATATATATATATATATATATATATAAAACATGACATGAATTTTCCAATCATCCCTAAAAAGTTATATTTTATTTATAGCCTTAAAATCTCAGTATTAACATAAATAAGGTGCCTTTTTTAAATCACCCTCTAAGCTTTGAACCTGGTCGTCCCGAAACTAATAGAATTCATATTGCTTCCTTCCGTTTTCATGCTAACTGTAATAAAATAAACTCCGATAAAATCAGTACGTTATTTACATAAACACAAAAGAAATTAAGTTCACCAGCAAAATTCTCGAAACAATTTTATCAATTGTAGTTGAATAATCAGGTACAAGTTACGATAAATATGGTTTTACATAAACAAAATCACTTAGTTTACTAAATGATTCCCTCAAAAACCCTGGACAAGGGATGAGAGAGAATGTGGTCTCTTGAAATTATCCAAAATTTTAATTTTGATCCTGTGCTTCGTCAGGCGTCACTTGTGACGATGTTACAATTTTCAAACGTTGCTACTGCTTCTACTTTGAATATATATATATATATATATATATATATATATATATATATATATATATATATATATATATATATATATATATATATATATATATATATATATATATATATATATATATATATATTTATATATATATATATATATATATATATATATATATATATATATATATATATATATGTATATATATATATATATATATATATATATATATATATATATATATATATGTATATATATATATATATATATATATATATATATATATATATATATATATATATATATATATATATGTATAGGTGTTTCAAAAACCCTTCGAGGGCTGATAGGCCAGCACATAATTCACTAGAATATGTAATTTTAGCTTAGCTTGGTGCATTTTTTTTAGAGTGTGAAGAATCAAAGTTAGCTAATTAAAATGTTTTTACTCATGATACTTGCAAAAACGTTTTTTTTTTCTTCATAGGTTTAGAACAATTAGTTTTATTTTGAACTGTAATCAACAGCAGGGTTATCCAGGATTACGTAACAATATATATATATATATATATATATATATATATATATATATATATATATATATATATATATATATATATATATATATATATATATATATATATATAGATATACCCATTCACATTTACACACACAATAATTAGAATCTTAGAATAAGGAAATTTGTAGTTGTAGCACTCGATAAACTGATATAAAGTGCGGATTTTCACGAAATTAAAAAAAGTGTCAATTTCTCGAAATCTAACGATTTTTCACTAAAGTCATATTTCCATATTCTGGTGAGGTATGAGCTGACCTATCAGACGTCGGAGGGAGTACGTTGGTTTTATGGGATATATATGTATATATATATATATATATATATATATATATATATATATATATATATATATATATATATATATATATATATATATATATATATATATATATATATATATATATATATATATATATATATATATATATATATATATATATATATATATATATATATATATATATATATATATATATATATATATATATATATATATATATATATATATATATATATATATATATATATATATATATATATATATATATATATATATATATATATATATATTATATATATATATATATATATATATATATATATATTATATTATATATTTGTTAGTTGGAAAATTAAAAATAAACATACTCATATTCGGATAATTTTTAAAACTCCGGCTTTACGAAGTAACAAGAGGTTGCTTTTTAAAAAAAATGGTTACCTTATGATAATGAAAACTGGTAAGATAAAAATGCTCTTTAATAAAGGATTGATCAACATTTTTTTCTTAGAAGGGAACACGGAGGAAGTTTCTATCCCTAAAAATGTATTATATCTTGCAAATCCGAGTTGTGGATGTAAAAGTCGATATATAAAGCCTATATAAGTAATTAAACTAGTATCTTTTCTAAAATTCTATCCCTCAGCAGTGTTAAGAAGAGATTTTATTTTTAAATAATGTCAGTTATTACGAGTTTCTAAAATTGAAGACATCTGTTAAGTGTGTAGAATCACCTACGTATAGAAATGTCATTTTATGTAAGAAAATATGCTGACCAACTCATCATCGTCTGGCCCAGTTGCCTCTAAGATTCTGTTAACACATGCAAACCCGCCTTATCGTGGTAGAGTTTTTCATTTTTAAGGAGGTTATGTACATCAAAAGTCCCTAATGCTAGAGCTGTAAAATCTGTTGCTAACTCTACTACAAACAGTTAGACTTTTTTCATCTAATGGAATGAAAGGAGATCATTTTATTTTTATAAATTCGCATATCTGGCAAGTTTTTAAACATT
Organism: Pachyrhynchus sulphureomaculatus; assembly: GCA_019049505.1. Classification (NCBI taxonomy): domain Eukaryota; kingdom Metazoa; phylum Arthropoda; class Insecta; order Coleoptera; family Curculionidae; genus Pachyrhynchus; species Pachyrhynchus sulphureomaculatus. The sequence continues at coordinate 108,314,958 of CM032454.1, read as the reverse complement.
AGTTAGGTCTGTGAAATGGCTTATTAAAGATAAGTGGGGATAAGTGAAAGCAAATTTTATATTATTACGTTGATGGGGGCAGGGAATTTCTTAGTGTTCTCAACAATTTAAGTTCTTATAGGGGTAAGAATGTTATTATTTTATTTTTAATACGATGGACATATTGGAACAACAGGTGTAAACTTTCATTAATAAAAATGTTTAGACTTGCGTTTAAGCACTTACATTTATAATCTTGGTCACATATGGGAAATTTAAATGCAAAAACGTAAGACTATTTTATGCAAGTAAATGAACCTGCTTGTAATAATTTCCTACACAAAAATACCAGGAAAATGACAATTTTTCATTATCTGAAAATATGTTAAATTCTAATATGTGATATAGAATATACAAATATTTAATAGCCAATAGTCAGCTATTCTGCTCTTAATTTTTAAATTAAAAATGCATCGATTAATCAAGAAATATTTAGTACATAACCAGCCCATCAAATTCAAGTGTCTGGCAAGGAGTGTACTCGAAAGGCACTGGTGAAATGAATATCTGTCATATAAGTTGATATATCCCTGGCATAAATTTAGTAATAAAATAAATCTTCTAGTTTTAATAAAACAAATTATTCTTTAATTAATGTCTATATCAACGGTCAAAGTTTTTACAGTGGAGACGAATGAATCAATCTTAATTAATGCCACAAAAAATGTTTTGATTTTGACGTATTGATTTTAAAATAAACAGTTTCAGCCGTCAAAACAAAAGGTTTATTAATTTGGTTTTGATGTATTGTGTTTAATTGTAGGTATTTTATTGTTTTCATGAAATCAAAAAATAGGGCAAAAGAATATAGTATATGTGTATATAAATTTAAAATAAAAATAGAAAAGAAGAACATTTTTTTAATAAAAATATATTTTGATTCTATTTAATTGGTTTCCTTGGGATATTCTTTGGACATATCTAATAATTGGTATTATTAGTTAATATTTATTTCTAATTATTTTTTAGTGGCATTTTACTAATACAGATATTTACGTACCTACCTAATATTTACTGGAGGGTATAAAGAATTAATTAAGTCTGTTGGAAACGTTTTTTATACTAATTGAGGCACCTTAACATGTCTACTGGGTGTAGTAGATAGTCCACCCCGGGTATTCTGTAATTATTTATTTTTATTAAATGATATGCATTCATTAAAATGTTTGTTTAGTTATGTGTGTTAATATTTTAAGTTCATTTTATTCATTTACGAGTGGAAAACTAAGGCGCCATTCCAAATATGTTTTTGTTGTCGATTTTATTGTGAACGGAAATAAAATTTTGTATTACTGGATATTAGTAAATCTGAATTGTCGTCCTTTGCAAAGCGAGAGTATTGTATTCTTGAATCAATTACCTTCCAAAATTTTTACAGCTGCTTGCCTTTCACGATCCCTAAATCGCGAGACGCGTACTTTCACATTTCTTAGGTCAGTCTGTTACCTTGCTGGCACGATAACTCTCGAATAAAAAACTATATCAATTTCAAAATTGCTGAGTATATATTACTTCAAGCTGGAAAATAACTTTTTCAGTTTTTTAATGACATCGCTTGAGGGGAATTCCTGAAAGAGGTGGAGTTTATTAAATATTGTATAGTTTTAAAAATATTGTTGAGATTTTTTTCTTGGTTTTTGGTTAAGATAATCAACCAATTTTACGTATAATTATTCCTGTTTATTAGAGATTAAAAGAATGACGGGGGAGATTAGATGGGCTGTCTGGTATATATTGTGTTTTACGTTCTTTTTAGGGTTCTTGGAGTATATGGATCTGAAAATTAGGTTACTACCATTTTTAGTCAAAACGGTATATAGAAGTGAATGTCATGTTTCAGCTGTCAGTCTGTCTGTCTGTAACTACAGATTTAAAATAAATTGCCTTAATTATTTAAAATCTTATATTCTATAATCCTCATATCCCATTGGTTTAAAGGATATAGCAATAAAAGATATATAAAAATATTTAATAATAACATAATTCGGAATTCTCTAATTTTTCTTTTTCTATCTCTTAAAGGTAAAATTCGAGTTTCTCGATTATTAACATCTAGTAATGACTGTGGATCGTTGCTGGCTAAGTAGAAGCACAATAATATAATTTTTATAATGTTAGATTTTACATTTTGTATGTTAACCATCGATTTCAGAGACATTTTAGGAAATAAAGCTAAATTGAATGGTTACCAAGATACTAAGAGATAAACAGGGAATTTGTGATAATTTGAAAAATTGTAGCGTCTGAAAAATACATTTTTAAATAAAACGGCTTACATTATCCTAGTCGTTTTTCCTAATTAAAAATACCAAGTATAATCGGAATCATTAATTTTTCTGTAGGACGTTCCCAAAGTAAGTTATATTAATTCATATTTTTAAATATACAATGAAAAACTAAAACAAGAAAACTTAAGCTGTTTTGATAAAAAATGAGTCCTTCAAAAACAATATCGTTTTAAAGATTTTTAGTGTAACTGTGTGGGTGTGTGTGACTTTAGTGAAACTACTTAATTTGGGTATTGACTAGAATTAGTGTCATTCCATATTTTTTATGCTGTTATTTATTAACAAAAAATGATAATATCAACGAACACATTAAAATTCCGGGTTTCGATCCGTTCGTCTAACAATGAATTTGTACGACGTTTTGCCAAAATCTCATTCGGCATTTTCAAGTGCTCTTGCTGCTGCTGCTACTCTATACAGTGATCTTGCTAATTCACGCTAAATTCATTGAGAGGATTGAAACCCGGAATTTTAATGTATTAATTGCAACTGCTGTCACACATTATGGATCATCCATTCTCGCACCAAGTTTGCGGTATGTTTTGAATCATTGTCCTGTTGGAGAATGTATCTTTTTTCGAGTGCTAATTTTTGGACACTTTCTCTTAAATTGTCTCTCAAAATGTTCAGAAAAACATGCTAATCCATGGTACCATTAATAATAGTAAATTTCCAACCCCTCCAGCGGACATGCATCCCCAAAACAGAATACTGCCACCCCCTTGTCTCACCGTGGAACAAACGTTTTTAATATCGAATGCGTTATTCTTCTTTCTCCAAACTTTAGTTCTGCCATCAGACCTAAAAAGGTTAATTTTAGTTTTATCACTAAAGATTACGGATTCCCAAAATTCAGTAGTAACGTATTCTCTAGCAAAAGCTAACCGCTTTTTGCGATTAGCTTCCAAAATTAACGGCTTCTTCCTGGCTGCACACCCCTTATAGTCTGTCCTGTGTAAACCATTATGAACAAACATTTTTCGAAAATAGTTCCAGTACTTCTTCTTTTAATTTTAGTGCACTTTTCTTGAGATCTATAATTATTTGTCTAACAATACTGGCCTCTTCACGTCTTGGGACGGCCGAAGCGTGGTCGAATTTTATACGAACCCGTTGACTTATCCTGGTGTACAATGTACTGAACAGTAGCATGCGACTTTTTAACAATTTTTCCTATATTTCTGTACGATTTTCCATCTTTCCAGAAATCAATTATGATCTTTCGAACTTGAAATGGAATTTTTGCAATTTCTCTCGCTCATTTTTAATACTACCTTGAAGACCCACTGCAAAATTACTAGCAACAAGTGACAGATTATAAAATATGGCCGAAAATTATTCATTTGTTTTCAGTTTAGCCAGCAATAGATAGCTTGATAAAATGCGACTGATTATAACGTGTTTTTTCAATGTAGTTCTTGAGTGTATGGAGACTTTTTTGACATTAATTTTGTATACATTTTTATAACAATGATCTATATATATATATATATATATATATATATATATATATATATATATATATATATATATATATATATATATAATATATATATATAAATATATATATAGTTTCTATGTATCAAATATTCAATAGTATGAAGTACCTTTGTTTGTAACCTGTATGTGTATTTTTAAATAAGATTTTGATCAATTTAATGTATGCTAACTATACTCGGAGTACCCCAGTAAACATGCTCCTTACGATTTTTATTTAAACATATTTTTTAATTAAGCGAGGGCTAGCAGTTAACGTTGCAGGACCCGACATAGTTATCTCGGGACACTCCACTTCTCTAGTGGCGTCATTTAACTTAGAATCAAATATATCTTGGCATGAACTTGTTGCTTACATAATAAAGAAATCCTCTCAAAAGCCAAGAATTTTATTTTGTATTAGAAAGCTTTATGCCCTGCAAAAACTTTTAATCCTGGGCAAAGTCTAAATTCGCCCAACGATTGAATATTCCTCTCATATTTGGGATTTTGCTTCCAAGCTTAAGCTGCATTTGTTGGTTTCTATTCACATGGGAGCTATTCGCCTGACTGGAGATCCAGAATTTACTAATAACCATAAGTTCTCAGAACTTCGGAGGAAGGTTGGTGATTTGAGTCTATTCTATAAGTATTTTCATAAAAAATGTTCGATCGATGATGTCCACTTAATTCCTCCCAGTGTGGTGCAAGCCAAGAATGCACGCCGTGCTAATATCATGTGTATGAGGTTGCTACTTCTCAAACTACCCTTTTCAATATTTTTTTTATCAAGAACTTCATCCCGTTGAAATGAATTGCTCAGGACTGTGTTTCCCACCGAGTATAATTTGCAGTGATTTAGAACTATCGTGAATGGCTTTTTCCATATACGCGTTGTTAATGTAGTACTTTAGGGATTTCCCTTCAGGACGTTTGTGCCTATAAAAAAAAAATATTAGGAAGTGCGATGGGAATTCCCAAAAATGACGAATTTCTATCCTATTATCACTAAGCCAAAAAATAAGACGGTGGACTAAAAATTTTTCTAGCAAACAATTGTAATGGGAGATTCTTACGCTACAAATATGTGATTAATTTTTTTAAAAAGGCATAATGGCGAATCAAGTATGATGAACTAAAAATTCTTGTTATGCCCAATTTCCGTCAAAATAATTGACCAGAGATCGCCATCATTATTTTATATTGTTAATATTATAAGGTTAGGTAGTTTAAATATTCCTGACCACTTCAACACTAAAAGCCTTGTAATGCAGTTCCAACTTTACAATATCTCCCCAAGGATTAAAAAACTTTATCCTAACTATGTTACTTTATACAATGGTAATATTTTTGTTATTCAAGGTAAAGTAGTTTTGAAAACATTTCTTTAGAGAAAACAGAAAGTTAGGTAAAAAAGAAATGTAGTATCAATTGAATTACTTGACACATCTTTTCCTGAAGTAAAAAATCTATGGTTCCTTTTTTTATTACAAAAATATAAGCAAGTTTTAGAGTAAATAATATATACATAAAAGCTATAAAAATGCCATAGTACATCACACAAAGTATTATTGATTATTAGTTAAGAATATTCAATTGATATTTTTTTAACAATAAATTATTGTTTTGCAATTAATAAATTTTAGGTTTAATCATTACAGAGATTTTCTTCTTTTTCTTCTTCTTCTTCTTTTTATTAAGCCTATGGCTTGTTCTACCCAATGTCTCTTCAGTTTTCCTGTGATGTGGATGTCTCTCTCACTCCTTAAATCTTTTAGGAGGCCTACCCGGTGGTCTGCGTGCAGCGGGTTTCCCATCACTTACTATGCGGTCGCCGGCCATCCTTGAGACGTGCTCACTCCAAACGCTTCTCCTTTGTCGGATCTACCTCACCACATTCTGAGTATCTTTCTCTCTTATTTCTCTGCTTGGTATTTGGTCTCGTAATGTAACCCCTGCTATTGTCCTTAAGGTGCGCATCTTTGTTGATCTGAATTTTGCTTTCGTTTTCGACGTTTCCGCCCGAGTTTCAGCCACATAAGTCATAATGAGTCGGACACAAGGTTTATATATTCGTGCTTTGGATTTTGTTCTCATGAATTTGTTTTTTCCATATTATATCCCTTAAACAGCCAGATATTCTTGTCGCTTTGCCTGTTTGGTTCTTTACCTTGCCTATGCGATCTTGGTTTGCCGTTAGCTCTATACCCAAATATTTGAAGGACGTGACCTGTTCGATTATTTAATCGTTCACGGCTATTGTACATCGAATCGGCTCCTTTGCTATTACCATCGACTTTGTCTTTTGCACCGAGACCTCCATATTGAACTGTTTGGCCGATAGGTAGAAGGCATGCACCATGCACCATCCTCTGTAAGTCGTCTTCTTCCGCCACAATCACAGAATCGCCAGCATAGTAGATTACTTTCACTGCTCCTTTATGCATTCTGAAGCCTTGTCCTCCTGCCTTACGCTCTCTATTACTTGGTCCATTTATATGTTGAAGAGGAGCGGACCTAATGAGTCTCCCTGCCTGATTCCCGTAGAGATTGGTACTTCTTTGGTTAATTTATTGTTGACCCGTATATGGGTTTTCGTTTCCGAGTTGAGTTCTTTAATTATTACCGACACCCTTCCGGGAACATTGTTGCTTTCGAGAGTTTGGATGATGTCCTTGAGCCTTACTCTGTCATAGGCTTTTGTCAGGTCCATGAAACACATGAATGCCGGTTTGACGTATTCTATGGATTTTTCTATTAGTTGCCTAACCGCAAATATGGCATCGACGGTTGACCTGTTTTTTCTGAAGCCTTGTTCTTGGCTGATGTCTATATATTGGATAATGATGGATTCAATTATGCGTGTGAATAGTTTCATTATGCTGCTCAGGAGTGTTACACCTCTCTAGTTTTCAGGGCACTTTTTGTCACCTTTCTTGAAGATTGGGATGGTAATACTTTTCTTCCATTCATTTGCTACGACACCAGTGTCCAAAATTTTCTGGGGTTGTTAGCTGTTTAGTGAGTTCCTGCAAACATTCGTTTGATATGTTGTCGAGACCTGGAGCTTTCCTATTTTTTTATTTTCTTCATTGTTGCTTCTGTCAGCTCTTCGTCTGTTTCTGTTCTTTCTGTCGATGATTTGTGTGTCCTTGGTTCTTCGTACTTTCTTTGTATAGTCCTTTAAAGTTCACCCATGTGTCCTGGCTTTTCTCTTGTTTTCTGCGTCTGAGTGTTCCCCATATCTTCTTTTGGGCACCGTACATGTCCCTTTCCATGTCTCGGGTGAAGTTCGCCCAATATTCAGTTTTGATTTCCCTAATTTTGGAGTTTCTGTTTCTTATGGTCTTGTACTTGTTGTGTTCTTGCGCAGTTCTATTGTTCAGGTATTGGAGGTAAGCCTTCCTTTTCTACCCAGCTAGTTCTTTAATCTCTCTTGAGAACCAAGGAGTCTTAAAGTTCTTGGCATTCGTATTGATCTTCCTTTTTCCCAGAGCTTCTTTTGCCGCCTCCAATATGTTGGCCTTCATTTTCTTCCATCCTATTTTGGGATCGTCTTTCACCGTAATTTTATTCCTCTCTATCTTCTGTTTCTACCGTCTCACATACAAATCTCTGATGCTTTCTTCTCTCATAAGTTCGATGTTTATCCTTTCTTCATAGTTGCTGCAGAGCTTCTTCTTCTTCTGCATTATTAGCCGTATCTTTGCTAAAACGAGACCATGATAGGATCCAGTCTTCGCCGACGTCAAAGTGCAGACATCTAAGACTTTTGAGGGGTGTATTGCTCTATTCGATATTATGTGATTGATCATGGATGATTGGTATCTTGTGTTGGTCCAGGTTATCTTGTGTTGTGGTTTGTCATCAAAAAATGCATTGTTGATGCGGAGTTCATTTCCTGCACAAAAGGCAATTAGCGCTTCCCCGTTGTCGTTAACTGTGGGATCATTAAAGCGTTGTTTCACGCCATCTATTACATCGTCTCCTATCCGCGTGTTCAGGTCCCCTAGTATTAATATCTCTTGGCATACTGGGATTTTGTCTAGTTCATCTTGCAGTTGTTTGTAGAATGTGGCGGTCTCTTCTTTGGGTTTTAATGAGTCAGGGGCATATACGCTGATCATATGGAGCCTTCTAGAGAGATTTTGCAACGTTTATTTTTTACATGCCTTTCTCCTTATCGTTATCTCAAACATGCGCAGTATTAATGCGAAGAAATTGCAAGGTTAGGTTAGTATTCATCTTCTATAAACTAAGGGCATTTTTATTCATTCATTTCATGGTTAAGTACACCGGTTATTAGTATTTGATGGATAAATACAAGATTCTAAATTAAAATTGTGTCTAACAGGTTTCTATCACTTTTTTCAATATTTCCAAGGTAATACGAATGTACGATTAATAAAACTTCATTTGAAAATAGCACTACACACATTGTGTCAAAGATTGCAAAATCCCAACATAATCTTAACCTGTGGCTTTAATGCTAAAATTCGCTGTACAAATGACAATGACCAGATTCGGAATATCATTGGAAAATAGGGCTTGGTGTTAGAAACGAACGCGGACATCATCTGCTTCAGTCTGCTATTAGCTTCACTATCACTAATACCACCTTCAAACATCATCTAAGACGACTTTCCACCTGGATGTCACCGGACGGGCACTACAAAAATCAGATTGATTATATCATGATTAGCTCTAGATGGAGGTCATCTATATTGAATGTAAGAGTATGTGGTTCAAATCATAAGTTATTAAAGGCTCATATGAGAATAAAACTAGCCACCCCTGAAATAACAACAAACAAGAGAATCACAGTGTCCGACAGTACTCTTTTCCAAACAATAATCAACATTAAGATTCCGGAAGTTACAGAAGATATAGACAAAATGTAGACAGATATTAAGAAGTAGATCACAAATGCTGTTACACAATGCTCGGCAAAAATACTAAAACAACCTCTAAAACATTGGATGACCGACGAAATCTTAAAGCTAATAGAAATAAGAAGAAATATTATTTTAATAAACAACACATCGGATCATCAAGACAGAATCAGATAAATCAATAAAGAAATCAAGATGGCTTGTAAAAAGGACAAAATCGCATACTTGAATATTATATGTGAGGAGCTAGAACAACATGCTACGAACAATCGACTACAAGAACTTTATAAAAAAGTAAAATACCTATTGAAAGAATTCAAACCTAAAACACAAATAATCAGAGATAAGGAAGGTAGGATAGTCACAGTCATTGACGTTTGGAAGAATTACTGTAAAGAACTTTTTGTGGCTCAATTAGTGGGTGATGCAGTGTTGACGAAGAAGCCGCAGAACAAGAGCCATGTATTCTTAAGTCTGAAGTCAGGAAGGCTATTCGAAGGTTAAAAATAGAAAAGCAGCAGGTACTGACGAGATCACTGCGGAAATAATAAATATGATGGGAGAATCCGCCGTGACTATGCTACATCAACGGTTTAATGCGGTATGGAAGACTGGAAGATGCATTTAAATCTTTCCATAAGAAAGGATCCCCTTTGGATTGCAGCAACTATAGAACATTTGCTCTAGTGTCACACGCTGCTAAGGTGTTTCTCTAGATCCTAAATGAAAGACTCAAAACTTTTCTGCTGCCGCAAGTATCTACCGAAGAAACAGGCTTCATTCCAGGAACAGGAACTAGAGAACAAATTCTCAACATATTCCAGATAATAAAAAAAGTCAGGAAATTCTAAATAACAACCTATATTTGTTTTATAGACTACTCTAAGGCTTTCGACTGCATACAATGGAACAAACTCTGGTCGATTCTAATCAGCATGGGAACACCTATACATCTTGTAAACCTTATCCGATCCTTGTAACAGAACACAAATGGAAGAATTAACCTGAAGAATTATTTTTCCGATCCCTTTATCGTAGAAACCGGCATCAGACAGGGCTGTCTTCTGTCACCTTTACTTTTTAATATATATAGTGAACATATAATGAGGTTTGTTTGGATGGATGGAGTGGGGTATGACAATTGGTGGAAAAGAGCTAAGTAACCTTAGATATGAGGAAGATACTGTTATACTTGCAACTTCAACACAAGATCTAGAATCAGTTATGGACCGCCTGGAAATCACTAGCAATAACTATGGATTGATAACACTGGTCAACACTTGTCATGCCACACGAACATCGATAGCTAATACTGTTTTAGCTAACTACCCTCATTATTAAACTGCGTTGTTTTGTTTCAATTAGCTTCAGTTTTCTTGTGATACGGTAATACTTATAACTAGTACTTCGCGAAGAAATAGTCGTAAAACTATTTGTTTGGGATTTCATCAAAATATTGTGATTTATTAACTGCGTTAACATGTCGAGAAAATGTAATAACGATCCTAACTCTTTTTGTTATGTTTGTGGTGAATTGAATTTCAAAAAATAAAGACGTACCAAGAGATCACATTTCGGACTGCTATTTTCACCTTACTGACGTAAATGGTATAAATTTGAAGAAAAAAACACACAGTTATTTACACGAATTTACCTTCAGCCATGAGACCAGTTCCTCATAGTGAAAATTTGCCTATACCAGTTGCATCTGCGTCCGTTGAGAGTGACGATACACAATCCTCCACTTCAAGCCAATGTGTTGATGAGGACGATGACTCTGAGTTTGAAGAAATTCTAACCAAGCCACACTTGATAACTCAAGGAGACCTAAACGATTTGGTTCGCGATTTAAATTTGTCAAAAAAGCAGCCAGAACTATTAGGATCTCGATTAAAAGGATGGAATTTGCTACATCATGAAACTAAAATCAGCTATTTTCGAAATCGTGATCAACACTTCAGATCATACTTTTCTTAAGACGGGGACTTGGTTTATTGTAATGATATAAATGGGATTATGAAGATTTTGGAAATCGAGTTTGATCTCTCCCAGTGACGTTTATTCATCAAGTCTTCTAAAAGAAGTCTAAAAGCAGTGTTACTGCATAACGGAAATATACTACCTTCTGTACCTCTGGCCCATGCTGCTAATATGATAGAAACTTATGAAAACATGAAGTTATTACTTGAAAAAATCAAGTATAGTACATATTCTTTCAAAATCTGTGGCGATTTAAAAGTTGTTGCCCTATTACTCGGACTTCAGCTGGGTTATATTAAATTCTGCTGCATTTTATGTGAATGGGACAGTCGAGACAGATTTTTTTTAATGTTTGTTTTTACTGCCAACCACCTATTAAAGTAAAAAATATCATAAAAGTCCATGTGGCACGATAAAGTTACAATTTTGTTTACCAGTCATTAATAGAGCGAATACCAGAGTAATGATTGTTAGTCGTAATGAAGATCTGTCGCACATAAATAAAATTGCTGGTTTTACTGTTGTAGACCATTTCAACTATTTGGGATCCCCCATAACTAACAATGGTGGTGGTGAAGCGGAAGTAAGAAGACGTTTGTTAAGGTCTAGAAACTGGACCATCAAACACACTAAGGTCAACACCGTACTAATGTATCAATTTTTGAAGAGCTTGGCATAAACGACTTTCAAATAGAATTAACAGACAGAATCTGACATATTTTGGTCACATTATGAGGAAAGCGGATGCCATGCAAAAGCTTGTAGTAAGGGGGAAGGTAGAAGGTAAAAGATCAAGGGGACGGTCTGCGACAAGATGGTCCTACCATGTAAGATCTCTCCTTGGGATGGGCATGCAGGAGTCAAGTCAAGTCGCGCAGAATCGAGATGCCTGGAGATTGATTGTTGAGGCAGCAACTGCATAGTGTCACCGATGTGAAAGGATTGAGAGAGAGAGAGATAGAACTAATTGTTATCAGTGTTATTTGCAATAAAAGATTATCGTTTCAATTTTACTGTATTTTCTTAGGGGTTTGTATACTTAAGTAGGAAAAAAAACAGGCCCTACCAGAATAGCGGTGAGAATAACGAACTTCAAATAACCTTCTTATAAGTTTCTAAATAAAGTAAATCGTCCTAATAAAGGATTCTCTTATTTTGTTTAAATACTGCGCAAGCTCTGAATGGTGAGCTCACGCAAGATAGTGGCCTACCAAAATAAGCGTTACAAAATCTCTATTATGTGTTAGTTTTTATATTACACTATCCTATAACGAGATCATCGAGGGGGGCGTCAACTTAAAGTTTGTGAAAACATGAGTTCAAAAATATATATGATGTAATACTTGCGCACATTTTTCTTTGTATTATTTTTAAAAAATCGACAAAAATGGCTGTCCTCCCTTATCTCGAAAAGTAGTGATCAAAAAATTTTGAAATATTTTCCATAAGTGTAAATTAAGCGAAAATTATCACAAGTGCATTACATTTGATAATTTATCTGACATAAAAAAAATAATTCTGGAAACTATGTTTCTTGACGTATAGTGAAAATTTGAAGGTAACGGGGTGGCAAGTTGCTCTTGTCCGAGATATAATTTAATTTTATTTATTTATATATTTTTTTATGGGTCTAGCACACGTGCTACAGGGAAGTCCCTAAAGCGCTACAGGAGCGACACGTGTGCGGAGAAAGCGATTCATGCTGTTCTTGAATCGCTGTAAATTGTACTCGGTGGGAAACACATCGCTGGGCAAATTATTCCAAAGGGATGATGTTCTCTATATAAATGACTGCTTGAAAAGCGTTGTACGAGGAGTAACAAGCTGAACCTCATACGGATGTGAAGTATAAGCGCCACATGTATTTCTAAGATGCACCGTTCTGGGAGGAATTAAATGGGCCACATCCTTCGAACACTTTCCATGAAAAATACTTGTAGAATATGCTCAAGTCACCAACAGTGCTTCGATGTTCCAGCGAATCAAGGCCGTCTGTCAGTTCCGGGTCACCAATTAGACGAACAGCTCTTCTCTAAATAGAATCCAACAAATGCAGTGTATGTTTGGAAGCGGAGCCCCAAACATGGAATCAGTATTCCATAGTTGGTCGAATTTGAGCTTTGTAAAGAATTAACAGTTGTTGTGGAGTGTAAAGCTTTCTGGTTCGAAATAATATTCCCAACTTTTGAGACGCTCTCCTTGCTATGCCTGCAACATGTTCATGCCATCACACATTTGCTCCCAAATTAACGCCCAACAAATTGAGTGACCATGTTAAAAGAATGGAGTGCCCCGACATAACTATGTCGAGTTCAGCAACGTTAACTTTTTTAGAAAAAAATGCCGCCTGGGTTTTTGTAGCGTTAAATTCCACTTGGTTACTGTCACCCCAAGATAGAATTCCTTCCAGGTCTTTGTTAAGTTGAATGACTTCCTGGTGTCTGCGGATATTCGACTGAGTAGCCGATGTCCGATCGTTCAAAGTGTATAAAGAGATAAGTGTACTGTCATCTGCAAAGCTGTAGATTGGATTCTCGGTCTTTTCCAGCAGATCGTTAATATAAATGAGGAAGAGAGTAGGAGACAGTATGGAGCCTTGGGGTACACCGGCGTTAATAGTGAAGGTGTTAGAAAGAAATCCGTCGACTGCCACTCGTAAAGAACGCTCTCTGAGAAAACATGAGGGCCACAAACAGAACTTTTCAGACATACCATAAGAACGTAGCTTAGCCAACAGCCCATCGTGCCAAACACGGTCGAGATTCTCCAAAGTGTTCAATTGCCTTGTTCCAAACATGTGTTACATAAGTCAGACGGTCTGCTGTTGATCTATTTTTACGAAAGCCCTTTCTGTAGGATAGGTTGAAAAGTCTACAGAAAACTGGTGTTAGTTCCCTCGCATAGTTTTTGAGAACTATGGCAGGTATTCCGTCAGCCTCAGAAGCCTTCTTGATGTCTAGCTTCATCAAAATCCGTTTTATGATACGCTGTCTGAAGACACTATCAGGCATCCTTGACTGCACTATGGGAATAGTAGGTGGTGTTTTTCTTTGGAATTTGACAGGAGAATGTGAAGCAAAGAGTTCAGCCAACAAGTTCGCTTTCTCAACAGGTGTCGTTGCAATAGAATTATCTGGCCGTGTGAGTGGAGGTATGGTGGATTTGGTGAAATGTTGACTAACTGCCTTAGCGACTGACCAAAAGGACCTGGAATTGTTGGGACAAGCGCGAAGTTTGTTTCTAATTCGTTGATTATGTGCCTCCTGGGTTTCATCGATAATTCCTTTGCATCCGTTTTGGGCACGAACAAAGGTGTTACGATTTATGGTGTTAGAATTTTCACGCCATTGTCGGTATGCAAGGTGTTTAGAAGCAACAGCTTCTTTGCATTTTCGGTCAAACCAAGGCTTGCAGTTTGAAGGGCATTTCTTCGAAAAAGGGATGTAAGTCTCCATGCTGGCCAAAATAATATCGGAAACCTCCCTGGCGCAGTTAGATGGGTCGCCGGATCGAAAACAAACGTCTAAACAAATATTTAGGTTATAAATATTTGTTTTACACTTTTATTACTAGATTCTAGACTGTGCTAGATTGATTTATTGGCTATTAGGTCGCTAAGATGCTGTAACTATTACTCATTATTCACTAAAAAAAAACGTGAAAATACATATTGGATCTTCAGATAACAGAGACGTAATTAAGTTAGCCTAGATAAGAATTTTATTTTATTTTAAAAGCAATCACGGTACGGAACACTAATTGCGTAAGTCCCACTTGTACTTGACCGGTGTTTTTTTATAATCTTCATAGCGGGATTTTATTAGTAGCTAGATAACAAGGTAGTTGAAACTGGCTTGCAGCACTAGCTAGCTAATAGTAAAATATAAAGAAATAATATTATATTTAGAGATTTCAGGCAGATTATATCACTGAGTGTATTACAAAGCTTAACTATAACTGTAACATTTAAGTATACAATTGTTTCAGAATATAGTTTATTTTGTTTACTATGCTCATAAACCGAAATAGTTCATGACTGTAATTTCTCCTACGAGTATATCTTAAAATTACAATGTTGTTGCATCTGATAGTTGAAAGGCCAAATCACGTTTGCAATGTTTTGTTATAGTGGATCTTGTAACTACATGTATTAAAAATTAGAGATGTACGTGTATTTTATATTGGTAGTACTTTACAAAAAAAGTAAGGTTGACGAATACAATATCGACAAGTTATTAGTTATACGAAAGATAGTGCAGTCTGTCAAGTAAGGACGTGTCCGCGATAATTCATTTTTGGTAGATACGATTCTAGCGATTATCAAAAAATCGGTAGAGGGAACCTTTGTCTACGAGGTATTTTAGTAAAAATATCAGTCGATTCCAAACTTTCCTCGAAATCGGGTAAAATCCAAAATGAGTTACTTATTCGAGGCAGTCTTTGTTTGTTCCCTTCCAAAGGGGCCTAAAATGACACATTCCGCTATTAAAAACTTTTGGTCCCTTTTAAAGAAGAGAAAGCTCAGAGGAAAGACTCTGAGGACTTTGACTCAGTTGTGTCGCGAGATTCCAAAAAATTTGGTTAACATTGCTGTAGTACGCAGAAAATCTCGTCGACAGCATATCACGAAGGTGTCAGGGGATAATTGATGTAGGAGGCGATTGGATAACTTGCTAAGGTAATTGCTAACAACGGTTAGCACACCAAACGATACATTGATGGTAAAAAATTTTTTCGAAAAACATTTTTCTAAGAATAAGAGCGGTCACGTTCTTACTTGACAAACCGTATATTATTTTGTTATGCTCCATCTTACTATACATATTATTATAAATAATGCAGGAACACCTTTAAATATAATTTTTCATTTCCACTGAAACAAAGTATAATTGTGGGTATTTGTATTTAGTCTATATAACTATCTTTATCCTTGGTACGACTTCTATTCCCGATTTAGGCGTAACTTTGGAATCTGTCTTTTTGTCAGAAGCGAACTCTCTTGCCAACGAGAAGAGGCTCTGAAGCTCCCAAACTTTGATGTTATGTGGTTAAAAATAACGACTCAACAAACCACAAGGTTCATCTATATCCTCTATCGACCACCAAGTGATACCAACTTTAGAACACTTTTCGCTTCTCTTGAAGACACCATCGATCATTTACAAACTAACAATCCAAGTGCCGAAATTGCCATTCTGGGCGACTTTAATGTCCACAATATCAACTGGCTTAAATATTCAAATACTACCGACGAACAAGGTCGTGAAGCTGAATCATTCTCAATCAGTTGTGGCTTAACTCAGCTAACTGACGAACCAACATGGATCCCTGATCGAGACGGGGTGTTCGCGCGTCTTCTTGATCTGTTTTTAACCACCAATCTGGAGATTTGCACGGTCACCGTAAGTTCGCCGTTAGGTTGACCATTAACTGCTTTCGACATCGTGTATCCTACTAATCAGTGACAGAGAGGCGCCTAAGCTGCGTAAGATTTGCCACTACAAATCTGTTAAATGGGAAGATCTGATGGAATATTTTCGAACTTTCCCCTGGGTAGACGTTTGTTTTCGAGCCGACACACTAACTGACTACGCCAGGGAGGTCTCCGATGTTATTTTGGCTGGTATGGAAGCTTACATCCCTTTTTCGAAAAATGCCCCTCCAACGGCAAGCCTTGGTTTGACCGAAAATGCAAAGAAGCTATTGCTTCTAAACATCTTGCCTACCGACAATGGCGTGAAAATCCTAACACCATAAATCGTAAACACCGTTGTTCGTGCTTGGAACAGATGCAAAGGAATTATTGACAAAACCAAGGAAGCACACAATAAATGAATTAGAAACAAACTTCTCGCTTGTCCCAACAATTCTAGGTCCTTTTGGGCAGTCGCTAAGGCAGTTAGTCAAAATTTCATCAAATCCGCCATACCACCACTAACACGGCCAGATAATTCTATTGCAACGACACCTGTTGAGAAAGCGAACTTGTTGGCTAAACTCTTTGCTTCACATTCTACTGTCGATTTTCAAGGAAAAACACCACCTACTATTCCCAAACTGCAGTCAAGGATGCCCGAGGTTGATTTCAGACAGCGTATCATATATATATATATATATATATATATATATATATATATATATATATATATATATATATATATATATATATATATATATATAGGGTACCCCATATTTGGCATGGAATAATGATTTATTAATCAGCGTATTAAAAAAATGTTTAAATTAAACTTATAGGGTGTTATACGGCACACATGCTGACGTTGACAATAATATGTTTTGAACTGTCAGTTCGAAGACATTACGCCATCTTGCTTTTTTTTTAAAATGGAAAGCCCTGTATATTATTCTATTTTTGAGGCCTACTAAAAATTCTAGATATTATTTGTCTAACATACTATATGTCTAAATTGAACTGGAACTTAAAATAAAAGAAAACTATTAATAAATACTCTAGGCTTATTTTTTAAGGTAACAATTGCTCAAAATGTCTACCGTTAACAGCGAGGCAATGACCCAATGTGTCATAAACAGAGTTTTGTAGAGAATCCGGGGTGATCTGTGCTACTTTATATTGAATTCTTAGTTGTAAATCTTCTATAATTTCAGGTCGACTTTGGTAAACTTTGGTTTTCAAATGACCCTACATCATTGGTCCCTTTTTTATAGATGGAAATCTTACAGGACAGCGGTATTTACAGTTACTCCAAGAGCTTGTGCAGGTCTTTTTCTCGGTGAAAATAATTTGGATACCCCTAACAGGAATCTGTGGTATCAACAGGACAGAGCACCTCTTCACTATGAAATCAATGTTCGTAGATATTTGGATGTGATTTTTCCTAATCGATAGATAGGCACAAGAGGTGCTGTAGAATGGCCTGCAAGGAGTCCTGACCTTACGCCACTCGATTTTTTTATGGGGTCATTTGAAAAACAAAGTTTACCGAAGTCGACCTGAAACTCTAGAAGATTAACAACAAAGAATTCAATATGAAGTAGCTCTTTTTTTTTATTGGTCTAGCACACGTGCTGCAGGGAAGTCCATAAAGCGCTCCAGGAGCGGCACGAGTGCGGAAAAAGCGATTCACGTTTGTTCTTGAATCGCTGTAAATTGTACTCGGTGGGAAACACAGCGCTGGGCAAATTATTCCAAAGGGATGAAGTTCTCCATATAAAAGATTGCTTGAAAAGCGTTGTACGTGGAGTAACAAGCTGAAACTCATACGGATGCGAAGCACCAGCGCGACGTGTATTTCTAACATGCACCGCTTTGGGAGGAATTAAGCGGGCTACATCCTTCGTACACTTTCCATGAAAATACTTGTAGAACAGACTCAAGTCGCCGACCGTTCTTCGATGTTCCAGCGAATCAAGGCCGCCGGTCAATTCCGGGTCCCCAATCAGACGGACCGCTCTTCTCTGAACAGAATCCAACAAATGCAGTGTATGTTTGGGAGCGGAACCCCAAACGTGGGAGCAGTATTCCATAGTTTGGTCGAATTTGGGCT
>CM032454.1:108268079-108289157 GCA_019049505.1 Pachyrhynchus sulphureomaculatus | reverse complement strand
ATCTGGCGAACAGGGTGGATATTCCAATAATTTGTACTTTAATCCGACTAGTTTTGGCGTTACTAAAGCACCTCTGTGAGCAGGTGCATTGCCATGATTAAAAATGATTTTTTCTTCTGCAAACTCAGCCTTTTCTTACGAATTTTCTCATCCATCTGGTCCAAAAGATTGTAATAATACTCTCCTGAGATGGTTTTACCAATTTGAAGGTAATCAATTAGCAAAATTCCTTTTGCATCTCAGAAAACTGATGCCATAATTTTTTTGGACGACTTTGACAACTTTAGCTGCTTTGGAGCTGAATAACCGGGCTCAGTCCACTGTACTAGTAAACCCAACTCTCATCCATTGTTATAAATCGACGCACCAAATCAGTTTTATTCTTTGTGTAACGGGTTGTTTAGAAAGTTTTCCCTCGCGTAAGTTTTTGTTCCGATGTTAGCAAATGCAGCACCCATCTTGTGAATAGCTTTCTCATACCCAAAACATTAGTTAAGATCTCATGTACTGGTCCATGTAAGATGCCTATATCCTCAGCTACATCGTCCACGGTTAATCGACGGTCTTCCATTACCATATCTTGTACAACACAACAGTTTATTCAGTTGTTGCAGTTTTTGGATGTCCTTAACGTGGATCGTCATTGACGTTTGTACGACCACGTTTAAACTTCCTCATCTATGAACGGTTGGAAATGAAGAAGCAGACTCCCTCGACACTTTCACTAACTTTGCATGGATTTTAGTTGCCGATAAATCGTCCAAAACAAAGAATTTTGTCCCTGCCCGAAATTCAATTTTTTCCATTTTTAAAAAATACTCAAACACGTTTTCTTTAACCAGCTGATAAACAATGAATGACTTGACAGATCGACTTGAAATTTAAGGTGTGCTCATATAACACATGAAGCTTTAAAATGGTGTTCAATATCTGATTCAAGTGATGATCCATAGGTGTAGCTTTTAAAGCTTGATGACTGATCTGATATAAGGCTGCTACCAAACTCTGAATCACTTTTTGATACTTTAATAAGGTCGCCTTGAAGGAGCCAGTGGCGAAATATTAAGATAAATAGGTAGAAACCATAGATACTAAATTTCATCTTTTCTTTTTTTTCTACAAGTTTTGCTTAAGACATTTACATATTTTGTTAAGTTGGTATTGATTTTATTTACAGACACGCCAAATATTTTTGGCGCCTATCTGACGCCACAACCTATCAAACATTAAAGTTAAAATAAAGTTAGGTTTTTCCAACAAATGAATTTTGTTTTTCATTATAAATCGATACACTAAGAAAAACCCCTTTTACGATTTGAATGATTTCGTGAGAAAATACATTGGCTGTCCAAGAAGTGAAACAATGTGGTCTAAATTATTAGCCGTGATCATCAGCTAACAGATCTTGCAGTTAAAGAGATAATCTTGCTATTTTAGTCTAAATATCGTCCAATTTTTATTATCGATTCGTGGAACATACATTTGCGAAAAGGGAATTTATTTACCTCCCACAGAAAAATAACAAACATATGAGTTAGTTCTAAAGTTGTATATGTATATGAAATTGAAACGCTATTTCCTGAATTAACTAAATTAGTTTTTTTTTTCAAAAAGTGTATGTGACTGGGAGTTTTGTTACTATACAGTGACATAAAATCCAATTTCCATCAAAAAACTTGACCAATAACTTAAATTATCAACGAAAACAAAATGTTTTAATACATATGATTTAGTAATATGAAAATATAATTAACTAAATGGACAAAAACATTAAAGAAATACCATATTTGTAGAACTTTTTCTACAAAGATCGCTTTAAACATTTTACCTACATTTCCGACAAATTACTCATGATTTTTTTATAGAATTTTTTTATTGTTCACCTCCCCGCCTGAGTAGGGATTTTACCCTTTTTTATATCCAGAAGATATCGACCGGGATGTCATAATACCCATCAACGTTGTCCATGTGCCGAAACATACTTTTTGTATTTCACAGCTCCTTATCGCATTTCTGCAAACAACTACTACCTATGTATGTGGCTAGGCCAAATATACTTAAATAAATTAATAAATAGTATACCGATTTGTCGGGATTGGACCCGCGACCTTCTGCACCTCAAGCAAGTTATTACGCCACAGAGGCACGGGCTGCCACATATATTACAGATTTTATATTACTGATTAAAACTTTTTCAAATATTGGGTAAAATTTTTAGTGTTCCATACGGAACACTTAAGAGATCACTTCGGTGTCTGTCCGTTCGCGTCCGTCCGTCTGCCACACCAGATTTTCTCCGAAACCATTAGACACAGAAAGTTGAAATTTGGTACTAATATAGGAATTATTGGCCTTCTCAGAGCGGTGTAATTTTGAAAGTTAAATTTTGACTTAAGGGGTTAGTTTTGGGAGGTGAAATTAGATGTGAAAATTTTTTTTTTTTTTTACTAGATCATCGAGTAAGGTGTCAAATGAAAACTTGTAATAACAAGTTCAAAAACATATATAATGTAATGCACACTATTCTTTGTATTATTTTTAAAAAATCGCGAAAAAAAAATCGCTGTCCCCCCTTATTTCGAAAAAGACTGATCAAAAAATTTTGAAAAAATCCCGGAGTATTCTTCATAGGGTGTAGATTGAATGAAAATTATGACGAGTGCATTACCTTTAATAATTTGTCTGGTATATAAAAAGAAACAAAAATTGAAAGGTCATCAGTTTTCAGTAAAAATCGGAAACAAACTTTGTTGTAAACTCATTTGGGGTGTGTTTTGTGAAGTCACTGATCATTTGATACCTCCATAACAAAAATTTTTTATTTTAAAAACAGTCAACGTACGGAACACTAATTGCGCAAGTTCAGCCTGTACTTGACTGGTTATTTTCTCATAGTTTGTACTTCATGATATTTTACATTTATATGAGGCACTCCAGATCAGATAGGAAGCGTCATAGTCCATATATACTCAATTTGTTTACCTTTTTTTTAAAAAAGATATAAGAATAAAATATGTTCAATGAAAAGGTGTTTAGGTGGGTAGTGTTTTCTAGTGATACTTACTTTGTTATTACATTTATGTATTCTCTACTGAATTATATTCTTTCTTTAGATGTTTTATTTGATCTTTTTTAAGTATGTTTGTCTGCGAATTTAAAAACTTTATTTGTGGTGATTTTAACATATATTTTTTATTTAAAGATTCATGTAGTGTTATGTAAATCGATTTGTTATGCAACCATTAGCTATTCCATATTAGAACAACAATAAGAGTGATGACAACTTTGGCTGGCGTAATACAATATTCTCGAATTACACTCTAAACAATTGATACTTATAAACTAAATTACTTTAAACTATTTTATCGTCGATATTTGCAAGGAAAGTAAAATTGGAAGCAAAACGGCTTGGTCGATAAAAAACTGGAATAATATTTAAATTTTTTAAAAGGATTTTTAGTCCTTTTTCTATTGAATTAACACGCGGTTGTTTCATATGGTCTTGCTTTACATATTGGTTTTGCTTTCGATTTGTAGTATACATTTGACATATATTCTTTTATATACACGTAAAAATTTTATTTTAGATTTTACTGTCATTTGACGTGACTACGTATACTCCAAGTGTAATGTATTTCAGTGCTTCGACTGTATTTTTATTTATTTTCTCTTCTAGCCCTATACCTCATCCCTTTTACCTAATATATATTTTACCGTAAAAACTGTATTTTGTGATTATTATTCAATATCTCAATCAAGATCAAGGAAAGATTCTTATAATACTATTGAAACGATACCCCACCTCTAGCACCATCTTCTCATGTTAACAATGAAAAACATGAAAAAAAAAGAGTAATGTTCCGATTCCTTGATTAAAGGAGCCGTGAGAAATGCCTACAACATGATAAATATGAAGTCACTCTTCTACCTCCCTTCTACATCTCTTTGGCCCCTTACAAACAAAACATATTATAAATGATTACGCTTAAAATTTACCCATTTTCCCATCTGAAACACCCGGAAAACTGTTCATAATTATATCGAGACTATAAAAGATTGTCCCTTCTTTTTCACTCCCTTTTCCTATTAGATTGAATGAAAAATAAACTAATTTTTTTTATAGTCCAAGAACCCTGAAAGGAACATATAGTACGATATATGTGAACCAACCCCTCTAACTCCTACCAAAACCCATTCCCTTTTTTTATATCTTTCTATAAATAATATGCTTAAAATTTGACAATTATATCAATCACAAAACCTGAAAAAACTTTCAAAATGATATAACTATATAATAATTAACCACCCTACCCCTTTCACCCCTTCTTGCTTTGAAATAAAAAAAAAATGCATTTTGAATCATTCGACTCTAAAAACCCAATATATATGCACAATATTTGTTTATTATCTCAACAAAAAATACTATATTATATACATATAACAATGAATTTGCACGACGTTTCGCTAAAATCTCATTGGGTATTTTCAAGTGCTCTTGCTGCTGCTGCTCGATACTGTGATCTAATCGAGCTTGGCCTCGAGCAGCAGCAGCAGCAAGATCACAGTATCGAGCAGCAGCAGCAGCAAGAGCACTTAAAAATGCCAAATGAGATTTTGGCGAAACGTCGTGCAAATTTATTGTTAGACGAACGGATTGAAACCCGGAATTTCAAGTATTATATTCCACTATCCGTGAAAACCTCTATTGTAACATACAAATATATATATATATATATATATATATATATATATATATATATATATATATATATATATATACTATAAATATATATATATATATATATATATATATATATATATATATATATATATATATATATATATATATATATATATATATGCCAAGTTTAATATCTGACTTCGTTCGACAGTTATTGTGCCAACAGACCGACAAACATACCTACGGAAATGAATGTTTTTCTTGATTTACGAAGCCTAAAACGTGAAGAAAAGTAAAACTTTCGGAATCTGATTTTTTTCACGAATACAATACTTTCCTTTAGCAAGGAAAGTAAAAAGCAACTTATGCAAATATAATAAATAATAGCATGAAATTTCTTCCAAAGTAGTACAGGTGGCAAAGCAACGGCAATATTTGGATTTATAAAAGCTAAACCAGAATTATTATATGTTTCGGGTATTTTTTTTATTCAAATATTTAAGGTAGCAGACTCGTGTCTTCGTTATATTTTTTTGCATTGCAATTACCTTATCAGTCAGCCTAATCTCTTATTTTTAAAATATATTCGCATAAATCAATATGCCGTTCAGGGTGCTCACGACATCTTCGAAGAAGGGAGCGTTGAGAAAATATAAAAGCAACACGAGGAGATACTTCGGAAGATTAAATTTCTGCTGGCCGTCAAACAGGTGTTATTGTAACCGTTCATTTTGTTGTCACTCTATTTCTAATTGTGAGAGTATAAGCCATTCAAGTTTTCTTATATCATTTTTTTGACTCTTTCCCACCAGATTTCTAGATTTTTGCAAAATATTATTAATTTTTTATAATGATACATATTACTTAGTCACCAGTAAGCACTATATATCATATATTTTAGTTATTTAGGTTTATTTATATTTCTACTATAAAATAAAAAGTGTTCCGTCTGATCCATGTAGATTCTTTTTTATATGTTAACCTCAAGTTGTGTACTTTGGGGTTTTGGAATCTTTGGCATAGTGACACTACACAACAATTATCACCACTACACCAAATATTTTATTTTTGCACTCAATGTGTGTTTCGCTAACCATGTTAGCATCATCATGAGTGATGATTGACTTAATCTAATGTTAAGTATATCTAAAATAAAATTATGTTTTACTCTAGTGAATTCAACCAATTACAGACGAAAGTTTAGTTCCGGTCAAGTAACATATAGATAGCGAGGACTTTGAGGAATAAGTCTTGGTCCTTATTAGTGTTCCGTACGAAACACTTATGGGATCACCTCGGTGTCCGTCTTTTCTGATGTCACACTCGATTCTCTCCGAAACTATTTGACATACAAAGTTGAAATTTGACACAAACATAGGAATTGACAGCTCAGTCAGAGCCGTGTAGTTTTGAAAGTTAAATATTGACTTAAGGGGTTACTTTTGGTGGGTGAAATCGGAAGTGGCCAAAAATCGCTGCCCCCCACCCTATCTCGAAAAGTGCTGACCAAAAAATTCTGAAATATTCTTCATAAAGTGTAAATTGAGAGAAAATTATCACAAGGGCATTACGTTTGATAATGTATCTGTGCATGGTATAAAAAAATTATTTGACAGACAAAATGGTGAAGGTGAATACAGTACAGAGACAAAATAATTTTATTTTATTTGTTTACAATTAAAGAAATATTTAGGTAGTAAATATTTGTAATTACTGGATTCTAGATTGAGCTAGATTGATTTATTGCATATTAGGTAGCTAAGATGCTATAACTATTATACATTATTGACTAAGAAAAACGTGAAAATACATATTAGATCTTAAGATATATACATGTCAGGGACCTAATTAATTTCACTTAGGTAAAGATTTTATTTTATTTTAAAAGCAATCACCGTACGGAACATTAATTGCGCAAGTCCGACATGCACTTGGCAGGTTTTTTAGACTATTTTTACATTTTATAATTTCAATACTTTTGTATGAGTCTAATAATTTTCTATTACATATATTTTTTATTAACCTTAAATTATTTCATGTGACTGTTTCATTATCTACCGTACCTTAAATGAGTTAAATGTTCTCTAAATCCTATTTAAATCTACTTTCTTGTTTGTCCAACATAATTCTTGTTAAAATCATTACAACCTATCTGATATATTCCACATTTTTGACGCTCGTGAATTTTTGCTTTGGACTTCCTAAGATAGTTAATAAGTTGTCTGATGACTTATAGACTATTGTAAGGCCTATATTGTAAAATACCTTAGTATGTCTTTGGTATATTTAGGATTATATGGTATTGAAACATATTTCGTCAGGTCGAGTAGAAAAGGCGAAATTTGAATATTTAAGCTAAACTATCTGTTTATTAAGGTTTCGTCGTACTATATGTTAAATAACCGATACGACTCCATTAGATTTACTCGTCACATTGAGAACAAAGATCAATTAGCATTCCTGGATATTTCTGTTATTAAAAATCATAATCAATTAGAGTTTAACATGTACAGGAAAGATACATTAACAGATAGATATATTCCTAGCGATTCACTTCATTGTAACCAACATAAACTTGCCGTATTATTCTGTTTGGTTTATCGTTTACTCACTTTTACTGTTGTATGAAGTTAGATTCAAAAATGAGAAAAATCGTATTAAGAATTAATAATTATGAGAAAAACTTAAAAAAGAAGTTAATGAATAGAGATTTTTTTAGGGAAGTTTAGGTTAAATATTTATAAACTTTTTTACTCGTAAGCAGAATAAGATGAAATATGTTTAATAATAATAATAATAATAATAATGATGACTTTATTGTATAATATACAAAAACGCGAAGTTGAAGCTTGGCTTCCTATCTTAACCTATCCTAACCTAAAAATTATTATATTACTTATGTATCATATATAATTATGGGGCATACATGTACTGTTGCAAACATATTTCGGATGTATCATGTAAACATAAGAAAACAATTTATAAAAATAATGATATAATTTTGCCAATTTCATTTTTAAATTTGAAGCTTTTAAGACTTTTTAAATTATCTGGAACTTTATTATAAATGCTATAGACCTGGTAACTGAATGATCTTTGATATTGTGCTGTTCTATGTAAGGGATATTGGCTGTTTATGCCTTAAGTCTAGGTTATGAGCATCATGTCTAAATTTAATTTTTTTTTGATACAAGTAATTTGGGCGCATTTTACAAATTATTTTATTAAATATTACTAAACTATGAAGAAGTCTCCTTTCTTTCATGGAGCGCCACCCAACTTCTTTCATCTTTGCAGTCACACCCCTATCATATTTTCTTATACCACCAACCAGCCTGACACAGTAATTCTGAATGCGCAGAATACGCCGAACATCCCATTCCAGGAGACAGGGACCATACACTGTATCATAAAATGTGAAGTGGGACAAAACTAAGCTATCGCATAATAGTTTTTTTCAAATTTACACTTAATAAATGACGCTGGCTATATATAAGTTTAAGATTAGTAAACGCCTTTTTTATGCAATTATTTATATGTGCTGTGAATCTCAACTCTATATCCATTATCAAACTCAAGTTCCTAGTATTATCCAAGTTTTCTAGCCGCTCAGTACCTACAATAATGTTCAATACCATATAATTCAAAATATACCAGAGGACTTAATAATGTAGGTCTCACGTGATTCTATAAGTTATTAGACAACTTAAAAAATATCTTCGAAAGTCCTAAGGATATAACTTATTTTGGTATAACCGATTTAGTTTTTAATCTTAGGTGATGGATAGGGAAACGTATGTCAAGTGCAAAAATAGAGTATTTGGTGTAGTGGTGAAAATTGTCGTGTAGTGTCGTTGTGCCAAAAATTCTAAAATCCCAACGTAGTTGGCTTCACGGTCAACTGAATTAAATCTTCATTGTAAGTACAGTAAGTACTACAGATTGCAAAAAAAAATAAAATTTTCCTACGTTTATAAAGAATAATTTACCAAAGTCAGACGTTACAGACGAAGTTGCTTTCTTTGCGGGACAGTACTGGCTCCACTTGGAAATCGAAAATCTGTACACACAATGTAGTATGTTAGAATTAGTATTTTAAAAAAAACTCTCCTCAGGATTAAATAATATTGAATATGAGGAATGGAGCCAATACCAGAAGAAAATATTTTTTTAGTAATTGAGATTAAATGTACCAAGAAATTGTTTTCTTTAAATAATAAATTAAAAAAGCTAATACTAAAAACGAAAAATCCTCAATAAGTCGTAAATATTGTAGAAAATCATTCGTCTTAATCGTTTACACTCAATTTTCATCTTTAATAACGGTCTAAATTTTGAATATTCCCTTTCTAGAGATAATTTATCTGTAAGAGTCAGTCATATTGAGAGCTCCATTAGTACATTTCCAGAAACTAGTAAATCATTTGTTAGAGAGTCTTACCGTAACCATATATCAGAAAACGTATTCAATAATTCAAATTTACAATGAAACAACAGAATAATTAAAGGATTGAGAACGAAAAATGGTTTATATTTAAAAAGGGCGAAATACGATAAGGTCAAGAAACATAGTTTCCATATTTATTTATTTATTTTTTATACCACATAAATTATCAAATGTAATGCACTCGTGATAATTCTCGCTCAATCTACACTTTATGGAGAATATTCGAAAATTTTTTAAAAATTTTTTGAACAGTACTTTCCGAGATAAGAGGGGGACAGCCAATTTTTTAAAAAATAATGCAAAGAACAGTGTGCGCAAATATTACATCATATAATACTAGTAGGTTCTGATTGGGCTATCAATTTCTATATTTATGCCCAGTTTCAACTATTGATGTCAAATAATTTCAGACAAAATTGAGTGTGACAGACGGACAAGCAGACGGACAGATAAACACCGAAGTGATCCCATAAGTGTTTCATACGAAACGCTAAAAAAGATGACACTCTAAGTTTTAGACAATTCTCAATTTAGTCAAATAAAAACCGATGATTGGTGGAGAGGGGAGATTTTTCACAAAAAAGGGCTCCTATCTACAACGGAAATCTAAAAACTTGATTCAAATGAAGATATTTTTATCCGCAAGACAAATTTCGACAAATACATAATTATAGTAATACATGATCAGTAATTTACTATTTTTATATCAGTTAGTGTATATAACATGCCATCTACAGAAAGATGTCATATTGAGAGCTCTGTTAGTAAGTAAGTTCCAGAAACTAGTAAATAGTTTAGGTATGAGAGAGGAATGTCGTAATCATATATCAGAAAATATAATCAATAATTCAAATTCACAAAAGAACCAAAACATAACTGAAGAATTGAGAATGAAAGATGGTTTACATTTAAAAAAGGAGGAATACTATAAGGTTGTTATATTGCACTGTTTAAAAGTCTACTATTTTTCTCTAAATTATAGATTTTTCTTCCTAGACAGCACAAATGACGGGTCAATTTTTTAGTATCCCCAACACATTTAGAAACTGAACTTCACCTCGTACATGTAGAGTATGCAGGATGCTGTTTCATATAACTTTATATTTTCATAAAAATTTAACTATTAGAACCCCCTGTAGACCACAGTTCTAACATTCCGTCCAGTACTGCCACTGTTATCACATTAGTCTCTGGTAATAATAAATCCTATTCTCTCATTGTATTATAAATACTGTATCTCTTTCTTTACAAGTTATTTTATTATTTAGCCTTAAAATAAATACAATAAATTATATTTGGAAACAAACCAAAAACGTATATTTCGACATATTGAATTAAGGACAAATTTAAGAATTAAGGATTTGGTATAACAAAATTTCTATTCCAGTTAATAGTTTGAATGGAATGACCACTTTTACCGACGATATGATATTTACCTTTAAAGAACTTTCAAGACGATTTTCGATACTTTTTCTATTTCGACTAAGGAAAGTAAATACATACTTCTCGACATGTTTGGAAGATGTTTCTCCAAAAATTCTAACTTCTTTACGAAAAAATGTTGTGAATGTCAGCACATGTAGGTGTTCTTTGACTTTTTATGTAATACCTCTACAATTAGATTTACTTTTATGATGCCAGGTTATGTGATATACAGGATGTCTCTATTGCAGACACTTTTTTTTGTTGGTATACCCAAAGAGATTTTCTACTTTATTTTTAAATTTTAGATAGGGTGGTCAAAGGTTGGTAAAGAG
The DNA here is from genome assembly GCA_019049505.1 of Pachyrhynchus sulphureomaculatus. Classification (NCBI taxonomy): domain Eukaryota; kingdom Metazoa; phylum Arthropoda; class Insecta; order Coleoptera; family Curculionidae; genus Pachyrhynchus; species Pachyrhynchus sulphureomaculatus. The sequence goes on along the minus strand of CM032454.1, from coordinate 108,278,272 downwards.
TATCAGTGGCTGCATAGTTTGTCGAGACCTATGCGGTAACAAAACTCTGAGAAATGATTGATGACGAATGGGTCATAGATTCAAGAGATCGAATTTAGCTCTACCAACAAATCCTGCTCTTATGTCCTCGAGGACTAAAATGTCTCGTGATCTCTGGAAGCAGGCGTGCAAGCGACTTTCCCGCGCTATATAATTAACTGGGACGATTCAGCTAGGAGAAGAGGACTGCAACAGAAAATTTCTTGGCCCTCCAGGTTGGGGTTTCGATATGGACTTGTTCCTCATATCGTGGAAAAAATGTACAATACAAAAAGACCAAATGCTAGCCTTGGAAACAGGAATGCACCAAACGGAAAACTACCAACGCGCAGAAAACGGATTATGAATTTGAGAACTTTAAATACACAAGGAAGTAAAGAAAAACTACCTGAGATTGTCCAGGAATTAGACGATATTAGTTTAATATAGTCGCTCTCACGGAAACAAAAAGGAAAGGAAATGGCAATGAAACAATCGGCAATTATATTCATCTATATAGCAGAGTACCAAAATACCAACGCGCACAATGAGGGGTGTCCATTTTAGTAGAGAAAAAACTGAAGAACAGAATAACAGAATGGGAGGCAATAGATGAAAACATAATAAGAATAAGTATGAATATTCTACAACACAAACTTTTGATATTTGGAATCTATGCAACATTAAATGCTGCCACCGTGGCAGATAAAGATCTATTTTTTGAAAAACTTAATCAAGCGATATCGAAAATTGGAAACAACGGAGAGATAATAATATTGAGTGATTTGAATGCTAGAACTGGTAGAAGAACAAATCATAATGTAATAGGACCATTTGGAGAAGAAACAATAAATGATAATGGCGAACGGCTTATAGACTTATGTGAGCAACACGAACTTGAAATCGCAAACGGGTACTTTAAACACAAAGACGCACATCGATATACATGGTCACAAAACACCAGAAACTTAAAGTCAATAATCGATTTTGTAACATCCAAACAACATTCCAAACTGACGACTGAAGATGTTAGAGTATACTGGGGAATATGCAGTATATCCGACCAACATCTTCTTAAACCGAGAATATTCTTCCCAATTCTACATGAGAATCAACATCAGAAAAAGGAAAATGCCCAAAATATACATCAAAAAAACATCCCAGAAGAAAAATATAATATCGACAGTTTACAAAACGACAGTACCAAATATTTATACTAAAAAAGACTGAACAGTTATATTGAAGAAATTAAAAATCATACATCAATGAAAATATATGAAAACATATTATACAGTATAAAGAAAGCTGCGAAGGAAGCTTTGGGTATGGAAGAACGTCGGAAAAGTAACAAATATTGGTGGAATCTTGAAATAGAAGAACTAGTCAATGAAAAGAAAAAGCTTTATCAGAAATGGCTAAACACAAAAAAAGAAGAAGACCACATATGATTCAAAGAAAAGAAACGTGAAACAAGACGAAAGATTACGGAACAGAAAAGAAATATGTGGGACACCAAGTGCAAAGAAATAGATACATATATTGGTAGAAGAAAATGTAGAAAGTCTTGGAAATTCATAAACAAAGTAAAAACCGATGAAAAATTCATTCATTCAATTAATACCGACAGAAGAATGGATTAGACATTATGAAAATCTCCTAACAGATCACAGGCCTGAGTATATTCAAAGATCACCAACAGAACTACAGATAGAGGACGAATCCATATATATATATGTATATATATATATATATATATATATATATATATATATATATATATATATATATATATACATACATATATATATATATATATATATATATATATATATATATATATATATATATATATATATACATATATATAGATGAAAATGTAGTAAAATAACAATAAAACCATTAAAAAATGAAAAATCTTCTGGTCCGGGTGGAATAAAAGCAGAACTACAGAAGTGTGGGACAGATAAATTATACAAATCGCTAGCATACATGTTCAGTAAATGTATTAATGGAGAAGCCATACCCGAAGATTGGAAAACAGCTTATATCACCTCTATACATAAAAAAGGAAACAAATTGAACTGCAAAAACTATCGCGGTATAACAGTGATTAGCTCAATAAGTAGAGTATACGGAAGAATTTTAAGAGATCTGATTGAAGTAGAATATAGAAACTATGAAGAGGAAGAACAATGCTGCTTCCGTTCAGGCAGATCATGCACAGATAAGGTGTTCTGCTTAAAACAGTTAATAGAAAAAAAAAATTAGAAAGAAACAGGACAACACATCTACTTTTCATAGATCTGCAGAAAGCATATGACAATATCCCTATAAAAAAGCTTTGGGAGATACTCCAGAAGACCAACATCAATCATACAGTACTTAAAGCTGTCCAAGCCCTATATAATGATATGAAATCCGCCTTAAAAATAGGAAATTAAATATCAGATCCCTTTACAGTGAACAAAGACTTACGACATGGGTGTTGTATTTTGCCGACCACATTTAAAGTCTATGTCGCGAATGTGCTCGAGAGATGGAAAAAGAAATGCGGTGGTATGGGTATCCAAATTGATAACAACACCGGCCTAAATACCCTTCAGTCTGCAGACGATCAAGTAGTATGTGGTAATGATAGAAAGGATCTGCAATACATGACAAGGAAACTGAAGGAAGAATACGAATTTTTAGGATCTACAAATAAATTTTAACAAAGAGGGGACAGATGATAACGAAATAAAACTAAAAATAAACAAAGCCAGACGAATAACTAATGCATTAAACGGAATATTATGGAGCACAGAAATAGGTGAAGAGGGGAAAAAAAGAATCTATGAATGTATGATAAAGAGAACGTTGTTGTATGGAGCGGAAACATGGCGTATAAAAGAACACATGAAGAGGAAAATAGAAGCCACGGAAATGGACGCCCTAAGACGCTCAGCGAGAATATCAAGATTAGAACGAGTTAGGAACGAAAGGATAAAAGAACAAATGAATGTAAACGAGACAGTCATGGAGAGTATATAGAAGAAACAGCTTGTATGGTATGGTCACGGTCAAAAGATGGGAGAAGAAGATTGCAAAAACTACTGAAATGGATACCACCTGAGAACAGAAGATCAAGGAAATCCTAGTTCGAAGGAATAAGAATGACAATGAGCGAAAAGGCTTGAGTGATGAAAGCTGTAATGACAGACGACACTGGCATTTGACAATCGGACAACGTCGCAAGACGTTATAGACCGACGAACGGATAATCGTATTATCTGAGTCTCTTCAAAAATATCTTTTATGTAGTTTTCTTTTTTTGTGCCCAGAGATGTTCAGAATATTCGTCGCCAGTGTTATGTCGATGCAGAATTTATTAAAACTCGAGAATTGTAATTTACCTTATGACTTCAGTCTGAACTTATTGAGTTTATGTAAAAGAGTTATTTCAAATTAAGCAATTAGGTAAATCACCATCCAACTTTGCACTCTCATAATTTTTTTTTTTAATGTTCAAGAATCCTGTATTTTTATCAAGATAGAAGCTTGAAGTAGAGCCAACACAGATGGTTTCATGTTCTTGACAATAAAAAAACAGAGAAATAAAATGTGCAAGCATATTTCTTACGCTATGATATCCGGTGCAAACTACAATGATGGTCAAGTGTACTAAACAAATTCCTTTAAAATTAAAGCGATAGTTTTAATTAGACCCTGTCAATTTTTATTTTTTATCGCACACTTTTTGCCTGTTAAAACGTTTATGTACAGGGGTAACCTATAAAGTACATCTAACATGAATGATGATTTTACTAAATAAAAACTAAAATTTTTAAAATTTTCGAGATATAATTTAGAACACAACTAACATAACATGTACTTGAATAAAACAGTTTAAAAAATATCGATATTGAAAAAGTAACATTCTTTATATGTTGCTACTTTGGAATCTTTGTCACAATGTTACTACACAATAGTTATCACCACTACACTAGACTCTGTTCCTGATGGCGTGGTTAACGAAATGCGCATTGAATGCAAAAATAAAGTGTTTGGTGTAGTGATGATGACTGTAGTGTATTAACATATTTTATACTTTACCAAGTTAGAGTCACCTAGACTTGTGTATTCTAATCCTAGTTCTTGATACTCTGTCTAAAAATATCTACGTCTGGTTTATTTTGGTTCAAACGAATATCAAAGCATTTAAAAAATTAAAATGGAAAGGAACCAGAATTTAGTACAGAAGGTTTTACGGATGGAGAAATCAACTAATTTACTATTTTCCTATTTTACATACCAAGAAAAAATTTCAGTACTAAACTTAGTTTTTTACGAGAAAGCCAAATGTGATGACAAAAAATTTGTCATATATATATACAGGGTGTCCCATTATTCCGTGGATATAGAACCACCACGTATTTTGGAATGAAAATAAGTCGATTGGACATAATTGACCTCTATACAAAAGTGCTTCGTGTATCCGTTAGAGGGCAGCAAAGTAAAAAAAAATAAACATATTTTTTTGAGATATTTTAAGAACCGATATTCCGATTTGAATGAGATTTAGGGTGCCCAAGTTTTGCTAGGCGCTCTAATATTTGACTTTCACAAAAAACCCGAAAGGGTTCGAGAAGGGTGAAAACTACCCTCACCCCTACATAAATTCTAGTACAAATGTTTTGCAACTTTAACAACGACTCTGAATTTTTTTTCATAAAAAGGTCCTTCTATTTACTTCATTTTTTGTCTCTTGTACAAAATTAATCTGGTTAATGATTTACGCAAAAATAAAAAGACTAACAAGCATTTTACTTATAATTAAAATTAATTGGTGAAATTAAACAAGTAAGTTTGATATTAATTATTATTACGAGTTTTATTTAACACAGGTAATAGTATTTTTTACAAAAGCTGTTCAATATGACCACCACCTTCATTCCTGCACATAACAATACGGCGCAAAAAATTGAAACTAACTCTCTCTAAAATATCATTATTATTTAATGTATTCGCAGCATTTTGAATCCTATCCCATAGTTGATCGACGTTGTTTATCTGGACCTCGTATACCTTTGTTTTCAACGCTCCCCATATGAAAAAATCGCAAGGATTAAGGTCCGGGGAACGAGGTAGCCATTGAATTGGAGCTTCTTGACATTTACCAATCCATCTACCACAAAAATTCTCGTTCAGATAATTTCTTACAGCACGCGCAAACTAGGGTGGAGCTCTATCGTGCATAAAAAAACATGTCTCTTCTTACATTCAGAGCCAGTTCTTCTAATAATTCAGGTAAAGAATACTGTAGAAAATGTAGATAGCTATCTCCGTTTATGTTATCAGGCAACCTATATGCACCAACAATCCCCATCCAAACGTTAATTTTAAATTCTCGTTGAAAATGTCTTTCTGTAACTGCATGCGGATTTTCTTCGGCGTAAATATGTGTATTATGCAAATTTATCATACTACGATGGGTAAAACATGACTCATCCGTAAACAATTTTTTTTGTGAAATAGCCTATTAATTACTCTGCATTCTAAAACATTTCGTACAAATCTCAGACGTGAGTGGGCAACAATTCTTGGACGGGCTGAACGTGAAATGAACGAATGATTTGTTCATTTAAAATCCGGTTAACAGTGCTTTTTTTAACTTTTTGTTTGAGTTCTAACCTACGAGTGCTGATACCTGGACTTGCTTCGACTACTTCAAGAATAGCTTCTTCCATTAGAGGTGTTCGGGCTTGCCGAGGTTTTCCAGCATTGACTCTCAAGGGTTGGAATCGTCCAATTTCTCGAAGTCGACGTTCTATGCTGGCAAAAGTCTGGCGATTTGGAATTTGTCGATTCGGATATCTCTCTTGATACACTCGAACACTTTTCCTACAATTACCTTCGCAAAAACCAAGTACCAGCAACATATCAGTCTGTTCATCAAAAGAATATTCAGAATATTCCATATTCACAGGGAAAACAAGCAACAACAACAACAAATTATCAATCAAAAATAAATCCAAACGTTAATTAATTTAAAATTTATGAAGCTTATTGTCAAAAATCATTTGTGACACTGACATAACATTCCACATTTCGCCAACTAGATTATTATCGCCTACTAGATTTTAACGGTTGATGTGACAAGAAAATTGTTTTGTAGGTCAGCATCGGAAAAATATTTTTTTTCTCAAGAACTATGCGAGGTGGCGTTTTTTTACATGAGACAAAAAATGAAGTAAATAAAAGGACCTTTTTATGAAAAAAAATCAGAGTCGTCGTTAAAGTTGTAAAACATTTCTACTAGAATTTATGTAGGAGTAAGAGTAGTTTTCACCCTTCACGAACCTTTTCGGTTTTTTTGTGAATGTCAAATATTAGAGCGCCTAGCAAAACATGGGCACCCTAAATCTCATACAAATCGGAATATCGGTTCTTAAAATATCTTAAAAAAATGAGTTTATTTTTTTTTACTTTGATGCCCTCTAACGGACAAACGAAGCACTTTTGTACAGAGGTAAATTGTGTCCAATCGACTTATTTTCATTCCAAAAATACGTGGTAGTTCTATGTCCACGGAATAATGGGACACCCGGTATATATATATATATATATATATATATATATATATATATATATATATATACATACACATATATATATATATATATATATATATATATATATATATATATATATACTGTCTATATATATATATATATATATATATATTCATACATACACATATATATATATATATATATATATATATATATATATATATATATATATTATATATATATATACTGGTGTGCGGTGTGCGGTATGCGGTATGCGGTATGCGGTGTGCGGTATGCGGTGTGCGGTATGTGTGTGTGTGTGTATGAAGTATAAGTGAGACTTGCGCAATTAGCATTCCGTGCCATGATTGCTTTTAAAATAAAATAACATCCGTACCTAGGTTAAGTTAATTAGGTCCCTAGCATCTTAAGATCCAATATGTATTTTCGCGTTTTTCCTTAGACAATAATGTATAATAGTTATAGCATCTTAGCTACCTAATAGCCAATAAATCATTCTAGCTCAGTCTAGGATCTAGTAATAAAAGTGTAAAATAAATATATACTACTTAAATATTTGTTTAATTATAAACAAATAAAATAAAATTATACCTCGGATAAAAACGACTCGCCCCTAAGTTGCAGAAATGTACACTTAAATATTACAAAAACCTTTACCATACGTCAAGAAACATTATTTCCATTTACATATACCAGATAAATTATCAAACATAATGCACTTGTGATATTTTTTCCTCAATCTACACTTTATGGAGAATATTCCAGAATTTTTTCAAAATTTTTTGATCAGTACGAGATAAGAGGTGGACAACCATTTTTGGCAATTTTTTTAAAATGATAGGATGAAAAGTGTATAAAAGTCATTAAAACTACTCGCTCTAATTGGGCTATTAATTCCTATATTTGTGCCAAATTTCAACTTTCTATGTCAAATAATTTCGGAGAAAATTGGGTGTGACAGACGAACAGACAGCTAGACGGATACTGAAGTGATCCTAAATTGTTCTGTACGGAACACTAAAAAAAGATGATACTCTAAAGCTTAGATAATTCTCAACTGAAATAAAAATTGATAATTGGCGCGGAGGGGAGATTTTTCACAAAAAAGGGCCCCTGCCTACAATGGAGCCCTAAAAACTTGATTGAAATGCAGATATTCCTTATCTGTAATGCAAATTTTGACAAATACATAATTACAGTAATACATGATCAGTTATTTACTATTTTTATATCAGTTAGTGTGTATAATATGTCATCTTCAGAAAGATGTACGATTGCAATAGGACGTCTAAGGTACGCCGTAAATATCGTCTAAAAAAGTTGCTTACTTGTTCTGAAAAATATGACGACAATTTCGAGTATGTAATGTAGAAAAATTACTACAATCTTCTTACATATGAACTACTGCAAACCTTATATGATACTGACTCAATATAGTAAAGAATTAAATGAGATCATACGTGCACCATCTTATTCTTTTTGAAATTGTGCATTCTTATTTACGTACCGACATTTAAAATGAGATATAGAGTCGTGCTGTTACAAGGGAATAAATGAACCAAATGAGCAAATGTATAGCCTGCACACTTATGATCCTTGTTGGTCGCCCAACCATTAATGAAAGGATATGGATTTTTGGGTGACATCCTAAGGATGAGATATCAAAAAGTTTCATTAGTATTTTTTTACATTCTCAAAAAATGTTAACTCGCAGTCTATTGTAAATTACTTTCGAATATTATTATTAAACAAAATAGCTTGTTCTTATTTGATTAATGAAGAAATTCATGAAAAATGAGAAAATAAATAAGTGAGGTTGAGTTTTAAAGGATACTAAAGAGCGCTTGTAAAGGTGTCATTATCGTCTGTTTGAATAGATAATATTCATACAAGCTGACGCCAGCATGAAGTTCATCGGATATTAAAAGTTATTTTGGTAATTTTACAACTTGCAAGAGACGTTCTGTATTACAAATTTTACAGACTTCTTGTTCCATTAGAAATAATAGTTTTAGGTTAAAAGTTAGATAAAAGTTTTTTGATTATTGACTCTGGTTTTAGATATTTTATTTTTGTCTTAAATTACTTTTTTAAAGCACAACGAGGATTAAGATCAGGTCGAATAATTGTAATGTCGAATCGGGCGATAAATTACGTCGTTACCCCCAAACAAAATATTTGAATTAAATTCTACTAGCATAATGGCACGAATAATAGAATTACGTATGTATTAACATAAAAATAAAATTGTAACTAAAATCTGTGCGTAAATCCAAAACAAGCATTTTTAGAATTTTATCTGAGTTGGTATGTTTTTCTAAATATTACTACCAAATGGCTGAACGGAGTTGTACAAAAGTTAGCATGAAGATAACCCCTGGGTTAAAATAGTTATATTTTATATATCATTATGATCGTCAAGACTGTGGAAAATTATTCATTCTTCTCCTAATAGTACAAATGATATGTTGAATCGTTTCTCTACATTCTACTCAAAAGTTTGAAAATAATTATTGAATTTTAGGTATTTATGTTAAAATACATACTGAGTAAAATATGTGCGAGTTTATGCAAAAGAACCAAACATAAGCAGGGGATATATGCAGGTGCAAGTAGAGAAGTTTTCTTGCATCTAGTAGTGTTCCTTAAGTCCAGTTATGTTGATAATTCGAAGCATTGGGTTACTGTTGAAACTTACATTGAATTTACAATGCATATTCTAATTTAAGAAGCAATGGTTCTTACAACTTTGTTGCAATAAATATTTTTCTGAATACATATACAGGGCGCTCAAATAACGATTACACAGTATTTATTAATCAGTGTATCAAAAAAATGTTTAAATAAAAGTTATAAGGTGTTATACGGCGCACATGCTGACGTTGACAAGAAAATGTTTTGAACTGTCATTTCGAAGAAATTACGCCATCTTAAATTTTATTAAATGAAAAGCCCTATATATTATTTTATTTTTCTTCTAGATATTATTTGTCATCATACCATATATCTAAATTGAACTGTTTTGGAATTATTGATTTTTGAAATTTAGATCAAATTAAAAAAAAAATTAAGCTGGCTTGTTTCAAACATTTACTGTCAGGTAATAATTTATTGACGAAAACGTTTATTGCTCTACTTGGTGAAACTGCAATTTGAGCGTAATATCATAATGGTACATTTAACAGAAACTTTGTTAATGATGGTTGGTTATGAAGACCGTAGGAGAACACAACAGGAGGTGTATGATCTTTTTAACGCAGAATATTCGAATCGAGAACCTATTACCCTATTCGTAGTTAGCAAAACATTAAAACGATTTAGACAATCAGGTCATGCTAAGGGTCGTTTTAAGTCTGGACCTCCAAAAGTTAAAACAAGCGAGGATAAAAAGTTTTATTGGAAATTACAGAAAATCCCCATACATAAGTAAAGGTACCTTAAATCGTATACTGAATGAAGAAAAATTGCATCCATACAAACTCATTCTATTGCAAGAATTATCTGAAGATGACTACGATAGACTCGTTGAATTTTGCGAGGTCATGATGGAACGAATCAATAATGATCCTAACCTAATTCATAATATTGTTTTTTTTTGACGAG
>CM032454.1:108138079-108265579 GCA_019049505.1 Pachyrhynchus sulphureomaculatus | reverse complement strand
CATCTTTTAAAACTAACACCATTCAGGGAGCATTGAAGAGACCGAGATTAATAATAGTGTGACGGTGCAGGGTTCAGGTTATACAATGAATGCATTAAAGCTTCTCAGTCAGACTCTCTCAATGCTTGCCGAGTCATCAGATATGGGTGTGGTCTGGCGTGGTCATGGTGGAAGACGACACCCTTTCTATTGTCTAGTTCTGGCCCATTTTTTTAATTGCTTGTTTCAGTCTTGTCAATTGTTTACTGTAGAGTTCAAAATCAATCGATTGGCCAAGCTGCAGCAGCTCATGATGCATGATTCCCTTTCAATCTCACCAAACACACAGCACTATCTTTTTTGGCGTCAATCCGGGCTTTGCCATCATTTGTGAAGCTTCATCCTTTTTGAACTATGATCTCTTTTACGTATTATTATCGTACGTGGTCCACTTTTCATCGCTCGTGATTATCCTTTTCAGATGCGTCAGATGGATGGAAATTCGATCGAGTAAATGTGTTGGCGTGAAATCATGTAACGCTCAAATATCGAGCTTCTTATTGTAACAAGTTTTTTCTAAATGGTTTAAGACTATTTGGTGATGGATATTTAGTTAACTGGCGATGTCATGGCTGCTTACATGCCGGTCTTGCTCAACTTTTGCCAAAATCTATTAACTTTTTCTGGCATTGATCAACCAGTGCGAGGAGTAACTTTGACATCAAAATTTTTAGAGTGAAAGGGACTGAACCATCTTTAGACTGTTGCTTGTGGTAACGTATCTTGACCATAAAGCTACATTTTTAAGACCTAAAAATCGCTTAAAATAAGTCGTATGTTTGTTTATCAGGCGATAAATTTCTTTACTGAGACGGGAGGCATAAAAGATAGGCAACGTGCAGGAAGACCAAGGACAGTTTGAACGCCATAAGTTGTTAAAGCTGTAAAAGCGCAAATTGACCGAAATCCTCTTCGCAATCAAAAAATTTTATCTCGTGAGACGAGAAGTTCGAAAAATTTTGTGGGTGCTTATAAAAGGTCGTTTGCTCACGGAAGATTTAAAGCGAAAACGGTGGCAAAAATCTAAAAGTTTGTTAAAGCAATACGCTTATAACAAACATAGAAAAATGTTGTTTACCAACGAAAAAATTTTCACTGTGGAACAATCTTTCAATAGTCAAAAAGATAGGATTTAAGCCAGATGTTCCAGAGGTCATCATCCAGTATCAGTTATGGATTGGTGGGAAGTCAGCTTTAAGCGGGTTACAAGAATTCATTTTTGTAAAAAAGGTGTAAAAACTTCTACTAAAATATATCAAGACACTATTTTAGAGAACGTTGTAAAACCCTTAAACTATACTCTTGGATGAATAAATATTGGATCTTCCAGCAAGATTCTGCACCAGTACACAAAGCTAAAACAACACAAGCATGGGTTCAACAAAATGTGTCTTCATTTGTTACTACAGAAGATTGGCCTTCTGCAAGTCCTGATCTAAATCCTTTAGATTATATACTATGGCCCCTCTTAGATGGTATGGTTTGCTTTAAAATACATGCCAATCCTGACTCTTTAAATCGAGCTTTAACAAAAGCGGTGGACAATTTTCGGTTGAACAAGTGCGTGCTGCCCTAGAAAAATTGTTTGAGGGCTTGTGTAAAAGCAAGAGGAGGACGTTTTGAGTAAACGTTAAATTAATTTTGTTATGAATATATAAATTATTTCATAATAATTTATTTTAATTTTCATAAAAATTAAATGTTTAAGCAATTTTTTCAATGTAATAGTAGTTTATGGGAGTACTAGGTATATATATATATATATATATATATATATATATATATATATATATATATATATATATATATATATATATATACATATATATATATATATATATACATATATATATATATATATATATATATATATATATATATACATATATATATATATATATTATATATATATGTATATATATATATATATATATATATATATATATATATATATATATATATATATATATATATATACCTAGTACTCCCATAATTACTATTACATTGAAAAAATTGTATTGTATATATATATATATATATATATATATATATATATATATATATATATATATATATATATACCTAGTACTCCCATAATTACTATTACATTGAAAAAATTGTATTGTATATATATATATATATATATATATATATATATATATATATATATGTATATATATATATATATATATATATATATATATATATATATATATATATATATAGGGTGTCCCATATGTATGGAATAATGATTCCACAGCATCCAAGTCCAGTTATGTTGATAATTCGAAGCATTTACTGTTGAATCATTGTTTACAATGCATATTCTAATTTAAGAAGCAATATTTGTTGCAATAAATAAATACATATACAGGGTGCTTAAGTACACAGTATATTAATCAGTGTATCAAAAAAATGCTTAAACGGCGCACATGCTGACGTTGACAATAACATGTTTCGAACTATCAGTTCGAAGAAATTACGCCACTTTAATTTTTTTTTAAATGGAAAGTCCTGTAAATTATTTTATTTTTGGATCCTACTAAAAATTCTGGATATTATTTGTCTAACATATCATATGTCTAAACATAACTGTTTTGGAATTATTGTCATTTAAATTTTAAAATAAAAAAAAATACAAAAAAACTATTAATAAATACTCTAGGTTTATTTTTAAGGTAATAATTGCTCAAAATTGCTACCGTTAACAGCAAGACAATGTCCCAATCTGTCACAAACAGCCTGAACAGGGTTTGGAGAGAATCCGGTGTGATCTGTGCTACTCCATATTGAAGTCTTTGTTGTAATTCTTCTACAGTTTCAGATCGACTTTGGTAAACTTTGGTTTTCAAATGACCCCATAAACAATTGAGTGGCGTAAGGTTGGCACTCCTTGCAGGCTATTCTACAGCACCTCTTCTGCCTTTCCATCGAGTAGGAAAAATCGCATCCAAATATCTACGAACATTGATTTCATAGTGAGGAGGTGTTCCGTCCTTTTGATACCGCTGATTTCTGTTAGGGTATCCAAATTATTTTCATTGGAAAAAAGACCTGCACAAGTTGAAATAACTTGCTCTTGGAGTAACTGTAAATAGCGCTGTCCTGTAAGATTTCCATCGATAAAAAAGGGATCAACGATATGAAGTCCACAAATCCCTGCCCATACGTTTATCTTTTGTGGTCTTTGAGAATGACTGTCGATTATCTAGTGGGGATTTCAGTAGACCAGTACCGGCAGTTTTGCCTGTTAACTCTTCCGTTAAGACAAAATGTGACCTCGTCAGAAAAAAACAATATTATGAATTAGGTTAGGATCAATATTGATTCGTTCTATCATGACCTCGCAAAATTCAACGAGTCTATCGTAGTCATCTTCAGATAATTCTTGCAATATAGTGGGTTCGTACGGATGCAATTTTTCTTCATTCAGTATACGACTTAAGGTATCTTTACTTATGTTGTGGTCTAAGTAAAGCTGACAAGTGGCTGCACCTCCTCACTATGAAATCAATGTTCGTAGATATTTGGATGCGATTTTTTCTAATCCACGGATAGGCAGAAGAGGTGCTATAGAATGGCCTGCAAGGAGTCCCGACCTTGCGCCACTTAATTTTTTTTGAAAACCAAAGTTTACCGAAAAGGACTTAAAATTGTATAAGATTTACAACAAAAAATTCAATATGAAGTAGCACAGATGACCCCGGTTTCACTGCAAAACTCTGTTCAGTCTGTTTATGACATATTGGGTCATTGCTTCGCTGTTAACAGTAGACATTTTGAGCAATAAACCTAGAGTATTTACTCATAGTTTTTTTTATTTTAAATTTTAAATGACAATAATTCCAAAACAGTTTGATTTAGACATGTGGTATGTTAAATAAATAATATCTAGAATTTTTAGTAGGACTTAAAAATAAAATAGTATACAGGGCATTCCATTTTAAAAGAATTCAATATTTTACTGTCAACTTCGGCATGTGTCCCGTATCACACCCTATAACTTTTATTTAAACACTTTTTTGATACACACACCCTGTATATATGTGTATATATATATATATATATATATATATATATATATATATATACATATATATATATATATATATATATATATATATATATATATATATATATATATATATATATATATATATACATATATATATATATATATATATATATATATATATATATATATATATATATATATGTACATATATATGTATATATGTATATATATATATATATATATATATATATATATATATATATACCAGGCTGGTTTGAAAAGTCCGTGCTAAGTCCGACAGATGGCATCACTGGCGCGTATCGAGGTCATGTTTAGTTAGTAGCATCTCTTGAATGAACGCACACCAAGTTTCAGCCATATTGGTCTATTTCTTTGTGTTTGGCGTTCGTGTGAATCAAGGAAGTCGAGTGATTTTCAAAAATGGACGAAAAAGAATTTCGTGTGGTGATTAAACATTACTTTATGAAAGGCAAAACGCCTCAGGAGACTAAAGAGAAGCTTGATAAACATTATGGTGACTCTGCACCTTCGATTAGAACAGTTTATAAGTGGTTTTAAAATTTTCGGACTGGCCATATGGGCACAAGTGACGCTGAACGTTCTGGACGGCCTGTGGAGGTTACGACTCCAGAAATCATTGATCAAATCCGTGATATGGTGATGGATGACAGAAGAGTTAAGGTGCGTGAGATCGCTAGTGCTGTGGGCATCTCGACTGAACGGGTACATAATATTTTGCATAAACATTTGGACATGAAAAAGCTATCCGCAAGATGGGTGCCGCGAATACTCACGCTTGACCAAAAACGGAATCGTGTGAAGTATTGCAAGGATGGTTTGCAGCTGTTCCAGAAGAATCCGGAGGACTTTAAGCGTCGTTTCGTCACTGTGGATGAAACATGGATACATTACTATACTCCTGAGACCAAACAACAATCTAAACAATGCGTTACCAAGGGGGAATCTGCACCAAAAAAGGCGAAGACCGTTCCTTCGGCCGGAAAGGTTATGGCGACTGTCTTTTGGGATTCGCAAGGAATAATTCTCATCGACTATCTGGAAAAGGGTAAAACTATTACAGGTGAATATTATTCATCGTTATTGGACCGTTTGAAAACCGAGCTGCAAGAAAAACGCCCGCAATTGGCCCACAAGAAAGTCCTTTTCCATCACGACAACGCACCAGCACACACCTCAGCAGTTGTGGTCGCAAAATTAATGGAAATAGGATTCCAACTCGTTTCACATCCCCCCTATTCTCCAGACTTGGCTCCCTCGGACTACTATTTGTTCCCCAATTTGAAGAAATGGCTGGCGGGACAAAGATTTTATTCAAACGAGGAGGTGATTGCAGACACTAATGGATATTTTGCAGACTTGGACAAATCCTATTATTCCGAAGGGATCAACAAACTAGAACATCGTCATCGTTGGACGAAGTGTATAAGCCTAAAAGAAGACTATGTCGAAAAATAAAAAAGGTTTACCCCAAACACATAAGTAGTTTTTATTTTTGCACGGACTTTTCAAACCAGCCTCGTATATATATATATATATATATATATATATATATATATATATATATATATATATATATATATATATATATATATATATATATATATATATATATATATATATATATATATATATGTATATATATTTCCCTATTTCAATATTTACAGCCAGAAGAAATAAAAAATATTTATGTTTAGTACAGTGATAAAAGTAAAATTTTGAAAGTACAGAAAATTACTGCCCTATTACATATTTTCAATTAAGTTGTAAAACAATGGATATTAATTTTTTTGTGATTTTTGCTTTTTTATTTGTTTGTTCTTTATATTTTTTTATTGGCTAAAATATGGCCAACCACTAAATTAGGCGGTATATAGTGAAAACGAGAAAAATGCATTAAAAACGAGTAAAAAAGCTGTATAAATTTTAAAGCATACTAGGCTTCCCTTTAAATCCATTATATCGTAAGTAACCTGGATCAATGTTTTATATGACATCATTTTTATTTTGCCTTATTTATGTAATCATTCGGAGTAATAGTTCCAGTGGTACTGGAATTTGTTAAAATTGATGAATGCACAGCTTCGAATAAAGTTAAATATTTATTCTAGTAGTCATTTACAGTTGCATCCAAAAGTGTTCAGTTTTTTCATTGCTACTTATTTAGTGACCTAAATTGAAAGACCGGAAGTCGTAGCGTATAGCGTTTCACTTCCAGCTTGATTATCATATATTTCAGTAAGCAGATCTGCCCTTCCTGCAAATTTTCTTAGATTCCAGGAAATTACCATTATGACTTTATTATACTTTTAAAAGAAGAAAAAAACAACTTTAGATTGATTTTATTTAAATATTTATACCTAAGCAAAATACAAGATTTCTGGATCTAAATTAAGAGGATATTAGGTTCAGGATTTTCTTTCAGCGAAACTCTTCATTATATAAATCTGGTTTTTATTTTAAATAAAAGCATAGCTTAAAATAGAATTTACGAAATTTTAATTTAAAAAAAAAATGGCGGCGCTGCACCCGTTCCCCTGCGACCCATTTGTTTAAGAAGCATTGCGGTGTGCACGACTACTGGGAGTTGGATCATCTGAAATTAAAATTTCGAAAGAAAGTAGTACACTAGAGAATCAATCGTGTCGTTGAACGAAGGATTTAAAAAAAAATCATTAAATGGCGTTAGTACATTTAACAATTTTGCTAATTAAACATAAATTTCTTGATAAAAACAAAATTCCTTCGTTTAAAATCGGTTGAGTGATTCTTGTGGTATCTGGCAGACCGCCAAGTGGTTTTTCAAGAAAAAGTACTTGCGAGGTTTTGAGAAACACACGTTAAAGTTTTAGGTTTGAAAAATCAGGTTAAAAAACAGAAATACAAAAATAAATTCTTACCTAGAAATGGATCATGGATTCCAGGACCATATGCTGAATCTTGAACAGTTATTTGAGTTTCTAGAATACTAATTTGTATTTTGTAGCAATTGTCGCTCGGCCAAGTCAACTCGTTCTCCGTCCACCTTAGCTGCGTAGTCATGTGCATTTCGGCCACAATAAACTTCTATAGCTGTCATTATATTTAACTTTGATAACTGCTACGACTGCATTACTATGACTGAACTGCTACCAGTGAACTGAACAACGTTACTGAAGAGTCGCCCAGTTTCGAATATAGAACTTTAGAATAGCAGTACCTTTTAAGAAGGACAGTTGATGAATCTTTTTGTATTATATTATAAAAGAAAAAGTTTAACAAACATTAAAATCAAGTTAAGGTCTGCAAAGGCTGACCCGAGCGCAGCTGCTGGCTACCTGCTCCGAGAACTCTACACAACGGCACTTCTCCTAAACTGCTATAACGTCGTGGAATTTTCAACCGATTCTTATGCGACTGACAGGAAATATTTTTAAGATATACTAAAAAAAAATGTAAAAATCCAAAAATGGATTTTTTTGACCCAGATGACTAGGTGTATCCCCTTAAGTGATATTGCCTCAATTGCCTCATTTATAGTAGTTCCATAATTACTATAGAGTTATATTTTTAAGGAAATAAGTGATTTTAATTATGGCTTAGGCTATTGCCGCACTGATCAGCTTCATCTATTTTTTTTTTATAATTTTATAATTTGATATAATTTTTATATAACGTTTTCAGAAAATGTGATGGAGCGGCATATCAAATTATTGAAACAATTTGTTGAGATTCGGATAATTATGATTATTAGTAGTAACTTGCCGACGATTCGCTTAAGATTATACAAGATTTCTTCGAAGATCTTTACTTTCCAAATTAAAACATTGAATGAGTTCGAGAATTTATACCAGACCGGTGCTCACCGATCCTCGCCCCGAAGCAATGATCGTTTTTCACGAATAATGCAGACTCGAGCCTTTATTCCCCTGGTTGAAATTGAATATCAATATCAACTAGGATAAGGAACCTGACATATGTATAAAAAAAGGAAATTGTACAATCAGCCGTAACTGAACATCTGCACAGGTCATACCATCAATGTTAAAGAAATACCAAAGTTCTTAACTCTGTCGCTAATTTCTTTAAATGAAAGTGGTACAAAATTATTCGTAATTTACAAATACCCTAACAATATTAAAATAAATTAGAGTTCCGGCTACATGACACGCGAAAAACGATCATTATACTGGGACACGGTTCGGTGATCATCGGTGATTTCGAGAAGTATAAATCTCTGAAGATGACTCGCGAAAGTGTAGGCGAAACATCGGAAATTTATCTAAATAGACATGATCTAATCCTAAAAATCATAATTTTTCATTTAACTAAATCAGGAAAGCTTCCATGTTCTTTATGAATAACTTTACGGTCACAGCAGTTCGATATCCTTGCCAAATAATATTTTCTTAACTCCTATTAATTGCGTTTTGTTTCATGTATTAACATTTACTTTAAAATGGACATAATTCAAACTGTGTAGAATATGCTACAATAACATTCTCGTTTAAAGTACTAAATTTAATTTTCCAATAAAACATCCTCTTGTTCATCCCAAAGTGATATCTAATATTTTTTTAGTAAACATTAAATATAATTTGATTTGCTATAGGTGTACAGACAAGATTGTTATATTAAAATACCATACCATATAACAATCATTTTTTTCTTTATGGAGCTCTATCCATACAATTATTAAAGTTAGCTGTTAGCTTTAGATATTGAACAGAACAAAGTTAACATACGAGAAGAATAAATAATTTCCTATTGGTCGATTGAAAACCCTTGTAAAAAACAAGGTAAATAACATTTTTTTTTTGCAAAAACAAAAATGTTTTCTCAGTATAATCTCCATTGAGCTCAATACATTTGGTCCAGTGATATACCAATTTCTTTATACCCTCAGAAAAAAAAAATGTTTTGAACTGTGCATAACACTCGTTTACCGCATATATAACTTCGTCATTCGTCGAAAGATCCTTCCCACCCCCAGCCAATTTTTGAGGTCAGGAAACAAAAACAACGTCACTGGGGGCCAAACCTGGGGAACAAAGTGGGTGAGGAATTATTTCGAAGCCCACCTCCAGCATTTTTGCCATTGTGACGACTAATGTGTGAGCCGGCGCTTTGTTTTGGTGAAGGAGCACTTTTTGCGCGCTATTATTACTCGTTTCTGCTTCAACTCGCAATGCAAACGGTCCAATCACGTTGCATAATAAGATACAGTCACTGTTTTACTATTTTCCAACCACGATGATACCCTATACCTGCTTTTTTCGGTGCACTTTCATCTTTACCAGCCCATTATTTTGACTTCCGTTTGGTCTCCGGGGTGTAATGGTGGATCCACGTTTCGTCTATAAGTCACAAAACTACGCCAGAAGTTTTTAGGATTAGGCCGCAACTTTTCGTAAAGCGTTTTCGAAATGTCAACAAACGAGATATCCATCGCGCACTGAACTTTTTCATTTTTAGAATCTCATGCAGGATATGTATCCATTCATATGAGATGCCTCCATCTCAACAATCTCACGAAGCTTAATGCGACAATCTTTTATCATCATATCATGAATTTTATCAACCATTTCGTCAGAAGAAACCTCAATTTGACATCCTGAATGTACAGTATCTGCAGTGCTCGTACGGCTATGTTTATGTTTTTATCCAATAATAAATGGTCTCATGTTCTGGTGTCAGACTTCGCTTGAACTTTGTTGATTTGAGTTTCTAACTGGGCCTCAGTCCATTTTTTTAAATAAAATCTTTTATCGCTATAGTATACTCAGTTTTATCCATTTCTATCATATGTGTTGCACCGATCACTTACGTTGGCTGCTAACAAGTAATTGCGCGTTGCATCTTTTTGAAACTTTGAACATAACCATTACAAGAATTACGCTTACCAACAGTCTTGCCATTTAATCAAATTTCTCGCCCGTTCGTAGAAATGCACAAGACTTATCAATCTACCATTAGAATCCTGGATGTATTATACGACGGTTGTATGATAAGTACCTGGCCTTGAGAGAAAAAAAAATTATGTATAAAATTTATTTTATTTTTTAACATAGTCTCCTTTTCTATCTTTTGTATCCTATCTAAAAAATAAAATTTCTCCAGCCCTTCAAAATAGGCGTTTGTTTCAGCAATCACCTCATCACTAAAACTACTTAATTACTTTGTTAACTGTCACTAAATATATTTGTAAAGATTTTACAATTGCGTTATCGCGATTTCGTAGTACAACTACATTGTCAAACACTTAAATGTAATGTAGTTGTACTACGAAATCGCGATAACGGAACTGTAAAATCTTTACAAATATATTTAGTGACAGTTGACAAAGTAATTAAGTAGCGTTATTGTTAAAATGTACTGTCACAAAGTAACGGACCAATGAATCAACTCTTTAATCACCTTATCGTTTGAGCCAATTTTTTTCCACCGAGCCATTTTTTCATATTTGGAAATAGGAAATACTCGCTGGGGGTTAAATCTGGCGAATATGGTGGATGCGAAGCAATCCGTTTCCTAAATCATGGTGTGTACTTGTGCATCGATGAAAGAGAATTTTTTCGTCTCCAAATGCGGACGTTTTTCTTTCACAGCATAGTTGAAACGATCCAATAAGATGACATTATACTCTCCATTAATCGTTTTGCCCTTTTCAAGGCAATCGACGTGGATTAGTCGCGTATCCCAAAACACTGTGTCCATGACTTATTTGGTCGATAAAGTAGCTTTGGCCTTCTTTGGCGCCAGCTGGCCTCGGAAAACCCACTGTTCTCTGTTCTTTGGTCTCTGGTGTGCTGTGATAAATCCATGTTTCGTCAACAGTTATGAGTCGACGCCAAAATCATTTCGATTGCGCTTTAACATAGTCCAACATTCATTTAAAGTTGACACACATGCGTGTTTATTCTTAACTGTGAGAAATTGCGGCACCCATTTTATAGAAAACTTTTTCATATTCAAATGAGTTGTTAAAATGTTCTGCCCCCGTTCAATTGAAATGCCCACAGTCTCAGCAATCTCACGCACTTTCACTATCCGATCCCTTATCACTATATCGTGAATTTTTTCAATCATTTCTGATGTGGTGACTTCATTTGGATGACCTAGATGTTTCTCATCAAAAGGTTAAATGGTTGCCACTCACAAACTAAATCACGCAGCGACTTCAAAATTTGACAAGATTCTTGTGAAAGATTATGTTTACGAAAAATATTATTTTTAAAATAGTAGTAGCGTCATCTCTGGCAGAGGCTAGGTACTTATCATACAACCCTTGTATCTGGGTTTTGAAGTTTTAAACCCGTACCTAATTATAAGAAACACATATTAAAATATTTATAATGATTTTTTTTTGTTGTGGTCATTGCTAGAATGATCTAATTGCTCATTTACATAAAGTTATATCATTTTGTGTCATTGCATTTTTTAAGCCACATTATGAAAAGGTACTTTGGTTTAGAATAATAATAATAACAATAATAATAACAGAGCATGGCTTCAATATCAGACACCAAAAAGTGAATCAACATAAAATAAACCACCTCCTATATATGGACGACATAAAACTCTACGCTGCCACACAAACACAGCTGAAAGAACTCCTCAAAATCACAGAAATATTCAGCTTAGATGTCAATATGGAATTTGGTATAAGTAAATGCAAAGTGCTCCACATCAACAAAGGCCAATGGAAGTGCCACCATGAGACAGAAACCATCAACAATAAGACGCTCGATAACATGTTCGATAAAGAAACATACAAATATCTAGGCCTCCAACAAAACACCAAACTCAACCACACTCACATCAAAACAGAGCTCAGAACCGAATTCAAAAACAGACTGACGAAACTTTTGCAAACAAAACTCAACTCTAAGAATCTCACTAAAGCCATCAACACGTTCGCTATACCTATACTCACATATTCATTTGGTATCATCAAATGGTCACAAACAGACATAGAAAATATTCACATCCTTATACGATCTCAATTCACCAAATACAGGAAATTACATCCCAACGCATGCAAAGAAAGACTTACCATCGAGAGGAAGACAGGAGGAAGAGGAATTATAGACATCAGATCATTACACACAAAACAAATACAAACACTTAGGAAATTCTTTCACAGCAAGCAAACCAGCCTCCACAGAGCGACAGTGAAAGCAGACAAAAACTACACACCTCTCGACTTAGCCCGGGCAGACCACTCAGCAGACACACACACCCAATTACAACAGGAAAAGATGAAAACGTGGTCAGAGAAAACACTCCACGGAAAACACAGATACCACATAGAACAAGACCACGTAAATAAAAAACAATCATACACCTGGTTACGGGATGGGCAGCTATTCCCTGAGACTGAAGGCTTCTTACTTGTCATCCAGGATAAAGTCATATTAACCAGAAACTACCAAAAGCATATCATCAAAGACCCGACTATTGCAGAGGACAGATGTAGGAAATGCCACCAGCAGAAAGAAACGATCGAACACATAACGAGCGGATGTAAAATATTGGCCGGAACGGAGTACACAGCCAGGCATGATTCAGCTGCCAAAGTGGTTCACCAAGCACTAGCCACAACATACAGACTCATAGAAAACACAGATCCCTACTACAAATACACGCCAACATCCATACTTGAAAATGAAGATTACAAGCTCTACTGGGATATCGGTATCCATACAGATAAAACAGTCTCCGCCAATAGACCCGATATTACTTTTCAGTGCAAAAAAGGAAAAGTCACCTATCTGATTGACATAGCTGTCCCCAACGACACAAACATCCAAGCGAAATACACAGAAAAAATTTCCAAATACACAGACCTTGCAATGGAAATAAAAAGGCTATGGAGACAGGAAAAAGTCATCATTGTCCCCCTCATTATATCAGCCACAGGCCTTACACCAATAACATTCACACCACATTTAGTGCAATTGGGACTCAACACGGACATACACAGAAACATTCAGAAGTCAGTGATTTTGAAAACATGTAACATTGTCAGGTCATTCCTTAATACGGAATGGTAATAGCGTTTGTGCTGACTTGGTTTTGGCCCGTCAGCCAAACATGGAACCACATTGATCAAATGTGAGAAAGAAGAACTTTTTGTAATAATAATAATAATAATAAACCACCTCCACACAGCGACAGTGAAAGCAGACAAAAACAACACACCTCTCGACTTATCCCGGGCAGACCACTCAGCAGACAAACACAGTCACACCCAATTACAACAGGAAAAGATGAAAACATGGTCAGAGAAAACACTCCACGGAAAACACAGATATCACATAGAACAAGACCACGTAAATAAAAAACAATCATACACCTGGTTACAGGATGGGCAGCTATTCCCTGAAACAGAAGGCTTCTTACTTGCCATCCAGGATAAAGTCATATTAACCAGAAACTACCAAAAGCATATCATCAAAGACCCAACTATTATAGAAGACAGATTCAGGAAATGCCACCAGCAGCAAGAAACGATCGAACACATAACAGGCGGATGTAAAATATTAGCCGGAACAGAATACACAGCTAGACAAGACTCAGCTGCCAAAGTAGTTCACCATGCACTAACCACAACATACAAACTCATAGAAAACACAGATCCCTACTACAAATACACACCAACTTCCATACTTGAAAATAAAGATTGCAAGCATTCCTGTATACACAATGGTAATAGCGTTTGTACTGACTTGGCTTGGGCCCGTCAGCCAAACATGGATCCACATTGACTAAATGTGAGAAAGAAGAACTTTTTTGTATAATAATAATAATGTCTTTATTGTGCATTCACATTATAATTACCTTAACTTGAACACACAAGAGGCGAAGTAGAAGCTAGGCTTCCTCACTTAACCTACTTATAATAATATGTAATATAACTAGACTTGCGACTAAGTTTTTCCTTAGCTCTATTTTGCAGAGGGCAAATATATAAGCAGTACCATTTGTAAAACAATCACTTAGTATTAGAAATCAGACTCAACGGTCACATTGCGGCCTAGGAGAATCTAAGTACTATTCATGCTGGAACAGAGATGTTGTGTTAGAGGACGTATGGAATTTTTAAAAATCTGAGACGGGACATTTTTCAAATTCAACGGTATCAAATTGTGTTTTTTGCGAAATTTGATAGCTGAACGATCTTTCATATAGAGTTGTTGTGTGGGAAAGTGGAGTGATAGTAAATTTGTGCCTCAAATCCAACGCATGTGCATCATATTTGAATTTTACTTTTTGATATGAATATGGCGGGCATTTTAGAAATATTATTTTATTATACTAAACTAAGCTGTGAAACATTCTTCTTTTTCTCATGTTAAACCAGCCAATAAATTTCAATATTGCAGTCACCCCCCTTTCATATTTTCTGATCCCACATATCATTCGCAAATAAAAATAAAATCAATAGAAAACAGGAATTGACTATTAAAAAAATACTCCTCGACATCATATGATGAAGTCGCCCTACAAACTTTGGTCAAAAATACAACAAACATCAAAAATTAAGAGAACCAATTCATTGAGCGGCCTTCAGTCAAAAAAAATGGACAGAACGAAGTATTCTTCACTTATATATTATATTCTTAAGAATAAGTCATTGTCATTAATGACAGAATCATTACTAAAATTTTGTTGAGATCGCAAATACGTATTTTAATGATTATTAGAAAAAATTTGGTATTTGATTTAATCACGAAGTAGAATCGAACGAAAATTTTATAGTTAAATATGACAGAAAAAACTGCAAAAATATATGCACCATTTAATGAGTTTTGAAGGTTGTTTATAACCCTGCCCCTTCTATGAACATACTATCCTGTTAAAACTGAAAATAATGAAGGAAATATAATAATTTTCCAAGTCTTCATCTCTAGAAATTCTGAAATCATGATATATTCAAAGTAAAGACCTAAAAACGTAAACAAATGTAAAATTTTCGGAGGATTTTTTTTTATAAATAGAGTAGAGTAGTTTTAATGAGCGAAGCAAAAATTGGCAAATTTGACTTTATTTATTTTGCTTATGTCTCGATGGCGACGACTAAAATTAAGAATGTTCTTCATAATATTTTTTGGGTTTCGTATGTGTGTCGCATCCGATTTTCTCCCAAACTATTTGACATACAAAGTTCAAATTTGGTACTAATATAAGAATTGATAGCCTCATCAGAGCCGTGTAGTTTTGAAAATTAAATTTTGACTTAAGGGGTTAGTTTTGGGGAGTGAAATCGGAAGTGAAAAAAAATTTTTTTTACTAGGTCATCGAGTCCAATGAAAGCTTGTAAAAACACAAGTTCAAAAATATATGTAATGTAATACTTGCACGCACTTTTCTTTGTATTATTTTTAAAAAATCGCGAAAAATCATTGTCCCCCCCTTACCTTGAAAAGTACCAATCAAAAAATTTTGAAAAAATTCTGGAATATTCTCCACGGGGTGTAGTTTGAACGAAAATGATCACGAGTGCATTACCTTTAATAATTTATCTGGAATATAAAAAAAAAAACAAAAATTTCAAAGTCATCAGTTTTCAGTAAAGATCGGAAACAAACTTTGTTGAAAACTCATTTCGGGTGTGTTTAGTGAAGTCACTGATCATTTTATACCTCCGAACAAATATTTTTATTTTAAAAGCAATCAACGTACGGAACACTACTCGTAATTGCGCAAGTTCAACTTGCACTTGACCGGTAATTATTTGATATAATTGCCTCGAATAAATAGATATTCAGCCGCATGAGATATTCACTTCAAAATTAATTTATAACTACATGTTGTTGACAATCTTATATGTTTTTTCCTTATTTCCATTTTATCTGAATAAAATATCACCACCACTTCTTCTGTTTATGTTATATATGCTAGTACTTCACTTTAATTTGAAAATCAGCAGCGAAACAGAAAGCATGCAAAATTTGATTTAATTATTTGTTAAATTAAAGCCAACTCATTAATATCTTGTGTACTTGAACAATTTACTTTTTATGAGAAGCTATAAACTGATTTATGTTTTATTTGTTGTTCCAGGTGTATTCAGCCGTTTTTGGCTAAAATAAAATACAAAACGGTTATAATTTATTAATGTACTAAAACCTCTGTTTAAATCCGATAATATTTGTGTAATATCTTTATAGAAAAGGTCATGTTATAAATAAAGAAATAATGATGACCATGGAATAAGAAAATAACGTCCCATAAAAATGGGATTTTTTTATTGGAGGTTCCTTTTTATGAAAAATGTTTACCGCCCAATCATCACTTTTAAAGTAAGGGGTTGGATTATTAGAGGTAGAAAGCGGTTGTTGTAAAAAAATCTTCCCCCTCCCTCGGCTGTTATCTATTTTTAAACTGAGTGAGTGATTAAAGTCCCACTGTATAAGAGGGTTCCTTTTTGTGAAAAAATTTCTACAACTGTTTCGTTGATTTCATTTTAGTTGTGTTGGGAAGTTTTTTTCATCAAGGTGTCTCGTCCGCCGGTTGTTTTTTGATGTTCCCCTGTTTGTATCCATATTTTTTGGCTTTTTTATCATTTGTCTCTTCGCCTCGATATAAATGTTTACCACTTTTTACTACATTTTTTTTAGGTATATTGACAGGGATGTTATAACATCCGTCAACATTGCGTATGTGCTGTAAGTTACATTTGCATTTCATGGCACTTTTAAGACAATGCGGTACTGGTGTTGCTGTATCTGTACGTTCACAGCTATCTATAAACATACAAAATACCCAACCGATAGTCGGAATCGAACCTGTGATAATTCAGTTAATATGCAGGCTCTTAGGATCAAAGTGGCACGCCTACTGAATTATGTCCCGTAAGATAAAATTGTAATGAATTTGTTTTAAAATGTGATGCCATTTTGACATTTAACTTTCCTTTATTTTAGGTTAGGTCAGAAATTCTTAGTACTTAGGACAAAGCGAAAAGACCCTACTATATAATACTTTTGTCAAAATAACACCACATATTCCAAAATGACAGATATTTCTAGCTTGCTGCGTCAAGTTTGGTAATTTGATTTAGGTACACTCTTTGCTTATAAAAAGTAGAGATTATCTCCGGAAATTTAAATAAGTGGCCTAAAAAGGCATGTTTTACCTGGTAGTATGGAAGGACCAGGTTATCGCCTCCGCCAACCAACTTTACCCTCTATTCAAGTCCAGCAAACTGTCAACTCGCAACAAGTTCACAATCTACAAGATGATTATCCATCAAAGTCTCATGGTTCGTCCGCAACACCCAACTCGACCGAGACTTCCATATGCCCACAATCTGTGAATTCATCAGCAATACCCAAACATTCCTCGACTAAGTCACCCACCACGCCAATCCCACAGTCAGGACCGCTTACCACCCCCCTCCACGCCACGCTTGCCTCCGCCTGCCAAGACGCAGCGTCCCCCTGCTTCCGGATTAGCTTAAATTAACCTTAAGTAATATTAAGATTAATTTTAAGTTTATGTTCATGAAATATCTTAAGTTGATATATCTTAAGTTCTTTTAATACACTTCCATATATAAATTCCTTACATAAGCTAAGTTAATTAGGTCCCTGCCATGTATATATTTTAAGATCTAAACTATTAATCATGTTCTATCATATCATTGAATAATCGTTATAGTTATAGACTAGCTAATTGCCAATAAATGAAATGTGAAAATGTGTGCATGTTTTATCTCATCGCTTCCCCTATCTCCCAATTTATAAAAATTCGACTTATAAAAATCAATTTTCTTACCCAACTGCCGGAAAGAATGTATTATGATTTTAATAGTCTCTGTATGTAAGATCGAAATCACTTTTAAGGTTGATAATTGTCATCTTATAATAATTTTTTACCATGCAAGGTCAAATTCTTGTTTCTGATCATTATAACATATTAGTCTAGGGTACCTTTAAAAATTTTAAATAGGTTTTACCTTCGTGGATTGACACAGATAGTTATAATGCATTATTTTTGCATATTTTTATTGCTTTTAGTACACTCTGATGTTGACTGACAAGTAAATAGATTTAGTTTTATGAAATAAAATAAAATTAGCTTAGTTCCTTTTACTACCAGATACAACAAAGTCGTTGTGTTTTCGCTGACAAACTAGAATACTTAGAATTTCATGGGACAGAAAGTCAAGTATTGTTAAAATATGATGACAATAGTTTTTATTTTTAAATTTGTAAAGGATTATTTCTTATTTATTTTTAGAAACTATGAACAAAAATATAAAAGTAGTTATTTTATTTTCTGGAAATTATTATGAAAAAAAAAACCCAATATTTATATTTTACTCTTGTATATTACCCTTGTGAGATAATTAGTAGTTAATTAATGTTCAAAAAAGACGGAATACTCTTGAAGCAGTACACTTGTTTCTTTCTTTACTTTGAGCATACGAATGCCGGCTGCTGATACCTATTAGCAGCAGGTATTCGCAAAAACCATTAAGCCGTAATAAAAACTTCTAACATAGGGTTGTAGTAACCAAGCAGAATTTGCTGCTAAAAACAATCAGCTGTTTTCTTTTAAAAATATTGTGTTATATTGACATAGTCTAGGCTGGCTAGACAATTTGTTGGGTGTAAATTCTTGGCAACAAATATGTGTTTGCAGGATCATGTCCCAGGGTGAGTATATCAATGGACATATGGAGAATATAGAGTAATTCATTAATGATATATCTATCTATCTCATTAATCTTTGGTAAATTTAAAAAACAAATAGTACATGTGCAAATTTCATTCAATGTGGGCGTCCTTGAGAAGTAATATATATATAAATATATATATATATATATATATATATATATATATATATATATATATATATATATATATATATATACGAGTATATATATATATATATATATATATATATATATATATACGAGTATATATATATATATATATATATATATATATATATATATATATATATATATATATATATATATATATATAATCTATAATCTATAATATATATAAAATGCAACGTCTGTCTGTCTGTCTGTCTGTCTGTCTGTCTGTCTGTCTGTCTGTCCGTTAGTGCGCTTATCACTGGGGAACCACTTATCTGATTTACGTACTTTTTTTTTTAAAACATACATATGTTCTCTGGCCAGGTTATAGGCTATATTTTATTACGATAGGTAGCATAAGGAATGAGCAGTGACAATAATAGTGAATAAAGTCGGAAAAAAATTTGCCGTTAGCACGTTCCCTTGCAATACACAGCCTAAACTATTAAATATGGAACAATATTATGTTGCAAAGAATATCTATAATCTATAATATATATAAAATGCAATGTCTCTCTGTCTGTCTGTCTGTCCATTAGTGCGTTTATCACGCGAGAACCACTTATCCGATTTACGTGTCTTTTTTAAATTCATACATATATTCTTCGGCCAGGTTATATAATAATAATAATCTATATCTATAATATATATAAAATGCAACGACTCTCTGTCTGTCTGTCTGTCTGTCCGTTAGTGCGCTTATCCCTCGAAAATCGCTTATCCGATTTACGTGATTTTTTAAATTCATACACATGTTCTCTGACCAAATTATAGACATATATTTTAATACATCTATAATATATATAAAATGCAACGTATCTCTGTCTGTCTGTCCGCCTGTCTACCCGTTAGTGCGCTTATCACTGGAGAACCTCTTATCCGATTTACGTACTTTTTTTTTAAAACATACATATGTTCTCTGGCCAGGTTATCTATCTATAATATATATAAAATGCAACGTCTCTCTGTCTCTGTCTATCTATCTGTCTGTCTGTCCGTTAGTGCGTTACGTGCTTTTTTTTAAACATACATATGTGCTCTGGCCAAGTTATAGGATATATTTTATTGCGTTAGGTAACATAAAGAATAAGCAGTGACAATAATAGTGAATCAAGTCGGAAAAAAGGTTACCGTTCTCTTGCAATACACTGCCTAAACCATTAAATATGGAACAATATCATGTTGCAAAGAATATAATATATATATATATATATATATATATATATATATATATATATATATATATATATATATATATATATATATATAATGCAACGTCTCTCTCTCTGTCTGTCTGTCCGTTAGTGCGCTTATCACTTTAGAACCACTTATCCGATTTACGTGTTTTTATAAATTTATACATATGTTCTATATAATTCGATATAATTCGATATAAGCCTAGATAATGGGAGATAAGGTAAGATAATGGGAGATAAGTATAAATAATGGGAAATAAGGAGAATTAATGGGAGATAAGCAGAGATAAGTCTAGATAATGGGAGTTATGGTGAGATAATGGGAGATAGGGAGAAATAATGGGAGGTAAGGAGAAATAATGGGAGATGAGCAGAGATAAGCCTAGATAATGGAAATTATGTAGAGATAATGGGAGATAAGGAAAAATAATGGGAGATAAGGGGAAATAATTTCAAATATTTTATTACGTTAGGTAACATAAGGAATAAGTAGTGACGACAGTAGTGAATCAAGTCCACGCGAGCGGAGCCGCGGGCACGGCTAGTATATATATATATATATATATATATATATATATATATATATATACAAAATAATATTTTTATGAAAAACATTAAAGTAATAATGAAGAGCAACAAACCAAAATTTATGAAGAAACAATTAAACTTCAAAACGGAATAAAGTCACTATAGACCTTGTCTACCCTGCGAAACACTCACAAGCATAGCTCCATTTGATTAATATCACCTTTTGAGAGATTAAGTGCGAATGTGGATTGATAAGTCTTGTAAATTTCTACGAAAAGGCGGGGAATTTTGTTAAGGGGTTACGTACACCTCGAATTTTTTATAATTCGATTCTTTTTCTACGGATTTTTATCCTCTATGCTTCTAAGAATTATTCAAAAAAATTTTTATAAGAAAATTCCATTCCATTACAAAGTTATAGCATTAAAAGTGGCCTCGTGTCGGATTGGGACCGCTACATGTCTCAATGCAGTGTCTGTAATATTAGTTAGTCAATTATTAATATTTTTTTTTTTTAATTTTAATATGGTACCATAATTCCTTTTTTTCCAAACTGTCGAGGGGCTTTTTAAATTTTTCTAATAGACTATTTTTTATAAATAATTAAACATAAATTTTCCTTGTCGAAAATTGCATACTAAAGTTTGAAACACCGTAGTTATTTTTATTTTTGAAAAAAAACCCTTTGACAATTTTTAACTACTACATTATTTTACAAGATTAATTTTTATTTTTGCAGATTGGATTATTTTTTGTGAAGTTATCTTGCAGACAAGAAGGCGCTGTATTTTTTGATAAGTGGCCCATTTCATCATCATCATTAGCTTATTCCACCCATAGTCGGATGTAAGCCTCCCCAAGTTATCTCCAATGAGCTTTGTTGTTTGCTTTTTGCATCCAATCGTGTCCTGCTAATCTTTTAATGTCGTCTGTCCATCTTGTCTGTGGTCTACTTCTGCATCTTTTGTATTTTCTAGGCCTCCAATCAACTATACGGCTCACCTCCCCGCCTCAGTAGGGATTTTACCCTTTTTCGATATCCCAATGATATCGGCGAGGATGTCATAATACCTGTCAACGTTGTCCAAGTGCCGATACATACATTTTTGTATTTCATGGCACCTTTTAAACAACGCAGTAGTGCTGCCACGGGCGTTATTTACATTTCTGCAAACAACTACTACCTATGTGAATATACATATTCGTTGTATTACATCTATCACTACTGATCTTCTTCGTATCTCGATGTTAGGAGTACGATCTTGGAGTCTAACATTTAGCATTCTCCTCTCCATTGCTCTTTAGGTTACCTGGAGTTTATTCATTATACTTTTATTTAAAGCCCACGTTTCAGTGCCATATGTTAATATTGGCAGTACATATTGATCGAATATTCTGGCTTTTATTGTATTTGGGATGTCCGATTTAAGTCTAGATTGTAATCTTCCCAACGCAGACCAAGCTAACGAGACTCTTCTATATAAGTCAACCTTTAAATTATTTCTTGATATTTCGATTTTTTGTCCTAAATATATGAATGTTTGTACTTTCCTATTCTTTCACCTTCTATTAATAGTTCCTAGCTGCTGTCTTCACTTTCGTTGATCAGATATTTGGTTTCGGTGAAGTTTATTTTTTGATCTTTTTTGGAGTTCCTTTAACCCGGTAAAAAATAATGTTAATATTTAAAACACATTTTTAAAAAAATTCTTATAATTTAAAGTATAATAAAAATATATTCCATTCCATTCCGCCATTCTTTTGTATTATTCACTTAATAACCTTTAAAATATTTTTTTTAAATATACATACTTTTGCAGCACCCAGGTGTATGCAACCCCGACATGATTCTTGGTAAGCGTGATTCTTGTAACGTTTGGATTTAAATGGATACAACGCACAGTTGTTTATTGGCAATCATCGTAACTGATCGGTGTTACAGGTTTCGTAGAAATGGTTAAGGCAGCGTATCGTGCAATGATAAAACATTTTTATTGAAAAAAGTGTGCTGTGACTCACATAAAAACTCAACTGCAACTCTGCATCAACACTCAAGACCATTTATTACTGGATAAATGAATTTAAATGGTAGGAATCTCATTTGAATGGGTACATAATATACATAATAAATACATAAATACATAATGCGTGAGGGATGCCGCGTGTGACTCCAAACAAAAAACACGAGGAACGATATTTCAAAATCGTGTTTGGAAAATTTGCAACGTAATCCTAAGGATTTCTGGTGTCGTTGTTTGGCTGTAAACGGAATGTGAATTCACCATTACATTCCGGAAACAACACGGAAATCAAAACAGAGGGTTGGCGAAGGTGAAAGTACACCGAAAAAAAAGCGAAAACGGCAGGAAAAATGCAACTGTTTTCTGGGATTCACATCATAATTATCTATTTGGAAAAATGGTAAAATAGTGACTGACTTTTATAATGCAACGTTCCTATAATGCTACGTTATTGGACTATTTGCATAAGTGAGTTGAAGCAGAAGTGACCAAGTTAGCGTGCAGAAATGTTTCTTCAGCAGGAAAATGTGCCTACTTACACATTGGCTATTGCAATGGTAAAATTACACAAGCTGAGCTTTGTAATAGTTCCCTACCCACCCTATTTTCAGATTTGACCCCAAGTAACTTTTTTGTTTCCTTACCTAAAAAATTGGCTCATCTGTGTCGTAAACTAGTATTACAGATATGTACAGTTCAAAACATTTCTTTTTTCTTAGGAAATAAAAATATTAGAATCTCGTTGGACCTAATGTATTGAGCTCAATGGTGACTATGTTGAGAAATTTTTGTTTTTGCAAAAGAAATGTTATTTACCCTGTTTTTTTTTTTATAAGACTTTTCAATCCACCCTCATATGTTAAAAGAAAAAGGGAAATATAATCACGTTGTAGATTACGTGTTATACGAGGTTTCTTTTTTTTGGGTTTACTTTCTATTTCATCAGTTTTGTAACACAATTGGTTGAATCTACAAATTTTAACCTGAATTAATTTAATTCTCTAAATATTTCGACTCTATTTCTAGGCATTTACATGTGTGGATATGTATGAATAATCCCCACAGTATCTAAACTTCTGGACAGATTTGGACATATTATCTATGAATCCTTCGCCTTAGTTCAAAAACTGAAGTTGACAAATAATTTAGAAAGATGTAGGACTTTGGCTAAATTTGGTATTTATGGTTCTTGAAGGCATAGATAACGAACATAGAATTAACTTTTCGAAGTTTAATATCGTGTACCCATTATAACTAAAAGTTTAACCACCTCAGCTTTCAACCAAAATTAATATTGGAAGGTTTTTAGGATCGACGGTCATAAATCTAGGTATAATTAAGTTATGGCAGGCTGAACTTTAACAATATTAGTTTCGATCTCGTAGAAACAATTTGTCAAATAGAAAGTGTTACGCTTTAGTGGAGTGAGGTGTTAGCCGATTAACAATAAATGTTCGAGTGGTATCGGCTTTTAAAAGAGAATGAAGAGGGAAATAAAAAGAAGTCGTTTTATAGAAATTGTTGAATAAAATAAAGTAAAACAATGGAAAAAAGTACGTAATCAATATACAAGATGATATTTTTAGTGTTCCCTACGGAACACTTATGGGATCACTTCTGTCCGTCTCTCCGTTTGTCAATCTGTCTGTCTGCCACACCAGATTTTTTCTGAGACTATTTGACATGGAAAGTTGAAATTTGGAAAAAATATAGGAATTGATGGCCCAACTAGGGTCTTTTAGTTTTAAAAGTTAAATTTTGACTTAAGGGGTTAGTTTTGAGGGGCATAATCGGAAGTGAAAAAAAATTACCCGGTCATCGAGTGGAGTGCCAAATGAAATCTTGTGAAAATACGAGTTTAAAAATATGTTTGATGTAATACTTGCGCACAGTCTTTTTTGTATTATGTCTAAGAAATGGTTACAAATTTCTGCCCCCCCTCTATCTGGAAAAGTACTGATCAAAAAATTTTGAAAAAATTCTGGAATAGTCTCCATAAGGTGTAGATTGAGCAAAAATTGTCGTGAGTGCATTTACGTTTGATAATCTACCTGGCAGTAAAAAAACTAGTTGCCTGCCAAAATGGTGGTATTTCGTCGAAACTTGTGAATTGAATCGGGAGTGATAGCTACTGCTTTAAGTATTGAGTATCGAGTAAAAATAATTTTATTTTATTTGTTTATAATTAAACAAATATTTAAGTAGTTCATATTAGTTTTAACCTTTTACCACTAGATTCTAGATTGATTTATTGGCTATTAGGTTGTTAAGATGCTATAACTATTATATATTATTGACTAAGAAAACACGTGAAAATACATATTAGATCTTAAGATATCAGGGACCTAATTTACTTAGCTTAGATAAGGATTTAAGCGATCATATTACGAAACACTAATCGCGCAAGTCCAACTTGCACTTGGCCGATTTTTATTATTTTGTTGCCAATAGTAATAGTATAAAATACAGAATATGTACCTACATAATGAAGCACATGATATAAGTAAAAAGAAAACATTTTTCTAATGATTTAAAGTATCGTGAATTTAAATTACAATAACTAGATAATAATTAATCCGTTGATTAAATAATGACAGTAAATAATTTCATTTTAGCAGTACCTTACGGAACTCTGAGTCAGTCATTGTAATATTATAATAATATTATATTTCCAACTAAACAGACTAGATAGACTGCATGACAACTTCAATAGTACATCACGCTATTAATTGAAGATACATAATATTCCTAAATGTAATGTTAAGCATGAAATTCATTGTTGTTTGGCAAACAATAATCACGTCTCTTGCAAGGACTGTAAATACTACTACACTTATCGTTGCATTTCCTTATATAATTAGGTAGAAAAGAAAAACAGTTCTAAAATTGACATTGGTGTCACCATTCTTAAAATAGTTGGTAAGAGATTAGATAAAACGTTGCAATTCGTACTATGTTTGAGGTAGCTTTTCAATAAGAAAAGAAGCAATTAGCAATGTTGTGATTAGGCATAAAGTAATACTATACTACTCTTATTTAAATAAAACATTCTGTGTTTTTATATATTTAATTTTTCGTAAAATTTTAAACAATTTTTGTATATCTGATCCTATATCTAAATTCTTGAAAAATATATGGACATTATACAGGATCTCTTCAACAGCGTATACAACACAGGTGATGTATGTACCTCATGATTGGTTGATATCATTTTTTATACCATTGCCAAAAAAGAATAATCCTAGAAAGTGCGAGGAATGCCGGAATATAAGTCTAATGACCCACATCTTGAAACTCTTCCTTAAAATAATCCACTAAAGAGTATACAAAAAACTAGATGGACGTATTAGACATATACAGTTCGGCTTTAGGAACGAACTAGGAACAAGGGATGCACTATTCTCCATCCGCGTTCTGATTGAAAGATGTAGGGATGTCAACTCTGATGTCTATTTAGGCTTGATAGATTTTCAAAAAGCCTTTGATATGGTTTTTTTTATTGGTCTAGCACACGTGCTGCAAGGAAGTCCCTAAAGCGCTCCAGGAACGGCATGTGTGTGGAAAAAGCAATTCACGTTGTTCTTGAATCGCTGTAAATTATACTCGGTGGGAAACACAGCGCTGGGCAAATTATTCCAAAGGGATGATGTTCTCCATATAAAAGACTGCTTGTAAAGCGTTGTACGCGGAGTAACAAGCTGAACCTCATACGGATGCGAAGCACAAGCGCGTCGTATATTTCTAACATGCACCGCTTTGGGAGGAATTAAGCGGGCTTGGGGCCCGACCATAGAAGAAACAAATAACAACAAAGATAGCTATTAAATGTATCGAACCAACAAAGCACTTAAAATCAAAGAACATCAACGATTTGGAGAAAATAATAAGAAATAGCATACAAACATCAATTAAGAAAATAAGTTTAAGAATACAGCCCAAAACAAGTAGGTTAAAACAAGAGATAAAACACTTGATCCAAGAAAGAAACGGAATTAACAGAAATTCTTCAGAATACAAAGAACTTAACAAATCAATCAGAAAAAAAATAAGACAAGATATTAGAAGCTATAATATCGAAAAAATAGGGAGAAAAATCAAAACTGATACTGTAGAACAGACTCAAGTCGCCAACCGTTCTTCGATATTCCAGCGAATCAAGGCCGCCGGTCAATTCCGGGTCTTCAATCAGACGGACAGCTCTTCTCTGAACAGAATCCAACAAATGCAGTGTATGTTTGGGAGCCGAACCCCAAACGTGGGAGCAGTATTCCATAGTTGGTCGAATTTGAGCTTTGTAAAGAATTAACAGTTGTTGTGGGGTGTAAAGCTTTCTGGTTCGAAATAATATTCCCAACTTTTGAGAAGCTCTGCTTGCTATGCCTGCAACATGTTCATGTCGGGTTCAGCAACGTTAACTTTTTTAGAAAAAACTGCCGCCTAGGTTTTTGTAGCGTTAAATTCCACTTGGTTACTGTCACCCCAAGATAGAATTTCTTCCAGGTCTTTGTTAAGTTGAACGACCTCTTGCTGCCTGCGGATATTCGCCTGAGCAGCCGACGTCCGAGCGTTCAAGGTGAATGAAGATACAAGCGTACTGTCATCTGCAAAGCTGTAGATTGGATTCCCGGTCTTTTCCAGCAGATCGTTAATGTAAATGAGAAAGAGCGTAGGAGACAGTATGGAGCCCTGGGGCATACCGACGTTGATAGTGAAGGTGTTAGAAAGAAATCCGTTGACCGCCACTCGTAAAGAACGCTCTCTGAGGAAACATGAGAGCCACAAACAGAACCTTTCAGACATACCACCGTAACTTAGCCAACAGTCCATCGTGCCAAACACGGTCGAATGCCTTGGATATGTCAAGAGCAACCGCTGGAGATTCTCCGAAGTGTTCAATTGCGTTTGCTTATTTTCAGTAAGAAAAGAAGCAATCAGCAATGTTGCGATTAGGCAGAAAGTAATACTATACTACTCTTATTTAAATAAAACATTCTGTGTTTTTATATATTTAATTTTTCGTAAAATTTTAAACAATTTTTGTATACCTGATTCTATATCTAATTTCTTGAAAAATATATGGACATTATACAGGATCTCTTCAACAGCGTATACAACAAAGGTGATGTATGTACCTCATGATTGGTTGACATCATTTTTTATACCATTGCCAAAAAAGAATAATCCTAGAAAGTGCGAGGAATGCCGAAATAGAAGTCTAATGCCCCACATCTTGAAACTCTTCCTTAAAATAATCCACTAAAGAGTATACAAAAAACTAGATGGACGTATTAGACAAATACAGTTCGGCTTTAGGAACGGACTAGGAACGAGGGATGCACTATTCTCCTTCCGCGTTCTGATTGAAAGATGTAGGGATGTCAACTTTGATGTCTATTTATGCTTGATAGATTTCCAAAAAGCCTTTGATATGGTAAATCGGGAGAAAATGACGGAAATACCACAATCGTGCAACATTGATGACAAAGACTCACAAATAATATCAAGTTTATACCGGACCCAGACTGCCAAAATAAAAATTGAGAATCGCATGTCCAAAGAAATTAAAATAAAGAAAGGCGTACGTTAGGGTTGTATTTTGTCACCCCTACTATTCAATGTCTATTCGGAGGAAATCTTCAACAAAGCCCTTTCTGATAAAAAAGATGTATTTACAATTAATGGTGCGTGTGTAAATAACCTACGCTATGCTGATGATACTGTCATTCTAGAGGAAAATGAATGGAATTGTTGATGCATGTGGAGAATAAGAACAAAACAAAAACAATGGTGGTCAGTAAGAATCCTGATACAAACATAAATATTAAAGTACATCAACAAACCCTTGAAAAGGTAACAAAAATAACGTACTTAGGAAGCGTAATTAGTGAAGGTTGGGATCACTCTATTGAAATACGCTCAAGAATTGAAAAAGCACGAAGCTCCATTAATAAAATGCGCAGTATATTCTGTAACTGCCAATTAAACTTAAAAACAAGAACAAGAGTGCTAAGATGCTACGTGTTCTTGGTCATCTTATACGGTATAGAAGCTGCAACAATCACAGAGACAACACTACAAAGAATAGAGTCATTCGAGATGTGGTATTATCGCCGAATGCTGCGTGTTCCTTGGACAGCGCATACCACAAACGTGGAAATACTTGATCGGATGGGAAAAGAACGAGAATTGATTCCAGTTGTTAAAAAAAGAACTTACTTTTATCCATATTGTGAGAAGCCAAATGAGCTCCTGCAACTTATAATTGAAGGAAAAATAATCGGTAGGCGAGGACCAGGAGGGCGCCGCAACTCTTGGTTGAAAAATTTATGACAGTGGACAAACAACATATCTACTGAACTGCTTAGAGTGGCAATAGATAAAATCAGATGGGCAAATGTGATCGCCAACGTCCTTAGAAATAAGGTAAACTAAGAAGAAGAAGAAGATATCTAATGTCAATTACAGTGGCTCGAGTAAGAAAGTATCGCGCATTATTTATTAAAAAATATATTCATTTAAAAGCTTTTTACATCAGTAATGACACTAATGATTCAGTAGTTCGTCCAGTCCCCATAAGGTTTGATGATCGCCTGGCATCTTCAACGCATACTTTCGCCGATATTTTTTGCGTATTTTTGGAGCAAAGGTTTCCAAATTACCCGAATTTGCCATGATAGGTGCTTCACTGTGTACACGTTTTCACTAGGAACCTTCTGCTTGCTGTATGACCACAA
Source organism: Pachyrhynchus sulphureomaculatus (assembly GCA_019049505.1). Classification (NCBI taxonomy): domain Eukaryota; kingdom Metazoa; phylum Arthropoda; class Insecta; order Coleoptera; family Curculionidae; genus Pachyrhynchus; species Pachyrhynchus sulphureomaculatus. The sequence goes on along the minus strand of CM032454.1, from coordinate 108,236,189 downwards.
ATTCTCGATTGGGTTTGCATCGAACGATTAGGATGGCCAATCTAGTGTCTTTCTACTGGCTACCTATTTTACTCCGATGTTTGGGGTTGTTATCCTCTTGAAGAATCCACTCTTCATTTTTGTCAACAAGTCACTGTTTGGTAGTCGGTTCTAATACCTTGTAAATCTGGAGTATTTTTTCGGCGTTTAAATTGTATATGAAGATGAAAAGTCTCCTAAAACCTTTTTTTGAAAGACATCCCTATACATGGATCTTCACACGGTGCGCTGAACTAATTGGATAGAGAAAATTGACCAGGCTTGTGGAATGACAACATAATCCCAAAATGAAACTTCATAGGAAAAAATTACATTGCTCCAGTCTCGATCTATGTTTTCCTCTGATTACGCGAGTCGTTTTTCTCTGTGTTTTTCGCTCAGCCATGGTTTCTTCATTATACTCCGCCACTTGAAATCGTTAGCCCAGAAATGAATGCTAATCGTTTCATACGATATATCCAAACCTTTTTACTGTAGTTCTTGCGCCCCTTGGCGACAAGTTAATTCATGATTTCCGGAAAACATGTTAATAGTCATTTTTTCGTCCTTGTCCGCCACTTTTCCTCTCGAACAGTGTTCAGATAGAGCATCGACATTTTTTTAACTGAGATTATCGCTTTACCCACCGGCTAACGAATGCCCTCGATTTGCCCGTATACTTAGCAGCAGCTGTAGCCATCATATTTGGACCTTTGAATGATTACATAGCACAGCACTCATGTTCGATTATGTACTATTTAAGCATAAATACGGGTAGAAATGAATCTCTTTTCACAAAGCATTGTTTGCAGGAGTGCCAAGAGTAACCTCAAAAAAAAGGAATATCTTTTACCAGCTACAAGTTATAGGGCGACACGTTCGTACTGACTGACCATATTCGTCAGGTATTGCAATTCAAAAATTTGCTCATTGACTTAAAACTAAAGAACAAATGAGAAGAGTGTTTGTATTCTAAAAGATTTGAGAAATTTTGTCGTATTAATCAATTGCAGTAACAAAATGAGATTTGATGCTACTAGTCATTTGGAAAATTAACAAGACAATATTACTATTCACAAAAATTTAACTTATATTTCCTTCCTTATACAAGGAGCCCCATATGTATGGAATAATGATTCCACAGCATTTATTAGTCAGTGTCTCAAAACAATGTTTAAATAAAAGTAAAAACTGTCAGGTTGAAGAAATTACGCCATCTTAAATTTTTTTAAATGAAAAGCCCTGTATATTATTTTATTTTTGAGTCTTACTAAAAATTGTAGATATTATTTGTCTAACATACTATATGTCTAAATTGAACTGTTTTGGAATTATTGATATTTGAAATTAAGGAAATTAAAAAAAAAAATAAGTTAGCTTGTGTTAAACATTTACTGTCAGGTAACGACTTAACGCGTCAAAAAATAATTTATTGACGAAAACGTTTATTGTTGCATTTTGTGAAACTGCAATTTTAGCGTAATATCATAATGGTGCATTTAACAGAAACTGAAAGAATCACTTCGTTAATGATGGTTGGTTATGGAGACCGTAGGAGAACACAACAGGAGGTGTGATCTTTTTAACGCAGAATATCCGAATCGAGAACCTATTACCCAATCCGTAGTTAGCAAAACATAAAAACGATTGAGACAAGCAGGTCATGTTAAGGATCGTTCTAAATCTATACCTCCAAAAGTTAAAACAAGCGATAATAAAAAGTTAGATGTTTTATTGGAAATTACAGAAAATCCCCATACAGCCATGCGTTAGCCTTGCCTAGACCACAACATAAGTAAAGGTACCTTAAGTCGTATACTGAATGAAGAAAAATTGCATTCATACAAGCCCATTTTATTGCAAGAATTATCTGAAGATGACTACAATTTCTAGGTTTCAACAAAGATTTATATGAATTGTTAAGTTTAGCATGGAGTATATATCTAATAGGTTATTCTTGTAAACAAATATGAAATTGAGATTACATACCTCCTGAAAGTGTAACTAAGATACTATTTGTAAGTACAACCCACTAAATATCTTATCCATTTAATCTAACTCTATGCTATTTTAACTACTTGGAAGCCTTGTCTATTGCTGATTATGTTTCTCATTAAGTAATAAACGGTAGGGAAACATCAAGTTTTGATCGATATTAAAATATACGAACTAATAATGTCTACTGTATCGAGATCTGTGTAATGCAGCATGGCAGTTATCTTATTCGGGAAGCCTGAACAGGTCATTTAGGTATACCTACATAGAGCCACATCCCTGTTAGTTAGATATTTTCTGTTCTCTCGATTCCATAGAGAACCTTTGCTTGTCTCCCGTCAGATAGGACACAAAGTAAAAAATTAGGCGTTAAGAACCTTTCTAAAAGTGATCCATAATAGATTTAGTTTCCGAGATACCCTGGGGACACGAGAAGCAATCTGCATTGACTGTGTAAACTATACTTAGATATAAACCAAGACCTCTAAGTGTGTTTGGTTCATTATAACAAAGCTCTTGACAAGATATGTCACTATTAACTGATTAAGATGGATACTAAAGATGCTATAATCATTTCAATGTTCTATTTTATTGAAAAAGCGGTTAAAAGAATAGAAAAAAATCGTTATTAGATTAAAATCAAAAAAGGAGTCAGACAAGGATGCGTCTTATTACCAACAATTTTCAATGTATACCTAGAGGAAACCATGAAAAAAAAGACGAACAAAAGAAACAACAGGAAAAAAATCAAATCAAACGATATTAGATATGCGGTTGATATATTTATAAGAGCAACAAACCCAGACTACGAGAAAATATTAACTAATAAAGTGACTGCTTGTAGTGAAGAAAATGGACTAAACGCAAAAAACGACAGGTAAAGTATATTTTTTTTATTTCTTATGGTCAAATTTCGAGATACAGGGAAATTCATACATTCTTACCTTTTATAGAATTTTAATTTTAGTACGTACTAACTTTATATTCTCTCGGTAAATGTCGTTATGCCAAAACTTATTGTATCTAAAATAGCTTTAAAATAGTTAAAAAATATGGACGGTATTGTAAAAGTAAGTTGATTTTATTAGATATATAATTTAAAAACATAATATAGAAAGAGTTTGGTCGAGCAAGAAGTTGGATGGAAGGTCATTATAACTAGTAATAAAAGATTCGTTTCAGTCAGTACCACAAATCTTTATTTTGTATAAAACGCCCTTCGCTAACGACGTAGTTTCTTTAAGTGTACGTTTTAAAATGGATTCTTAATACAATGAAAGTATCATTTATAATGTCTAGTACTTAAAATTATATACAGATTCATTGCTAAAATTAATGATTTTATTTATTTTGATTTTTATTTTGCTTACTTTCCTTCCGGATATAATAATATGTTTAATTTTTAATACATTTCGCTAAAAGTGAAAATATAAATGTTCGTTTACAGGCATTAGAAGAAAGGATGAAAGGGGTATTCTGTAGAGTCGATTTCAGTCCAGAGAGGAACGTGATGTTAGTGAGGTGTTGTGTGTATGAAGGAAATTGGAAATTCAAAAATTAGAGGCATTGAAGCTATCGATGTCCGATATATCACTGAAAATTGAATAAGTAAAGAGAATAAAAAACGTTCAATCATGAGAATAATGAAGATAGAAAAGAAAATATAACTACACTGAAGAAGAAAACCAACGGGATATAGATGAAATAATTTTCATAGGAAAAATAAAGAAAAATATAGATTTCTAGTTTAAAAAAACCATTTTAACTAAGTAAAGTGTCGCAAATCAAATATTTAGGCGACACACGCTAAAATGAAATTTTTATTAAAATTTGTACTGATGATGTGGATTTCGAACTTTTTTTTGAATCAACCTTAACTATAGGGTCAGACTCAACTTTCTCCTTGAGTAAAACTACTGTTTACGTTCGTTGATGTACAAATGCCCACTCTGCTTTTATTCAAACTCTATTCGACAACTGTTAACAATATCTTGAAACATAAAACCTAAATTAATGTTTTCTCGTGATAAAACACGATATACTGCACATACTCTGTAATTCGGTTTAAATTGGATATTTAGAAACCAAGTTATATTTTTTTGTTTTGTATATGCAGTAGTAGTATTTTTACACAATTAGTGGAAAAAGCAAATGAACATAAGGTCACCTTGTGGATAGCAATGGTTGACTACGAAAAAGCATTTGATTCGGTAGAGATATGGGCAGTCCTTAACACCTTAAGTAAGAGCAGGGTCGATGAAAGATATATAACTCTTCTTGAATACATATACAAAAATGCCACTTCACAAATAATGCTTGAAGAAAAAACAAATAAAATCAAAATTAAAAGGGGAATTACACAAGGCGACTCGATATCCCCAAAGCTGTTTACGTTGACTCTAGATGACATGTTCAAATCGTTAAAGTGGGAAAATACTCGTAAAGGAATATTAACGGATGGTGAACGATTAAATCACTTAAGGTTCGCAGATGATATCGCTCTGATCGCCAACACAAAAGAAGAATTACAAGAAATGCTGATGGAATTAAATAACAAGTCTCGAGAAATAGATCTAAAAATAAACCTTACCAAAACCAAATATCTGAACAACTAAAGTGAAGATAACAGCCAGGAACCATTAAAAGAAGGTGAAAGAATAGAAAAGGTACATTCATGTATTTAGGACAAAAAATCGAAATATCAAAAAATAATTTAAAGGCTGACTTAGATAGAAGAGTCTCGTTAGGTTGCTGCTCGGAAGGTTACAATCTACATTTAAATTGGACATACCAAATACAATAAAAGCCAGAGTATTCGATCACTATGTACTGCCGGTATTAACATAGCACTGAAACGTATGCTTTAAATAAAAGTATAATAAATAAACTCCAGGTGACCCAAAGAGCAATGGAGAGAAGCATGCTCAATATTAGGCTCCAAGATCGTACTCTTAACGTCGAGATTCGAAGAAGATAAAAAGTGACAAATGTAATACAACGAATATGTACATTATGGTGGAACTGGGCGGGGCATATCGAAAGGATGAATGATAACAGATGGACACGCCGTATAGTTGAAAAGAGGCCTAGAGAACACAAATGATGTACAGGTAGACCACAGACAAGATGGACCGACAACATAAAAAGATTAGCAGGACACGACTGGATGCAGAAAGCAAATAACAAAATTCGTTGGAGACAACTTGGGAAGGCTTATTTTTTTTTTTTTTTTTTTTTTTTTTATGGGTCTAGCACACGTGCTGCAGGGAAGTCCCTTAAGCGCTCCAGGAGCGGCACGAGTGCGGAAAAAGCGATTCACGTTGTTCTTGAATCGCTGTAAATTGTACTCGGTGGGAAACATAGCGCTGGGCAAATTATTCCAAAGGGATGACGTTCTCCATATAAAAGATTGCTTGAAAAGCGTTGTACGCGGAGTAACAAGCTGAACCTCATACGGATGCGAAGCACCAGCGCGACATGTGTTTCTAACATGCACCGCTTTGGGAGGAATTAAGCGGGCTACATCCTTCGAACACTTTCCATGAAAATACTTGTAGAACAGTCTCAAGTCGCCAACCGTTCTTCGATGTTCCAGCGAATCAAGGCCGCCGGTCAATTCCGGGTCCCCAATCAGACGGACCGCTCTTCTCTGAACAGAATCCAACAAATGCAGTGTATGTTTCCGAGCGGAGCCCCAAACGTGGGAGCAGTATTTCATAGTTGGTCGAATTTGGGCTTTGTAAAGAATTAACAGTTGCTGTGGGGTGTAAAGCTTTCTGGTTCTAAATAATATTCCCAACTTTTGAGAAGCTCTCCTTGCTATGCCTGCAACATGTTCATGCCAAGACATATTTGCTCCCAAACTAACGCCCAACAAATTGAGCGACGATGCTAGGGGAATGGAGTGCCCCGACATAACTATGTCGGGTTCAGCAACGTTAACTTTTTTAGAAAAAACTGCCGCTTGGGTTTTTGTAGCGTTAAATTCCACTTGGTTACTGTCACCCCAAGATAGAATTTCTTCCAGGTCTTTGTTAAGTTGAACGACCTCCTGCTGTCTGCGGATATTCGCCTGAGCAGCCGATGTCCGAGCGTTCAAGGTGAATGAAGAGACCAGCGTACTGTCATCTGTAAAGCTATAGATTGGATTCCCGGTCTTTTCCAGCAGATCGTTAATGTAAATGAGAAAGAGAGTAGGATACAGTATGGAGCCCTGGGGCACACCGGCGTTGATAGTGAGGGTGTTAGAAAGAAATCCGTCGACCGCCACTCGTAAAGAACGCTCTCTGAGGAAACATGAGAGCCACAAACAGAACCTTTCAGACATACCAAAAGAGCGTAACTTAGCCAACAGTCCATCAACTTATATCCGGCTTATATCCGACTATCGATGGATTAAGCTCATTAGCTTGGTGATGATGATGAGTATTTTTACAACTACTATTCTACAGATAAGCGCCATTTGGACAAGGTTAACTTTTAAATTCACATATATTCTTTTTCCTTTTAATCACAAGAGTACATTTATTTATCTTAATTTAATAATTTTCACTACCCGACACTCAAATAAAATTTTCTTTATTTGTCTTAAATTATTCAGAAGTTATAAAGTCCGTATGGGATTTAGTTTCTCAGTCCTCGTATCACCCTTTTTAAGAATTCTTTGATATAGAGAACCCCATCCCATTGGAATGATTTATCCAGAACTGTGATTCTCACAGAACACAATGCGAAGCGATGCAAAACCAACGTAAATTGCTTTTTCCGAACACGCTCTTGTAGCGCTTTAGGGATTTTCCTGCAGCAAGTGTGCTCTGGCTATAAAAAAAACTGGCGAAGTGCAAGTCGGATTTGCCTAATTAGTGTTCCATACGGTGATTGCTCTTAAAATTAAATAAAATCCCTATCTAGGCTAAGTTAATTAGGTCTCTGACATGTATATATCTTAAGATCCAATATGTATTTTCACGTTTTCTCTTAGTTAATAACGTATAATAGTTATATCTTCTTAGCTAGCTAATAACCAATAAATCAATCTAGCTCAATATAGAATCTAGTAATAAAAGTGTAAAACAAATATTTACTACCTAAATATTCGTTTATTTACAAACAAATAAAATAAAATTATTTTCATTCGGTACCCATTCGAGTGTGTACTGAAAAGTATATTAGCAGAACTTCTACCGTATTATCAAGGAACATAGTTTTCATAGATTTTTTTATACCAGATAAATTATTAAACGTAATGCACTCGTGTTAAGTTTCGCTCAATCTACACTTTATAAAGAAAATTCCAGAATTTTTGCAAAGTTTCTTGATTAGTACTTTTCGAGATAAGGGGGACAGGAATTTTTGGCCATTTTTTAAAAATAATATAAAGAAAAGTGTGCGCAAATATTACATCAGTTATATATTTTTGAACTCGTGTTTTCACACGTTTTCATTTGACACCCCACTTGACCAGGCAAAAAAAAGTCTGCTTCTGATTTCACCCCAATTCCTATAATTTGTGCCAAATTTCAACTTTATATATGAAATCTGGTGTGACAGATGGACAGGCGGGCAGACGATCACCGATGTGACCCCACAACTGTTCCGTACGGAACATTAAATATCTATGAAATGCGCTAATTTATGCATGCACTACATATTAAGAAACCAAAAAATTAATATTACGTTTCCCATTTTTACAATACAATACAGATAAATGACGCAGTAAGACTGCTTCATAAAACGAGGATATATGGAAAGATCTTTTCGAATAATCAAGTTTACACATCAGCTAAATAATACATAAAATTTCTGGGAAAAGCTCAAACATAAAAATCGTACATCTATTCTAAACAGTAAGGGTTTAATGATAAGTACGTATAATTTGCTCGACTTTACGAGGAAAGACCGGCAATTCGATTCCCTGATATGGATGTCGGAGTTTGTGTCAGATTACTAAAAAATCGTATAAAGATTTATATTTTGGTCAGTTTTTTTTTATATTTGAGAGTAGACAGTTTTCCATAAGAAAAAACTTTCCAAGTGTAAGTCGGACTTGCGCAGTTAGTGTTCCGTACGTTGATTGCTTTTGAAATAAAAAATTTTGTTACGGAGGTATAAAATGATTAATGGCACACAAAACACATTCAACAAGTTTTTTTTCCGACTTTTAAGAAAACTGACCTTGAATTTTTTTTTTTTTTATATATATACCAAATAAATTATTAAAGGTAATGCACTCGTGATCATTTTCGTTCAATGTATACCCTGTGAAGAATACTCCAGAATTTTTTCAAAATTTTTCGATCAGTATTTTTCGAGATAAAGAGGGGACAGCGAGTTTTCGCAATTTTTTAAAAAGAATGCAAAGAAATGTGTGTGCAAGTATTACACTATGTATATTTTTAACTCAAGTTTTTATAAGCTTTCATTTGACACCCCATTCGACGACCTGATAATTTTTTTTTTTTACTTTCGATTTCACCCCCAAAACTCTTAAGTCAAAATTTAACTTTCAAAAGTACACGGCTCTGATGAGGCCATCAATTCCTATATCAGTTTCTGAGAAAATCGGATGTGACAGACAGACAGACTGGCAGATACAGAAGTGATCTTATAAGTGTTTCATATGGAACACTAAAAATTGGTAAAGGTATCAGTTCAGTTCTTCCCTTGTAAATACGAGTTATAAGGTCAATTTTATATTAAGGTTGTCCTATAATCATATCGCTTTAACTACTATACAGTACTTTCCTTGCAAACACGTAGTTTTAAAATAAGTACTGAATTCAATCCAAGCTTTAGCAGTCTATATATATATATATATATATATATATATATATATATATATATATATATATATATATATATATATATATATATATATATATATATATATATATATATATATATATATATATATATATATATATATATATATATATATACAGTCAGTCCAAAAAGTCTCCAAACACCACATGCTTTCTACACTATTTTTTTCTTTATGTTTAACTAATTAATTGGAACTATGAGAAAACATGTTTAAATTAATATTTGAAACTTAATCTACGATTAACAACAACTACGGAACATTTTATTTAGAAGTTACATCATTGTTATAAAAATGTAAACAAAATTAATGTCAAAAAAATCTCCGTACACTTAACAATTACCAATAATAGTTTGACGAGGTTTAAGGAAAAATAACAACTTCGTTTAAACTAATATTTAGTGGGACCGCCGTTGGCCTTGATAATCTCCTGTAACCTTTTTGTGATGCTTGCAATCAGCTTTCTAGTAACTTCTGCTGGCATGTTCTCCCATTCATTCAATATTCTGGTTTTTAATTTATCTCTATTTGAAACATTATGTTTGCAAACGCGCCGTTTCCGTTCCTTCCATAAATGCTCGATGGGTATATACATATACATATATACAGTAATACCCCGCTTTACGCGAGGGATACGTTCCGAAAAAAATCGCGTTAACTGAAATTCGCGTATATCGAGGTTTATGATTAAACATAGTCAAAATTTAATACAAAAAAATACAAATCATTTTAATCAATCACTTTAATTCTAAGAACACTTTATGCAATACATACTCTTATTTTTTACGGAAAAATACATCTATTGTCTTTTGGGTAACGTTTTGTTTACGTTCTTGTAAAATAATTAAAAACACCCAACACTGTTTTTAATTGTTTGACACACGGTCAAGACACGGTCATCATTATTGTCTATACTCTGCAATATGTCCAAACCTGAATAAATTTTTGAAAGTGCATTTTGTATTTCCCCTGAAGATAAAACTTTCTCTTCTACTTGTTCTTCCTCATCGTAGATAGGATTATTCTGTAACTCGATCAGATCTTCATTGCTAATAGGATCGTCGTGCGTTGCTACAAGTTCTACGAGATCTTCTACCGTGACATCTTCAAGTTCAGACCCCTCAATCATTGCAGCAATGTCTTCAAGCACTTGTCTCTGCATCTGGACAATTCTTCTAGGTGCTTCCACTACATCTGGCCAAAGATTACGCCACACCCCATTCATACAACTCATTTTAACTTCCTTCCAAGCCTCTTCTATGTTGTGAATAGACTTCATAATGTTGTATGACTTCCACCACTCTCGCATAGACTGTCTTCCTTCCCCGTCAGTTTCATGAATTAGTTGGCTAAAAGTGCGGCGATGGTAATAAGCTTTGAAGTTTGCTATTGCTCCCTGGTCCATAGGTTGTAATATTGACGTAGTGTTTGGTGGAAGGAACTTTACGTACACTTTTAAGTCTCTGGGCGTATCAAGTGAGGTTGGATGTCCTGGGGCATTGTCTAAGAGTAATATAACTTTAGGTTCAAGCCCATTTCTGTCACAGTATGATTTGACTGATGGGCAAAAACTATTAGAATACCATTCTTGAAAAATTTCCCGTGTAACCCACGCCTTTCTGTTTGATCGCCACACAACTGGTAGACTTGTCTTGTCTGTGCCTCGCATTGCACGGGGTGTTTCTGAATGGTACACTAGTAAAGGTTTCAGTTTGAAATCACCAGTGGCATTACCACCCAGCAGAAGTGTTAGTCGATCTTTCGCAGCTTTGAAACCACTGGCTTGACGTTCTTCCTTAGAAATGAATGTTCGAGATGGCATTTTTTTCTAGTAAAGTGCGGTCTCATCAACATTGAAGATGAGACAAGCAGGAATTTTCTCTCGTCTAACGAAGTCTTGAAACTTGTCTGGAAACTCAGCTGCAGCTTGAATGTCCGCGCTGGCCGCCTCGCCTGTTATGTGGATATTGTGAAGATTAGAACGCTGCTTGAACCGATGGAACCAGCCTCTGCTGGCAGCAAAAGTCGGAGTGGCACTCCCTTCTCCTTCTTTTGTTTTCAGCATCTCATACAAAGATTTTGCTTTTGTGCATATGAGATCTTGACTTAGTGGTGTGTTCTTCTTATTCAAATCTTCGATCCAGACTGACAGTAATTTCTCCCATTCTTTCTAAGATAGATGATCTCGAACGAGAAAGTTTTGTTGCACTTATAGGTGTTGAACCTTCGCTGGAGATTTTAATTTTTTCCCGATTTTTATAAATCGTTCTCACAGTCGATTCTGAGAGTCCAAAATCTCTCCCAACAATTGTTGCTTTGCCTCCATTTTCCATTCTTCTTAACACTTTCATCTTCAATTCCAAAGTGACGCTTTTTACGCTCTTTTTTCTTTACAGGCGGCATTTTTAACGTAGGGTTAAATTATGTATGTATGTATCTCCAATAAATATTAAAACAAAACTGCCAGCCGACCGAACTAACATTACGGAACAAATGAACACACGAAAGGAACGAGGAAATCCCCATAGAACAAAGTCGAAGGACAGGGAATTCCCAATTCTTCAAAGAGAATATTCAGAGAAAGCGGGGATCCCCCCGCGACCATAGAGAAGTTAATGACTACATGAGCGCGAAATTTGAAATTCGCGTTATAGTGAAACCGCGCGTAACGGGGTCGCGCTAAGCGGGGTATTACTGTACATATATATATATATATATATATATATATATATATATATATATATATATATATATATACATATATATATATATATATATATATATATATATATATACATATATATATATATATATATATATATATATATATATATATATATATTATATATATATATATATATATATATATATATATATTATATATATATATATATATATATATATATATATATATATATATATATATATATATATATATATATATATATATATATATATATATATATATATATATATATATATATATATATATATATATATATATATATATATATATATATATATATATATATATATATATATATATATATATATATATATATATATATATATATATATATATATATATATATATATGTATATATATATATATATATATATATATATATATATATATATATATATATATAGGCTGGTTTGAAAAGTCCGTGCAAAGTCCGAGAGATGGCACCACCGGCGCGTATCGAGGTCATGTTTAGTTAGTAGCATCTCTTGAATGAACGCACACCAAGTTTCAGCCATATTGGTCTATTTCTTTGTGTTTGGCATTCGTGTGAATCAAGGAAGTCGAGCGATTTTCAAGAAATGGACGAAAAAGAATTTCGTGTGGTGATTAAACATTACTTTATGAAAGGCAAAACGCCTAAGGAGACTAAAGAGAAGCTTGATAAACATTATGGTGACTCTGCACCTTCGATTAGAATAGTTTATAAGTGGTTTCAAAATTTTCGGGTTGGCCATATGGGCACAAGTGACGCTGAACGTTCTGGACGGCCTGTGGAGGTTACGACTCCAGAAATCATTGATCAAATCCATGATATGGTGATGGATGACAGAAGAGTTAAGGTGCGTGAGATTGCTAGTGCTGTGGGCATCTCGACTGAACGGGTACATAATATTTTGCATAAACATTTGGACATGAGAAAGCTATCCGCAAGATGGGTGCCGCGATTGCTCACGCTTGACCAAAAACGGAATCGTGTGAAGTGTTGCAAGGATGGTTTGCAGCTGTTCCAGAAGAATCCGGAGGACTTTAAGCGTCGTTTCGTCACTGTGGATGAAACATGGATACATTACTATACTCCTGAGACCAAACAACAATCTAAACAATGGGTTACCAAGGGGGAATCTGCACCAAAAAAGGCGAAGACCGTTCCTTCGGCCGGAAAGGTTATGGCGACTGTCTTTTGGGATTCGCAAGGGATAATCCTCATCGACTATCTGGAAAAGGGTAAAACTATTACAGGTGAATATTATTCATCGTTATTGGACCGTTTGAAAACCGAGCTGCAAGAAAAACGCCCGCGATTGGCCCACAAGAAAGTCCTTTTCCATCACGACAACGCACCAGCACACACCTCAGCAGTTGTGGTCGCAACTCGTTTCACATCCCCCCTATTCTCCAGACTTGGCTCCCTCGGACTACTATTTGTTCCCCAATTTGAAGAAATGGCTGGCGGGACAAAGATTTTATTCAAACGAGGAGGTGATTGCAGACACTAATGGATATTTTGCAGACTTGGACAAATCCTATTATTCGGAAGGGATCATCAAACTAGAACATCGTTGGACGAAGTGTATAAGTCTAAAAGGAGACTATGTCGAAAAATAAAAAAGGTTTACCCCAAACACATAAGTAGTTTTTATTTTTGCACGGACTTTTCAAACCAGCCTCGTATATATATATACATATATATATATATATATATATATATATATATATATATATATATATATACATATATATATATATATATATATATATATATATATATATATATATATATATATATATATATATATATATATATATATATATATATATATACATACATGCCTCGTTTCTGTTGTTGTTGTTAGCAGATTATGTTTCCATCTCTTCTTTAGTTTTCCTGTAGGTCTTTTACTGTATGGTTGGTTATTTATGCATATGTTAACGAGTCTGATAGGCGCCATTCTGTTCACCATGTCTGATATCCTGGTGTTACATTGCTTCCGTATGTTCTTATTTGTCTGTCTATTTCTGAGTGTTATGCCCCGTATAGTTCGTACAGTCTTCATTTGTACAATACTCATTATATGTTTTGTTCTTTTATGGTCTGCTTGGGTTTCTGCAGCGTAGGTATAATCTTATTTTGCTCTGTATGAACATGCTTTTATTATTCTCTAGGAATTCTTTTAAGAAGCCACTGACTTTCGATGCTTTCATTGTCTGTCTTTTCACTTTTGCTATTATGTTCCTGTCGCTCGTTACGTCGAAGGTATATTCCAAGGTATGTGAAACTCATCATCTGTTCTATGTTTCTGCCTTCCACTTCCAGTTTGCACCTTCGAGACTTTCTACTAATCATCATGCAGTTTGTTTTGTCCACAGAGATCTTCATGTTGTATGTTCTCGCTGTTGTGTTAAATGTGTGCAGGTTGTCTTCATTATCTGCTATCAGTAATGCTCTGTGAGAGTAACATATTATATTAATTTTGTTAGGTCCCATTCTATACTTTCTTGTTTTTTACCTCTTCTATTATTTTATCCATTATTATGTTGAACAGAAGTGAAATTAGTGAGTCTCCTTCTCGAATTCCTACAGTTATAGAGTTTGCTTCGCTTTTTGGCATTATAATTTTCATTTTGTTATGTTTATTTATTTCCTCAATTATTTTAAGTGGCTTACAGTTTACATTTTGTGTTTCTAACAATTTCAGAATGTCATTTCTTTCCACTCTATCGAAGGAAGAGTGCCTTAAATTCACAAAGTATATATATGCGGGCTTGTTATATTCAATTGACTTTTCTATTATTTGTCTATCAATGAATGTTGCATCCACTGGATTGCGGTTCTCGCTGAACTTTTGCTGTTCTTCTATATCTACTAGTTTTTCTATTTCGTCCTTTATTATTGCTGTTAATAGTTTTACAGTACTATTCATTAAGCTAATGCTCCTATAGTTTCCTGGGTCTTTTTTGTCGTCATTTTTAAGTATCGGTAGTGGGATGCTATTTTTTCATTGTCCCCGTTGTTATTATAATGTTAAATAGTTTTAATTTCCATGAGTGTAATGTTGTACCCCTTATTTTATGAGCTCATTCGGGGCTTGGCGCCTTTCTGTTTTTTATTCTCGTGTTTACTTCTTCTTATGTTATTTATACTCTGTTAGTATTGTTTTCCCCATTGTTTCTTTCTCTGTTTTTTCTTCTATTTATCCGTATAAATGGGTCCTTTTTTCTTTGGTGATATAGTCGATACGTGTAAATTCGTTCATGTATTTGCTTTGTCTCCTTATTATTTCCCACACTTTCCTTTAGGATCTATATAGATCGTGCTCCATATCTTTTGAATTTTTCATAATGTTCTTTCTTGATGTTGCCTATTTCTTGATTTATTCTGTTTTTTATTCTAACATATTCTTGTCTGGATTCAGGTGTTTATTTCCTCTTGTAGTTGAGAAATGAGAGTTTCTTTTCCTTTGCCAATATTTTCGCTCTTTTGTCGTACCATGGTGTTTTATAAAACAATATTATAGGTAAAAATGTTGTCCAGTTTAAAGAATAAGGTTTTAAAACAAAGAGGCGGACAGTAGTTAGTGCCTGTATAATACAGTTTTCGTTAAAGGATTTATGTAGCAAAAATACTTCACCTAATCATTAATAATATTGATATCAGCGACGTCATTTCCTAGGGAGACGAGTTGTTCAAAAATCAGTTATGTATGTATATATGTATATACAGTGAAATTCCTCTTCGCGGACACCCCTCTTACACGGACACCTTCCTTCAACGGACGGTTTCTCATGGTCCTGACCGACTCTCAAATAATTGGCATTTTGTTAATTCCCTCTTGGACGGACATTCTCTTAAACGAACGCGGACACAAGAAAATGTTCTCTTAATCGGACAAAAAAAAATAAGAAATAAACGCCTTGTCTCATTTTTCTGTGGCGAGTATAGCTGTTGCGTTTCCCAATCGCACGGCGCGCCAACCTCGCTGCCTGCCTTCACTGAGTGAGTTCCCAGAGTAAACCAGGGATTTATCGATCTCAATTTTTCGGTATCCGAGGAGATTTAATATTAGTCTGACGCCTATGCGAAAAAGAGAACACAGTGGGCGACACATTCATTGTAGAAATGGCTCCAAATAGAAAAATTGTCACGCTTAAATAAAAAATTGAGATTGTTGCAGTTCACAATAAGGAAAAGTTAAGTGTAAGGGACTTATCTAAGCGTTTTAATATCGGAAAAACACAAGCTGCTGATATAATTAACCATAAAGAAATCCTTCTAAACAAGTAGATGTCGAACAACAATTTGAATGAAAAAGAAGCTTTTTGACTGGTGATGGTACCAAAATTGACAAGTTGTGTTATAACTGGTTTATAGCAGCTCGTCATAAGGGGATTCCTTTGACAGGTGACACCCGAATTATTTTTTTTAGACAAGGTTTTCTGGAACTAGTGAGTTGATTTTCTTTTCATATAAATTCATAGAATGGATGGATAAAAGGGGTGAGAGTATCAGTAGGCTTGTCGTGACAAAAATGCAAAAAACTTATTTGGGACATTCTACATTCAGTGCTTCTTCTGGTTGGCTTAATAAATTTAGAATCCGCCACAACATAAGTTTTAAAGCGATTTCAGGAGAAGGAGCTTCGGTTATTGCTGAAGATGTTTCAACATTCTGGGAAAAATGCCCTTCTTTAATTAAGGGATATTCACTGAGAGACATCTATGATGCCGATGAGATAGGCCTGTATTTTAGGGCTTTACCCAACAATACGCTAATATTTAAAAAAGAAAAATTTGTTGGTGGTAAATATCCCAAAAAGAGGTTTACAATTTTGCATTGTGCAAATATGGCGGGAGAAAAAGAAAAACTCTTAGTCATTGATAAAGCAGCTAAACCCAGAGCATTTAACAATATTAACATAAACAACTTGCCTGTAACTTGGAAATATAATAAGAAAGCTTGGATGACAGGAGAAATTATGACAGAGTGGTTGCAAGATCTTGATTGGAAAATAACAAAGAAAAAATAAACATTTTTGTTGTTTTTAGATAATGTAGGATCTCATTCAAAAGACGTCCGATTAAAAAATATAAAAATCTTCTTTCTACCCCCTAACTGTACATCAGCTTGTCAACCACGTGACCAGGGAATTATAAAAAAATTTAAAATTTATTACCGAAGTCTAATACTAAAACACCTGATAGTAAACATTGAAACTGCTGGTAGAGCTTTTGAGTTAATTAAGAAAATTACGGCAATGGATGCAGTTTACTTTGTAAGAACCGCTTGGGAACAAGTAACCAAGGAAATAGTTAAAAATTGCTTCCGTAAAGCGGGATTTAAGTATGAAAATATTTGCAAAGTGAAGACCAGTTAACTGATGCTGTTACATCTGATACAGAAAATGACTTACCACTTACGTACTTGCAGATATCCTCAAAAATAAGAATTTGTTGGAGTTGACTGATAATAAAAACCTTAATGATTTTTTGAACATAGATGAAAATTTTTATGTTGAAAATCCAGATTCATACGAAATTGAAAATCCAGTTGAAATACAAGGACTTTCCCGAGATTTTGATGTCGATGAGGTTCCAGTACCAACAGATGCTATCCCAAATGGTAAAGCTATTACCCTAACCAAGCAGCTTAAAAGTTTTGCCGAAGATCACGGAAATGTAGAGTCTTTAGAGCTTCTTTCCAAATTAGAAATACGATTTGTGGACGCCATTTTAAAGAAAAAGAGGAGGCAAACAACAATATATAAATTTTTGCGTCATTAAAGAGACCTTTTATTTCATATGTATAACTCTATCCTATTATATTTTATGTGTATCTAAAGGTAACAAATCTTCTTTTCTTTAAGTTTTAAGTTTTTTGTTTATTTTAAAAATATGTACATACATAAGTATACGTTTTAAATGTCCCAAATTCTTTAATTACAGTATTGCTATATATATATATATATATATATATATATATATATATATATATATATATATATATATGTATATATATATATATATATATATATATATATATATATATATATATATATATATATATATATATTTAATAAATTACTGAACAGATTTTAGTAATATTTCGTCTTGTATTATGTGTGTTGAGAAACTTAATTATTCATCAACCATTAAAGTAAGCTTCGTATTTATATTTGCAACTGTACATTAACAAGTAATGTCGTAAAACATATTCGCTGCTTTTAAAATTGCTGTTTTTCAGTTGTTAAAACTTTACACGCCCTTTAATTTTGTAACTCCCCAATAGTTAAAAATATATGTATGTTGTATACTTGAAATATTAAATACATGTTATTAAAGTACATATTACTATTACAGTAAATCGCTAAAAAGCATTAATATGCTGTGTTGGTAACCAGTCATGAGGATTGTAAAGTCTAAGTTACCGATATTAATTTTTTTTATTATCAAGTAACTTTTTTTGATTCGGAAGACTCTGGACCTTTAGAAAGTAGAAAAGAAATACCATTTATAAGAAAAAATCTAATTTTCTTCAAAATTTGTTTTAGAAAATGCTCCGGTATGATTAAAGAGATTTTTGATTCCTGATATTATCCCAAAAACACAAGTAATTGTGTTTTCCTCATAAATTATATTATTTTTTCATATGTATAATCCTCCGAACAGATCACACAAAGAAAAGTAGGGTAAATGTAATTTTTACCTGTATAAGCTTTTGAAGACCTCTTTCTGGGTACAAAGTGTAAAAGTAGTAGCCACTATGCTAACAATATTAAGTCTGATCGTTTTTAAATTGTGTTATTTTTTTCTCATTATATTGAATTATTTATGGTCAAATATAACAAGGATTAATGAAATGGGGATGGTGATTGAGGGGTTATTTCTTTTAGATCGTGTTTGTTAACAATCTTTTTAAGTGTTTTTCGAGTTGAGAAATCTAAAGATCGTGTTATTGTTCCATTCTTTTTAATTTTAGCTGAAATAATATGGAGAAGAATGTGTTAGGTTTCAGTTGTAGATAAATCTTTTCTCTGCTTAATTTTTTTTTTATTTTTTATTATCTCACTATAAATTATCCATCATTAAAAATATCCTCTTGTCCTGCTTGGATTAAGTTATTCTTTGGTATGAGCGAGTGAAAAGTACTGCACTTGTGGAAAAATCATATTTCAAGATTTTTGCTTTTCTTCACTTTTGAGCCTTCCTAGATAAAGAAGAACATAGTCACTGATTTCCCTCGGTCTATTTATCGGTCGATGAATCAGTTTATCAGTCTGTCGGCACGACAACTCTCGAATGAAATAAGATATCAATTTCAAATTGGTATATATATATCTATATAAATATATATATAAATATATATATGTATATATATATATATATATATATATATATATATATATATATATATATAACCGAATAAAGGAATGAAGAAATGAAGACCATAGTTTTGAACGAAATTGCTTAAGACGAAAGGGGTGGAGGTTGATTAATTTTGTACGGATTCAGTAGGTATAGGATAATTTTTTCCTCATCACACATAGTCACTGATTTCCCTCGGTCTATTTATCGGTCGATGTATCAGTTTATCAGTCTGTCGGCACGATAACTCTCGAATGAAATAAGATATCAAGTTCAAATTGGTATATATATATATATATATATATATATATATATATATATATATATATATATATATATAAACCTAATAAAGGAATGACGGAATGAAGACCATAGTTTTGAACGATATTGCTTAAGACGAAGGGGCGAAAGGGGTGGAGGTCGATTAGTTTTGTACGGATTCAGTAGGTATAGGATAATTTTCCCTCACTTTTTTTTTTATGGTCTAGCACACGTACTGCAGGGAAGAAGTCCCTAAAAGCGATTCACGTTGTTCTTGAATCGCTGTAAATTGTACTCGGTGGAAACACAGTCCTGGGAAAATTATTCCAAAGGGATGATGTTCTCCATATAAAAGACTGCTTGAAAAGCGTTGTACGAGGAGTAACAAGCTGAATCTCATACGGATGTGAAGTATTAGCGTGACGTGTACTTATAACATGCACCGTTCTGGGAGGAATTAAGCGGGCCACATCCTTCGAACACTTTCCATGAAAATACTTGTAGAATAGGCTCAAGTCGCCAACCGTTTTTCGATGTTCCAGCGAATCAAGGCCGCCGGTCAGTTCCGGGTCTCCAATTACACGAACAGCTCTTCTCTGAATAGAATCCAACAAATACAGTGTATGTTTGGGAGCGGAGCCCCAAACATGGGAGCAGTATTCCATAGTTGGTCGAATTTGAGCTTTGTAAAGAATTAACAGTTGTTGTGGAGTCTTTCTGGTTCGAAATAATATTCCCAACTTTTGAGAAGCTCTCCTTGCTATGCCTGCAACATGTTCATGCCAGGACATATTTTGTCCCAAATTAACGCCCAACAAATTGAGTGACGAGGTTAGAGGAATGGAGTGCCCCGACATAACTATGTCGGGTTCAGCAACGTTAACTTTTTTAGAAAAAACTGCCGCCTGGGTTTTTGTAGCGTTAAATTCCACTTGGTTACGGTCACCCCAAGATAAAATTTCTTCTAGGTCTTTGTTAAGTTGAATGACTTGCGGCTGAGTAGCTGATGTCCGAGCTTTCAAATTGAATGAAGAGATAAGCGTACTGTCATCTGCAAAGTTGTAGATTGGATTCTCGGTCTTTTCCAGGAGATCGTTAATCTAAATGAAAAAAAGAGTAGGAGATAGTATGGGGCCTTGAGGCACACCGGCGTTGATAGTGAAGGTGTTAGAAAGAAATCCGTCCACTGCCACTCGTGAAGAACGCTCTCTGAGGAAACATGAGAACCACAAACAGAACTTTTCAGACATACCATAAGAGCGTAGCTTAGACAACAGCCCATCGTGCCAAACTCTGTCGAATGCCTTGGATATGTCAAGAGCAACCCCTCGAGATTCTCCAATGTGTTCAATTGCGTTGTTCCAAACGTGTGTTACATAAGTCAGAAGATCTCCTGTTGATCTATTTTTACGAAAGTCATATTGATGGTCGCTAATAATGTTGAATCCTTTAAGATATTTTAGAAGATGCTGATTGATAGCCTCTTCCATGACTTTGGATATTATTGAAAGCAGTGCGATTGGTCGGTAGTTATTTGACAAGGTCTTCTTGCCTTTTTTAGGTATCGGCTGAACTGTGGCACATTTCCAGCAGGAAGGAAATATTCTCTTTCTGTAGGATGGGTTGAAAAGTCTACAGAAAACTGATGTTAGTTCCCTAGCACAGTTTTTGTGAACTATGGCAGGTATTCCGTCAGCGCCGGAAGCTTTTTTGGTGTCTAGCTTCATTAAAATACGTTTTATGATACGCTGTCTGAAGACAATATCGGTCATCCTTGACTGCACTATGGGAATAGTAGGTGATGTTTTTCCTTGGAAATCGATAGTAGAATGTGAAGTAAAGAGTTCAGCCAACAAGTTCGCTTTCTCAACAGGTGTCGTTGCAATAGAATTATCTGGCCGTGTGAGTGGTGGTATGGTGGATTTGGTGAAATTTTGACTGACCGTCTTAGCGACTGACCAAAAGGACCTAGAATTGTTGGGACAAGCGAGAAGTTTGTTTCTAAATCGTTGATTGTGTGCCTTCTTGGATTCGTCGATAATTTCTTTGCATCTGTACCTGGCACGAACAAAGGTGTTACGGTTTATGGTATTAGGATTTTCACGCCATTGTCGGTAGGCAAGATGTTTAGAAGCAACAGCTTCTTTGTATTTTCGGTCAAACCAAGGCTTGTCGTTGGAAGGGCATTTCTTCGAAAAAGGGATGTAAGCCTCCATACCGGCCAAAATAACATCAGAAACCTCCCTGGCGCAGTCAGATGGGTCGTCGGATCGAAAACAAACGTCTAACCAAGGGAAAGTTCGAAAATATTCCATGAGATCTTCCCATTTAGCAGATTGGTAGTGCCAAATCTTGCGTGGTTTAGGCGCCTCTCTGTCTCCGATTGGTAGGATACTCGATGTCGAAAGTAGGTTATGGTCAGAAGAACCTAACGGCGGATTGGTGGTTAAAAAGAGATCAAGAAGACTGCCGAATTCCCCGTCTCGATCAGGGATCCGTGTTGGTTCGTTAAGATAATAAATAAATATCGTGCTTATATATATATATATATATATGTATTATATATATATATATATATATATATATATATATATATATATATATATATATATATATATATATATATATACGGGTCATTCTTTTTAAACCGGACTCTCCACCATGCCAAAATTTGGAACCACGTAGAGGGGCTTGCCCGGCTCAAATTAAAGCTTAAGGACTCTAGTTTTGGCAGGCGTTGGGCGATTTTGAAAATAAAATATTGCGCATGCGCAGAGGTCTCCGGAAGGAGACCGTTTCCAAAAAAAAATCATTAAAAGTGAAACAAAAAACAGGTAGAATGGCATTTTTTATAACCTTACTATACTGTTATCCTTGTTTTCGAAAAACAAAAAAAATGACCCCCGTGGATATTTTTTGGAAGTCCCGATCACTAATTACAACAGGTTTCGTTGGTGCAAAAATTCAAAATTCGAAAAATCGCTTGAAAAAATCTAAAAAATTTCATGTGTGCTCTTCATTGCAAAACAAAACTTTCTTGTTCCATGAACCTGGATTTTAAAGTGGAGCTTTCATTCTTCATTTCATTTTTTCTCGAAAGCAGTGAATTCCATGACCCAGTTTTCCGCAGGATATATATTTGAAAACTTTACAGGAGATTTTATAAAAATTTTATAAACTTAATAAAAATAACGTTTATAAAATTTTACTTGAAATGAATTTACTGTTCGGACCAAATTGATGTTTTTCAAGCTAGTAAGAGTTTAGGCAAATGTTAATCGAAGAAAATCTCTTATTATTTTTGTATGAAGTCTCGCATTGAGAATCAAACAGGGATATATTAGCATCAATTTGGTCTAAACAGGTAGATAAATTCATTTCAAGTAAAATTAATAAAATGTATGTAAAAAAAGAAGGCAATATCGTAATCTAGAAATAACAAAAGTAGTTAGTCTCTTATTTTTAGTGTTCCGTACGGAACACTTATAAGATCACTTCGGTGTCTGTCTGTCTGTCTGTCTGTCTGTCTGTCTGTCACACCCGATTTTCTCCGAAACTATTTGACATAGAAAAGTGAAATTTGGTAATAATATAGGAATTGATGGCCTCATCAGAGCCATGTAGTTTTGAGAATTAAATTTTGACTTAAGGTGTTAGTTTTGGGGGGTGAAGTCTTAAGTGAAAAAAAAATTTTTTTACTAGGTCATCGAGTGTGGTGTCAAATGAAAGCTTGTGAAAACACGAGTAAAAAAATATATATATATAATATTATACTTGCGCGCACTTTTCTTTGTATTATTTTTAAAAATTCGCGAAAAATTGCTGTCCCGGGCCTTATCTCGAAAAGTACCTATTTCGAAAAAATTCTGGAATATTCTCCACGGGGTGTAGATTGAACGAAAATTATCACGAGTGCATTACCTTTAATAATTTATATGGTATATAAAAAAAAACCAAAAATTTCAAGGTCATCAGATTTCAGTAAATATTGGAAACAAACTTTGTTGAAAACTCATTTGGGGTGTATTTTGTGAAGTCACTGATCATTTTATACCTCTGTGACAAATTATTTTTATTTTAAAAGCAATCAACGCAACGTACGAAACACTAATTGCGCAAGTTCAACTTGCACTTGACCGGTTATTTAAGATAAACAACAAATATTAATCAAATTATGAACCAGCTTATTTTACCTTTAAACTAAATGAACCAAAGTTTAATAGTTTTTTGATTTGTTTATTGTCGCCTTTGATATATAATTATGTCTGTGACATACACCAAGTGTAATTTAATGGGCACTATGTTTAATAATATATTTTGATTAAAATTAACATAGAAATATTTAGAAATACTATTTAACGAATACTGAAAGGAAAATAACAATACAGTAATAAGTAATATAATAATAATAGGAATTAAAAGACACTATAAATGATTAAATCTGAAAAAAATGTGATCTGCTTAAAATTATTATTGCTCAGATTGCTCTACGTAAGTATATCTGTAACTCCCTGGTACTTCTATTAACTTGACTCCTTTTTTGAAAAAGTGTATTATCAGTGAAAAATGTAAAGGAATTATTTTTTAATATTCCTCTGACTGGTTTAGCAGAGTCAAATCTGAGGCGCTGAAATTTTGCATGTTCCACTTTATGAGAAAAAAAATACTTTCAAATTTTTAAAGTGCTTAGTAGCCCATCTGCATATAATAAATAAATGTAATAAATCCACGATTTTAATTTGCCAAAGTTTCCAATAGAATTTCAAAATGAATTTTCCATGGAAAAGTTTAGCACTAATTTTGGAATTTCAGATTTTTTCTTTGTGCAAAAAATAATAAAAATCATTTGAATGATTCTAACAAAAAAAATCAAATAAACACCTTATTGAATAACAAATCTTTTTTTCCTAGGATGGATCCTAGGGCAAGCTGCTTTCGAAAAAAAAATGTACTCACAATTTTTTTCTCGAAAGCAACCCACTTTACAATCCAAGTTCATAAAACAAAAAAGTTTTGTTTTGCCATGAGGAAAACGTATGAATTTCTTTAGATTTTTTCAAACGATTTTTCTAATTTTGAATTTTTGCACCAAAAAAACTTATCTCGCGATTGGGACTTGAAAAAAAATCCACGACAGTCATTTTTTTTGTTTTTCGAAAACAAAGATAACAGTATAGTGAGGTTATAAAAAAAATGCCATTCCACCTGTTTTTTTTTTTTTCATTTTTAATGATCTTTTTTGGAAGCAGTCTCCTTGCGGGACCTCTGCACATGCGTAATATTTTATTTTCAAAATCGCCCAAGGGTTTTTAAAACTAGAGTCTTTGAGCTTTAATTTAAGCTTTCGCAAGCCGCTCTACGTGGCTCCAATGTGTGTGTGTGTGTGTGTGTGTGTGTGTATGTGTGTGTATTTATAGTAGTTTCCTATATTCTTCGACTCCAAAACCCCTTTTTGGGGTTTTTGGAGTGGAAGAATTTAAAAATCAGGTTATTTTTTCCTTACTCTTAATTTTAATACAAGAAGAGGATATTGGGGGTGGGAATGTTAAATATTGGGTAGTTTCAATAGTATTTTGAAAGTATTTCCAGGTTTGTTGGTTTATGTAAAGTAAAATTTTATGTATATTATTTATAGTAAATTATGTAAGGTAATAATGGGGTGGGTGGGAGGTAGAGGGATTGCTTAACATATATTGCGTTATATGCTCTTTTCAGCGTTTTTGGATTGTAGCAATATGAAAATTAATTTATTTTTCTATTTCTTTCAGTTCTAATAGAAGAAGAGGATGAAAAAATGAGAGGATCTTGTATAGTTTCACTATAATTATGGACATAAGAATGGGTTAATTTTAAGCGCAGTCACTTAAAACATATAGGTTTTATTATAATTGATAATAATACAAAATAAATAAAAAAATAAAACAAAGGGGTTGAAGAAGGGAGGTAGGAGGTAGAAGAGTGACTTCTTATTTATCATGTTGTTGGTCAGGTAGATTGTCGATTAAACTCATTAAGGTCTGGAAAGGTCCAGCTGTCATAAGAGACACAAAGGACCACGCACACGTTAAACGGAAATTTGGTTTGGGTGAAATGACCCTAAATTTTGCACAGATGTAGATCTTGTACTCACGAAAATACTTCCTACTCCCGCTATTCACCAAATCAACCCCAATCGACTCCAGGAGAATCCAATCGATCCTTTACTGACAATTGAAAAAAAAAAAAACTATGTTCCGATGCTCAAAATAGGATAATAATCTCACCTAATAGGTAAAATTGGATGCTCTTTCAGATTACGCTATCAATTTTTTACTCCTATAAACCTCAAAACATGGGGTCGTAAGGGGATGAAATTTTAAAATTCATGTATGAGATTTTATACATTCATCTGTAAGGCTCTTTTTACCCCCTGCATTGGGGTTTTGGGTGGACCGAGTTATTTTTTAGACATTAAAGGTATTATCTAAGTCTTACCCCCAAGAGATGAAATACGTGAAATAATCAATTGGTGTAATATTGAAAAAATAAAAAAGCTTAAAAAAATAATAAACTAAAAAAGTTAAAAAATATATAAAATTACAAACCGTAAAAAAAATAAAGATAAGAAAACCCAAGAAAATTATAAAAAGATGAAGAAACCAAAAAAAAGCGGGATAAGTATTCACAACGTCCTCGTCGTTTATCCTGGTTAATACTATATTGATGATTTTTATTATATCATCCTGTTAGGACCCCCTTTTTTACGCCCTTTAGAGGGATGAAAAGGCTCCAGTACCTGAAAAATTAAATTCGGCGAACCTGGAAACCCCATGGATACATGTCTGATTAAAAAATCCTTATATACAAGAATTTTATAATTTAACCCTTTCACAACCCTTATTACAACCTTTTAGACTTGTGGTATGGCCTAAATAATACCCTTAATGTCTAAAAAGTTGAACTCGGCTCACCCGAACTCCATGGCCCCCTGTTTGGGTAAAAAGAGCCTTACACATGAATGTATAAGATCTTATACATGAATTTTAATATTCTATCCTCTTAAGACCCCGTTTTTTGAGGGGTTGTAGTAAAAAACTGATAATCTGAAAGAGCATCCAATTTTACCTACTGGGTGAGATTATTATTCTATTTTGAGCATCGGAACATAGTTTTTTTTTTCGATTGTCAGTAAATAACCGAATGGATTCGCTTGGGCTCGATTCTCCAGATTTGGCTCCCAGCGACTATTATCTATTCGCAGACCACAAAAAAATGCTCGCGGGAAAGAAATTTGTCTCCAGTGAAGAAGTTATCGCCGAAACTGAGGCCTATTTTGAAGGCAAAGATAAACCCTTCTACAAGAAAGGTATAGATATGTTAGAATAGCGTTGGACTCATTATGTCACTTTTGAAGGACACTATGTTGATGAATAAAGTGGAATTTTGCCAAAAAAATGTGTTTTAAGTAGCTAGACCAAAAACTTTTCAGCCTACGTGTTACTTCTATTTCAGTGTTTTCGTTTTTTCATTATTTCGGATTTAGAAAGAAATAGTTTATAGAAGGAATGGAGATGTAATTACAGAGTAATCTAAAAAATATTGAGTTGAATGTAGAACAAGTTTTAAAAGTAAAAAAAAAACGGTTAAGTTTTCAAAAACGTACTTATGGCATAGCACGTAAATTATTATACTTACGTATAGTATTCGGGAAAAAAATTCTCTCAGACATTTTTTTTTTCTTCGTTTTTTTTAGATCACGAAAAATAATTTTTTTTACTTCCAATTCCATAATAAATAATATTATATATCACAAAATTACTATTCTATCCACACCTTACAAAAAAGGTTTATTTTTTTTTGCACATCAATAGGTTTCTTTCAACATACCTGCAATTTTTTGTCTGTATTGTCCACATTTGAATTTTATTATTTAGGGTAGGAACGGATTTCGTTCGATGGGATTTTAAAGGAGAGGATTGTAGTTGTTTTAATCAATAAATATTTTTTTGGTTATTTAAACAACGTATGTTTCTAATTTGTTACTATATTTAATATACATTGCACAACGTATTACAACAGTAATTTTTTATGTTTCAAAGTGTATATTTTCAACCTTTATCAATATTTTTTCAACATGCCATTCATTTGAAAGAAAAAGGCAACATAAAATTCATTTATTTTTTAAATTAAACTGTAAATTATGTAAAATAATGTATCAGACTATAAATGATGTAACGAAATAAGCGTGAAATGTGGATCCAACATGAATTGGGGGTATAGGTATTGGGTTTTTTCTTCGACCGCAATAAAGATTGTGAGGTGAAAACTATCAGGATCGCGGTCTATGTAGTAAAATTATTCTTTTGTTGTTTAAAACTCTTTCGCCAATCCTTCTCGGCTTTATTAGGAGTATTACTAAAATTAAAACCGTCATGTAGGTCGCTAAAAACATACAACATGAACTTACCAACTAGAATAAAATAGATACAAAAGGAAAACAAAACATCACACAACTAGACTCATTATCGTCATCATTGGATCTAAGGTGCTTCTTTAGGACTGATATTGCATATTATTTCTTTTATTTTTTGTTTATTACAGGTGTGTGTACAGTGGTCGGGTGTAGCGATTAATATAATTATTTAGAATATCGCACTGTATGTTGCTTAAATTATTAGTGACTATTTTGTAATTGATAGAGATTTTCTCTTTTATAATATGACACATTTCAAGGAACAAGCGTTTTTTATAGTCAGTTTCGTATTCTAGGATCATAACTTTATTAAAGTCAAATTAGTGTCCTGTTCTCAAGTGATGGTTCCCTGCAGCGCAAGATTTCTTTCCCGTTGCACAAACATTTTTATGTCGAGTTAATCTTTGTTTAAGCCATTGTCCAATATAAGGGCCCTTGCAGTCCAAGTAAGACATTTTATATATTACATTGTTGTACATAAGTGGCGTCTTTTGTTTTACACGACTAAATAAATTCCTATTACATAATTGATCATATTTTCCTATTTTTATGTCAGCGTAGTCTTTGAAGGTCGAGACTATCTTGTCCGTCACACCACGTATGTAGGGTAGTTTTTTGTATTGGACTACATGTTTTACTTCTTCCGTGGGACCATCAAAGATGTTGGAATTGAAAATCAATATATTTAAAATATGCCTAGGATAACCATTATTGCGAAAAATATGGAACAGATTTTTTAAATTCCTCATTGCCACCACCGTTTATACTTTTGATTCGCTGGATGATTTGAAAAGAAATTTATAATTCTATCAGAAGCTGTAGGTTTCTGATACCAATCCAACATAATTTTGTTGTTTTTGCGTCTTATGATTTTGGTATCCAGAAAAGGAACACTATCATCTGTCTCAATTTCGACAGTGAACTGCAACCTGAACTAACCTGAACGAGTTGAAAACGTCCAATGTGAGCCCTACATACTCCGCCAGCACCAAACAGATAATATCATCTACATATTTATAATTGATTGGAAGTTGAAATGGCAACAT
This sequence comes from Pachyrhynchus sulphureomaculatus, assembly GCA_019049505.1. Taxonomy (NCBI): domain Eukaryota; kingdom Metazoa; phylum Arthropoda; class Insecta; order Coleoptera; family Curculionidae; genus Pachyrhynchus; species Pachyrhynchus sulphureomaculatus. The sequence goes on along the minus strand of CM032454.1, from coordinate 108,207,492 downwards.
AGATAACACGGAGTTTAGAAGATGGTCTAGAACAATGGTACCCAGGATGGGACTGATGGGTGAACCCATTGGTGTTCTTAATATTTGTCTATAAAATTTATCATTGAAACTGAAACATATATTTTCAAAAATGAATTCAATAAACTGTAAGAAACTGTTTTTTTATAATAAATTTTTATTTGATCCCATTTCCTATCCAGAATACTCACAACGAACTCTAGAGGTATATTCGTAAATAACGAAACTCCATGCAAGGAGATTAACATGTAATTTCTTAGTAGCACAACGTTGTTAACATCGTTAACAAAAGAAAAGATATTTTAATATTGTAATTAGTATTATCCTCCAGAGCACTGCTTAAGATATTAGACAAAATCTTGGAACTCCTGATTTGTGTATTTTTGGTAAACAATATAGTTTCAGTGAGGTTGAACTATATATGGTCAATTGTTTTGCCTCCAGATCCGTTAATTCATCTTTCTCTTTTAAAGTTTTTATTAATTTGTTATATTTAGTTAAATGTATATATATATATATATATATATATATATATATATATATATATATATATATATATATATGGGTTTGCGTCTACACGGTACTCTGGATTTCCATCAATTTCATTTTTAACATATATATGCAATATTTTTCATTGAAACGAAAATTCTTGAAAATCGTAAATAACAAAGCCGGCTGTAAATTATTTAAAAAATGTAGATCGGATGGATGACAAAAAAACTGGCAAAAAAGGCCAAACTCAATAAACCTTGCGGTAGAAGAAAAGGTGGAAAGAATGCTGGACATCCACATCGCAATAGATTTAATGGGGATAAAACACGCATTACGCCTACTTATATGACACACCAAATAAGAAAGAAGGAGAAGGAAAGAAAAGGTTCCCCTGAGCCAATATTTCACTTAATATTAAAAGTAAGGTTACCAGAATGATTAATTTCATCAGACTCGTTTATTTGAGACTTCGAATAATAAAAGTAATATGAAATGAGCTTTTCAATACGATATTTAGCGACACTTTTTTATACTATTACCATGATTGCAATAGCACTAGTTTAATAGTCTGAGTAATAATATAATTTTAAACTTCTCTACCAGAATTTCCAAAAACAGTAATCTCTAATAAACCCACATCTTATTTTAAACTGCAACATTACGTCTCTTCAATATCATAAATTCCTTTAATGATAATCTTTAGTAAGCGGCCATCTTAGGTCATAAATAAACTACTCTAAGGACGTACATACCCTTTTAAGGTTAGGAACTAGAAAGGGTTGTCCACGGTTCAACCTTTAACCCTTATTTACCGAAATTCTTTTTACGGCAAACATAGACTGGAGGCAAATACTTCTCAAACTCGGGTTTTTTTACTTGCACGGTGTTAATATAATGTGGTAAATAACTCACTATTTATTAAACAAACAATACAAATAACTTGAGGTGGAATCTATATGGCCTAATCAAATTTGTTATTGATTGTTGTTTCTAATGAAAATGTGGTTTCCAAAATACTATTTCAATGACTATTATATAATATAATGCTTGTTGGGCCCAACTACTACAAATAAAATAAAAAATATGTGAAAAATTAGCTACTTATTAAATGACAAATCATAATTTATTAAACAAATTTAATGACTTTTAGGGGAAATTAAAAATTGAAGAGGTGGATTTTAAAATTTCCTACGCCATATTTTTCATGTTTTTGAGTTGTAGTGTATTAGGTTAAAAAAAAACTGTTGGCATTTTGGACTCTGCGGTTTATTTCAAAATCTCTTTAGTCCCATCTTTAATATTGTATGTCAATTTTGTTGCTTTCCAAATAATCGTCAGTCAGCCACACACATCTGCGCCAGCGCGGCTGCACCATTAGCAGCTGTTGAATTACACTGCCAGTATTTATCAGTGTTGGGTTATGGTGTTTTCTCTTTTTTTGATAATGAATAACATTAATTTAATATTATTTAGTTTCTTAATATTAAATTTATAAGTTCTAAAATGGATTTAAGTGAACTAAATGAATTTCCATGTTCTGTCAGTGATATAAGTAATGTACGAAGTAGAAAACGAGAGAAAAATGAAGACGAGTGAGCTAAAAACAAAAAAAAATATGCCAGAAATAGTAGTGAAGCCCATGGTGCCTCTTCGGTTGCTTGAAATCATAAAAAAGAAGATGCTAATCCTTGTAAGGTTGCCTTATAGTTTCCGGAAGATAGTAGTGAGTTTTATGATAAAATTATTAAATATAGAACAGCTGTTGACCAGAACAGCTTTGTTTTTAAATATATTCTCATGCAAAAGGCTAAACAGCATAGACCTCGGCACAAAAACAATCCTAGGAGCCGTACGGTTACTAAATATTTCATACGGAAGACGTTTTGTCTGTGACAAGATTTTCTCGTAAAAGAGTAAACAACTTAAGCAAAATTCTGAAGGTAGCTGACAAGTGTAGTGGTGTTCCGTTAAACCCAAGACCTATTGAGATTACAGTTTAAATGAGAGAGTACATAAAATCTTTCAAATGTCATGAAAGACACTATGGCAGAGGAAAGAGTGTCCGTGGTTACCTTAATTCTTATCTTCCTATCAAAAGGTTGTGGCGAATATGGGAAGAGAAGGGGAAAACAAAAAGAATTGCCTTATTTTCCAAGTTTTTTAAGGTGTTTCAGAATAAATTTAATCTTAATATTGGAAGTCCGCAGACGGATGTGTGGTCATTTTGTGACCTGACTAAGAAACAAATAAAAATCTTGAGTGACCTAGCTGAGAAAGCTCGATTGATGACTCAATACAGGCTTCATAAGCTTAGAGCTACAAAGTTTTATGAAATCATGAAGAGAGAAGAAAGTAATGTAATTAGAGTTTCCTTTGACATAGAACAGAACCAACCACTGCCCAAATTAAGGGCAAGGGAAGTGTTTTACTCTAAACAGATCTGGGTATACAATTTAATGTTTATTCCTTCCAACACATCTATGTACACTTGGCCTAATGACCAAAGTGGAAAAGAATTTAGAGAAAAAACTTGAAAATGTACCAGAAAAATATTTAAGGTAATTTTCTGCGGTGGGTAACATAAAAATACAAATGTTATGATATTTTTACTGATCTAAGTTCAAAAATCTAGGACCTAACCTGAACGTGTGGAGCATTACTTTCCAATCAAGGGTTACAGCTATATGCCCCCTGACTGAGTATTTGAGCGATTTGAACAGTAGTTAAAAAGAAAAGATACTATAATAGTATATGAATAATGAATACTATCAAGTGTTTGCGATTGGTGTAACTATAAATGCTTTGGGTACTGATCGGGTGATCCCAAACTTTAAAGATGATGAAAAGAAGGCTCTAGTAAAAAAAAACTTCCTTTTAAAATGTGTGATCAATGTGCTTTTGTCTATTCAAACCAGCATGAAACTAATATGTTGTCTTCAGACAGCGTATCATAAAGCGTATTTTAATGAAGCTAGACACCAAAAAGGCTTCTAGCGCTGACGGAATACCTGCCATAGTTCTCAAAAACTGTGCAAGGGAACTAACACCAGTTTTCTGTAGACTTTTCAGCCGATACCTAAAAAAGGCAAGAAGACCTTGCCAAATAACTACAGACCAGTCGCACTGCTTTCAATAATATCAAAAGTCATGGAAAAGGTTATCAATCAGCATCTTCTAAAATATCTTGAACGAATCAATATTATTAGCGATCACCAATATGGCTGTCATAAACATAGATCAACAGGAGATCTTCTGACTTATGTAACACATGTTTGGAACAACGCAATTGAACACTTTGGAGATTCTCGAGCGGTTGCTCTTGGCATATCCAAGGCATTCGATCGTGTTTGGCACGATGGACTGTTGGCTAAGCTACGCTCTTGTGGTATGTCTCATGTTTCCTCAGAGAGCGTTTTTTACTAGTGGCGGTTGACGGATTTCTTTCTAACACCTTTACAATCAATGCCGGTGTGCCCCAAGGCTTCATACTGTCTCCTACTCTGTTTCTCATTTACATTAACGATCTGCTGGAAAAGACCGGGAACCCAATCTACAGCTTTGCAGACGACAGTACGCTTGTCTCTTCATTCACTTTGAAAGCTCGGACGTCGGCTGCTCAGGCGAATATCCGCAGACAGCAGGAGGTTTTTCAACTTAACAAAGACTGGAAGAAATTCTATCTTGGGGTGACAGTAACCAAGTGGAATTTAACGCTACAAAAACCCAGGCGGCAGTTTTTTCTAAAAAAGTTAACGTTGCTGAACCCGACATAGTTATGTCGGGGCTCTCCATTCCCCTAGCATCGTCATTCAATTTGTTGGGCGTTAGTTTGGGAGCAAATATGTTCTGGCATGAACATATTGCAGGCATAGCAAGGAGAGCTTCTCAAAAGTTGGGAATATTATTTCGAACCAGAAAGCTTTACACTCCACAACAACTGTTAATTCTTTACAAAGCTCATTCAGAGAAGAGCTGTTCGTCTGATTGGAGACCCGGAACTGACCGGCGGCCTTGATTCTCTGGAACATCGAAGAAAGGTTGGCGACTTGAGTCTGTTCTATAAGTATTTTCATGAAAAGTGTTCGAAGGATGCAGCCCGCTTAATTCCTCCTAAAGCGGAGCGTGTTAGAAATACACGTCGCGCTGGTGCTTCACATCCGTATGAGGTTCAGCTTGTTACTCCGCGTACAACGCTTTTCAAGCAGTCTTTTGTATGGAGAACATCATCCCTTTGCAATAATTTGCCCAGGGCTGTGTTTCCCGCGTCGAGTACAATTTACAGAGATGCAAGAACAACGTGAATCGCTTTTTCCGCACACATGCCGCTCCTGGAGCGCTTTAGGGACTTCCCTGCAGCACGTGTGCTAGAGCCATAAACAAAAATAAAAAAATTGACATTAAAAATACGTGGTTTTACTCTCATGGTGACTAAACCAACTAAACTATTGAAGGAAGCGTACAAAGTAGTTCCTATTTTGCCAGAAGTAAATCATATTAGTCAGAATAAACGGAAAGATCTGTAGAGATTTCTTAGGTTCATTACGCTCAGTGAAAATGTGAAATATTTTTTCCAAAAAGCTCTGTCAGGCAATGTAGAAGGAGATCACGATAACGATATTGTTGTATATGACGAAGGAGAGCCCTTTCTTTGAGCTAGTATTCTCTTTATTATTGCTTTGCCATTTTAAAAGATTTTTAAATTTTTTACTATGTCCTTTTTATATTAAATATTAAACTTGTTCTTAAAATCAATTTAATCCTGCTTATTCCTACCGCTATTATTAGATTTGGAGAGAAAACAAAGGCAAGACCTAATAGGTTACCATGATCATTTTCCAAAAAGCAGTAACTCAGTGACTTAGGCTATTTTGGAAAAAATTGCAATTCTAATATTTTAATAGAAAGCATACTATTGAACTCCGGATAAAAAAGTTCGGGAAAACACGTTAATAATGTTGTATTTTATATTTCTTACTTGACATCATCAAAATCAATATAAAATCTAAAAAATTCAGTTCCTGAAAAATTAGCTTTTTTGACTTAGGCGCTTTTGGAATCCACCTCTTTAACACGTAGGCTCTAAAATTCGACTTTATTCATTAATATAGTCTCCTTCAAGAGCAATATAATTAGTTTAACGCCTTTCTAACGTTTCTATTCCTTTCTTGTAGAAGGATTTGTCCTTGCCTTAAAAATAGGCCTTAGTTTTTTTTATGGGTCTAGCACACGTGCTGTAGGGAAGTGACATGTGTGCGGAAAAAAAGCGATTCACGTTGATTTTGAATCGCTGTAAATTGTATTCGGTGGGAAACACAGTCCTGGGCAAATTATTCCAAAGGGATGATGTTTTCCATATAAAAGACTGCTTGAAAAGCGTTATACGAGGTGTAACAAGCTGCACGTCATACGGATGTCAAGCATTAGCGCGACGTGTATTTCTAAAATGCACCGCTCTGGGAGAAATTAAGCGGGCTAAATTTTTCGAACACTTTCCATGAAAATACTTGTAGAATAGGCTCAAGTCGCCAACCGTTTCTCGATGTTCCAGCGAATCAGGGCCGCCGGTCAGTTCCGGGTCTCCAATCAGACGAACGACTCTTCTCTGAATAGAATCCAACAAATTCAATGTATGTTTGGGTGCGGAGCCCAAACATGGGAGCAGTATTCCATAGTTGGTCGAATTTGAGCTTTGTAAAGAATTAACAGTTGTGGAGTGTAAAGTCTTCTGGTTCGAAATAATATTCCCAACTTTTAAGAAGCTCTCCTTGCTATGCCTGCGACATATTTATGCCAGGACATATTTGCTCCCAAACAAATTGAGTGACGATATTAGAGGAATGGAGTGCCTCGCTATAACTATGCCGGGTTCCGCAACGTTAACTTTTTTAGAAAAAACTGCCGCCTGGGTTTTTGTAGCGTTAAATTCCACTTGGTTACTGTCACCTCAAGATAGAATTTCTTCCAGGTCTTTGTTAAGTTGAACGGCTTCCCGCTGTCTACGAATATTCGTCATTTAGGCGATAAAAAACTTGTTATTAGCTTTGAATAAATTTAACATTAATAATGGAAAAATATTTGTAGTTGTGGTCTTTCCTATTTTGAGATATAATTCTTAAGGAGGGTGTAACGATAGGATCTTTCTCAATACATCAAATACATCTTTAGTTTCGTTAGAATTAGACATATGTATATAATTGAATAAATGCAACGCAATAACAAAGGAACCAAATCTCTTTCCCGCGGGCATTTTTATGAGGTCTGCGAATAGGCGATAGTCGCTAGGGGCCAAATCTCGAGAATACGGTGGATGAGGAAGCAATTCGAACTTCATTTCATGCAATTTTACCATCGTAACCATTGACTTGTGACACGGTGCATTGTCTTGCTGAAAGAGCACTTTTTTCTTGTTCATTTGGGGCCGTTTCTTTACGATTTCTCCTTTAAACGCGTAGTCGATGAAAATTATTCCATGCGCATCCCAAAATACAGAGGCCAAATCCTTCCCAGTCGACTATTGTGTCTTTGGTCGTTTCGGGCGGCTTTCACCGGCTGCTGTCTAGTCAGCTGACTGTCGATTTGATTCCGGTGTGTAGTGGTGGATCCACGTTTCATCCATTCTCACATATCGCATGAAAAAATCCTTTCTATTGCGCTTAAACAGGTCCAAACAGCGCTCAGAATCATCAACACGTTGTTGTTTGTAAGCAAACGCGGTACCCATTTGAATAGATCTTTCTCATGTCCAAACGTTCATGCAAAATATGACCAACACGTTCTTTTGGTATCTTTAGGGTGTCAGCTATCTCACGCAATTTCACTTTATGGTCATCCAAAACAACCAACTTCATTTGGGCGTACAGAGCGTTCATCATCATTTGTATCCGTACAACCTCGTTCAAATTCACCATACCAATAAATGATGAGTAATTTTCCAGGGGCAGAGTCCCCGTAACACTTATCACGTCATTGTTTTGCTTGAACGTCATTTTTTCCCATTAAAAACAAGTGTTTAGCCAACACATGAAATTCGATTTTTTCCATTGTTTTGAAAATATCAAAAGTAGCGTCACTAAAACCACTGTAACTTGTAAATTAATCTTCGAAATGTCATGAAATTTTTGACACGTATCATTTGAAAGTCAGTACTTCCTAAATATCATATAGATTTTTTGAAAAGGGGCGACATCTATGTGTCAGATCAAAAACTTTTCAGCCTACTACGTGTTAATTATTAAAAATTAACACTGTTGTCAATTATACTACGTGGGAAAAGTTAATTAGTAATACCGTAGCCTAGAGACCTATGTTATTATTTCCTATAACATTAAAGAACTCAATGTAAATTTTAGACAACCACAATAGTGGGCAGCTGGGGCAACGCATGCATCCTTGTGTGAATAGTCACAGAGGCAGCAAGGACATCATGTAACATATAGTATATAAAGTTGTTAGATATACTAATAAAATAAAAAGTTCATACACCTTCTAGGGATTTTTAATTCCTAATGATTACCAGCCGTTTGAGGAAATAGTCTATGTAACATAATTCTTTACTTTATCTATATACTAACGTGTATATGAAGGAGGCATTTCAAATTATGCATACATATCTAGCGACATTATTCCAGTCTATTAATATATCTATCAATGGAGTATAAGAATAAGAAAAAAATTTAAAATAATTTTAGTGGTTATAGTAATGCAATTTTGGAAGGCATAAAAAATATAACATAAACCGGAAAACTTCTGGAGAACCAAATTCTTAATGAAAATAAGTTTATAAAAGAAGACAACGGAAAGCACCTTTTTTGAGGATTTTCGTAAAAAAAATAACTATCCTTGTTATATCGAAACATAACATTCTTTCTGCTGCATCAGAACAATTTTTCAGATTTATACTGAACAATCCCAATCATCTGGAAATAGAACCGGACAGACAACTATCTTTGGGGCGTGAACGAATATTTCAAGAAGCGGTCGTTCTTCTCTCTGCAAGAGTTAGAACTCTTGGAAATCAGAAAAAATGCTGTAATGTTCATTATGTGTGAAGAACATGTGATACGCTGTTACATATATTAAATACGGTTTTTTTGAGTTGATGAGGTGCAATTCGTTCTTAGATCTGGATCACTACATTTACTGTGAAATCTTCTGAATTCTAACAGCATAACTACATGGTCTATGTCGAAATTCAGTACCGAAAATTATGGACGGAAGGAAGGTCTATGTTTCTTATGAAAAGAAAGTGAGTACTCGTTTGAATATGCAGTCACTTTTCAAACCAGAATTTATTCAGAAATTGGCCGTAGTTCTCTTGCGGACAGTAAGAAGAAAGGTGGAAGAATAAGTGTAAGAGACTAAGACCGATATCATGTTGGTCCAGCAGGAGACGGTGAGAATGATTTTCCGTAACCGGTAGGTCGACCTGGGAAATCCACCTCTGGATGCATATGAGAGGGAGAGAATTCTGGCAGAGAATTTTAGTCGGATGTGGGGAGATATGGTGGCAATGACAGATGTGGCACCTTGGTGCAGATGGATATAACAACAAAACATCCTGCCGTATGGTAACAAACAAAAATTGTTCTATTGGTTAAGGCTATCCATTTGTCTAACTTGGCAGTTTCCCAAGCCAAGTATGCTTTAAAATATATAAAGAAATGGTATTCGTAAGTTTAGAATATTCTAAATTTTTAAAATATTTAAATTTATAGTTTAAACAAGCTTGTCATGATATTGCCAAAAATACCATTTGCAAGTTCTGAACGTATATTTTTAATTATTATAATTTTTCCAACAAAGACCTGTTCAGGTTAGTTCAGGTTGTGTATTAAGTAAAGTAAGATTGAGTATGTAGAACGACGCAAGATTGTATAAAAATTTAATTTAGGTGCTTCTGTCATGGAGAAACTGATGTATGTAAATGTTGGATTAGACGTCTTTAAATTTAATTTCTAACTTTATTCTGAGTTGTTCCCCTTTAGTTTAGTTATGAAGTTTAATCGTTCACAGCATTATAAGATATTATAATATAATTCCACCTTATTCGAGTAATAAATAAACTCTTCTAACTATGTATAAACCCTTCTAATATTATAAATCAGAATGGGTTTCCTGTAGTTGGACCCTTAACCTAGTAATTTTATAAACCAAAACACAAATACGTCTTTAATATTGCCTTCAGACAATTAATATTATTATTATATAAAGTTATATACAATGTTTCATCAAGGTAAAGTAAATAAAAGCTGTAAAAGGTTTTTTAATTAATTCAAACACGAAATGGTCATTTGTGTTTACTTTTGGAGGCAACATACAAAAAAGTGTCTTTCCTCTTTTTTAAGGTCTTAAGTTTACAGAATAATTTTCATTGCTGCCTGCCTGCTTTACAACGATAGGATAATGTCTCTTAATCTTTAGTATTTGTTATATACGAATTTTGACTAATTAATAAATGGCAATAAGAGTTTTTTTTTATTACTTCATACAAATATACAAAATATTTTGCACGCGTAAATATGCAGGATTTGTAAGCTTTGAAACATCCATCTACCATGGTGCGGCGCCGCCCGGTCAGAAAAATTTTGTTACTTGTCCTATAAATAATTGTCCGAAACTTGGATACTTAAATATATAATTTTTAAAAAAGACCATGTCAGCCTGTGATTTTCTAAGCAATTATAACAACCATTTTTTATGTAAAAAAGCATGACTACTAAAAAGGTACAATATAAAAATATAGTTGAATATTCGAAATTATTGAAGAAGGTGTGGCATACCGCACTTAACGTTTTTTTAAGGTATATTTTTTATGTTATATGTTTTTTTCCAATTCCTTTCATAACGCTAAACATATTTCTTAGTGATACAGTTTTGCGGTTCTCGGGTTAGTAAGGCTTGAACAACAGCATTTTTGACAATTAAACAGTCTCTAGTATAGTACAATTCTGTAGAGGCTAGATTTTCTCATTTTATTTTCTAATGCTTTAATCCAAGATATCAATGTGTGAATTTACTTTTGATTTAAGATATACTTATCAATTCAACTTCCTTTTAAAAAATATGCATGAAATATGAAAAATTGATTTAGTTTTCTCCAAAGTTGCACAATGTTGAGATCTGGTAGCATCAAAGGAAAAATACAAAAATATGTTCTATCGAAAACGATTAAAGGAAACTCTTAAAAAAGAATTAACAAATGAAACTGACAGAAATGAAGGAGATATTAAAAATAATTATACTTTTATTTTGTAAAGAGTCAGGTTAAAAAATTTTAAAGAATATATTATAAATAATGTGAGAGGTCAGTTACTTAAGGATATAAAATCTTTAAATAAGATGGTTTAAAGGGCAGCTGAGGTATCTAGAAAATAATTTAAAGTTAGTTCAAGTATGTAATATACCGTTGGACACATACATTTTTATATGAGAAATTTGTATAACTGTGAGAAGAAAAATGTAAATGTACAAACGATATGATTTAAAAAAATAATTGTTTAGTTTGTGATCGTTTTTGTTTTTAAATTATGCTTTTTTAGTAGTCATATAAATTCCATCACACACACACACACACACACACACATATATATATATATATATATATATATATATATATATATATATATATATATATACATATATATATATATATATATATATATATATATATATATATATATATATATATATATATATATATATATATATACATATATATATATATATATATATATATATATATATATATATATATATATACATATATATATATATATATATATATATATATATATATATATATATATATATATATATATATATATATATATATATAGGGTGTCCCAAAAGGTATGGTCAAAATGAAAGATCTAGTAGATTGGACCAAAATAAGGTCAGAAGTTCCTATAAAAATGTCTCCTATCTTCCCCCGTTAGGGAGCTACAGCTACCCAAATGGGGAGCCTGAAAATGGGTTTTCATTGAATATTTCAGACACCGTTAAAGATAAAAACGTGAAATTCAGGTTCTAAATTAAAGTTTATGTGCTGAATCGGAATTTTACCTTATAATCGTCGATAATTCAACCAGTGCGTCAAAACTAGGGGAGGGCGTGGTAAAAATAGACTTAAGTTTTTTTGCATTCTCGCGTTGGATCAGGGAAGTTTGAGACTTTTGGCGAAAAAAACGTACTCTTAGTTTAACACAATTAGACGCACCGATTCCAAGTTAAAATCGATAAAGAATTTCCATGTCAGAAAAATTATTACTAATACTAGTACCTAATATTATTACGGTTATTAGCAATACTTTTAATATTTTTAAATGACCATACGACTAAATAATAATTAAAGAAAACATAATCACCAAACGAAGCAAAAAACTTATTTTTATTTATCAAGGAAACAATCACAAAACACCGCTAAAAAAAATCGGAAATATTAATTTAAAGGAAAAATAAAATCCATGCGTAATTTCAACTAGGGAATATGTTCGATGTGGGCATCTTGTATAGTTATGCATTTCCTTAAGTTAGTGAGGAAAGCCATTTGAACTCTAAATAGCATGCCGGGATTATTCCTTATTTCAGCACAGTGAAAGAAAATTCTTTCTAACAGCTCTTCTCTAGTTTGTACAGGAGTAGAATTTTTTTTTTGTGGTCCAGCACACGTGTTGCAGGGAAGTCCCTAAAGCGCTCCAGGAGCGGTATGAGTGCGGAAAAAGCGATTCACGTTGTTCTTGAATCAACAAGATATTTAAGGTAGCTCCATAGGGATTTAGATCTGGTGATCGGGGTGGCCACGGCAATGGCCCACTGCGACCTATCCAACGATTGAGACACTGGTTATCTAAATATCCTCTAGTAATGTTGCTGAAATGTGGTGATGGACCGTCGTGCATTAACCATATATTTTTGCGAATATGTAAGGGAACTTCTTCTAATAAATTATTTAAAACATCTCGAAGAAATTGCAAATAATTTTTACCATTTAGCCGCCCGTCAATTACATATCATCCAATCAAATAATTCCCGATAATTCCCATCCAGACATTTATCAAAAATTTATGTTGGTTTTTAGTCTGAATTAACGCATGTGGGTTATCCTCAACCCATAAGTGAAAATTATAGGAGTTTATAACACCAGTCCTACAAAATCCCGATTCTACTGTAAAAAGCACTTTGTTTACAAATGTATTATGTTTTAGTTACTTTTGTAGAAACCAATTAGCGAATTCCACTCGTGCAGTATAATCATCGGGTAACATAAAATGAACTTTTTGAAATAGGTAGGGATGGAGTAAATGCTCTTGAAGTACCCTATGCACCAACGATTTGTAAGTATGAAGTGGTGCTGCCAATTTTATTACACTATTAGTTGGATCGTTTGTTATTAGCTCCAAAATATTTTCTTCCATTTCAGTGATACAAGCAGTTCTTGGACGACCTACTCCTCCAGGTTTTGGTATAAAACTACCTAAAAGATATCCAATAATAAGCGCACAATTTGAAAAAGCAAGACACAATAAACCTGATTCCCGCAGATTGCGTCAACTCGTTTAATAGTTCTGCGATCAGGCAAGTATCGATCAGGACATCGTTCTGGGTAAAGGCAAGCCGCTTTATTAGCGTTACCACAAATGTATATCCCCATACTCGACGAAAGTAAAATTTGGCATAATGAAATCGACCGCAATTTTTTGGACTTTCAGATTATGTGTTGACATTTGATTAATTATCGTTGCACCTGGCAGAAGCCAGGTAATTGTCTCTTTTTTCTGACATGGAAATTCTTTATCGATTTTAACTCGGAATTGATTCGTCTAATCGTGTTAAACTAAGAGTACCTTTTTTTTTCGCCAGAGATCTCAAGCTTCCATAATCCCAAGCGAAAATGCAATAAAAGATATTGCAAAAAAAAAAAAGTCTATTTTTGCCACGCTCTCCCCTACTTTTGACGCACCGGTTGAATGGTTGAAGGTAAAAGTCCGATTCAGCACATAAACTTTACTTTAGAACCTGAATTTCATGTTTTTATCTTTAACGGTTTTTGAAATATTCAATCTTCAGGCTGTTGATGTTAGATAGCGGAGACAATACAGTATATATCAGGAGGTTGCCATGCATTTGCAGAATCTGAGTATAGAGTTACTAAGATATTCCATCAACAATTATAGGAAAAACTGTAGCTTGCACAAGAGAAAAAATGCCGTATTGTAAACACGATCTGAAGTCAATTTTTGAAAATAACCACTTCAAGCTCTACCATGATCAAACTGTCCTAATAGACCAAACAGTCGCATACATCAGACAGGGTATTAGTGGATAATTTTTCAGGACACGCAACGTTGATCGACATTGCCATTTCAAACAATAACAATCTATGAGGGAAATGTAATGGTATAGTTGGCAAAAAAAGGAATTTGGAAGTACAAATAGAAAAACAATGGGAAATAAATGGGCATTAAAACGATTCTCATAATTCTGTCAACAACGGGTATTGTACCAAGGAGTCTCGTTCCAACCAAAACATTAAGCGTTTGGACTTCCGCGAACTGATGTTTAAAATTATGCAGAGGGTAGTGCTTTTGGCAATAGCACGAGTATTCAGAAATTTATGAGAAATGCACAACGTCACCTAAGGCTTGGTAACACTGAAAATTGCTCAAGCCTTATGCTATATAAGCATTTATAGGATAAGCTAAAGACACTCGGCGAAGAAGCGCAGAAGCAGTATGGTTAAAAGTAGATAAAGTAACAAGTTATAATAATAGAGAGTATAGCGAAGTATCTAATATAACTTATCTTACCACTTTCTGCCCACACCTCCAACCTGGTAAACACAACTGCGGTAACTAGAAACTGCTGATCAGAGGTCAAGTACCCAACCATGGTGAATAAGAGACAGCGAATGGTCAAATTCGAGAGGAAGAAATGCCATTAGGCCAATCATTCGATGAGATTAAGTTCCACGCACAAAGAGTCAAGACTATTATTATCAGGATGTCCAACGTGATGAGAGGCACAAAGGAACAAGTACGTTTGGCTATCTAAATCATACTATTCAGCGGCATGAACAAGGAAACGTAGTAGTGACAAATATTGAGCAGTAATTTCTGGTTGTTCTCATTAAAGCTGGTGAACCAGTAAAATGAATGATATGAAACAGTAAAGAAAATATTATTTTATAGGTTATTCGTTTGTTTAACAAAGTCATGAAACTTTGTGCAGATATCACGATATATAGACAAAGACTTCATGTTATTTTATTCTAAAACACCCAAATTTAAACCGTCTGAGGTAACAATAATTTTAGACCAATTAATTACTATTAGCTTGTGCAATCTACGGTTACAGCCGGTTCTGCATCAGATACGAGAGATATTTTAGTTAGGAAATCCCAATGCTCCCAATTTTGGTAGTTGGTTAATGAGTAATTAAATCGTATTAATACAGTAATTTTTAAAATAAATAAAAAAAAAACTGTTAAAATAACTAAAATAAACGCCCATCGTAATTTACCTTAAGCAGAATTAAAACTAAATTATTTAAAACCATCTACCAATGAATTTCACGTTTTACCCTTTTAAAAAGTGTAATTTCTATTGGAAAAGCGAGCTTCAAGCACTAGCCAAAGGGGAAAACAGGCCCTTGGAAAGTTGTATTTTCTGCTTGTATCAGCACTTATGTTCTTATTTTCCACTTGTGTCGAATTTTCTAGAAGGATTAAATCTACTATCGCCAACTTGCCAAGCAGTTAAGGAAGCTATAGATCACTTTTATGTAGTGTTGTACTTTCTATTCGGCGGAAAATGTCTTTATTGGCTATTAAAGGCTTATATCATGTTAGGAAAATATACCATAAAATTGACAAAGAAATGAAGCTTTTTAGAGGATTATAAATAAGTTCAATTTGATAGGAGTCTATAGTATACTTTATGACTACATAAATAGTCTAATAGCTAGCCGTATTGTTGCATATATATATATATATATATATATATATATATATATATATATATATATATATATATATATATATATATATATATATATATATATATATATATATATATATATATATATATATATATATATATATATATATATATATATATATATATATATATATATATATATATATATATATATATATATATATATATATATATATATATATATATATATATATATACAGAAGAATAAACAAACAAATAATACATTGGGAAGCAGTATCCGAAAGAGTACTCACAGTAGAACTGAAAAATGGCAAAGGAGAGATAATCACAGTGATAGTGGTATATGTGCCAGATGAAAATTAAAAGGCCGAACAAAAGGACAAATTTTGGGAAGAATTGAGTACAATAACGGGAGAAGTCAGAGGAAGGCTGTATATGGCCGTGGACTTTAATGCTATAGTAGGTAGAAAAAAACAATACAAAAACAACATCAATAGGATAATGGAGAAAGGATACTAGACTATTGCCAAATAACAAACACATTTACCAACATAGGGATATACATAAGTACACAAGGGTTCAACATACAAAACAAGAGAGGTCATAAACTATATACTAGTACAAAAGAACAAAAGAAAATATGTGAAAAACGTAAGAATAAGGAGAGGAGCCGAAATATCTAGTGATCATTACCTACTAGTAGTAATAATCAAGGAAAGTTTGCCAAAGGATGAAAACTCAACAGTAAGAAAATACAAATCAGTAAGGACATATAAACTAAGAAATGAAGAAATTATGATCAAATACCGACAAATAACTGATGAGAAATTGGAAAAAGGATACAGAAATATATATGCAAATTTGGAAGAAAAATGGAGCATCTTCAAGAATATAATCTTGGACGGGGCTACCAAAGTATGCAGACTGTACAACGCAAACAACAGTAAAATACCAACAGCTTGGTGGAATAGTAATATCCAAGAAGAAATTATTGCGAAGAAGAAAGAATGGAAAAAATATCTTAACACAAGAACACCAGACAATATGAACTATAAAAAGGAAAAAGGCAAATAGTTAAAGAGTTGGTAAGAGAAGCAAAAGAACAGTCATGGAGAGAATTCGGAGATAAAACGGAAGAAAATAGTAAAGAAAATCAAAAGCTATTCTACAGAGCTTTTAAATCATTCAGGAAGGCGCAACCTATAACCGAATTATATGTGAAAAACAAAAAATAAGAAATCCTAATAACAGAAAAAGCAATAATGGAAATATGGAAATAATTCTTTGAAGAAAGATAATACAAATTATGAAGAACTGGAACAATAAAATATGGAAGAAACAGAAAATAGGGAACAAATAGAATGGGAAGAGTTGGAGGAAGTTATAAGAAAATTAAAAAATGGGAAAGTCTTAGATAACGTCTGAAATGATTAAATACATGGAGAAGAAAGGGAAAACATTAGAAATAATTAATAACCACTATCCACTTCTGTTAAAAGCATCTTAATAAAGTAGCTTCTATAGAACATTTTAAAATTCCAGCTAATGCCTTGATCCAAGAGTTAGCAATGTAAGATAGTGTTTGATGGAAGAAAAATAGATTTGACATTATTCAATGCAATTTTTGAGTGAGATGTTGTATTAAAAATAACACAAAGAAAATATAATTTTATTTTATTTGTTTATAATTAAACAAATATTTAGGCAGTAAATATTTGTTTTATACTTTTATTATTAGATCTATATTAAGCTGATGATTTATTGGCTATTAGGTGGTTAAAATGCTATAACTATTATAAATTATTAACTAAGAAAAAACGTGAAAATACGTATTGGATCAGGGGCGTAATTAACTTAGTCTAGGTAAGGATTTTATTTTATTTTAAAAGCCATCACCGTACGCAAGTCCGACTTGTAGTTGGCCTTTTTTTTATCTTTGGGATGTTTTCAATGTGTTTATTAGGAATTTGATCCAGAGAGTATTACATAAAACTAGCTGCCTGAAACTCGTTTGCTACAACTAATTGCGACAAGTAATATTAAAGTCTATATACCTTAAAGGTTTTCGGATATACACATAAGCAACTTTATCCTACGGTGAGCTGCGTGTATTTAATGGCACCTACTGGAAATGTGGACTCTCTGGCACAATTACACTATTCAGTATATATCACCACTACACCAAACACTTTATTTTTGCGCTCGACGCGTATTTCGCTAACCCTATTAGCTTCATCAGGAGCGATGATGTAGTGGTGATATACAGTGCCATTCATAAAGTTTACATCATATGGGATACATTTTTATTATGAGAGTTTTTGAAAATTTAACTTCGAAATGTGTTAGTGCATGTTTTATGTTTAGGATTACACCCAAATAAAGT
The DNA here is from genome assembly GCA_019049505.1 of Pachyrhynchus sulphureomaculatus. Classification (NCBI taxonomy): domain Eukaryota; kingdom Metazoa; phylum Arthropoda; class Insecta; order Coleoptera; family Curculionidae; genus Pachyrhynchus; species Pachyrhynchus sulphureomaculatus. Next base: position 108,189,645 of record CM032454.1, on the reverse strand, counting down.
CATGACGTCACAAGCCTTGCCTGTCAAATTTGACATTAAAAATTTAATATTGGGAAAAACGGATTTTTTAAAAAAATATCGAAAAAAGTTATAAAGAAAAAAAATTGTATTTTAGTTTTACGTTTATATGCCAATTTTCAAAAAAATTTGACAAAATTCACTTTTTTTTAATTATGTTCCCCGAAAATGATAATCGAAAGTTTTTTCTTGTAAATTATATTACATACTTTTTTAGTGGTTAATGTTTTACTAAATGTTACGAAAAAAAATTAATTAGGATGAAAATTTATTTTTTTCAAAAAGTTTCAATTTAACATTATTATTATAAAAAATTAACGTTATTTACCAAATCAAAAAAAACGTTTTTAAGTTTCTAAGGTTCTTCTTTTTTTTTCAATGCACATAATAGTTCTGTTATAAATTTTATGACGAAAATTCGCATAGAACTCCGGCTTGATTTCATTTACAGACTGGGGGATAGTTTCTTTTAAATGTGCGATATTTTCAAAAGGTCTCTGAGCATAAACTAAATTTTCTAAATACCCTCACAAAAAAAAAGTCACAAGGCGTAAGATCGGGTGACCGCGGCGGCCAAGGTACTACCTACCAATCTACTTCCCAGAAAAGTTTTCGTCCAGCCAATTTCTAATTTCTAAGGTGCTGTGACTAGGTGCTCCATCTTGTTGGAAGTACATTTTCATTCTTTCCTCTAAACTAAAATCTTCTAGTTCATTGGAAATTTCGTTGTTTAGAAACTGTAAGTACCTAGCGGCTGTAAGATTTTCTCTAAAAAAAACGGGCCATTAATTCTGTTATTAAAAATACCACACCAAAAGTTAGTTTTAAAGAAATATTGATCTCTTGTATCTATTGTAAAATTTGGATTGCTATCCGCCCATTATCTACAATTTTGCGACGAGGCAACACCATTAGAATTAAAAGTACATTCATGACTGAACAAAATATACTTTGTAAATGACGGGTCTTCTTCAGTTTTACTTTGCAGCCAGAAAGAAAAATACATGCGCCTATCATAATCTTGTTCTTCGAGAGTGTGGACAAACTTTGGTTTATAAGGTTTAAACCTATTTTTCTTAAGCACTCTTTGAACTGAATTAAGATAAACCTACTTTGTGCCATATTTTGGCAATTGAAGTTCGGCGTTTCAATCACACTCTGCATAACTGTAAACTCAGCATCTTCATAAGTAACCCAATGTTCATGTTGCCGTTTAAAATTATTCTCCACACATCCAGTATTTTTAAAGTTGGTAAGAATTCTTCCTACTGTTGTATGCGTTATAACTTTTTCCGGATGTCGTTGGTTAAAAATGACGGCAGCTTCTCTTGAGTTTTGCAGTTATCTCTCACGATCAAAACTATTTCTATTTTATCTTGCTTAGTCAATTTAATTGGCATTTTTATTAAAGGCGAAAATTTAGAAAACTGTTATTATTACATTAATAATAGTGAACAAACTAATGTCAGTTTGATGTTTTATGTGACAAAGGAACAAAACCCAAAATCCATGGCAACTGCGACAAAGATACGTGAAAGCGTATCATATAATTTTTTTAACTTAATAGCAAAAGATGAATGTATATTCTTTTCATCGATATTGCGTTGCAAAACGTCGTAACAATTTTTAAAAATCTTGTTTTTGACCTTTTGAAAATATGTTAAAAAACATTTAGAATAAACTATCCCCATATATATACATATATATATATATATATATATATATATATATATATATATATATATATATATATATATATATATATATACGCCTCTCGCGTATATTAGCCCTTAGAAGTTGAGCTGTCATAAAAATTATGCAGCTTTGCACCAAGAATACATTGTTAAACTACGACTTTTTGACAGAACTCATTTTTCAGCTTAATTTTAAGGCCTAATTATTTTTTTTCTTAACATTTGGTGAAACATTAACTAATAAATAAGTACATAAGATATTTTATGTGGAAAAACAGTTGATTGTCATTTAGGGGAAAATAATTGAAAAAATTCAATTTCATCAAATCTTTTCAAACATTAGTACATAAATGTAAATCTGCAATACAATCATTTTTTCTTTATAACTTCTTTCAACATTTTCACTAAAAATACGATTTTTTTCACATTTTAAAATTTAAATGTCAAATTTGACAGGCAAGGCATGTGACGTCATGACCTAATTTGGGTGTAATCCTAAACATAAAACATGCACTAACATATTTCGAAGTTAATTTTTTAAAAACTCTAATAATAAAAATTTTTCCCATATGGTGCAAACTTTCTGAATGGCACTGTATATTGAGTAGTCTAATTGCTACTAGTAACATATTTTTTTTTTAGAATATTTTCCGAGGACACGTTATTCAATAACTTATTGCTATTAAATCACACGTAGAAAAGCATTTCGTTATTTTGTAGTTGTTTTGTGACTCTATAAAGGTGAAACAAACAGCGACAATGAGTTATTGCTGCTTATCGCTTGGAAGTTTCGAAGACCATAAGTATTAAACATTTTCAATACTGTAGATTTAATTTACCTGGATAATTAAAAATGTACCTTATAGAAATGATACAAAAATTGTAAAAATTAAAAGTCATGTATTTTAATTTTATTGTTGTATTTAAGCCATACTCTGAGACATTATGATGGTTTCTACACAAAAGAAGGGGGACAAACGTAATTAATCAAAAAAGTATAAAGAATTATTTAAATATTGATCGATGCCGATGAAAAATGGTATGAATGTTGAAGAAACGTCTACGAAATGAATAAAACAGTTAATCAATAAAAAAAAACAGTGCCATAACTTTAATCAAATCTGAATGGGATTCATATTATATTCATTTTATGTGAATTCTGCTTCCATACATTGTAAACATAGACATAGGAATATAGGGACGAAAGGTAATTGAGCGAGGTGACAGCAGTTGCGGGGTGGGCGGTGAGGTAAATGGTACCCACTTACTATTGGCTACTGCGACTCTGTTTTAAACAAATTTTGATTTTCGAAAAGTTAAAAATGGGAAAGTGTTCAGTCACTTCATGTCAAAATCGGACGAACCATCGCCACTGGAAGAAACAATCGAATATTAAAAAGGATCATAGAAAAATCACTTTTGAAGTATTTGCCATGTATAAAATATTTGTTATTAAATAACACTGGTCAACATGATTTTTGTTACACGTAAGCTAGAATGTGACCTACCTACCCCAATTAAAAACCCGCAAAAAATTTTATTCGATCATCCTCAGTTTTTTTTGTAATAGTGACAGTCACTTAAATTACGTTATAAGAGGATATCGTTGAGAAAATTGTTTTGAACTTAAGCCATGTTTGAAATAATAATTATTTTTTGTTTTCGTTTGAGTAATCTACGTTCAATAACATGCCGAGAACTTGTGTAAATAATCCTGATCGATTCTGTTACGTGTGTAGTGAATTAACATTCACTAGTCAGTGAAGAAATTTTACAGACTTGGTCAAGAAGTGTTATTTTGAATATTTCGGATTTCCAGTTTGCCACCAAGATAAATTGAGGGTTCCCCACATATGTGTGTGTTACTCTTTTGAAGGATGAGTTAACGGAACACGTCACATGAACTTCGCAATTCCAATGATATGGGCCGAACCAAGAGATCACAGATCAGACTGTTATTTTTGCTTGACTTAAGGGCTTCAGTAATAAAATTAAACAAGCAATCAAGTATCCAAACTTACCATCTGCAAGGAGACCGGTCTCCCACAGTGAAGTGATGCCTGCACCAACACCTCCACAAAGTGTACAATCAGATGAATCCAACTTGTCGTTGAGCTTACCTCCTACTCAAAAGGACATGAGAGATTACACTTACGAATCTAGCACTTCTTTTCCACCACATTTAATAACACAAGGTGATCTAAACCACTTGGTGCGTGATTTGAGTTTATCCAAAAAGCAAGCTGAAGTTTTATCATCTAGATTGAAAGGATGGAATTTACTTCAATCAGAAACGAGAATTTGCTATTTCCGCAATCGTGATGATGAGTTCAGAAGTTATTTCTCTCAGGAAGGTGACCTTGTTTACTGTAATGACATTAATTCTGGGTCCCTCAAAAATCTCACCAAATGGATATTTGGTAAGATTTGTGTTAGTTAGATAAGCACTGGCTATAACTATATATACTGTATAACATTTTTGGTCTAGCTACGTAAAACACATTTTTTTTTGTAAAATTCGACTTTATTCATAAATATAGTCTCCTTCAAGAGTGATACAATCAATCCAAAGCTTTTCTAACATTTCTAAACCTTTCTTGTTGAAGGATTTGTCTTTGCCTTCAAAACAGGCCTCAGTTTTAGCGACGACTTCTTCACTGGAGCCAAATCTCTTTCCCGCGGAAATTTTTTTTTACGTCTGCGAAATAGATAATAGTCGCTGGTGGCCAAATCTGGATAATAATAATAATTTAGCATACCAGTAAATGATGAGTGATTTTCCAGGGGTAGAGTTCCCATGACATTTATCAAGCCATTGCTTTGCTAAATGCTATTTTTTCCCATCAAAAAACAGTATTTAATCAACATACGAAATCAGATTTTTTCCATTGTTTTGAAAATATTAAAAGTAGCGTCAATAAAACCACTGTAACTTGTAAACTAATCATCCAAATCTCATGAAATGTTGACACGGATCGTTTAGAGGTTTGTACTTCCTAAAAATCATATGAATTTTTTGAAAAGGGTGACATCTATGTGTCAGACCAAAAACTTTTCAGCCTCCGTGTTATATATATACATATACATATATATATATATATATATATATATATATATATATATATATATATATATATATATATATATATATATATATATATATATATATATATATATATATATATATATATATATATATATATATATATATATATATATATAGTGGATTGATAAATGTGATAAATTTCTACGAAATGGCGGGAAATTATTTTAAGTGACTGTTGGTAAGCGTGATTATTGCGGCGGTGGTGTTCAAAATTGTTTGTTGGCAGCTATCGTAAATGACTGGTGTTATGCGTTTCATAGCAATGGATAAAGCCGGATATGATGCGATAATAAAATATTTTTATTTAAAAAAGTGGACTGCGACCCAGATAGAAAATGAACTGAAAGCAGTTCATGGAGACTGTGTACGAGCACTCAAGATCATTTATTACTGGATAAATGAATTTAAACGTATAATTAGGAACGTTCAGGAGGCCAGGATGCGGTTTCTTCTGAAGAACGGATCTATAAAATTCATTGTATCGTGATGGAAGATCGTCGCATTAAGTTTCGTGAGATTGCTACTAGCATAGGCATCTCATACGAACGGGTACATAATATCCTACATGAAGTCCTAAAACTGAAAAAGCTGAGTGTGCAATAGATGCCGCGGTTGTGTGTGTTTGGCGTCGTTTTGTGACTGTAGACGAAACGTGGATCCATCATTGCACTATGAAGACAAAATGATAGTCAAACAATGCGTTGCCGAAGATGAAAGTGCACCGAAAAAAGCGAAACCAGTTTTATCGGCAAGAAAAGTGATCGAGACTAATTTTTGGGACACATAGGGTATCATCATGAATGACTATTTGGAAAAAGGGCAAACATTGACTCATTTTTATTACTCAACGTTATTGGACCATCTCTATAGTAAGTTGAAGCAGAAGCGAGCAAAAGAGTGCTCTTTCATATATTTATTCATATATATGGGACGTGCCCAAAATTTAAAGCATCCAAAAAATCTCTGAAAGGTACCTATTTTTTCGTTCAAACATCTACCTTCAAATGCTGAGTCCTGTTTTTGAAGAAACAAGATGGCTGCTGAAAATGGCGGCTAGAATCAGTAAAACCAGGAATAGATAAGAAGGAAATTCAATTATTTAGCCTAGTTAAGACAGTTCAAAACAGCAAAATTGTAAATAATTTAACCTGGTCATATAGGTTAAAGGAAACAAATTTCTATTATGACATTTTCTATAAATATGAAACGGTTAGTTTGGAGAGGTTCAATTACATTTTAGTTATGTTTGTTAGTAGGGTTAAATAACAGTCTGGTTTTAAAATTTTGAAAGTTAGGTCTAGCTTGAATATCAAATAACTCATTTGAATTTAAGAAAAGAGGAAAAAGGAAAGAAGGAAAATTGCATATGGTGTGCTATTTAAGTGTTACTGATAATTTAGATATTCCAATTTATTGATTCTTTTTGTAACTTTAATCTAGGTTTGAGTTTATATGAAATACTTGTATTTGGGAGTTCAACGATGTACTGGTATTTTTAAAATATTTAAGACCATGGCATAAGGGATAAGGAGTCTGCCTTCTACGCCGGAGACCCGAGTTCGAATCTCGGCTTGGAAAATAATAATTAAAAAAAAAAAACGAAATTTACAATCTGACGGTCGCCTTTCTCGGGCAGGCAATAGTAAATCACTCGTAGTATCATGCCTAGTAAAACCCTCTTTTTTGGCTTTTCGGAATCGGTTTTAAACTGTAGGCCCCCTTTGTCTGTGGTACACTTAAAAGAGTATCAACCACAGGCAATGGTGAGAGGTTTTTTTGTTTATGGGTCTAGCACACGTGCTGCAGGGAAGTCCCTAAAGCGCTACAGGAGCGACACGTATGCGGAGCCAGCGATTCACGTTGTTTTTGAATCGCTGTAAATTGTACTCGGTGGGAAACGCAGTCCTGGGTAAATCATTCCAAAGGGATGATGTTCTCCATATAAAAGACAGCTTGAAAAGCATTGTACGAGGAGTAACAAGCTGACCCTCATACGGATGTAAACTATTAGCATGACGTGTACTTCTAACATGCACCGCTTTGGGATGAATTAAGCGAGCCACATCCTTCGAACACTTTCCATGAAAATACTTGTTGAATAAGCTCAAGTCGCCAACCGTTTTTCGATGTTCCAGCGAATCAAGGCCGCCGATCAGTTCCGGGTCTCCAATCAGACGAACAGCTCTTCTCTGAATAGAATCCAACAAATGCAGTGTATGTTTGGGAGCGGAGCCCCAAACATGGGAGCAGTATTCCATAGTTGGTCTAATTTGAGCTTTGTAAAGAATTAACAGTTGTGGAGTGAAAGCTTTCTGGTTCGAAATAATATTCCCAACTTTTGAGAAGCTCTCATTGCTATGCCTACAACATGTTCATGCCAGGACATATTTGCTCCCAAATAAACGCCCAACAAATTGAGTGACGATATTAGAGGAATGGAGTGCCCCGACATAACTATGTCGGGTTCAGCAACGTTAACTTTTTTAGAAAAAACTGCCGCCTGGGTTTTTGTAGCGTTAAATTGCACTTGGTTACTGTCACCGCAAGATAGGATTTCTTCCAGGTCTTTGTTAAGTTAAATGACTTCCTGCTATCTGCGAATATCCGTCTGAGTAGCCGATGTTCGAGCGTTCAAAGTGAATGAAGAGATAAGCGTACTGTCATCTGCAAAGCTGTATATTGGATTCTCGGTCTTTTCCAGCAGATCGTTAAAGTAAATGAGAAAGAGAGTAGGAGACAGTATGGAGCCTTGAGGTACACCAGCGTTGACAGTGAAGGTGTTAGAAAGAAATCCGTCTACTGCCACTCGTAAAGAACGCTCTCTGAGGAAACATGAGAGCCACAAACAGAACTTCTCAGACAACATAAGAGCGTAGCTTAGCCAACAGCCCATCGTGCCAGATACGGTCGAATGCCTTGGATATGTCAAGAGCAACCGCTCGAGATTCTCCAAAGTGTTCAATTGCATTGTTCCAGATGTGTGTTACATAAGTCAGAAGATCTCCTGTTGATCTATTTTTACGTAAGCCATATTGGTGATCGCTAATAATGTTGAATCCTTCAAGATATTTTAGAAGATGCTGATTGATAGCCTTTTCCATGACTTTCGATATTATTGAAAGCAGTGCGATTGGTCGGTAGTTATTTGGCAAGGTTGCCTACATTCGTGTCGTATATGGCACTTCAAGAGAAGGGATTTGAATATTGTCTCTATCTCTAAATCATGATAGATAATTGTTATTGGAGAAAATCTTGGATCGTTAAGGATGATTTTGGATTAATTGATGTTTTTAAAGTTCTGTCCTATCTATAGCGTACTAGGATGAAGCACCATATAGAAGGACAGATCTTATGAAGATTTCATATATGTTTATTTTAGTGTTGATATCAATTTTACTTTTAGAATTTAACGAAGAACAGATTGCTTGAATTTGAGAATTCATTTTGACGATGAATTTGTTTGTATCATTTTTCCAGTTTACACGTTTATCGAAATTTTTAAGCATTTGACTTTTGGTAAGGGCAGGCGAAGGATTTAACTACGGAAATACATCCTTTTTATTTAATTTTCCAGAACTTGAGTATTTTTATATTTTGTTGTTTTTGCTTGTTTGTAGTTTTTCTTACCACTATATATATATATATATATATATATATATATATATATATATATATATATATATATATATATATATTAGCTTGGATGTAACTGTTATGACTATACCATCCGTAATATGTCAAATTATCTCAATTAAAAAAATGTCTATTTTGATTCAAGTGTTTTTATTTAAATTTTGGCATGTCCGAAGTAAATAAATTAACGAGTGTTGATAAAGAGTCTGTCCTTGAGGGATACCTACTCTTGTCATTCTGTTATTTGAATTTAAATTATCGTTAGAACTTACAAATTCTCTATTTTCTAAATAATATGAGATAGCATTCGTACTTTGATTAATTTAACAAAATTTCCATTATGCCACATATCATCGAAGGCTGTGCTCACATTAAAGAAAATAATTCCTCTAATTGCTATTGTAATTATTTGTCATTTTTCCAGTCCAAGAACCAGAAAAATATGGTAACCGATAGTTCGGTTATTATATTTTTTCTGGCTTTCTGGGTTGTTTTTTTTTTGTATTTGATACGTACAAGTAAGATTTTCTACTATTTTTAGAAAATTTGCCGCATTATTTTGATTTAATAGTGACATTACATTTTGATTTCTGTCGTAGATAGAGGAAATCCAAGTAGTACCTTTTATGGAGATCTATTGTATCCTCTGAGGAGCAGATAGGTATTGTGTGAGTAAGATTGATAAAAGAATTTAATTTGAAATAGATTTCATTTTACATTCAGATTCAACTTACACAACAAATTTGTCATAACTTACTATTCAATTCTTCTAATATTAAATTAATTTCCTTTCATAATGGAACATCAACTCTTAAAGTGCATATATAAACTTATGTTCTTTTCTCTCTTTCAAAAAAATATATAAATAATATTTTTTTCTGCTTTTTAATTTAAATCATAATAATTTAAAATGGCTCTCTTGATTTTTAATTGTTATTATATGACTTTGTCGTTTTTTACTTGTTTCAAATATATTATGTTATAAGTATATTTCAAGGTTCTAGGTGAAATCTAAAAATCATGTTATTTTTCATTTCAGTTTTAAATATTCCCATCATATGAGTGTTTATACTTCCTTAATTTTATTTGAAAAATTTATATTACGTAGTGACTACAAACATCGAGAGACTTCATTCATAATGATCGGTTCAGCTTAGGTCACTGACCTAGAGCTAGCTCTAGTTCTTGACTAATATCACTTAAAAAGAAGGAAGTAAGAAATGTAGCAGTGGTTAAATTGTGTACGATTGCAGTATATGGGAATTGTCCCTAGTTTTTGAATGGTCTAATTTATATATTGTATGTTTAAATATCTACAATTAAACATATAAGGAGTTGATATTAGAAAAATGTTAAGGAATATACGTTTAGTATAAATTTCCTTTTAGGAAGATTACAATTAAAAATTGTCTCTTATTTTTTAAATCTTATTCCGAATACTATATTCATTCACCTGTTTTTGAGAAACTTCTCGATAACACAAAATAAGAGTATAAAATCTTCTACTTTTAATAATTTTTTAATTAATTATTTTTGCTTTCCTTGCTAAAGGAAAAAATCACATTTCGAAATTTTTACATTTCTTTATGTTTCATGGTGTTTAGATCACGAAAAATAGTCGCTTATTTTCATCATATATATATATATATATATATATATATATATATATATATATATATATATATATATATATATATGTACATACATATATATATATATATATATATATATATATATATATATATATGTATATATATATATATATATATATATATATATTATATATATATATATATATATATATATATAGCTAACTCGCGGCAGCAGCAGCAAAATCACAGTATCAAGTAGCAGCAGCAGCCGGAGCACTTGAGGATGCCAAATGAGATTTTGGCGAAACGTCGTGCAAATTGATTGTTAGACGAACGTATTGAAAACATTTCATCATCCGTGAAAACCTCTATTGAAACGTATATGTATATATATATATATATATATATATATATATATATATATATATATATATATATATATGTATATATGTATATATATATATATATATATATATATATATATATATATATATATATATATATATATATATAAGTTATATAGTTCGCGGTTGGTTCTAGGTGAAATATCTTAAATTTACACTTTTGAAATAAAATACAGTATATTTGTTTCACTGAATTTATTTAGATCACTCTGACACGTATTTTGGCCTCGCTACCATTTTCGAAGAGGTTTACAATAAGACTAAACTTTAGTTCTAAAAGATATTACATTTGGATGGTTAATTGGTACTAAATTTAAATTAAGAGGTAATAAAACTGGGTGATTACAGGTAGTCTATCTTAACACGGCGTCTAATATGATGGTATTTCTAAGTTCTCTTTGGGTGTTCGTTATTTTTATATTATATTTAATGGCTTCTTTATGATAAGAATTTCTAAATAATCCATATGTTTTTCTTTTTGAGCACTATATAGCAACTTCACCTTTTCGTTATTAAAAAGGTGATTATTGTCTATGCAGTGTTCAGCCAAGCCTGTTAGTTTTTGTTTATTTGAAATAGTGTCCTTTTAATCTTTGTTGCAGGCTCCGTCCCATTTGTCCCACATAGACAGCGTCAGAGTCATCACAATTAAGTTCATATATACCCGATTTTCCATATTTGCTAGATCTAAACTATCAGGCTATATTGTTTTTTTATTAGTACTGCTTTCGTGTTTTACTTCTGGTGTGTAAAATTGTTTAAGCATATTTTTATGTTTTTGTTTTTTTTTCCTGTTTATCTACAAATATTGAATTATATAAATTGTTTTTGGCCATTCTTTTGATTATATTCAGTTCTTTTAGATAATTGTCCGTACTTAGTGGAATGTTAGTTAATCTGTGTATGAGACTGTGGAAGGTTGACATTTTGATCTACCAAGATTGATTTGATTTAACATGTAAAATGGTGTCTGTTGTAGTTGGTTTACGGAAAATATCAAACTCTATTTTGTTCTCTACATTTTTAATTCTAAAAAACTGAGTGATTTGTCTACGTTAATTTCTATTGTGAATTGAATGTTATAATTGAAGTTAATAAGAACTATGACAATTGTCTATCGGTTTCTTTCCAAATGCAGAGAATATCATCAACATATCTTGCCCAAAAGTGGACATGTCTGGTTAGTTTTCTATAGTTTCATTTGAAAAGAGGTTTTTTTTTTTCGAAGATAGCCATGAATGCTTCCTCTAGAAGGGGGCTCAGAGGGCCACTGTTTTGTTTATATGTTTTACTGTTAAATCTAAAGTAATTTTGTTTTAGACAGATATCTAGAATTTTGATTAAAATATAAAAAATAAACTTTGTTAGGATTAGACAGATCACTATTATTTATAAGGGATTTTAGTATCAGTTTTCCCTCTGTTATGAGAATTGATGTGAAAAGGCTTTTTACATCAAATTATATAAACTTACAGTTCATGAGTAAATTAATCGTGTTCTTGCTGAATAAGGTGAAACGTAGTTTATGATGTTAGGTAGATCGGCAAACAGTTGCTTACATAGTTGGTCGTTTATATATGATAAAATTGGTCTCATTGGTATGTTTTTTTTTGTGAAGTTTCGGCATACCATACATAATAGGGGCTCTAGGGTTCATTACTTGTAATGTTTTTGAGTTCTCGGTTCGAAATATAACATATGTTTGGATTTCTTTATTTATAGTTTAATGAAATGAGATTGTGGGGTCCGATTTTATCTCTATGAATTCGTCAGAATTAATTATATTTTGCATTTCATTTTTGTATTCCGTTTCATTCATTATGGTGAGAGTATTACCTTTGTCTACTTTAATCACAATTAAATTGTTAGTTGCTATTTTTGATTGGATCTGTTTAGTAACTTTATTCTCTCGTTTATCGTTAGTAAGAAAGTTTATGTTGTTAAATGTTTGGGCAATTATGTCTGTAAGGTTTTTTTGTGTAAAATTAGTTCTGTTTTAATTGCTAGTAGCTCTATGTCTTCGGCGTTAGTAATATTTGGACAATATTTGAGACCTTCTTCTAATATTTCTAATTCTGATTTTTCAAAGGTAACACTGGTAAGATTAGCTACTCTTCTATAAAATGGACAAGAGTCAATGATATGGTAGGGTTTTGTAAAAGTGTGATTATTCTGTCTTAGCTTACATGTTTTCTCGAGTTGAGTTAGGTATTGATTGTGGACTTCTTCTCTAATTTTTCTATCGGTTGTTTGAAAGTCATCATAGTTTGGTTACCTAGTTCTTCATGAATTAATTTTAAATGTAGTTGTAAATTATTTCGGTTACGGTACAATTTGTGAATTTCGTCATTTATCTATTTGTGGATGGCTGCTTCGCTTGCTTTCCTTGCTCACTAGATTGATTGTGGGACGAAATCGTCATAAATTTAAGCTGTATTCGACACTGTATTGAACCACAGATAATTAGAAAATTTATAGAGTTTGCGGTCCGTTCTAGATGAAATATCTTAATATTTACAATTCTGTAATAAAATACAGTATATATTTTTAACTGAATTTATTCAAATCACTCTGACACGCGTGTCGGTCTCGCGACCATTTTCGAAGAGGTTTACAGTAAGACTAAACTTAAGTTCTGGATGGTTAATTGGTACCAAATTTAAATTAAGAAGTAATAAAATTGGGTTAATTACAGGTAATCTTAACACTTAACACGCTAATTACAGGTAGTCTCTCTTAACACGGTGTCTAATTTGAGATCAACCAAACTCGTCTATGATGACTTCTAAGCAACCGATAGGAAATTAGAGAAGAAGTCCAGGAAGAAATCCACAAACAATACCTCACTCAACTCGAGAAAATACGTAAGCTAAGACAGAATAATCATTCCAACACTTTTACAGAACCCCACCATAACATCGACTCTTTTCCAGTTTATAAGTAGTCTTAGTAATGTTACGTTTGATAAATCAGAATTAGTAAACAACACATCATTTAACAACATAAACTTTCTTACTAACGATAAACGAGAGAATAAGGTTATTAAACAGATCCAATCAAAAATAGCAACTAACAATTTAATTGTGAGTTAAACGGACTTACTTTCACCATAATGAATGAAACGGAATACAAAAATAAGATGCAAAATATAATTGATTCATTCAAACTCATCTCATAAAATTATAAATAAAGAAATCCAAATATATGTTATATTTCCAACTGCGAACCCAAGTTACAAGTAATGAAACCTACAGCCCCTGTTATGTATTGTATGCCGAAAGTTCACAAAGAAAACATACCAATAAGACCAGTTGTATCGTTTATAAACGCCCCGTGTTATAAACTAGGTAAGCAAATCACTGCCAATCTACCTAACATCATAAACTACGTTTCAGTTTATTCAGTTTAAAATTCGTTGGAATTAGTTAGAAAATTAAACACGATTAATTTACTCATGAACTGTAAGTTTATATCATTTGATGTAAAAAGCCTTTTCATATCAATTCTAATAACAGAGGTAAAACTGATACTAATACACTTATAAATAATAGTGGTCTGTTTAATCCTAACAAATTACTTTAAATTTAACAGTAAAACATATAAACAAAACAGTGGCCTACCAATGGGCAGCCCTCTGAGCCCCCTTCTAGAATAGAACTTGAAATAAACAAATTATTTAGTTTTTCAGAATTAAAAATTTCAAATGTAGAGAACAAAATAGAGTTTAAGCTTTTCCGTAAATCAGCTGCAACAGACCCCATTATACATGCTAAATTAAATTAATCTTGGCAGACCAAAATGTCAACCTTCCACAGTCTCACACACAGCTTAACTAGCATTCCACTAAGTACGGACAATTATCTAAAAGAACTGAACATAATCAAAAGAATAACCAAAAACAATGGATATAATCCAATTATTATAGATAAACTGGAAAAAAACATAAAAATATATTTAATCTTACACACCAGACGTAAAACACGAAAGCAGAAAATGATTTGTTATCAACTATGTTGATGGTATTGGTAACAAAATCAACAATAGCCTTAATGAATTAGAAATAAACTGTATAAATGTTAATAAAAACAATATTGCCCGATATCTAGTTAATAACAAAGAAAGATCTAACAAATATGGAAAATTGGGTACATATCAACTTAATTCTGATGACTGCGACGCTCTCTATGTGGGACAAACGGGACGGGGCCTACAATAAAGATTAAAACAACTTTATTTTAAATAAACAAAAACTAACAGGCTTTGTTGAATACTGCATAGACAATTATTACCTTTTAAATAACGAAAAGGTGAAGTTGCTATACAGTGCTCAAAAAGGAAAACACATGGATTATTTAGAAATTCTTAGCAAAAAAGGCCATTAAAAATAATATAAAAATAACGAAGACCCAAATAGAATTTGGAAATACCCCCATATTAGACGCCGTGTTTAAATAGACTACCTATAATTAACCCAATTTTATTAACTCTTAATTTAAATTTAGTACCAATTAACAATCTAAATGTAATATCTTTTAGAACTTAAGTTTAGTCTTATTGTACACCTCTTCGAAAATGGTCGCGAGATTGAAACACACGTAAGAGTGATCTGATATATATATATATATATATATATATATATATATATATATATATATATATATATATATAAATTTGAAATATATATATATATATATATATATATATATATATATATATATATATATATTCAAATTTGAAATCGATATATATATATATATATATATATATATATATATATATATATATATATATATATATATATATATATATATATATATATATATATATATATATATATATTATATATATATATCGATTTCAAATTTGGAGCATATACTTGACTGATGGCAGTATCGATACAGAGATAATAAGAGGGTGAACGCGGTATTGGTCTAGAATTTTGTAAATCATTATGTAAATTTTTCTTGGTTTGTCTTTTAAACATAATATTCATTGTCGAAATGTAAGAGGCTAAAAGAATGATTAAAATATATCGTTATTACACGCACTCTTCATGGCCCTCGAAGACGAGAACTCTTAAAAATTGTGTTTCCCCTATTTTCAAAGTTCTTGGTGTCACAAAATCTGAACGTATTTTTAGTTAATCAAACATGTAAGTTTAGGTAAGGGAGAATGTTAGGGGCGTTGCCTCGAACATATAGTATCATAAGTCCTATTCAAAGTTCTTGAAGTGAAGTACTTTGGAAATTGTGATATTTTTTCAATATTTTTAATTTATCAAACATGTAAGGGATTAATAAGAGAGTTTTAGAAGCATTGCTTGGTATATATCATAGTATACTTTTTCAGGATTCTTGAAGTGGAGGAATCTAAAAATTGCATTCCTTTTTATTATTTTAATCAGTCATATATGAAAGATATTAATGAGATAGGAGCAGATATTAGATGGGTTGCTTCGTATCTTCTCGTACGTATTTTTTAGAGTTTTTTGAGTTACGGAGTCTGAAAATTGTGTCATTTTCTAATATTTTCGATTTGAGTTGTAAATATTTAAACACTCTTGCTGTTCTCAACTTTTTTTGTATTGTTTGGATGGTGGAAAGTCAAATTCCATATGTATTTTAGAACTAAATCTTACAAGGAAAGTGCTGAGTATGTCAATTAACTGATTGTTTTTTTCAGTTTCGTCAATAATTACATATACTAAAAATTAATACTAAGTTTTCTATCACTAGTAAAACTTTACGTAGTTATATGTAAAATTTTGATCATTTTATGATTTTCAGTTCAATTTGTTGGAAAATACTCTATTACCTTAAATTTAAAGTCGCGACAGAATAATTTCATTGCCATAACTTACTGCATTCTTCTAAAAAGAACATAAATTCCCATTTATAATATTTATTTTCTTCTCTGTAATTATTTGTTATTGTTTAACTTTCCAGGGTAAAAATAAAATTGATGAAAGGAAGCTATTGTTACCACTAGTTTGCCTTTAACAGAAGTCCAGATTTTGACAAAACTTTTCTCTTATTTAAGTACTTTTAGCCCCAACAAGTTGTTCCTTTGTAAGAAAACGCTTGAATGGGTAAATGGATTATAAACTTTCGAGAGGCATTAACTAAATGTGACTAAAATCCTCACCTTCTCGTTGGGTAAGAGCATATTAACTAGAGAAATATAGAGGAAAATCTTATACAAGCAATTTACGTAGTATATCTTTTTCTTTCTTTTTCTAATTATGTTGTAAATTTGATTTTAATTTCAGTTTTTTCACCGTCATTGTTTTATTTCTTAATTGACAAATAAACATATGCTTTTTAAAAGTAATCTACAAGAACGTCGCACTTGCAATTTGCATAGATTTAAGCGAAATAG
Source organism: Pachyrhynchus sulphureomaculatus (assembly GCA_019049505.1). NCBI lineage: Eukaryota > Metazoa > Arthropoda > Insecta > Coleoptera > Curculionidae > Pachyrhynchus > Pachyrhynchus sulphureomaculatus. The sequence continues at coordinate 108,172,820 of CM032454.1, read as the reverse complement.
TGGAGGCAAATACCGCAAAATTTTCGTGACGTTTGGAAATTTTTGGGGACAGCTTGGTAATCGATTTAATTATTTTGAAACAATGTCAACATAATGTAAACGAGCTTTCTTAGCCTGTTTTTGACTGCTTTTTTTCTATTTTAGTGCATTTTTCACATTTCGGCTTACTATTTCTTAAATATCTCAGCTTGTTGTTACGCGACAAAAAGAATTCATTTTACTCCATAAAATTGCCTAAAAAACTGCGTAAATTACATTAAAAAATATTAAGTACATAACCAAAAAAAAGTATTTAGTACGGCAAATTGAAAAAGGTTTTTTACGGGTAACTTCCGTTCAATTCGATATTACGGTTTGAAATTATAGAAAAATAGAGCTTTTATATTAACAAAAAAGTGTGCCAAATTTTATTAAAAAATATGAAGAGGATTGATGAAAATTCGCATTTTAGATGGATTTTTCTTGTGGGCAAAAAGTCGTTTTTAAATATGCGAAATTTTATGGGTTTCAAGATGGTTAGAAGGAAGACACTTCACATTCTACGATCGATTTTCAAGGAAAAACACCAACTATTTCCGTTGTGTAGTCAAGGATGCTCGATATTATCTTCAAGAGAGCGTATCATAAAACATATTTTAATGAAGCAAGACACCAAAAAAGCTTCGTGTTCTATAGCGTATGTGCTTGAGCTTGTTTTCTGCTATATTCAAAATCCTCCGATTAATTATCTGAATCGAATTCATACTGGTACGGGTATAAGAGGTTGTTCGTGCAAAAATCTTGAACTTCGATATACTAGTTTATGCACGTGTGCGAATTGTGAAGATACTGCAGAATTATCCTCGCAAGATCTAGATGAAAATGCGCTCATTGAAGATTATGATAAGTTGACACACGAATTTACAGATCATTTTTCCGATGACTCATCTTTATTCATTTTCTATAGAGGATAGTGAGTTGGATCTTTTATATTCGTGCCAGGATGAATCCCATTCAGATAATCAATCGGATTATTTTGAATATAGTAGAAAACAAGCTCCAGCATATACGCTATAGAATACGAATGATTTTTTAAAATTATTAATATTGTATCTGTGATAATTTCAGTAAATGTATTAATGGTTTGTGTTATTTAAATCATAATTTTATTATAAAATAGGTAATATTTGAATATTTGTCACCACTGTGATAAAACCAATGCAAGTTATTGTTTTGATATTTCTGAATAAGAGTAAATTATTATCACCATTATTATAGTATAATATCCCTTTGGAATAATTTGCCTAGGACTGTGTTTTCCCAGCTTGTCGCTCTTGTAGTGGTTTAGAGACCTCCCTGCAGCACGTGTGCTAGACCCATAAAAAAAAAAAAAACTGCTAACCATATTCCCTAAACATTTTTAACTGTAAACCCATCATCTTTATGAGCAACTATTGAATAAAAATATAGGAATAAAATCTGACCAAATGGTGTACTTACACCTGAAAGAAAACTGGATTATTTGTTCTTGACTTATACTCAAACATATATAAACACGTACATACATACGTACACAGGCGTACCCTATATATAGAGATGAAAACATTTTAAAAAAGTATACCCGATGAACAAGAGTTTACAGAAAACATAATTCATGAATCTTAGATTATACCAGAAGCTAAAATAAGGTATTCTAATATGTCCTGTCTAAATGATTTAATATTTCAAAGTTGAAAAAAAAATTTTTTTGAGGTATTTTAAATGTGGCTGAAATAATACTTATCATTTAGAGTACCATACCAATGATCTATGATGGTACCAGAAGGTATTCAAATGAGAGACCTAAATCTGATATTTATTCAGTTTTTACTGGTTTCCTTGATCAATTCAATAGGTACTTCTCCATTTACCTTAAGTTTCTATATCCTTAAGCAAGGAAGATGAAAAGACCAAACCAAAAATTGTGCATTTATTCACCCCACTTTTTCATGTTATATTTAAGATAAAATATTGAATGGAAATAAAGAGAATGAACCAGACCTTCTATAGAGCATAAGCGAAAAAAATTGAATGTTTCGTAACGAAAGCAATTGAAAAATAAGATAGTTTTTTGTGGTATTCTTTATTTTTCCTTCTAGCCATCTTGAAGAGCATAAAATTTCGCATATTTAGAAAAAAGCTTCCTAGGACCTTTTCCCCACAAGAAAAATCCGTTATAAGATTTGGACTAAAATGCGAATTTTGACCTATCCTCTTAATGCTTTTTAATAAAATTTGGCACACTTTTTTGTTAATATAAAAGCTATATTTTTCTATAATTCGAAGCCATAATATCGAATTGAATGGAAGTTATCTGTAAAAAACTTTTTTTTAGGTCATGTACTTAATATTTTTTAATGTAATCTGCCCAGTTTTTTAGGCAATTTTATGACGGCGAATTTTTTTTTCGCATAACAACAAACACAAGCTGAGATATTTAAGAAAGCGTTAAAATGTGAAAAAAATGCAATAAAACAGAAGAAAAGTAGCCTTGCTGTCAAAATTAGGCTGAGAAACTCGTTTACATTATGTTGATGCTGTTTCCAAGTAGTTAAATCGATTTACAAGCTGTACCCAAAAATTTCCAAAAATCAAGAAAATTTCACGGCATTGGCCTCCACTAAAACACAACAAGAAGCAGGTCTATTTATTTGTATGTATGGCAATTAAGGAGGCGGCGAGGTAGGTATAGTATAAATTTGCCTTGTATTGTGTGTGACCTGATCGATAGCTTCTTGCGAAAAGGGCAATTTAGTTTCGTTTCAGCGAACTTTAAAGTAGATGAGCTGCAACAATTCCTCAATAGATTAAGTCTTTCGATTTTTCAGAAACATTTGTGATTAAAATGTAAAATAATAATTCCGTAGAAAAAATATGTTTTTATTAGATGTCATTATCACTCTTGTCACAACGTATATTAGAATAACTAGTATTGATTAATTTTTTAATTATTACCACATCTGGCTCATCTGTCACAATGATGGCGTCATTTTACATTAAAAAGGAGAAAACTGGCCGCCGTAAAAAGTCTATTTATATAGGCAACTCGGAACTAACATAACAATGCAACCGTTCTTACCCGTTAGTACTTGGCATTCCATTATACGAGGATGGGTTGATAAGTCTTGTAAATCTCTACCAAATAGCGGGAAATTTTGTTAAGAGGTGTGATTGTTGGTAAGTGTGATGCTTGTAATAGTTGCGTTCAAAGTTTCAAAGGGATGCAACGCGCAGTTATTTGTTGGCAGCGATCGTAAGTGATCGGTGTAACATGTTTTGTAGCAAGTGGATAAACCCGAGTATCGTGCAATGATAAAAAAGCTATGCTATTTAAAAAAGTGGACGGCAGCCCAGATAGAAAATGAGAGAGAAGGAAATTCATGACACCACTACGAAATACCCTTTATTACTGGATAAATGAATTTAAACGTGGTCCTACGAGTACTGCAGATGCTACACTTTCATCAGCCTTGGTTGCGGTTTCTTCTGAAGAAATGGTCGTTAAAATTTATGGTATCGTGACGGAAGATTGTCGCATCAAACTTCGTTGCTAAGATGGTAGATATCTCATATCAACGAATACATAATATCCAGCATGAAATTCTAAAAATAAATAAGCTGAGTGCGCAACGGCTGCCAAGTTTATTGACTCCAGATTAAAAACGCACCAGGACGGACATTCCAAAATCGTGTATGGGAAAGTTACAGCGCATTTCGACGATCGGGCGTCGATTTGTAGACAGTGTTTCGGAAGGGCAAATTCAGAGATGGTATTAAATCTTGGTTTGATCTCAACTTTCTTGGTGTTAATATTGAGCAGAAGCAACAAGATAGTAGTACTGCCCTTCTTCCTGACTGGTGTTGGCCAGCCCTTGGTGGATGGTGCGCACCAGCTCATAATTCATGAGACTGTATGTGATATGTCAACCTGCTTTTGTGAACCTCTGAAGAGGAAAGTCACAACCAAATATCTGGGTATTGTGGTGGATAGGCATCTGTGGGGGGGAACACCACATCTCTTACTTGTGATACAGAATAAGAAAATTAATATACAAATTCGTTCAGTTGAGGTCGGTTCTTCCCCTGGACCAACTGAGAGTGGTGTTTACTTGTGCTGATCCAGCATTATATATATATATATATATATATATATATATATATATATATATATATATATATATATATATATACACGTAGGCTGAAAAGTTTCCATCCATATGATCATCAGTATCAGTATCAACCTTCAAACGATACGTGTTAAAATTTTATGACAGATTAGTTTACAAGTTGCAGTTGTTTTAGTGACGATATTTTTGATATTTTCAAAACAATAGAAAAAAATCCAATTTTGAATTGTTGTGGCTGTTACTTGATGGAAATTCATAACGAATGTAATGAAAGACTTATTTTTGTCAAATTTCTACTTTATTTAGTTTCACTGAAACTGTATGACAAACATTTTGTATCAGACGAAGCTATAGTATAGCGAAACGCGTCATACAGTTTCAGTGAAACTTAATAAAGTGGAAATTTGACAAAAAAAAGTCTTTCATTACAAAAATCCAATTTCTTGTGTTGATTAAACACTGTTTTTTGATCGGAAAAAATACCGTTCAAGCAAAGCAATGGCTTGATAAGTGTTACGGGGGACTCTGCCACTGGAAAATTACTCATCATTTACTGGTATGCTGAATTTAAACGCGATCGTACAGATACAAATTATGCTGAATGCTCTGGACGCCCAAATGAGGTGGTTACACCGGAAAACATAAAAAATCCATAAAATTGTTGACCGTAAAGTGAAATTGCGTAAGATAACTGACACCCTAAAGATATCAAAGGAACGTGTTGGTTATATTTTGCATGAACATTTAGGCATGAGAAAGATCTTTTCGAAATGGGTATCGTGTCTGTTCACAGTTGACCAAAAACAACAAAGTATTGATAATTCTGAGGGCTGTTTGGACCTGTTTAAGCACAGTAAAAAAGATTTTTTTCATGCGATATGTGACAATGGATGCATGGATCCACCACTACAAACTGAAATCGAGTGGACAGCATCCTCTGTATTTTGGGATGCGCAAGGAATAATTTTCATCGATTATGCTGAGAAGGGAAAAAAACCATCAATAGCCAATATTATAAAGTTATTGGTTCGTTTGAAGGCAGAAATCGCATATATATATATATATATATATATATATATATATATATATATATATATATATATATATATATATATATATAATCTAAATTCAGTTGATTGCAGAGATATCTAGTTATTATTTGCCGATATAGTATAGTCGATGTTACCCTTGCCATTTTTTTGAGTCCGTTCCAAGTCTACAACTATCTAGTAGATCGGGGAAAATAAACTATATAATGCTTATGTTATCAATTTAACTAAAATATGCAATAAACCTAGCAAAATGGTAACAAGTATTCGCTATAAAACCAAGCTGAGTTAGTAAAATTAATGTACTTAATACACCAACAAAATAAGGAATTGAGAGAAAGTAGCTTTAGTTTTTAAGAGCGGTTGCCTTAAAGGTCACCAAAAACATTGATCACCGAATAAACGTGCTTAGTTCGCTCTTACGCTAGTTCCCATCTCTGAATGTTGATGTATTCTGAATATGAGCATACCCTTAGTTCTCTGAATTTCAAACCAACCATACCTAAATAGAAAATAGCGTAACCCAGGGTAAATTAATAAAAATGAAGTACTAGTCCCAGGTATAAATACAGTAGGCTCAAACTAACGAAACATCTCAAGTAGCTCAACTTTCAATATCATATACGGATACAATATTAATATGGCGATACCCCTTGATATAAAAATATCTTATAATGTGGTCAGTACTCGTTCAAAAAGCTCGAGTATTTTTATTTGTATTTACTATAGTACCAGTGGCTTAAACAAGGAGAGACAGGAGTATATGCCTCCCCTATAGATTTAAAAATAGTGCCCTCTTAGAAACAGGTCCTTTTTTTATTCAGGGCAGTTTTTAAAGTTTCATTGTATGTGCTTATTTTTTGTGAAAAATCTATATGTCGGTGATCCATTTTTGAATAAAGTTAAAGCTTTAAAATTTCCACTATAGGGAAAGGTTCTCTTTTATGAAAAAAATTCATTGTAGTAGAGGGTTATTTTGGGAAAAATCTTTATCTTCTTGTCGTCGATTTTTAGTCGGATTTAGGTTTATTATGAAGTTCCTTTATACGAAAGAGATTTTTTTTAAAAAGCCGCTTCCGTCGGTCATCGATTTGCAGTGTCTTGCGTTAGTAACAGTCGAAGCGAGTTTTAGTGAAAGAAAGAATTTTCTCTTCAATAGGTTTCGCTCCTCGTTGGCTCCCTCCATAAGTAACTTCACTCCTATGTTTTTTTTTGCCTCTTCAATCCTTTAACTTATGTCACTGTATAGTCTTCAATGAGCTAATGATTAAAAAAACACTAATAAAAATTTAATAGGCATTATTGTTAAGAAAAGGTTATCAATTATTTGTTTTAAAATAGGTTATAATGTACGTTACTTAGCAGACTTCCACCAGTGATGAGGCTAGTCTGCAAGCGGCTATAGATACCTTAACCAGCAGCAGTTCTAAACCAAAAATCAATAGTCTAAACCAAAAATCTCCAAACTTCGTTCTCAAAAAATTATACATTCATTTAAAACGATTAAAGAAAGTATTTAACCAAATATTCAAATATTGATGTAGGTAAAAATTCTAACAAAAATTATCCGTATATGACCTCAGAGAATAATATTTAATTGTATTTTAAAAGACTGATTAGCTAAATTAAATAACTGAAATACAAAACCTGACTACCTATAATGAAGGGTTTTAATTAAGAAAATCATAAGACAGGGTTATTCCTGGTCTATGTAACACTAAAGAGCATCAAACGCTTCCCTTAAAAATATCACCATGCCTTCCTGGATATACTACTACTGTCAAATAGTGACAGTTAGAGAGAGCTCTTAATCGACAGATGACTATTATAGAAATTAGATCAAAGCTAAGCTAACATTAAAAAACAATTCAAATATCCAGAAATTATCCTCCCGTTGATATTCAATACCTTTGGTTACCTACCCTACCACTCTAGAATAATTCAAATATTTGAAACATTGCTAAAAGCACAGAGAATTGAATTATAATCCGGTTTTATATCAACGTAGATGAGATTTCCGATATCAAACAGCTGTTACAGTGTGCCGTGATGTTTTCATTAGAATTTTTCTATCTTTGAATAGCGAAAAAATCTAACTGAAAATAACGTTATTAGTAAAAATAGGTCATTCAACAAAAAAAGGCTTTCCCAATTTTAGTCGGAAAAAAGCTTGTTATCGTGAGAAAAAAATGAAGCTAGAACTAGCGTTTCATTTATAAAAAAAAGGGAGTGATTTTTCAAGTTTTCACAGCTCAGTTTGATGCACGAAAATACGACGTAGCAAGCGATTAATCGAGAACCAACTATAAAATCTAATCGGGAAATGACCGTGGTTAGTTTTTTAAGAGGTGAAATGTTGCTTGTAACAGAGAATATTTTTTTCTGCTAGGTAGGTGTTTAATCTGAAGTAAATATAAATGTAATAAAGCAATTAATAAAAAATACTTTAATAATTAGCAACCGAATTAATTACAGACTGAACCGATTTTAATCAATAAGGTCTTAAAATTATCACTTTCATTACCTAAATCACATTTGCAATGTAAATAAGAATAAGAATCAATTTGTTGATGGAATTTTAACGTTTTTTAGTGTTCCGTACGGAACACTTAGATCGCCTCGGTGTCCGTCTACCCCTTGTCTGTCACACCTGATTTATTTTCAAACGTCAAATGAAAGCTTGTGAAAACACGAGTTCAAAAATATATATGATGTAATACTTGTGCACACTTTTCTTTGTATTAGTTTTAAAAAATTGCCAAAAATCCTCTTTCTCGAAAAGAACTGATCAAAAAATTTTGAAAAAACTCTGGAATATTCTTCATAAAGTGTATATTGAGTGAAAATTATTAGGGGTGTATTACGTTTAATGATTTATCTGGTATAAAAAAAACTAGTCAAGTGCAAGTTGGACTTGCGCCATTAATGTTCCTTACGTTGATTGCTTTTAAAATAAAATTTTTGTTAGGGGGGTATAAAATGATCAGTGACTTCACCAAACACATCCTAAATGAGTTTTCAACAGAGTTTTTTTCTGCTCTTTACTGAAAGGTAATGACCTTGAAATTTTTGTTTTTTTATATACCAGATAAATTATTAAAGGTGTGATTTTTTTCGTTCAATCTACACTCCGTGGAGAATATTCCGGAATTTTTTCAAAATATTTCGATCAGGTTAGTTCGAGATAAAGGGGGGGAAAGCTATTTTTAGAGATTTTTTAGAAATAATGTAAAGAAATGTGTGAGCAAGTATTACGTTATATATATTTTTGAACTCGTGTTTTTACAAGCTGTCATTTGATACCATACTCGATGACCTGGTAAAAAAAAATTTTCTCACTTCCGACTTTATCCTCCAAAACTAACCCTTTAAATCAAAATTTAACTCTCAAAATTACATGGCTCTGATGAGGCCATCAGTTCCTATATTAGTGCTAAATTTGAACTTTGTATGTCAAATAGTGTATAGAATACTAAAAACGTCGAAAACTATACTGCTTGACGATATGGTGTAGGTTTTTGTAATATAGTTTTTAGTACATTAGTGAAACTGAGTACCGCGTCGCTCCTGTAGAGAAACATAATTTTACTCTATTTGTTTATAATTAAACAAATATTTAATAACAATAATAATAATAATAATTTAAATGTGACAGAACAAGAAAACTCCACATTAACTACACAAGATATTACAGAAACAATCAAACACACACAACTGGAAATGCCCTGGAATAGACAATATACAAAACTTCTGGTACAAACAGTTTACCATCACACACGAAGCATTCACACTCCAAATCAACAAAGCCATTCTACAACCACATTCTCCACTTTCTTTAAACAAGAAATAACATACGTTAAGACAGACAACGCAAACCCGTCAAACTACCGACCTATCATCTGTCTTCCAACCCTATACAAGATCATCACATCCACAATTTCCAAGAAAATGGAACAACACCTAATAGACAACAATATTCTCACAGAAGAATAGAAGAGGTGCAGGAAAAATAACCGAGGATGCAAAGAGCAGCTGATCATAGATAGCGTGATCATGCGACAAACCAGAAAAGAACACAGAAACCTTCACACCTGTTACATAGATTATAAAATAGCCTTCGACTCCATATCCCACAGCTGGATATTCAGAGCCCTATAAATCTACAAAATCAACCAAAACCTCAGATAATTTCTCGCACAAATTATAAAAACATGGAAAACCAAAATCCATCTAAAAACACAAACCGAACGCATCCAAACAGAAGAGCTGTACATCAGACGGGGTATATTTCAGGGAGCTCAGCGCTCTATGGTTTTACCTTTGTCTCAATCCACTCTCAAATACACTAAACAGAACAGACCATGGCTTCAATATCAGACACCAAAAAGTGAACTAACATAAAATAAACCATCTTCTATATATGGATGACATAAAACTCTACGCTGCCACAAAAATACAGCTGAAAGAACTTCTCAAAATCACAGAAATATTCACCGTAGATATTAATATGGAATTTGGTATAAGTAAATGTAAAGTGCTCCACATCAACAAAGGCCAATGGAAAGGCCACCGTGAGACAGAAACCATCAACAACGAAACACTCGATAACATGCTCGACAAAGAAACATAGAAATATCTACGCTTCCAATAAAGTACCAAACTTAACCACACTCACATCAAAACAGAGCTCAGAATCGAATTCAAAAATAGACTAACGAAACTTTTACAAACAAAACTCAACTCTCACTAAAGCCATCAACACCTTCGGTATACCTAGACTTACATATTCATTTGGTATCATCAAATGGTCACACGTAGACATAGAAAACATTCACATCCTTATATGTTCTCAATTCAACAAATACAGGAAATTACACCTCAACGCATGCAAAAAAAGACTTACCATCGAGAGGAAGGCAGGAGGAAGAGGAATCATAGACATCAGATCACTACACACAAAACAAATACAAGCACTTAGGTACTTTTTTCACACCAAGCAAACCAGCTCCACACAGCAACAGTTAAAGCAGACAAAAACTATACATTTCTCGACTTATCCTGGACAGACCATCCAGCAGACACACACAGTCACACCCAATTACAACAGGAAAAGATGAAAACGTGGTTAGAAAAAACACTCCACGGAAAACACAGATACCACGTAAATAAAAAAAATCATACACCTAGTTACAGGATGGGCTTGCCATCCAGGATAAAGCCTTATTAACCAAAAATTACCAAAAGCATATCATCAAAGACCCAACTATTACAGAAGACAGATGCAGGAAATGCCACCAGTAGAAAGAAACGATCGAACACATAACAGCCAGACATGACTCAGCGGCAAAAGTAGTTCACCAAGCACTAGCCACAACATACAAACTCATAGAAAACACAGATCCCTACTACAAATACATACGAACATCCATACTTGAAAATAAAGATTACAAGCCCTACTGGGATATCAGTGTCCATACAGATAAAACAGTCTCCGCCAATAGACCCGATATTACTTTTCAGTGCAAAAAAGGAAAGGTCACCTATCTAATTGACATAGCTGTTCCCAACGACACAAGCATCCAAACGAAATACACAGAAAAAATCTCCAGATACATAGACCTTGCAACAGAAATAAAAAGGCTATAGAAACAAGAAAAAGTCATCATTGTCCCCCTCATTATGGTATGTCAGCCACAGGCCTTACACCAATAACATTCGCACCACACATAGTACAATTAGGACTCAACACAAACATACACAGAAACAATTAGAAGTCAGGTGATTTTGAAAACATGTAACATTGTCGGGTCATACACAATGGTAATAGTATTTGTGCTGACTTGGCTTGGGCCCGTCTGCCAAATATGGAACCACATTGACCAAATGTGAGAAAGAATTTTTGGGTAAATATATATATATATATATATATATATATATATATATATATATATATATATATATATATATATATATATATATATATATGGCACATTGCGGAAGCAACCAAAGCAAATTGAAAATTCGTATTCGGTAGTTCCCAAAAGTGTTCTCTATATTTGCTAGACCATTCCAAGACGCGTCTCGTCGTATCACGGTTCATCAGCTAGGCTAGGTTCAGCAAACTCACAGAACACCATTCAGACCTTAACCGGGTACTGACGGAAAACTATCACAAAATAGATGCTCATACTGCACTCTGTTGCTGACTTATTTAAAGTCTATCCGAACAGAGCGGACAGATCACAACTGGCGCTTAATTGCAGAAACGCATCTTCTCAACCCTCCCGCTTGAAGGCATAGATGGCGCTTTGGCGAAGCAACCAAAGCAAATTGAAAATTCGCATTCGGTAATTCCCAAAGTTTCCGTCCAGTTCCGTCAGAACCCGGATAAAGTCTAAATGGTGTTCTGTGTGTTTGCTGAACCTAGCCCAGCTGATGAGCCTTGATACGGCGAAACGCGTCTTGGGATGGTCTAGTAAATACAGAGACAAAAGATCGGAAAAAAACTTTGTTGACAACTTATTTGATGTGTTTTTTTTTTTTTATGAAGTCATTGATCATTTTATACCTCCGTAACAAAAATTTTTATTTTGGATTGTTGTAGCTTCTACTTGATGGAAATTCATTATAAATATATATAATAAAAGACTGTTTTTAGTCAATTTCCACTGGTTTAATCAGTGGAAATTGACTAAAAACAGTCTTTTATTATATATTTAAAAAATTTTATTTTAAAAGCAATCAACGTACGGGACACTAATTGCGCAAGTCCGACTTTCACTTGGCCGGTTTTAATTTTTTGATTATTGGTTGTGAAAGAAGTAAAAGATGACTTGGAATCAACAAATAAATTTTGAAATTCTTCTATCAATCTAACCAATGTATTTCAAATTCAGAAATAAAAAACTGCTTGCGATTATATTGTCAAACTGAGCAAATACGATTTTTGTCCAATCGATCTAGAATTTTGCATATTACCATAAAATGAAATTCCAAAGACTTTTTCCTAATAAATGTTTTCGATATTTTACCAAACAAAAGTGATTTATGGACTTTAAAGTTTAGAAAATTGAAAGGTCCCGAGAGCAACAAAAGACACTGGCATTGCAAAATCATTTTTTATATTTCAAGTGATGCAAAATCCACCTTTAAACTCACTTTTCTTCTGAATTTAATAATAAAGAAAAATCTCGACACTTCAGAATCATTTTTTGGGTTTCAAGTGATACAAAATTCACCTATAAACTTACTTTTCTTCTTAATTTAATAATAAAGAAATATCTCATATGTCGCACATTTTTTGCCTGTTATTGTATATTGTTGTGAAAATAATTTTTTAAACGCAAATCACAGGCGCCATTAATGACAGATTCGTCTAGGCAGAGATTTTGGTTCTTATCACGTCTTCCCTTTATGCTGATCATTTATAAAGGATTAGGCTATGAGCAGCGTTTCTTTTACCGGAGCGGAGAGTCGTATTTCAAAAACTGTTTTATATCAGGAATATTTTATTTACTGAGTGATTCTAAGGGCAAAAATACTTTCATAATATTTTTAGTTGAAATATTACGTTATCAAAGAAGAAGTGTTAGATAGCTTAAGTGTTATATATCTCAGGTAATACAAGTATCATCGGGTCATACCTAGTGTCAGTTGAAAACTGGTATTTAACAGTAGTACCCGTGCAAAAACTGTGGGAATTCGTTTATTCAGAATTAATGTAGAGTGCCTTGAAGATGAGTGAAATTTCTGAAAAAGTTCGCTACATTTTGCAATTTAATTTCGATAAAGGCTCAAATGCTGCGCAGATTTATAAAGAAATTTGTGCTGTTTATGATCAAGATACGTTATCAAAACCGACAGCCAAAAGAAGATTTCCTTTCGTTCTGGAAATTTTGACGTCAAAGATGTTTCTCGCACTGCCCGATCAACGATAGAAAATTGTTGGGATATTTTTTTTTTTAAAGTTGGGGAAGACTTTATAAGTAGCCATGGCATCGCCAAGGAACTAAAGGAACTAAACATTTGTTCCCAATAGTTTTAAACCATTTGGAGAAAGCTGACTACAAGAAGAAGCTTGGTGTTTGAGTGTCACATGATTTGACGCTAAAAATTGACGGAGTCGAATTTCCATTTGCGAAGCGTAACAAAATCAAAGTGATGCTGTGTGTTTGGTGGAACTGGAAGGGAATCGTGATTTGCTGCAGCATAGCCAAACGATTGTTTCTGTACTCTACTGTCAGTAATTAACAAGATTAAAGCAAGTGATTGAACAAAATCGAACCGAAACGAGCAACCAGCAAGACAACGCCAGACCACACACATTTTTGATGATTCGGCTAGGAAGTTTTAATGCATCCATCATATAGCCCGGGCCTGGCGCCGTACCCCGTTTTGGGGACGGAGTTGGTTTTCTAATTACATTTAGTATTATAGGAAAATTCTTTTAGAATTCTTAACAAGAAAAAGTCTGCAGATATTATTGAAATATTCGTAAGGTAAGCTGCTTCATCCAAGATGACTTTTTACGTTAGAGTCACCGGACGGGCACTACAAAAATCAGATTGATTATATTCTGATCAAGACTAGATGGAGGTTATCTATATTGTTTGTAAGATCCCGCCCAGGCGCGGTATGTGGTTCAAATCACAAGTTATTAAAGGTTTATATGAGAATACAACTAGCGGTCTCTAAAAAGACAACAACAAACAAGAGAATTGCAATATCAAAAAGTACTTTTTTCTCAACAATAATCATGCTACGTGCTGCTACACAATGCTCGGCAAGAACACAAAAACACCCTCAGAAACATTGCATGACCAACGATACCCTAAAGCTTATAGAAACAAAAAGAAATATGATTTTAACAAACAACATATTGGACCGTCAGGAGAGAATCAGAACAATCAATGAAGAAATCAAAGTGGCTTGTAAAAAGGACAAAAACGCATAATTAAATAATATATGTGAGGAGTTAGAACAATATGCTATAAACAATCAACCCCAAGAACTTTATAAAAAAGTTAAATAACTATCGAAAGAATTCAAACTTAAAACACAAATAATCAGAGATAAGGAAGGTAGAATAGTCACCGATATGCCTGGAATCATTGACTTTTGGAAAGATTACTTTAAAGAACTTGTTGTGCTTGTGGGCGACTGCATTGTCGACAACGAAGCCACAAAAGAACAAGAGCCAAGTATTCTTAAATCTGAAGCCAGGAAGGCTATTCAAATATTAAAGAACAAAAAAGCAGCAGGTACTGACGCGATAACTGTGGAAATAATAAAGATAATGGGAGAAAGCTCTTTGACTATGTTACGTCAACTTTATTATGTGGAATGGAAGACTAAAAGATGGCCGAAAGATTGGTGTGAAGTTGCATTTATACCCTTGCATAAGAAAGGATCCCCTTTGGATTGCAGCAACTATAGAACAATCGCTCTGGTATTACATCGGCTATGGATCCTAAATGAAAGACTCAAAACTTTTCTGGTGTCGCCAATATCTACCGAATAAAACAGGCTTCATTCCAGAAAGAAACTGGAGAACAAATTCTCAACATACGCCAAATAATAGAAAAAGTCAGGGAATTCCAGATAACAACCTACGTCTGTTTTATAGACGACTCTAAAGCTTTCGACTGCATAAAATGGAACAAACTCTGGTCGATTCTAATTAGCATAGGAACACTTATACATCTTGTAAACCTTATCGGAACCCTGTATGAGAACAGAAATGGTAGAATTAAACTAAAAATTCTTTTTCCGATCCCTTTAACATAGAAGCCGGCGTCAGACAGGGCTGTGAACATATAATGAGACATGATAATTAATAGAGCGAAAACCAAAGTAATGATTGTTAGTCGTAATGAATATCTGTCACACATAAATGAAATTGCAGGTTTCACTATTGTGGACCATTTCACCTATTTGGACTTCCTCATAACTAACATTGGTGGCAATGAAGCGGAAGTAGGAAGACGTTTGGCTATGTCTAGAAATTCGACGATAAAACTCATTAGGGTCTAGAAACATCCAGCTGTCACAAAAAAAAAACACAAAGTTAAGATTGCTATTCAGCCTTATATTCCCCATAGCAACTTTCGCATCGGAAACATGAACCATCAAACAAGCTGACACAAGACGAATCGATGCGTTTGAGATATGGGCATATCGAAGAATCTGCTAACGTACTAATGTATCTATTCTTGTAGAGCATAATATAAATGACCGACTTTCAAATAGAATTAATAGACAGTACCAGCAATATTTTGGTCACATTATGAGGAAAGTGGATGCCATGGAAAAGCTTGTAGTAACGAGGAAGGTAGAAGATCAAGGGCACGGTCTCCAACAAGATGGTCTGACCAAGAAAGATCTCTTCTTGATATGGGTATGCACGAGTCAAGTCAGGGCGCGCAGAAGCGAGATGCCTGGAGAATGACTGTTGAAGTAGCAACTGCATAGTATCACCGATACTTCTATCGGGTAAAAGGATTGAGAGAGAGAGAGAGATAGATAGAGAGAGAGAGAAGAAGGTATGAAAATAGAAACTGTTATATTCTAATGATTTTTCATTTTTTCTTGTTATGAATTTTCTTTTACTCATAAAATATATTAATGTACAGGTAATCATTAGAATTGTGCCTTATAATTTAGCGGATTAAAGATCTCTGATAATACATCTTACAATAGTCTGTGCGATCTCGGAAAATCAGTTCAATTTGACACCAACTTATTTCTGAAAATATGATTTGTCACTTCTCAAAGCCGTGAAACTTTGCTTCAATCTTAAAATCCCAGAATATTTTTTAATTCCTGTCATAGGCTAACTTTTTTATTTGAAAATATAAATTTATAGCTTAAAAGCAGACAAAAGTTCTAGACGATAATTTAGCTACTAAAAATAGACAAAAAGTTTTCTTTTCTGGCAGTATCTGTCTTAAATAATATTACACAGCATTTTTTGCCGTATTATGAATATATCTGATATTTCTATACTAAAACAGTTTTTGTTGACGTAGTTGTTTGCAACTAATAAATACTTAGATTTTCTTGAAATAAATACTTAGGGTGGTTCTAAATTTCCACTATATTTTGCACTTATGAAAATTGTTTCGGTACACAGTAGCTTCTTCAGATAAGCTTTTCTGAAGAAGGTGCAGTGTACCGAAAGAATTGTGATAAGTACAAAATGTAGTGGAAATTTAGAACCAACCTAAGTGTTTATTTCCAGTATTATGAATTTTCATTAAGTAACGGCTACATCAATCAAAGTTAAGAGTTTTTGTTTTTGTCATATAGTAAGACATAAAATGGCGGTATTTGAAACTTTCAAAATACTATTGTAATTTTATATTGTAGGCGTAAAAACAATATCAGTACATATAACTTTTATCTTACTGCTCAAGTCGGAAAACATATTTGAAATATTTTAGGGCTAAACACATTTATAATACATTTTATACAACACAAGTAAAAATTTTAAATACCTGCTCGAATGTCTCTATACTCTTTATGTTTTGTTCAGAATCAAGGATTCAGTTAATTCACATAAAAAGTTGTATGTGCCCGTTAAAGAAAAATCATTTTGATAAAATAACATACGACCTTTAGTACATTTTTTAAATTGAATTGTTCCCTACAACTCAGCTTTGGAAATATAAAAAAATAAGTAAACAAATAACTTCTAAAATGGCCACTGACTCACCGAATTGATTAACAGTAGTAGTACTGCTACAAATTGGAAATATCCCCCAAAAAAAGGACAGGAGATATCTTATTTTTCAAAGAATTTCTATTTCTGTCAGATTCAGAAATCAGGCCGGTGTCGCCCAATTCTCTAAAATCTCGTCACTAAGAATGAAAGATGCTTGTTTGATTTGGTTGATGTTTTTAACAATAAAATCATCCAATTTAGTGTGTAAAATTTTTCTAAGAGGTGGAAGTAAAATAATTTTTATTAGATTTTAATGGCATTATTTTAACTTTCCTTAACTTTTGGCTCAGGAAATGTTATAAACCGTAACAGTAACAGTTTTAATTATATTTTGTTTTATGTGACATGGGCTACAAAATTCGAGAACCCATTAATTTTATTATCGTCAGCCAGTTATATGATATGAAAATATTTGTATTTATTTCAAAAATAAGGTAGCCTAACGTTTTGTATTTGGTCCATTATGGGATAATTAGTAGTAGCATTAGTTTAATCATAAATTTTACCACTAAATATAAAAAAATATTCCTGGTCTCCTATTAGAAAGAAAATATTTACCATACATACACCTCGAATTTTCAAAAATTCGATTTTTTTACGGATTTTTAAGAAAATTCCATTCCATTAAATTAAATGTGACCTTTCGTCAGATTGAGACCACCATCTATTTTCAGACACTGACTGCAATATTACTCAATTTTTGATATTTTTAATTTTTTTTTTTAATCTTAATAATTACTTTTCCTATAAAATGAGAGGTTTTTTAAATTTTTCTACTAGGCAGTTTTAATAAATACTTAAAAATAAATTTTTTGGTCGAAAATTGCATACTAAAGTTTGAAACACCGTAAATTTTTTATTTTTGGAAAAAAAACACTTCGGCAATTTTTAATTACTGCATTATCGCATGGCAATTGCAATGACAACAGTATTTTTATTTTTGCAGATTGCAAACAACACAATTTAGTCGCATTACATTTTTTAGGTTATCGTTTGGTCACTTTTCCTCTGTATAGAGTAACCTTCAATAATGAAAGGAATCGTATTAGAAATATAACTAGAGTTAATGGTTATGACGATGACTTAGTAAACAAGTTAATAAACAGACATAAGTTCAAGTTAAATATTCAGAAACTCACCTTTTTTAAACGCGAAGAAAATAAGACCAAGTATATCTCCATACCATATAATCCGAAATATAGTAGGGGACTCAATAAGGTATTTAATAAGGTAGGACTCACCTTAGTCTGTAAGTCTAAGATTCCTAATTGTGAGAAAAGTGGAAAGTGGAAAGTTATCCTGCTGACAAGGAGGTGCCATAGTTTTCCTCAGCGGTCCATTTAACCCGATAAAAAATAATATTAACATTTAAAACATATTTAAAAAAAAAAAATTTCTTGTAGTTTAAAGTATAATAAAAATATATTCACTTAATAACTTTTAAAATAGTGTATATATACCCATAATAGCTATTTTCACGTTATATATAATTGTAGATATTAGCCTATATACGAGGATGGATTGATAAGTCTGGTAAATTACTACGAAATGGCGGAAAATTGGTAAGCGTGATTCTTGTAAAGGTTGTGTTCAAAGTTTCAAACAGATGCAATGCACAGTTGTTGGCAGGAAAAGTGATGACTCATAGGATATCATCGTGGTTGACTATTTGGAAAAGGGTCAAAACCGTGACTAGCTCTTACTACGTAATATTATTGTATCATTTATATAGTTAGTTGAAGCAGAAGCAACCAAGATTCCCATGCGAAAACGTGCTTCTTCACCAGGAAAATGCACCTGATGACATGACGCAATTGTAATGACACACGGGCTTCTTAATAGTTCTCCACCCACTCCATACCCCAAAGTTGATCTCAACTGACTTTTTTTGTGTCATAACTTAAAAAATTGGCTTAGAGAAAAGAAATGTTTGTCGAATGGTCGAAATAATTTTTTTCTCTCAGGAAATAAAAAAAATGGAACCTCATTGGACTAAATGTATTAAGCTCAATGGTGATGTTTTTATAAGGCTTTTTAATCCACTCTAATTGCAACATACAATGTTCTAAAAATTTGTAAAATGTTCTGAACAAAATCTGTATCTTGAACAACTTCCCCACGATTTTATAAGAAATTTATAAATATGTGTAGAATTCGTCTGAACTGAAAGTCGAATGTTTTATAGTTTTAAGAAAATGTATTAGTTCCTCAAATTTTACCATATTCCGAAACTTTACAACACTCGCATTTAATATGGATGTTTGTAGCTACCTATTTATTTTATTATTATATTTTACGATATTCCTCTCTCAGGTATTTCTTACGAACTACTCATACTTAGATTGACATTTTTCTAAAAAGTATGTCATATTTGGCAAAAGAGCTTTAAAATAGAACTTTTCACTCTAAAATTGGCGAAAAGCTTTATAAAAATATTCTTTTTTTTTCCAATATTAGGAACAAATTTTTTTTAAAAAATACTTGTGGTTGAACCTGATTATTGTTTAGATGAAATACATTATGTATCTTCAACTCTGAAAAGTGCTCGTTATTCCGCATTATAGTAAATATTTTAAAATACATTAAGCACTTAATGCTTTACATTATGCTGTTCCTTAAAAAAAAACTCTTACCGAAAGAAGAAAGCTCTCGGCTAAATGGGACAAAATATTTTTAGTTGATTTTAGAGAATAAAAATATATCGTAGAAAAATTATGCCATATTTATTCATTAAAGTAGTGTTTTTAAGAAAGATATATACCTTCCCTGCAAATGCAAGTGGTATCGTAAACATAATGTTTTTTTTGATGTCACTCTATAATCACATCTCGTTATAAACTAATTTTGATAAAATGTGGAATAATGAAAAACTAACTTAATATTTACATTCCTCGGCTCCAAGAACCCAGCAATTGATGTATAATAAACTTACATATTTGAATTAACTAAGAACAAGGAAAAATTGTCATAACGCTATTGAAACTATATAAAATGTATCAAATGTAAAATCGATATCTCATTTTTTTCGAAAGTTATCTTGCCAACAAGAGGGAAACACACAGACCGAAAGACAGATAAATTTACAGAAAGATCGATGGACAAACAGAGAGATAAACTGACGGAAATTGCAGACTATACTGTTGATGATGTAGGGACCCTGAAACTTGAAGAAATGCAACAATCTCCAAAAGTGTTTTTTTTTATGAACACTGCATTTCTTGGGGGGGGGGGAAGTAAAAGTGATAATGAATATTTTGAACATGATGTCATACCTCACATTCTTTCACTATTTTAATAGCATATAATTTTTTAAAATAAAAATTACTTTTGTAGTCCCACATGACTGACTGTCAAGTTTGTAAGGAAAAAGAGACTATATAAGTTTAATTATTTTCTTGTGATTATTATTCCACCTGTTTACAAAATTTAAACAAACTATAAGTCCATTACGCTCCACGATACTTAAGTAAAATATTTTTAAATTAAAGTTGCCTTAAAAAAATGCGTTATAGCATCAAACTAGAGACTTTTGTTTTACTCAAACAATAACCAAAATCACATGATTTTCAAATTTGTTTTATATTTGTCCCTTTAGCAGCTTTGAAGTTTTTTGCTAAGTATGAGGATTTTTTTAACTCCAATTTATTATCTCAGGGTTCGTTTCTAGGCCGTTGCTCAGTTGTAAGTTAGCAGCGTGCTAGATCAAGATACTTATGTACACATATAAACTCTGCTGCACTTTGCATTACTTGGTAGTTCGGTTTAACTTAATTATCATTTAATCTATACATATTCAGTGAATTTTGCAATGGGTAAAGACTTCTAACACTCCATGAAAGCATACATATGTACATATATATATATATATATATATATATATATATATATATATATATATATATATATATATATATATATATATATATATATATATATATATATATATATATATAATATATATATATATATAATATATATATATATATATATATATATATATATATATATATATATATATATATATATATATATATATATATATAGAAGCAACCAAAAAACTTGACCAAGGGCTCATTTTAAAGCTTAGAGCGTCTACTTTCAAATGCCGAGTGCGCCTTTGAAAAATCCAATATGGCGGCCGGTAGCTGGAGAAAAATCAAGTGTCCAGCAAAAAAAGCTTGTAAAAATAAAAATTCGCAACTGTTTGGGTCGTTTTTTTTTGGCTCAAATTGTAGCCGATGGACGCCCCAAAAAATTGGGGTGGTAAGTTGACAAAATCCAACATGGCGGTCAAAAATCCAATATGGTGGCCGAATTTTCGCAAATGAACCGATTTGCACTAAATTTGGTAAACGGGGGTTTTTAGGGTCGTTGATCACGAATCCGAGGTCTGATTTGCCAAATTCAAGATGGCGGATGAAATTTTCGAAAATCTATCGATTTGTACCAAATTTGTTATACGGGGGTTTTTGGGGTCGCCGATTACGAATCAGAAGTTCGATTTTCAAAATCCAAGATGGCGGACCCAATATAGTAGATTGCCTTTTTCAGTTTCCACCATATTGGGTCCACCTTCTTGAATTTAAGAATTTTAGAAATTTGACCTCAGATTCGTTATCAGGGACCCCAAAAACCCCCGTATAACAAAATTGGTACAAATCGATAGATTTTCGAAAATTTCATCCGCCATCTTAGATCCGCCATCTTGAATTTGGTAAATCAGACCTTGGATTCGTGATCAGCGTCCCTAAAAACCCCCGTTTACCAAATTTAGTGCAAATCGGTTCATTTGCGAAAATTCGGCCACCATATTGGATTTTTGACCGCCATATTGGATCCGCCATGTTGGATTTTGTCATCTTACCAACCCAATTTCTTAGGGCGTCCATCAGCTACAATTTGAGCCAAAAAACCCAAACAGTTGCGAATTTTTATTTTTACAAGCTTTTTTTGCTGGACACTTGATTTTTTCTCCGGCTACCGGCCGCCATATTGGATATTTTTTCAAAGGCGCATATATATATATATATATATATATATATATATATATATATATATTATATAAATATATATGGGTCATTCTTTTTAAACCGCCCCCTCACCAAGCCAAAATTTGGAGTCATGTAGAGCTTCTTGCACGGGTTCAAATTAAAGCTTAAAGACTCTAGTTTTGAAAGCCGTTTGGCAAGTTTGAAAATAAAACATTGCGCATGCGCAGAGGTCCCCGAAAGGAGAGTGTTAAACAAAAATATCATTAAAAGTGAAAAAAAACACACAGGTAGAATGGCATTTTTTAAAGACCTGACTATACTATTATCTTTGTTCTCGAAAAAAAAAAAAAGAAATGACTCCCCGTGGATTTTTTTGGAAGTCCCGATCGCGAGTTATAAGTTTTGTTGATGCAAAAATGCAAAATTCGAAAAAATCGCTGAAAAAAAATTAAAAAATCATACGTATTTATCATAGCAAAACAAAACTTCTTTGTTCAATGAACTTGGAATTTAAAGTGAGTTGCTTTCGAGAAAAAAAATCTGAATGCATTTTATTCATTTTTTTTTTCGAAAGCAGCGTACTCCAGGACACAGGTTTTTAGGAAAAAAAGATTTGTAATTCACTTTGAAATCTTTGACATAACACAAATAACACAACCACTGAAATTACCTATTCTTTATGGCATAATAAAATTTTTATAAAATCTCCTATAATGTTTTCAAATATATAACCCGCGGAAATCTGGGTAATGGAATACACTGCTTTCGAGAAAAAAACGAAAAAAATGAACTCAGAATTTTTTTCTCAAAAGCAACGCACTTTAGAATCCAGGTTCATAGAAAAAGAAAGTTTTGTTTTGCAATGAAGAAAACGTAATTTTAGCGGTTTTGTTATTTTTTCTTAAATTGCCACCTCTATGTCCTGCTATATTATATGGAATATACATCTATCTGATCTGGCAGCTGACATGTTCCTAAAAATCCCTGTAGAATATTGAATAGAACATATTTCAAGAGTTATTTCCAAATATTCAAATTATGCAACGTTGAACATATCAAAATATAAATAAAGAACAATATTTCAAAATTATGTCAAGTCTCAAGGACTTCAAAGTAAATTTTCCATGGAAAAGTTTAGCGGCAATTTATTTTTTCGTTTGTGCAAGAAATTAGAAAAATCGTTTGAAAGATTCTAAGAAAATCAAATAATGTCCTTCTTTTCCTATAAACCTGGATCGTGACGTTGCTTTTGAAAAAAAGGAAAAAATTACATTGAGAATTTTTTTCTCGAAAGCAACGCACTTTAGAATCCAGGTTCATAGAACAAAAAAGTTTCGTTTTGCTAGAAGGAATTTCTTCAGATTTTTTCAAGCGATTTTTCGAATTTTGAATTTTTGCACTAAAACCTGTTGTAACTGGCGATCGAGACTTTCAAAAAAAAATCTACGGGGGGTTATTTTTTTTGTTTTTTCGAAAAAAAGGTAATAGTATAGTGGGATTATAAAAAAAAAGTCATTCTACCAGTTTTTATTTTTCACTTTTAACGAATTTTTTGAGAAGCAGTCTTCTTTTGGGGACCTTTGCGCATGTACAATATTTTATTTCTTTAAAATCGCTCAACGGCTTTCAAAATTAAAGTCCTTAAGCTTTAGCTCTACGTGGCTTTGGCTTAGTGGGGGGATCCGGTTTGTATATAAATATATATATATATATATATATATATATATATATATATATATATATATATATATATTATATATATATATATATATATATATATATATATATATATACATATATATATATATATATATATATATATATATATATAATATATATATATATATATATATATATATATATATATATATATATATATATATATATATATATATATATATATATATATATATATATATATATATATATATATATATATATATATATATATATATATATATATATATATATATATATATATATATAATATATATATATATATATATATATATATACGAGGCTGGTTTGAAAAGTCCGTGCAAAGTCCGAGAGATGGCACCACCGGCGCGTATCGAGGTCATGTTTAGTTAGTAGCATCTCTTGAATGAACGCACACCAAGTTTCAGCCATATTGGTCCATTTCTTTGTGTTTGGCATTCGTGTGAATCAAGGAAGTCGAGTGATTTTCAAGAAATGGACGAAAAAGAATTTCGTGTGGTGATTAAACATTACTTTATGAAAGGCAAAACGCCTCAGGAGACTAAAGAGAAGCTTGATAAACATTATGGTGACTCTGCACCTTCGATTAGAACAGTTTATAAGTGGTTTCAAAATTTTCGGACTGGACGGCCTGTGGAGGTTACGACTCCAGAAATCATTGATCAAATCCATGATATGGTGATGGATGACAGAAGAGTTAAGGTGCGTGAGATTGTTGGTGCTGTGGGCATCTCGACTGAACGGGTACATAATATTTTGCATAAACATTTGGACATGAGAAAGCTATCCGCAAGATGGGTGCCGCGATTGCTCACGCTTGACCAAAAACGGAATCGTGTGAAGTGTTGCAAGGATGGTTTGCAGTTGTTCCAGAAGAATCCGGAGGACTTTAAGCGTCGTTTCGTCACTGTGGATGAAACATGGATACATTACTATACTCCTGAGACCAAACAACAATCTAAACAATGGGTTACCAAAGGGGAATCTGCACCAAAAAAGGCGAAGACCGTTCCTTCGGCCAGAAAGGTTATGGCGACTGTCTTTTGGGATTCGCAAGGGATAATCCTCATCGACTATCTGGAAAAGGGTAAAACTATTATAGGTGAATATTATTCATCGTTATTGGACCGTTTGAAAAACCGAGCTGCAAGAAAAACGCCCGCGATTGGCCCACAAGAAAGTCCTTTTCCATCACGACAACGCACCAGCACACACCTCAGCAGTTGTGGTCGCAAAATTAATGGAAATAGGATTCCAACTCGTTTCACATCCCCCCTATTCTCCAGACTTGGCTCCCTCGGACTACTATTTGTTCCCCAAATTTGAAGAAATGGCTGGCGGGACAAAGATTTTATTCAAACGAGGAGATGATTGCAGACACTAATGGATATTTTGCAGACTTGGACAAATCCTATTATTCGGAAGGGATCAACAAACTAGAACATCGTTGGACGAAGTGTATAAGCCTAAAAGGAGACTATGTCGAAAAATAAAAAAGGTTTACCCCAAACACATAAGTAGTTTTTATTTTTGCACGGACTTTTCAAACCAGCCTCGTATATATATATATATATATATATATATATATATATATATATATATATATATTTTATATATATAGGATATTTATATATATATATATATATATATATATATATATATATATATATATATATATATATATATAATATATATATATATATATATATATATATATATATATATATATATATATTATATATATATATATATTATATATATAGGATATATATATATATATATATATATATATATATATATATATATATATATATATATATATATATATATATATATATATATATATTGTGGCGTGTAAACTTTGCCCGCACATTGAGGCCCAATTTTGTGGTGTGTGAAAAAAGATTGCCTCTCGTTTGGGCGCAATTTTGTGGGCCCTTATAATTTCTGAGAATGGATTGAGTGGGTATTAATATTAAAAGAACTAAAGAAATTAAACATACACTAGCTCAGTTTTTTCTTGGTAGAGTAATATGGGTAAGAGATAATTTTTGTACGTCTTTTGGAAATAGTCTCTATAGTTGTTTAAAATTTTTGGTTGTACAAATTTTGGGCACCATTCATTTTAAAATAAAAAGGATCTAACTTCAGCTAAAAAAATGAAAAAAACACTGAAGGGTTATGTAGTTGTTAAGGAAAATTTTGATATGGTACAACCCTTTTGTCCTGAAAAGTAAAATAGGTGGTACAGTGAAAGACTAGCCTTAAACAAGAAAAAAAAAGGTTTATTAATGACTAAACTAAAAGTTCTAACTTTGCGGTTCTGTTATTACAAAATAACTTAGCCTAATAGGTGGTGTTGCTAAATAAAGTCCTTAAATCAGGATTAAAACTTTACTACACATGATTTTAAAGGTTCGTGAGGTTCATTTCACGAGTTGTTAGTTCAATACGATCTGAAGTACACTTAGCTGCGGGAAAATAGGTCTACGGATGGACATTCTGGTGACTTACGGTTTTCTTACGAGCTTCTAGGCCTGTCCAGGTGGGATGTTCAAAACACACATGTTTCCCCCCCTTGGTTGAGCACTAAAACCCTTTTCACACTACTTCATCACTAATATCAGTACGGCTACATGATGGAAAAAAGCCCACTACGGCTACATGTTGAAAAAGAAAGCTACTACGGCTTCATGTCGAAAAAAACCACTACGGCTCCATGTTGGGAAAAGCCATGTACTCGACTTGGCTCTATGATGGAAAAAGCCTACTGCGGCTTGATAGAAAAAGCCTTGATCTGTGTCATCCGGATCCTTAAATATTTTTTCCCTTCCGTAAAAATCACGTCTTCAAGATGGCTACTTCCCGGATACAAATGTCCAGCCAATCGACGCGTTAGAAACGAATTTAATATATTCGGTAGAAAACCCGCAATGTACACTGTAATATAAACGGCTTAGAAATTCGAGTGAACTACACTGCTTAAAAGTTAGTAGACACTGCTCCATATAAAAATGGAAAAAAAAAGGAAAAATTATAAGGAGAAAAACAGTAACATAACATGGTCTTAAAATCTAGGAAAAAATGAATGTTACAATATATATATATATATATATATATATATATATATATATATATATATATATATATATATATATATATATATATATAGGAGAGAAGAAGGGTAGTCTTGACCGACTAGTTAAACAGCAGTATTGTGTTCTTGGGGTTAAGCGGTCTTTGGAAAAGAACTAAAAAGTTTTGGACACCTTTTTTAGCTACGCCAAGCTTTCGAAAATATTTCGTTTTCTTCATCAGGGTGCTAAATGGTGTGTTCAAAAATTGTTGTTTGTGGGGGCACTTTATTGCACTTATTCATCAGAAAAAAAACAGGAAAAAAACACAAGAAAACTCGACATATTCATGGGAAATATAATAAATTTTTACTTCATTTTGTTGGAAGAGTATAGAGAATGTTTGTTGGAAGAGTACAGACAACTCTAGTTGGTAAGTTCATGTTGTATGATTTTAGTGACCTATGTGTGCATGACGGTTTTAATTTTAGTAATACTCCTAATGAAGCCGAGAAAGACTAGCGAAATATAGAGTCTTAAACAACAAAGGAATAATTTTATCACATAGACCACTATCCCGATACTTTTCACCTCATATATATATATATATATATATATATATATATATATATATATATATATAAAAAAAACGCAGATTCTTGGAGGACAAAGGAAGATTAATATAAAATATACGAGGATGGATTGAAAAGTTGGCCGCCTCACCAAAAAAATAATTATAATATTTTTATTATAGTATCCTCAATAAGTTCATACTTTCTTTGGGTGTTACAGGGTAAAATTTCGTTGCTGTAAAATTTGTTGTTTTTAGGATAGAACAAGTTTATGGAGACCAAGTGCAGCGTTTTTGGAAAAATGGAAAAATTTAACAACGTGCGGTCATCAAGTACCTGTTTTAAAAAAAGATTAACACCATAGGAGATCCACGATGATATGAAAACAACACTAGGGGAATCTGCTTCGTCATATACCACTGTGAAAAAATGGGTTGCAGAATTTAAACGTGGACGAGAGAGCATCGAAAATGACCCTCGCTCCGGCCGGCCCACGACGTCTACGACTGAAGAAAACATCGGCAAAGTGTGTGATTCTCATATCGAAAGACCGTAGATTAACTATCAGGGAGGTTGTAGGCACTATAGGCATCTCGAATAAACGAACACAAAATATCATTGCCAGCAAACTCGGATTTTCTAAGGTTTCCGCTAGGTGGGTCCCAGATTGCTTTCAGTTGAACAAAATCGAATTCGACTCACGATTGCTCACGACTGTTTGGAGATTTTTGAGGCTGATTTTCTTAACAGGTTTGTGACAATGAACGAAACCTGGGTTCATCACTATACTCGCAACGACCCCAAAGAAAGCGAAGGTAATTTTGTCGGCGGGAAAATGATGGCGTTAGTTTTTTCGGGATACTAAAGGTATTATTAAGGTACCTTCAGACAGGCGAAACAATAAACTCGACATACTATTGCACTCTTTTGCCGTCTTTACGTCAAGAAATTAAAGAGAAACGCCCAGGATTACTGAGAAAGAAAGTTTTTTTCCATCAGGACGTCTGTTAAGTCTATGGCTCAAATTCGTGGTTGTGGTTTCGAATTGCTACCCCATCCGGCTTATTCTTCTGATTTGGCATATTCGGACTTTCATCTGTTTCCAAACCTAAAAAAACACCTCGGTGGCCAGAAATATTTATCAAATGAAGAAGTCGAAGTTGCAGTTAACCAGGATTTTGAAGACTTTGAGAAATCGTTTTTTCAAACAGGTGTGGAAGCTTTGAAAAGCAGGTGGAAGAAGTGCATAGAGCTAGGTGGAGATTACGTCGAAAAATAAAAATATTTTTGTACATATTTTATTTTGTTTTCTTGACTACTCCGCGAACTTTTCAATCCATCCCCGTATATATTTAAAAAATTGACATATTTTATTTAGTTAAGTTTAATAAAGCTCACTCCATACCATTGTTTTATAAAAATAAAAAAAATTAAAGCTCACTAAATGATGAAATAACTAGTAGGCCTATAAGAGTTAATCGGTAGTGATGGTCGCGAATATGTTTCCATCTTTTTTAACACCCTAGATCTTTTGAAATATATCGAAATTCACTAAATCCCATTTGACGGATCCTACCGACCACTAAAGAAAGACCCAACAGCTTCAATAGAACGTTTAATCAAAACAGCAATTAAGATATCGTCACTGATGGAAGAAACCAAAAAATGAGTTACATCCTAGGACTCCAAAATTCGGTGCCTACATGGATTTCCGATAGTTCCTAAATAAAATAACCCTCTTCGCCAAATTGTAAGTATCATTGGCTCTCCAAGGTATTCTTTCACCGGCAAAACAGATAGTTTTGCCTTAAATTATCTCTATCTTGTACAACTACTCAAAGAAATTTAACTCGAAGCCAACGATATTTTAGTCAGCTTCGATGTCGAATCCCTCTTCACAGAAGTTCCCATTCCTGATACTACTTATAAGTGACATCCTCCATACACAAAACCTGCCATCAGATCTCTTAACTCTAATTGAGAAATGCCTTTCTGGGACGTATTTCCTATAAAATGGTAAAATATATGAACAAATATCTGGCACGAAAATGGGTTCTTCTCTCTCTCCCAGCTATTGCAAACATATTAATGGAACATTTGGAAAAAAACATCCATGGGCATTTTTAACCTCAAACCAAAATTCTGAAAACGGTACGTTGCTGGTACTTTTTATAATTTGGTCACATAACCAAGAATTTTTTCAAAGTCTTCCCAATCATCTCAACTCTTTACACCTAAACTAGAAGCCAAGAACTTCAGAGTTTGTAGTCCTTCTATACATTCCGAACGTCGCAGATCTCATTTCAAAAATTCTACGGAAATATAAAATACTAACACTATTCTCTACGTACACTAAACAAGATTCTTCAACAAATTCCTTTTTCTACCCTAGAGAAAGTTGAGAGTGTATCAAAATGTCTATCAAAATATCTAAATACCTCAACACCCTTAAACGTGATACTGGTCTTTACTTTACTTCTCACCGATCTGAAAACAATTCGTCAATGAAGCCCTGCCTACCCATACCCCAGTCCACTAATATGAAATGGCGTGTTGAAGAGGAATTAATCAGTTTCGTGGTATTTTCCGAAGAAGTCAGTTCTCGAAATAATCTCTGAACAAGCCGGCAGGATGATCGGCATAACATCAGCATGACTTTTCTAATCGACACAGTAGAAAGAAATTCAGAGAAATTCTACCTATAAACTCTGTAACCCGTAGAAGTTTCCTATCAAAAGTCTCAGGTACATACTTTTCAATAAAAAATTTAAATTTCCCATTTAGTATCAAACAAAAAGGAAATAAAAATAACTGAGATAAAAGATAATAGTACCGTAATAATATTTAGCAGATATTTTTTTTGTTTTTTATGATCTCGGGAGTATTTTTTTATGGGTCTAGCACACGTGTTGTAGGGAAGTCCCTAAAGCGCTACAGGAGCGACACGTGTGCGGAAAAAGAGATTCACGTTGTTCTTGAATCGCTATAAATTATACTCGGTGGGAAACACAGCCCTGGGCAAATTATTCCAAAGGGATGATGTTTTCCATATAAAAGACTGCTTGAAAAGTGTTGTATGAGAAGTGACAAGCTGAACCTCATATGGATGTGAAGTATTAGCGCGAAGTGTATTTCTAACATGCACCGCTCTAGGAGGAATTAAGCGGGTCACATCTTTCCAACACTTTCCAGGAAAATACTTGCAGAATAGGGTCAAGTCGCCAACCGTTCTTTGATGTTCCAGCGAATCAAGGATGCCGATCAGTTCCGGGTCTCCAATCAGACAAACAGCTCTTCTCTGAATAGAATCCAACAAATGCAATGTGTTTTTTGGGAGCGGAGCCCCAAACATGGGAGCAGTATTCCATAGTAGGTCAAATTTGAGCTTTGTAAAGAATTAACAGTTGTTGTGGAGTGTAAAGCTTTCTGGTTCGAAATAACATTCCCGACTTTTGAGAAGCTCTCCTTGCTATGCCTGCTACATGTTCATGCCAGGACATATTTGCTCCCAAATTAATGCCCAACAAATTGAGTGACGATGTTAGAAGAATGGAGTGCCCCGTCATAAACTATGTCGGGTTCAGCAACGTTCACTTTTTTAGAAAAAACTGCCGCCTGGGTTTTTGTAGCGTTAAATTCCACTTGGTTACTGTCACCCCAAGATAGAATTTCTTCCAGGTCTTTGTTAAGTTGAACGACTTCCCGCTGTCTGCGTATATTTGCCTGAGTAGCCGATGTCCGAGCGTTCAAAGTGAATGAAGTATTACAATTCTGTACATTTCAAAAAATATACAGAATTTTTGTTTGTTAAATATTATTATTTTTAACAGATTATATTGCTTTCTAAAATTCAATCCATTTTTTAAAATTTTAATTTATAGTCTTGTGCAGTTATACCGTTATAACTTTATTTACAATCTCCCCATAACAATAAATAATTTTGTAAAAAACCTTTCATATTTTGTTGTTAAATTTTATTCCTCGTTTAAAACGAATAATACATTTCTTTTAACAATAAACAAAAGTCCCTTTATCAAGAGTGGTTAAACGTGATCATGTGATGACTCTATAACTGTTCATTTTCTCTATGGAATACGTGTTTAAGAACCTGAATTGGGATAAAAAAAAGGTATAAATATAAATGAAAAATTCTGAAGCCATATCAGCTTCGAGGATAATACAGTTTTGATTAGCGGCAATATAGAGTTGCTTCACGGAATGCTGGTAGAATTCAAAATGGGCATAAATCTTAGTCTTGATTTTCGAAAAAAAAAAACCATAATGGACATGAAAAGAAAAACTGTAAACGTCAACGAATTTATATATCATGCGAGAATTAGACAAAGATAATCTAATTATAGAAAGGAGTAAGAATATTCTTGCCACCCGTCGAACACTTAAGTATTTCTCCCAGAAGTAATTTACCGCCTAGAAACCTCGACATTTACCAAGAAATCAGCTAAATAATTTAAATTACTTATGGCCACATAGAGCTATAATGTTGAGCCTAAGGGACTGTTTCCGTAAAAAGTATATAAGCTACAGAAATAAAGTTGAAGATATAACACGTAGGCTGAAAAGTTTTTGGTCTAGCTACTTACAACACATTTTTTTTGTAAAATTCGAATTTATTCATCAACATTGTCTCCTTCAAGAACGATACAATCAGTCCAACGCTTTTCTAACATTTCTATACCTTTCTTGTAGAAGGCTTTGTGTTTACCTTCAAGATAGGCCACAGTTTTGGCAATAACTTCTTCATTGGAGCCAAATCTCTTTCCCCTGGGCATTTTTTTTTGAGGTCTGCGAATAGATAATAGTCGCCGGAGGCCAAATCTGGAGAATTCGGTGGATGAGGCAGCAATTCGAGCTTCAATTCATGCAATTTTGCCATCGTAACCACTGACTTGTGACACGGTGCATTGTCTTGATGAAAGAGCACTTTTCTCTTGTTTACTTAGGACCGTTTCTTTGTGATTTCTGCCTTTAAATGCACCAATAACTTTATGTAATATTCGTTATTGATGATTTTTCCCTTCTCAGCATAGTCGATGCAAATTATTCCATGAGCATACCCAAAATAGGGAGACCAAAACCTTCCCTGTTGTGTCTTAGGTCGCTTCGGACGGCTTTCACTGGCTGCTGTCTACTCAGCTGACAGCCAATTTGATTCCGGTGTATAGTGGTGGATCCACGTTTCATCCATTGTCACATATCTCATGAAAAAATCCTTTTATTGCGCTTAAACAGGTCCAAACAGCGCTTAGAATCATCAACATTTTGTTGGTTTTGGTCCACTGTGAGCAAACGCGGTACCCATTTCGAAGAGAGCTTTCTCATGCCCAAATATTTATGCAAAATATGACCAACACGTTCTTTTGATATCTTTAGGGTGTCAGCTATCTCAAGTAATTCCACTTTACGGCCATCCAAAACAATTTTGTGGATTTTTTTGATGTTTCCCGGTGTAACCAACTCATTTGGGCGTCCAGAGCGTTCAGCATCATTTGTGTCTTATGACCGCGTATCTTTTGAAGGTTGGTACTTCCTAAAAATCATATGGTTTTTTTTTGAAAAGAGCGACATCTATGTACCAGACCAAACACTTTTCAGCCTACGTGTTATATATAAGTGCAGTAAAGTGGGCATAGCCAGATCATATGAGTAAAAAGAGTATTTAGAGCAGTTAGAAACCGAAAAAAAATTTTTGACAAGCACACTGGTTTAGCAGTATTTTTCGGAAGCCTGGAATGTTTGCAACATGATGCCAGGGTGGTGCAAGCCCAAATTGAGGGTATCAAAAAAGCAGAGATATTTTTGTATGTTAATGCTCCTAAAATAAAAGTTAAAAATATTTAATAAATCAATATTTTTGTCTTTTTTTATCAGGAGAGCGGCGTAATCATACTCTAAAATGATTTAGTGTTTTTAGTTTTCCGTACGAAACACTTATGGGATTACTTGGATGTCTGTCTATCACAGCCGATTTTCTCCAAGACTATTTGACATAGGAAGTTGAAGTTTGGCACAAATATAGGAATTCATGGCCCAATCAGATCCGTGTAGTTTTGAATGTTAAACTTTCATTTAAGGGATTGGTTTTGGGGAGTGTGAAAAAAAAGTTACCAGGTCATCGAGTGGGGTGTCAAATGAAAGCTTGTGAAGATATGAGTTCAAAAATATACCTAATGTAATATTGGCGCAATTTTTTCTTTGTAATAATTTTAAAAAACTACCAAAAATCGCCGTTCATGGGAAGTAGTGATCAAAAAATTAAAAAAAAAAATTCTGGAATATCCTCCATAAAGTTCAAGGTCATCAGTTTTCAACAAAGATCGGAAACAAACTTTGTTGAAAACTCATTTAGGATGTGTTTTCTGAAGTCATTGATCATTTTATAACTCCGTAACAAAATTTTGTTATTTTAAAGGCAATCAACGTACGGAACACTAGTTGCGCAAGTCCGACTTGCACTTGACCGGTTTTAATATTCAATTCTAGTATTCTAGAATTTTTTCAAAATTTTTTGATCCGTACTTTTAGAGGTAGGGAGGGTGGACAGAGATTTTTGGCCATTTTTTAAAATAACACAAAGAAAAGTGTGCGCAAGTAGTACATCATATATATATTTTTGAACTCGTGACAAAGCGTTCATTGGACACTCCACTCGATAACCTAGTAAAAATTTTTATTTCATTTAAGATTTTACCCCCCAAAACTAACCCTTTAAGTCAAAATTTAACTTTCAAAACTACACGGTTTTGATTGGGCCATCAATTCCTATTTGTGTGGAATTTCAACTTTTTATATCAAATAGTCTCGGAGAAAATCGGGTGTCAGAGACAGATAGACAGACAGACAAACGCCAAAGTGATCCCATAGGTGTTCTGTACGGAAC
Organism: Pachyrhynchus sulphureomaculatus; assembly: GCA_019049505.1. Classification (NCBI taxonomy): domain Eukaryota; kingdom Metazoa; phylum Arthropoda; class Insecta; order Coleoptera; family Curculionidae; genus Pachyrhynchus; species Pachyrhynchus sulphureomaculatus. Next base: position 108,138,650 of record CM032454.1, on the reverse strand, counting down.
ACTAAACACACTAAATCATTTTAGGGTATGGTTTCGCTGCTATTCTGATCAAAACACAAATATATTGATTTATTAAATATTTTTGACTTTTGTTTTACGAGCATTAACATATAAAAATATCTGTGCTTTTTGATACCCTTAATTTGGGTTGTACGATCCTGACATCATGTTCCAAATATTCCAGACTTTCGACAAAATACTGCGAAACTAGTGTACTTGTAGAAAATTTTTTTTCGGTTTCTGACTGCTCTAAATACTCTTTTTTTCGGATTTACTCATATAACAAAATAAAATAAACTAAACCCAGCGGTCGGTAAGCCGCGGAACCTCCTCTGTGCGGCCCGCGACTATTTCATAAATAAATTAAGACTAAATTGGCAGAGATAGGTTGCGATATCCCATTATTTTTTCCATTGTATTGTCCACCAAGAAGCGTCATGCTGCAAAGTTCTTGCATGGAAAGAAGTACTGGACATCGTGATATCCACGGTAAACTACATAAAAAAAAATGGGTTGACACATCGCCAATTTCAACAGTTTCTGTCAGATATGGAAGCAAATCACCGAGATG
>CM032454.1:108111322-108137979 GCA_019049505.1 Pachyrhynchus sulphureomaculatus | reverse complement strand
TGTAACGATTAGGATCTTTCTCAATACATCAAATACATCTTTTCGTAGAATTTAGACATATGTATATAATTGAATAAATGCAACGCATAACAATGGAACCAAATCTCTTTCCGCGGGGTATTTTTTATGAGGTCTGCGAATAGGTGATAGTGCTAGGGGCCAAATCTCGAGAATACGGTGGATGAGCAAGCAATTCGAACTTCATTTCATGCAATTTTACCATCGTAACCATTGACTTGTGACACGGTGCATTGTCTTGCTGAAACAGCACTTTTTTCTTGTTCATTTGGGCCGTTTCTTTACGATTTCTGCCTTTAAACGCGTAGTCGATGAAATTATTCCATGCGCATCCCAAAATACAGAGGCCAAATCCTTCCAGTCGACTATTGTGTCTTGGGTCTTTTCGGGCGGCTTTCACCGCTGCTGTCTAGTTCAGCTGACTGTCGATTTTGATTCCGGTGTGTAGTGGTGGATCCACGTTTTCATCGATTCTCACATATCGCATGAAAAAATCCTTTCTATTGCGCTTAAACAGGTCCAAAACAGCGCTCACAATCATCAACACGTTATTGTTTTTGGTCCACTGTGAGCAAACGCAGCAACCCATTTTGAATAGATCTTTCTCATGTTCAAATGTTTCGTGCAAAATATGACCCAACACGTTCTTTTGATATCTCTAGGGTGTCAGCTAGCTCACGCAATTTCACTTTACGGTCATCCAAAAGCAACTAACTTTATTTGGGCGTACAGAGCGTTCATCATCATTTGTATCTGTACGACGTCGTTCAAATTCAGCATACAGGGGCAGAGTCCCCCCAACACTTATCAAGTCATTGTTTTGCTTGAACAGTATTTTTTCCCATTAAAAACCAGTGTTTAGCCAACACATGAAATTCGATTTTTTCCATTGTTTTGAAAATATCAAAAGTAGCGTCACTATAACCACTGTAACTTCTAAACTGATCGTCGAAATGTCATGAAATGTAAATTAATCGTCGAAATGTCATGAAATTTTGACACGTGTCGTTTGAAAGTTAGTACTTCCTAAAAATCATATAGATTTTTTGAAAAGGTATCAGATCAAAAACTTTTCAGCCCTACGTGTTAATTATTACAAATTAGCACTGTTGTCAATTATACAGCGTGGGAAAAGTTAAGTCTTACCATAAATTAGTAATACCGTAGCCTAGAGACCTATGTTATTATTTCCTATGACACTAAATAACTCAATGTAAATTTTAGACAACCACAATAGTGGGCAGCTGGGGCAACGCATGTATCCTTGTGTGTGAATAGTAACAGAGGCAGCAAGGACATCATGTAACATATAGTGTATAGAGTTGTTAGATATATACTATAAAATAAAAAGTTAATACACCTTCTAGGGATTTTTAATTCCTAACGATTACCAGCCGCTTGAGAAAATAGTCTATGTAACATAATTCTTTACTTTATCTATATACTGACGTGTATATGAAGGAGACATTTCCAATTATGCATACATATCTAGCTACATTATTCCAGTTTATTAATATATCTATCAATGGGTATAAGAATAAGAAGAAAATTTAAAATAATTTTAGTGATTATAGTAATGCAATGTTAGAAGCATAAAAAATATAACATAAACCGGAAAACTTCTGGAGAAACAAATTCTTAATGAAAATAAGTTTATAAAAGAAGACAACGGAAAGCACCTTTTTTGAGGACCTTTTTCGTAAAAAAATAACTATGCCTATTAAAGTTAAGCTTGATATCTTTTATTATATCGAAACATAATGTTATTTCTTTCTGCTGCATCAGGACGATTTTTCAGATTTATACTAAACAATCCCAAGCATCTGGAAGTAGAAGTGAACAGACAACTGTCCTTCGGGCGTGAACGAATATTTCAAGAAGCGATCGTTCTTCTCTCTGCAAGAGTTAGAACTCTTGGAAACCAGAAAAAATGCTGTAATGTTCAATATGTGTGAAGAACATGTGATACGCTATACATATATTAAATACGGGTTTTTTGAGTAGATGAGGTGCAGTCCGTTTTTAGATCTGGATCACTACATTTACTGTAAAATGTTCTGAATTCTAACAGCATAACTACATGGTCGTTGTCGAAATTCAGTTCCGAAAGTTATGAACGGAAGGAGGGTCTATGGTTCTTATGGAAAGAAAGTGAGTGCTCGTTTGAATATGCAGTTACTTTTCAAACCAGAATTTATTCAGAAATTGGCCGTAGTACTCTTGCGGATAAAGAAACTGCACAGTAAGCGGATAGGTGGAAGAATAAATGTGCGCGACTAAGACCGATATCATGTTGGTTCCGCAGGAGACGGTGAGAATGACTTTCCGTATCTGGTAAGTCGACCTGGGAAATCCACCTGCGGATGCATATGAGAGGGAGAGAATTCCAGTAGAGAATTTTAGTCAGGTGTGAGGAGATATGGTGGCAATGACAGATGTGGCACCTTGGTGCAGATAGATATAACAACAAAACATCCTACTGCATGGTAACAAACAAAAATTGTTCTATTGGTTAAGGCTACCCATTTGTCTAACTTGGCAGTTTCCCAAGCCAAGTACGCTTTAAAATATATAAAGAATTCGTATTCGTAAGTTTAGAATATGGTTTTCTAAATTTTTAAAATATATAAACTTATAGTTTAAAAAAGTTTGTTATGATATTGCCAAAAATACCAGTTGCAAGTTTCTGAACGTATATTTTTAATTATTATAATTTTTCCAACAAAGACCTGTTCAAACATTTTTAATTTTTATGGATGTATTTCGGACAAAAAATTAATATTTTTTGACGGAATTTGGTTACTGAAGTTCTTAGGCCAAGCTAAGTCTATAAACAATTGTGTATTAAGTAAGATTGAGTATGTAGAACGACGCAAGGGTGTATAAAATTTAATTCAGGTACTCATGTCATGGAGAAACCAATGTATGTAAATGTTGAGTTAGACGTCTTTAAATTTAATTTCTGACTTTATTCTGAGTTGTTCCCTTTTAGTTTAGTTATGAAGTTTAATCGTTCACAGCATTATAAGATATTATAATATCATTCCACCTTATTCAAGTAATAAATAAACTATTCTAACTATGTATAAACCCTTCTAATATTATAAATCAGAATGGGTTTTCCTGTAGTTGGACCCTTAACCTAATAATTTTATAAACTAAAACACAAAATACGTCTTTAATATTGCCATCAGACAATTATTTATTATTATATAAAGTTATATACAATGTTTCACCAAGATAAAGTAAATAAAAGCCGTAAAAGGATTTTTAATTAATTCAAACACGAAATGGACATTTGTGTTTTTTTTGGAGGTAACATACAAAAAAGTGTCTTTCCTCTTTTTTAAGGTTTAAGTTCTACAGAATAATTTTCATTGCTGTCTGCCTGCTTTACAACGATAGGATAATGTCTGTTAATCTTTAGTATTTGCTATATACGAATTTTAACAAATTAATAAATGGCAATAAGAGTTTTTTTTGTATTACTTTATACAAATATACAAAATATTTTGCATGCATAAATATGCAGGATTTGTAAGCTTTGAAACTTTCATCTATGGTGCGGCGCCGGTCAGAAATTTTGTTACTTGCCCTATAAATAATTGTCCTAAACTAGGATACTTAAATGTCTAATTTTTAAAAAAGACAATGTCAGCCTGTGTTTTTCTAAGCAATTATAACAAACAATTTTTAATGTAAATTTCATGACTACTAAAAAGGTACAATATAAAAATATAGTTGAATAGTCGAAATTATTGAGGAAGGTGTGGCATACCGCACTTAACGTTTTTTAAGGCATATTTTTTATGTTATATGTTTTTTTTCCAGTTCCTTTCATATTCCCAACATATTCCTTAGTGATACAGTTTTGCAGTTCTCAGGTTAGTAAGGCTTGAACAACAGCTTTTTTGACAATTAAACAGTCTGTAGTATAGTACAATTCTGTAGAGGCTAGACTTTCTCATTTTATTTTCTAATGCTTTAATCCAAGATATCAATGTGCGAATTTACTTTTGATTTAAAATATACTTATTCATTAATAATTCAACTTCCGCTTTAAAAAATATGCATGAAATATGAAAAATTAAATTAGTTTTCTTCAAAGTTGCACAATGTAGATCTGGTAGCATCAAAGGAAAAATACAAAAATATGTTCTATCGAAAACGATTAAAGGAAACTCTTAAAAAAAGAATTAACAAATGAAACTGACAGAAATGACGGAAATATTAAAACTAATTATACTTTTACTTTGTAAAGAGTCAGGTTTAAAAATTTTAAAGAATATATTATAAATAAAGAATGTGAGAGGTCAGTTACTTAAGGATATAAAAACTTTAAATAAGATGGTTTAAAGGGAAGCTGAGGTATCTAGAAAATAATTTAAAGTTAGTTCAGGTATGTAATATACCGTTGGACACATAAATTTTTATATGAGAAATTTTTATAACTGTGAGAAGAAAAATGTAAATGTACAAACGATATGATTTAAATAAATAATTGTTTAGTTTGTGTTCGTTTTTGTTTTTAAATTATGCTTTTTTAGTAGTCATACAAATTCCATCACACACACATATACATATATATGTATATATATATATATATATATATATATATATATATATATATATATATATATATATATATATATACATATATATACATATATATATATATATATATATATATATATATATATATATATATATATATATATATATATATATATATATATATATATATATATATATATACATACAGTTCCTATAAAAATGTCTCCTATCTTCCCCGTTAGGGAGCTACTGCTACCAAATGGGGAGCCTGAAGATGGGTTTTCATTGAATATTTCAGACACCGTTAAAGATAAAAACATGAAATTCAGGTTCTGAATTAAAGTTTATGTGCTGAATCGGAATTTTACCTTATAATCGTCGATAATTCAACCAGTGCGTCAAAACTAGGGGAGAGCGTGGTAAAAATGGACGTAACTTTTTTTTGCATTTTCGCGTTGGATCAGGGAAGTGTGAGACTTTTGGCGAAAAAAAAAAACGTACTCTTAGTTTAACACAATTAGACGTACCAATTCCGAGTTAAAATCGATAAAGAATTTTCATAAATGACCATACAACTAAATAATAATTAAAGAAAACATAATCACCAAACGAAGCAAAAAACTTATTTTTATTTATCAAATCAAGGAAACAATTACAAAACACCACTAAAAAAAAATCGGAAATATTGATTTAAAGGTAAAAAATAAGATCCATGCGTAATTTCAACTAGGGAATATGTTCGATGTGGGCATCTTGTATAGTTATGCATTTCCTTAAGTTAGTGAGGAAAGCCATTTGAACTCTAAATAGCATGCCAGGATTATTCCTTATTTCAGCACAGTGAAAGAAAATTCTTTCTAACAGCTCTTCTCTAGTTTGTACAGTACTAGAATAAACAAGATATTTAAGGTAGCCCCATAGAAAGAAGTCTAAGGGATTTAGATCTGGTGATCGGGGTGGCCACGGCAATGGCCCACTCCGACCTATCCAACGATTGAGACACTGGTTATCTAAATATCCTCTAGCAATGTTGCTGAAATGTGGTGATGGACCGTCGTGCATTAACCATATATTGTTGCGACTATGTAACGGAACTTCTTCTAATAAATTATTTAAATCATCTTGAAGAAATTGTAAATAATTCTTACCATTTAGCCGCCCGTCAATTACATATCGTTCAATAAAATAATTCCCGATAATTCCCATCCAGACATTTATCAAAAATTTATGTTGGTTTTTAGTCTGAATTAACGCATGTGGGTTATCCTCAACCCATAAGTGAAAATTATAGGAGTTTATAACACCATTCCTACAAAATCCCGATTCAACTGTAAAAAGCACTTTGTTTGTATTATCTTTTAGTTACTTTTGTAGAAACCAATTAGCGAATTCTACTCGTGCAGTATAATCATCGGGTGACATAAAATAAACTTTTTGAAATAGGTAGGGATGGAGTAAATGCTCTTGAAGTACCCTATGCACCAACGATTTGCAAGTATGAAGTGGTGCTGCCAATTTTATTACACTATTAGTTGGATCGTTTGTTATTAGCTCCAAAATATTTTCTTCCATTTCAGTGATACAAGCAGTTCTTGGACGACCTACTCCTCCAGGTTTTGGTATAAGACTACCTAAAAGATATCCAATAATAAGCGCACAATTTGAAAAAGCAAGACACAATAAACCTGATTCCCGCAGATTACGATCAACTCGTTCAATAGTTCTGCGATCAGGCAAGTATTGATCAGGAAATCGTTCTGGGTAAAGGCAAGCCGCTTCACTAGCGTTACCACAAGTTAAGCCATACATTAAATGCATATCCCCATACTCGACAAAAGTAAAATTTGGCATAATGAAATCGACCGAAATTTTTTGGACTTTCAGATTATGTGTTGACATTTGATTAATTATCGTTGCACCTGGCAGAAGCCAGGTAATAGGCTCTTTTTCTGACATGGAAATTCTTTATCGATTTTAACTCGGAATTGATTCGTCTAATCGTGTTAAACTAAGAGTACCTTTTTTTTTCGCCAGAGATCTCAAGCTTCCATAATCCCAAGCGAAAATGCAATAAAAGATATTGCAAAAAAAAAAGTCTATTTTTGCCACGCTCTCCCCTACTTTTGACGCACCGGTTGAATGGTTGAAGGTAAAAGTCCGATTCAGCACATAAACTTTACTTTAGAACCTGAATTTCATGTTTTTATCTTTAACGGTTTTTGAAATATTCAATCTTCAGGCTCAGACTGTAGATCCCTAACAGGGGGGAGATAGGAGACGATGAGACGGAAGGCTTCTTATTAGTTATAAGAAACCAAAATTTGTCTGAAGTATATCGTTTAGGATTTCTCCTTACAGAACAATTATATATATGTTGATGTTAGATAGCGGAGACAATACAGTATATATTCAGGAGGTTGCCATGCATTTGCAGAATCTGAGTATAGAGTTACTAAGATATTCCATCAACAATTATAGGAAAAACTGTAGCTTGTACAAGAGAAAAAATGCCGTATTGTAAACACGATCTGAAGTCAATTTTTGAAAATAACCACTTCAAGCTCTACCATGATCAAACTGTCCTAACAGACCAAACAGTCGCATACATCAGACAGGGTATTAGTGGATAATTTTTCAGGACACGCAACGTTGATCGACATTGCCATTTCAAACAATAACAGTCTATGAGGGAAATGTAATGGTATAATTGGCAAAAAAAAGGAATTTGGAAGCACAAATAGACAAACAATGGGAAATAAATGGGCATTAAAACGATTCTCATAATTCTGTCAACAACGGGTATTGTACCAAGGAGTCTCGTTCCAACCAAAACATTAAGCGTTTGGACTTCCGCGAACTGATGTTTAAAATTATGTAGAGGGTAGTGCTTTTGGCAATAGCACGAGTATTCAGAAATTTATGAGAAATACACAACGTCACCTAAGGCTTGGTAACACTGAAAATGCTCAAGCCTTATGCTATATAAGCATTTATAGGATAAGCTAAAGACACTCGGCGAAGAAGTGCAGAAGCAGTATGGTTAAAAGTAGATAAAGTAACAAGTTATAATAATAGAGAGTGTAGCGAAGTATCTGATATAACTTATCTTACCACTTTCTGCCCACACCTCCAACCTGGTAAACACAACTGCGGTAACCAGAAACTGCTGATCAGAGGTCAAGTACCCAACCATGGTGAATAAGAGACAGCGAATGGTCAAATTCGAGAGGAAGAAATGCCATTAGGCCAATCATTCAGATGAGATTAAGTTCCACGCACAAAGAGTCAAGACTATTATTATCAGGATGTCCAACATGATGAGAGGCACACGGGAACAAGTACGTTTGGCTATCTAAATCATACTATTCAGCGGCATGAACAAGGAAACGTAGTAGTGACAAATATTGAGCAGTAATTTCTGGTTGTTCTCATTAAAGCTGGTGATCCAGTAAAATTAATGATATGAAACAGTAAAGAAAATATTATTATATAGGGTTATTCGTTTGTTTAACAAAGTCATGAAACTTTTGTAGATATCACGATATATAGACAAAGACTTCATGTTATTTTAATTCTAAAACACCTAAATTTAAACCGTCTGAGGTAACAATAATTTTAGACCAATTAATTACTATTAGCTTGTGCAATCTACGGTTACAGCCGGTTCTGCATCAGATACGAGAGATATTTTAGTTAGGAAATCCCAATGCTCCCAATTTTGGTAGTTGGTTAATGAGTAATTAAATCGTATTTATACAGTAATTTTAAAATAAATAAAAAAAAACTGTTAAAATAACTAAAATAAACGCCCATCGTAATTTACCCTAAGCAGAATTAAAACTAAATTATTTAAAACCATCTACCAATGAATTTCACGTTTTACCCTTTTAAAAAGTGTAATTTCTATTGGAAAAGCGAGCTTCAAGCACTAGCCAAAGGGGAAAACAGGCCCTTGGAAAGTTGTATTTTCTGCTTGTATCAGCACTTATGTTCTTATTTTCCACTTGTGTCGAATTTTCTAGAAGGATTAAATCTACTATCGCCAACTTGCCAAGCAGTTAAGGAAGCTATAGATCACTTTTATGTAGTGTTGTACTTTCTATTCGGCGGAAAATGTCTTTATTGGCTATTAAAGGCTTATATCATGTTAGGAAAATATACCATAAAATTGACAAAGAAATGAAGCTTTTTAGAGGATTATAAATAAGTTCAATTTGATAGGAGTCTATAGTATACTTTATGACTACATAAATAGTCTAATAGCTAGCCGTATTGTTGCATATATATATATATATATATATATATATATATATATATATATATATATATATATATATATATATGTATATATATATATATATATATATATATATATATATATATATATATATATATATATATATATATATATATTATATATATATATATATATATATATATATATATATATAAATATATATATATATATATATATATATATATATATATATATATATATATATATATATACAGAAGAATAAACAAACAAATAAACATTGGGAAGCAGTATCCGAAAAGAGTACTCACAGTAGAACTGAAAAATGGCAAAGGAGAGATAATCACAGTGATAGTGGTATATGTGCCAGATGAAAATTAAAAGGCCGAACAAAAGGACAAATTTTGGGAAGAATTGAGTACAATAACGGAGAAGCCAGAGGAAGGCTGTATATGGCCGTGGACTTTAATGCTATAGTAGGTAGAAAAAAAACAATACAAAAACAACATCAATAGGATAATGGAGAAAGGATACTAGACTATTGCCAAATAACAAACACATTTACCAACATAGGGATATACATAAGTACACAAGGGTTCAACATACAAAACAAGAGAGGTCATAAACTATATACTAGTACAAAGGAACAAAAGAAAATATGTGAAAAACGTAAGAATAAGGAGAGGAGCCGAAATATCTAGTGATCATTACCTACTAGTAGTAATAATCAAGGAAAGTTTGCCAAAGGATGAAAACTCAACAATAAGAAAATACAAATCAATAAGGACATATAAACTAAGAAATGAAAGAAATTATGATCAAATACCGACAAATAACTGATGAGAAATTCGAAAAAGGATACAGAAATATATATGCAAATTTGGAAGAAAAATGGAGCATCTTCAAGAATATAATCTTGGACGGGGCTACCAAAGTATGCAGACTGTACAACGCAAACAACAGTAAAAGACCAACAGCTTGGTGGAATAGTAATATCCAAGAAGAAATTATTGCGAAGAAGAAAGAATGGAAAAAATATCTCAACACAAGAACACCAGACAATATGAACTATAAAAAGGAAAAAGGCAAATAGTTTAAAGAGTTGGTAAGAGAAGCAAAAGAACAGTCATGGAGAGAATTCGGAGATAAAACGGAAGAAAATAGTAAAGAAAATCAAAAGCTATTCTACAGAGCTTTTAAATCATTCAGGAAGGCGCAACCTATAACCGAATTATATGTGAAAAACAAAAAATAGGAAATCCTAATAACAGAAAAAGCAATAATGGAAATAATTCTTTGAAGAAAGATAATACAAATTATGAAGAACTGGAACAATAAAATATGGAAGAAACAGAAAATAGGGAACAAATAGAATGGGAAGAGTTGGAGGAAGTTATAAGAAAATTAAAAAATGGGAAAGTCTTAGATAACGTCTGAAATGATTAAATACATGGAGAAGAAAGGGAAAACATTAGAAATAATTAATAACCACTATCCACTTCTGTTAAAAGCATCTTAATAAAGTAGCTTCTATAGAACATTTTAAAATTCCTGCTAATGCCTTGATCCAAGAGTTGGCAATGTAAGATAGTGTTTGATGGAAGAAAAATAGATTTGACATTATTCAATGCAATTTTTGAGTGAGATGTTGTATTAAAAATAACACAAAGAAAATATAATTTTATTTTATTTGTTTATATATTAAACAAATATTTAGGCAGTAAATATTTGTTTTATACTTTTATTATTAGATCTATATTAAGCTGATGATTTATTGGCTATTAGGTAGTTAAAATGCTATAACTATTATACATTATTAACTAAGAAAAAACGTGAAAATACATATTGGATCAGGGGCGTAATTAACTTAGTCTAGGTAAGGATTTTATTTTATTTTAAAAGCCATCACCGTACGCAAGTCCGACTTGTAGTTGGCCTTTTTTTTTATCTTTGGGATGTTTTCAATGTGTTTATTAGGAATTTGATCCAGAGAGTATTACATAAAACTAGCTGCCTGAAACTCGTTTGCTACAACTAATTGCGACAAGTAATATTAAAGTCTATATACCTTAAAGGTTTTCGGATATACACATAAGCAACTTTATCCTACGGTGAGCTGCGTGTATTTAATGGCACCTACTGGAAATGTGGACTCTCTGGCACAATTACACTATTCAGTATATATCACCACTACACCAAACACTTTATTTTTGCGCTCGACGCGTATTTCGCTAACCCTATTAGCTTCATCAGGAGCGATGATGTAGTGGTGATATACAGTGCCATTCATAAAGTTTACATCATATGGGATACATTTTTATTATGAGAGTTTTTGAAAATTTAACTTCGAAATGTGTTAGTGCATGTTTTATGTTTAGGATTACACCCAAATAAAGTCATGACGTCACAAGCCTTGCCTGTCAAATTTGACATTAAAAATTTTAATATTGGGAAAAAACGGATTTTTTAAAAAAATATCGAAAAAAGTTATAAAGAAAAAAAATTGTATTTTAGTTTTACGTTTATATGCCAATTTTCAAAAAAATTTGACAAAATTCACTTTTTTTTAATTATGTTCCCCGAAAATGATAATCGAAAGTTTTTTTCTTGTAAATTATATTACATACTTTTTTAGTGGTTAATGTTTTACTAAATGTTACGAAAAAAAAATTAATTAGGATGAAAAATTTATTTTTTTCAAAAAGTTTTAATTTAACATTATTATTATAAAAAATTAACGTTATTTACCAAATCAAAAAAACGTTTTTAAGTTTCTAAGGTTCTTCTTTTTTTTCAATGCACATAATAGTTCTGTTATAAATTTCATGACGAAAATTCGCATAGAACTCCGGCTTGATTTCATTTACAGACTGGGGGATAGTTTCTTTTAAATGTGCGATATTTTCAAAAGGTCTCTGAGCATAAACTAAATTTTCTAAATACCCTCACAAAAAAAAGTCACAAGGCGTAAGATCGGGTGACCGCGGCGGCCAAGGTACTACCTACCAATCTACTTCCCAGAAAAGTTTTCGTCCAGCCAATTTCTAATTTCTAAGGTGCTGTGACTAGGTGCTCCATCTTGTTGGAAGTACATTTTCATTCTTTCCTCTAAACTAAAATCTTCTAGTTCATTGGAAATTTCGTTGTTTAGAAACTGTAAGTACCTAGCGGCTGTAAGATTTTCTCTAAAAAAAACGGGCCATTAATTCTGTTATTAAAAATACCACACCAAAAGTTAGTTTTAAAGAAATATTGATCTCTTGTATCTATTGTAAAATTTGGATTGCTATCCGCCCATTATCTACAATTTTGCGACGAGACAACACCATTAGAATTAAAAGTACATTCATGACTGAACAAAATATACTTTGTAAATGACGGGTCTTCTTCAGTTTTACTTTGCAGCCAGAAAGAAAAATACATGCGCCTATCATAATCTTGTTCTTCGAGAGTGTGGACAAACTTTGGTTTATAAGGTTTAAACCTATTTTTCTTAAGCACTCTTTGAACTGAATTAAGATAAACCTACTTTGTGCCATATTTTGGCAATTGAAGTTCGGCGTTTCAATCACACTCTGCATAACTGTAAACTCAGCATCTTCATAAGTAACCCAATGTTCATGTTGCCGTTTAAAATTATTCTCCACACATCCAGTATTTTTAAAGTTGGTAAGAATTCTTCCTACTGTTGTATGCGTTATAACTTTTTCCGGATGTCGTTGGTTAAAAATGACGGCAGCTTCTCTTGAGTTTTGCAGTTATCTCTCACGATCAAAACTATTTCTATTTTATCTTGCTTAGTCAATTTAATTGGCATTTTTATTAAAGGCGAAAATTTAGAAAACTGTTATTATTACATTAATAATAGTGAACAAACTAATGTCAGTTTGATGTTTTATGTGACAAAGGAACAAAACCCAAAATCCATGGCAACTGCGACAAAGATACGTGAAAGCGTATCATATAATTTTTTTAACTTAATAGCAAAAGATGAATGTATATTCTTTTCATCGATATTGCGTTGCAAAACGTCGTAACAATTTTTAAAAATCTTGTTTTTGACCTTTTGAAAATATGTTAAAAAACATTTAGAATAAACTATCCCCATATATATACATATATATATATATATATATATATATATATTATATATATATATATATATATATATATATATATATATATACGCCTCTCGCGTATATTAGCCCTTAGAAGTTGAGCTGTCATAAAAATTATGCAGCTTTGCACCAAGAATACATTGTTAAACTACGACTTTTTGACAGAACTCATTTTTCAGCTTAATTTTAAGGCCTAATTATTTTTTTTTCTTAACATTTGGTGAAACATTAACTAATAAATAAGTACATAAGATATTTTATGTGGAAAAACAGTTGATTGTCATTTAGGGGAAAATAATTGAAAAAATTCAATTTCATCAAATCTTTTCAAACATTAGTACATAAATGTAAATCTGCAATACAATCATTTTTTCTTTATAACTTCTTTCAACATTTTCACTAAAAATACGATTTTTTCACATTTTAAAATTTAAATGTCAAATTTGACAGGCAAGGCATGTGACGTCATGACCTAATTTGGGTGTAATCCTAAACATAAAACATGCACTAACATATTTCGAAGTTAATTTTTTAAAAACTCTAATAATAAAAATTTTTCCCATATGGTGCAAACTTTCTGAATGGCACTGTATATTGAGTAGTCTAATTGCTACTAGTAACATATTTTTTTTAGAATATTTTCCGAGGACACGTTATTCAATAACTTATTGCTATTAAATCACACGTAGAAAAGCATTTCGTTATTTTGTAGTTGTTTTGTGACTCTATAAAGGTGAAACAAACAGCGACAATGAGTTATTGCTGCTTATCGCTTGGAAGTTTCGAAGACCATAAGTATTAAACATTTTCAATACTGTAGATTTAATTTACCTGGATAATTAAAAATGTACCTTATAGAAATGATACAAAAATTGTAAAAATTAAAAGTCATGTATTTTAATTTTATTGTTGTATTTAAGCCATACTCTGAGACATTATGATGGTTTCTACACAAAAGAAGGGGGACAAACGTAATTAATCAAAAAAGTATAAAGAATTATTTAAATATTGATCGATGCCGATGAAAAATGGTATGAATGTTGAAGAAACGTCTACGAAATGAATAAAACAGTTAATCAATAAAAAAAAACAGTGCCATAACTTTAATCAAATCTGAATGGGATTCATATTATATTCATTTTATGTGAATTCTGCTTCCATACATTGTAAACATAGACATAGGAATATAGGGACGAAAGGTAATTGAGCGAGGTGACAGCAGTTGCGGGGTGGGCGGTGAGGTAAATGGTACCCACTTACTATTGGCTACTGCGACTCTGTTTTAAACAAATTTTGATTTTCGAAAAGTTAAAAATGGGAAAGTGTTCAGTCACTTCATGTCAAAATCGGACGAACCATCGCCACTGGAAGAAACAATCGAATATTAAAAAGGATCATAGAAAAATCACTTTTGAAGTATTTGCCATGTATAAAATATTTGTTATTAAATAACACTGGTCAACATGATTTTTGTTACACGTAAGCTAGAATGTGACCTACCTACCCCAATTAAAAACCCGCAAAAAATTTTATTCGATCATCCTCAGTTTTTTTGTAATAGTGACAGTCACTTAAATTACGTTATAAGAGGATATCGTTGAGAAAATTGTTTTGAACTTAAGCCATGTTTGAAATAATAATTATTTTTTGTTTTCGTTTGAGTAATCTACGTTCAATAACATGCCGAGAACTTGTGTAAATAATCCTGATCGATTCTGTTACGTGTGTAGTGAATTAACATTCACTAGTCAGTGAAGAAATTTTACAGATTTGGTCAAGAAGTGTTATTTTGAATATTTCGGATTTCCAGTTTGCCACCAAGATAAATTGAGGGTTCCCCACATATGTGTGTGTTACTCTTTTGAATGGATGAGTTAACGGAACACGTCACATGAACTTCGCAATTCCAATGATATGGGCCGAACCAAGAGATCACAGATCAGACTGTTATTTTTGCTTGACTTAAGGGCTTCAGTAATAAAATTAAACAAGCAATCAAGTATCCAAACTTACCATCTGCAAGGAGACCGGTCTCCCACAGTGAAGTGATGCCTGCACCAACACCTCCACAAAGTGTACAATCAGATGAATCCAACTTGTCGTTGAGCTTTACCTCCTACTCAAAAGGACATGAGAGATTACACTTACGAATCTAGCACTTCTTTTCCACCACATTTAATAACACAAGGTGATCTAAACCACTTGGTGCGTGATTTGAGTTTATCCAAAAAGCAAGCTGAAGTTTTATCATCTAGATTGAAAGGATGGAATTTACTTCAATCAGAAACGAGAATTTGCTATTTCCGCAATCGTGATGATGAGTTCAGAAGTTATTTCTCTCAGGAAGGTGACCTTGTTTACTGTAATGACATTAATTCTGGGTCCCTCAAAAATCTCACCAAATGGATATTTGGTAAGATTTGTGTTAGTTAGATAAGCACTGGCTATAACTATATATACTGTATAACATTTTTGGTCTAGCTACGTAAAACACATTTTTTTTTGTAAAATTCGACTTATTCATAAATATAGTCTCCTTCAAGAGTGATACAATCAATCCAAAGCTTTTCTAACATTTCTAAACCTTTCTTGTTGAAGGATTTGTCTTTGCCTTCAAAACAGGCCTCAGTTTTAGCGACGACTTCTTCACTGGAGCCAAATCTCTTTCCCGCGGAATTTTTTTTTTTTTTTACGTCTGCGAAATAGATAATAGTCGCTGGTGGCCAAATCTGGATAATAATAATAATTTAGCATACCAGTAAATGATGAGTGATTTTCCAGGGGTAGAGTTCCCATGACATTTATCAAGCCATTGCTTTGCTAAATGCTATTTTTTCCCATCAAAAAACAGTATTTAATCAACATACGAAATCAGATTTTTTCCATTGTTTTGAAAATATTAAAAGTAGCGTCAATAAAACCACTGTAACTTGTAAACTAATCATCCAAATCTCATGAAATGTTGACACGGATCGTTTAGAGGTTTGTACTTCCTAAAAATCATATGAATTTTTTGAAAAGGGTGACATCTATGTGTCAGACCAAAAACTTTTCAGCCTCCGTGTTATATATATACATATACATATATATATATATATATATATATATATATATATATATATATATATATATATATATATATATATATATATATATATATATATATATATATATATATATATATATATATATATATATATATATATATATTATATATATATATAGTGGATTGATAAATGTGATAAATTTCTACGAAATGGCGGGAAATTATTTTAAGTGACTGTTGGTAAGCGTGATTATTGCGGCGGTGGTGTTCAAAATTGTTTGTTGGCAGCTATCGTAAATGACTGGTGTTATGCGTTTCATAGCAATGGATAAAGCCGGATATGATGCGATAATAAAATATTTTTATTTAAAAAAGTGGACTGCGACCCAGATAGAAAATGAACTGAAAGCAGTTCATGGAGACTGTGTACGAGCACTCAAGATCATTTATTACTGGATAAATGAATTTAAACGTATAATTAGGAACGTTCAGGAGGCCAGGATGCGGTTTCTTCTGAAGAACGGATCTATAAAATTCATTGTATCGTGATGGAAGATCGTCGCATTAAGTTTCGTGAGATTGCTACTAGCATAGGCATCTCATACGAACGGGTACATAATATCCTACATGAAGTCCTAAAACTGAAAAAGCTGAGTGTGCAATAGATGCCGCGGTTGTGTGTGTTTGGCGTCGTTTTGTGACTGTAGACGAAACGTGGATCCATCATTGCACTATGAAGACAAAATGATAGTCAAACAATGCGTTGCCGAAGATGAAAGTGCACCGAAAAAAGCGAAACCAGTTTTATCGGCAAGAAAAGTGATCGAGACTAATTTTTGGGACACATAGGGTATCATCATGAATGACTATTTGGAAAAAGGGCAAACATTGACTCATTTTTATTACTCAACGTTATTGGACCATCTCTATAGTAAGTTGAAGCAGAAGCGAGCAAAAGAGTGCTCTTTCATATATTTATTCATATATATGGGACGTGCCCAAAATTTAAAGCATCCAAAAAATCTCTGAAAGGTACCTATTTTTTCGTTCAAACATCTACCTTCAAATGCTGAGTCCTGTTTTTGAAGAAACAAGATGGCTGCTGAAAATGGCGGCTAGAATCAGTAAAACCAGGAATAGATAAGAAGGAAATTCAATTATTTAGCCTAGTTAAGACAGTTCAAAACAGCAAAATTGTAAATAATTTAACCTGGTCATATAGGTTAAAGGAAACAAATTTCTATTATGACATTTTCTATAAATATGAAACGGTTAGTTTGGAGAGGTTCAATTACATTTTAGTTATGTTTGTTAGTAGGGTTAAATAACAGTCTGGTTTTAAAATTTTGAAAGTTAGGTCTAGCTTGAATATCAAATAACTCATTTGAATTTAAGAAAAGAGGAAAAAGGAAAGAAGGAAAATTGCATATGGTGTGCTATTTAAGTGTTACTGATAATTTAGATATTCCAATTTATTGATTCTTTTTGTAACTTTAATCTAGGTTTGAGTTTATATGAAATACTTGTATTTGGGAGTTCAACGATGTACTGGTATTTTTAAAATATTTAAGACCATGGCATAAGGGATAAGGAGTCTGCCTTCTACGCCGGAGACCCGAGTTCGAATCTCGGCTTGGAAAATAATAATTAAAAAAAAACGAAATTTACAATCTGACGGTCGCCTTTCTCGGGCAGGCAATAGTAAATCACTCGTAGTATCATGCCTAGTAAAACCCTCTTTTTTGGCTTTTCGGAATCGGTTTTAAACTGTAGGCCCCCCTTTGTCTGTGGTACACTTAAAAGAGTATCAACCACAGGCAATGGTGAGAGGTTTTTTTGTTTATGGGTCTAGCACACGTGCTGCAGGGAAGTCCCTAAAGCGCTACAGGAGCGACACGTATGCGGAGCCAGCGATTCACGTTGTTTTTGAATCGCTGTAAATTGTACTCGGTGGGAAACGCAGTCCTGGGTAAATCATTCCAAAGGGATGATGTTCTCCATATAAAAGACAGCTTGAAAAGCATTGTACGAGGAGTAACAAGCTGACCCTCATACGGATGTAAACTATTAGCATGACGTGTACTTCTAACATGCACCGCTTTGGGATGAATTAAGCGAGCCACATCCTTCGAACACTTTCCATGAAAATACTTGTTGAATAAGCTCAAGTCGCCAACCGTTTTTCGATGTTCCAGCGAATCAAGGCCGCCGATCAGTTCCGGGTCTCCAATCAGACGAACAGCTCTTCTCTGAATAGAATCCAACAAATGCAGTGTATGTTTGGGAGCGGAGCCCCAAACATGGGAGCAGTATTCCATAGTTGGTCTAATTTGAGCTTTGTAAAGAATTAACAGTTGTGGAGTGAAAGCTTTCTGGTTCGAAATAATATTCCCAACTTTTGAGAAGCTCTCATTGCTATGCCTACAACATGTTCATGCCAGGACATATTTGCTCCCAAATAAACGCCCAACAAATTGAGTGACGATATTAGAGGAATGGAGTGCCCCGACATAACTATGTCGGGTTCAGCAACGTTAACTTTTTTAGAAAAAACTGCCGCCTGGGTTTTTGTAGCGTTAAATTGCACTTGGTTACTGTCACCGCAAGATAGGATTTCTTCCAGGTCTTTGTTAAGTTAAATGACTTCCTGCTATCTGCGAATATCCGTCTGAGTAGCCGATGTTCGAGCGTTCAAAGTGAATGAAGAGATAAGCGTACTGTCATCTGCAAAGCTGTATATTGGATTCTCGGTCTTTTTCAGCAGATCGTTAAAGTAAATGAGAAAGAGAGTAGGAGACAGTATGGAGCCTTGAGGTACACCAGCGTTGACAGTGAAGGTGTTAGAAAGAAATCCGTCTACTGCCACTCGTAAAGAACGCTCTCTGAGGAAACATGAGAGCCACAAACAGAACTTCTCAGACAACATAAGAGCGTAGCTTAGCCAACAGCCCATCGTGCCAGATACGGTCGAATGCCTTGGATATGTCAAGAGCAACCGCTCGAGATTCTCCAAAGTGTTCAATTGCATTGTTCCAGATGTGTGTTACATAAGTCAGAAGATCTCCTGTTGATCTATTTTTACGTAAGCCATATTGGTGATCGCTAATAATGTTGAATCCTTCAAGATATTTTAGAAGATGCTGATTGATAGCCTTTTCCATGACTTTCGATATTATTGAAAGCAGTGCGATTGGTCGGTAGTTATTTGGCAAGGTTGCCTACATTCGTGTCGTATATGGCACTTCAAGAGAAGGGATTTGAATATTGTCTCTATCTCTAAATCATGATAGATAATTGTTATTGGAGAAAATCTTGGATCGTTAAGGATGATTTTGGATTAATTGATGTTTTTAAAGTTCTGTCCTATCTATAGCGTACTAGGATGAAGCACCATATAGAAGGACAGATCTTATGAAGATTTCATATATGTTTATTTTAGTGTTGATATCAATTTTACTTTTAGAATTTAACGAAGAACAGATTGCTTGAATTTGAGAATTCATTTTGACGATGAATTTGTTTGTATCATTTTTCCAGTTTACACGTTTATCGAAATTTTTAAGCATTTGACTTTTGGTAAGGGCAGGCGAAGGATTTAACTACGGAAATACATCCTTTTTATTTAATTTTCCAGAACTTGAGTATTTTTATATTTTGTTGTTTTTGCTTGTTTGTAGTTTTCTTACCACTATATATATATATATATATAT
The DNA here is from genome assembly GCA_019049505.1 of Pachyrhynchus sulphureomaculatus. Classification (NCBI taxonomy): domain Eukaryota; kingdom Metazoa; phylum Arthropoda; class Insecta; order Coleoptera; family Curculionidae; genus Pachyrhynchus; species Pachyrhynchus sulphureomaculatus. Next base: position 108,118,278 of record CM032454.1, on the reverse strand, counting down.
ATATATATATATATATATATATATATATATATATATATATATTAGCTTGGATGTAACTGTTATGACTATACCATCCGTAATATGTCAAATTATCTCAATTAAAAAAAATGTCTATTTTGATTCAAGTGTTTTTATTTAAATTTTGGCATGTCCGAAGTAAATAAATTAACGAGTGTTGATAAAGAGTCTGTCCTTGAGGGATACCTACTCTTGTCATTCTGTTATTTGAATTTAAATTATCGTTAGAACTTACAAATTCTCTATTTTCTAAATAATATGAGATAGCATTCGTACTTTGATTAATTTAACAAAATTTCCATTATGCCACATATCATCGAAGGCTGTGCTCACATTAAAGAAAATAATTCCTCTAATTGCTATTGTAATTATTTGTCATTTTTCCAGTCCAAGAACCAGAAAAATATGGTAACCGATAGTTCGGTTATTATATTTTTTCTGGCTTTCTGGGTTGTTTTTTTTTTGTATTTGATACGTACAAGTAAGATTTTCTACTATTTTTAGAAAATTTGCCGCATTATTTTGATTTAATAGTGACATTACATTTTGATTTCTGTCGTAGATAGAGGAAATCCAAGTAGTACCTTTTATGGAGATCTATTGTATCCTCTGAGGAGCAGATAGGTATTGTGTGAGTAAGATTGATAAAAGAATTTAATTTGAAATAGATTTCATTTTACATTCAGATTCAACTTACACAACAAATTTGTCATAACTTACTATTCAATTCTTCTAATATTAAATTAATTTCCTTTCATAATGGAACATCAACTCTTAAAGTGCATATATAAACTTATGTTCTTTTCTCTCTTTCAAAAAAAATATATAAATAATATTTTTTCTGCTTTTTAATTTAAATCATAATAATTTAAAATGGCTCTCTTGATTTTTAATTGTTATTATATGACTTTGTCGTTTTTTACTTGTTTCAAATATATTATGTTATAAGTATATTTCAAGGTTCTAGGTGAAATCTAAAAAATCATGTTATTTTTCATTTCAGTTTTAAATATTCCCATCATATGAGTGTTTATACTTCCTTAATTTTATTTGAAAAATTTATATTACGTAGTGACTACAAACATCGAGAGACTTCATTCATTAATGATCGGTTCAGCTTAGGTCACTGACCTAGAGCTAGCTCTAGTTCTTGACTAATATCACTTAAAAAGAAGGAAGTAAGAAATGTAGCAGTGGTTAAATTGTGTACGATTGCAGTATATGGGAATTGTCCCTAGTTTTTGAATGGTCTAATTTATATATTGTATGTTTAAATATCTACAATTAAACATATAAGGAGTTGATATTAGAAAAATGTTAAGGAATATACGTTTAGTATAAATTTCCTTTTAGGAAGATTACAATTAAAAATTGTCTCTTATTTTTTAAATCTTATTCCGAATACTATATTCATTCACCTGTTTTTGAGAAACTTCTCGATAACACAAAATAAGAGTATAAAATCTTCTACTTTTAATAATTTTTTAATTAATTATTTTTGCTTTCCTTGCTAAAGGAAAAAATCACATTTCGAAATTTTTACATTTCTTTATGTTTCATGGTGTTTAGATCACGAAAAATAGTCGCTTATTTTCATCATATATATATATATATATATATATATATATATATATATATATATATATATATATATATATGTACATACATATATATATATATATATATATATATATATATATATATATATCTATATATATATATATATATATATATTATATATATATATATATATATATATATATATATATATAGCTAACTCGCGGCAGCAGCAGCAAAATCACAGTATCAAGTAGCAGCAGCAGCCGGAGCACTTGAGGATGCCAAATGAGATTTTGGCGAAACGTCGTGCAAATTGATTGTTAGACGAACGTATTGAAAACATTTCATCATCCGTGAAAACCTCTATTGAAACGTATATGTATATATATATATATATATATATATATATATATATATATATATATATATATATATATATATGTATATATGTATATATATATATATATATATATATATATATATATATATATATATATATATATATAAGTTATATAGTTCGCGGTTGGTTCTAGGTGAAATATCTTAAATTTACACTTTTGAAATAAAATACAGTATATTTGTTTCACTGAATTTATTTAGATCACTCTGACACGTATTTTGGCCTCGCTACCATTTTCGAAGAGGTTTACAATAAGACTAAACTTTAGTTCTAAAAGATATTACATTTGGATGGTTAATTGGTACTAAATTTAAATTAAGAGGTAATAAAACTGGGTGATTACAGGTAGTCTATCTTAACACGGCGTCTAATATGATGGTATTTCTAAGTTCTCTTTGGGTGTTCGTTTATTTTTATATTATATTTAATGGCTTCTTTATGATAAGAATTTCTAAATAATCCATATGTTTTTCTTTTTGAGCACTATATAGCAACTTCACCTTTTCGTTATTAAAAAAGGTGATTATTGTCTATGCAGTGTTCAGCCAAGCCTGTTAGTTTTTGTTTATTTGAAATAGTGTCCTTTTAATCTTTGTTGCAGGCTCCGTCCCATTTGTCCCACATAGACAGCGTCAGAGTCATCACAATTAAGTTCATATATACCAGATTTTCTATATTTGCTAGATCTAAATATCGGGCTATATTGTTTTTATTAGTACTGCTTTCGTGTTTTACTTCTGGTGTGTAAAATTGTTTAAGCATATTTTTATGTTTTTTTGTTTTTTTTTTGTTTTTTTTTTTCCTGTTTATCTACAAATATTGAATTATATAAATTGTTTTTGGCCATTCTTTTGATTATATTCAGTTCTTTTAGATAATTGTCCGTACTTAGTGGAATGTTAGTTAATCTGTGTATGAGACTGTGGAAGGTTGACATTTTGATCTACCAAGATTGATTTGATTTAACATGTAAAAATGGTGTCTGTTGTAGTTGGTTTACGGAAAATATCAAACTCTATTTTGTTCTCTACATTTTTAATTCTAAAAAACTGAGTGATTTGTCTACGTTAATTTCTATTGTGAATTGGATGTTATGATTGAAGTTAATAAGAACTATGACAATTGTCTATCGGTTTCTTTCCAAATGCAGAGAATATCATCAACATATCTTGCCCAAAAGTGGACATGTCTGGTTACTTTTCTATAGTTTCATTTGAAAAGAGGTTTTTGTTTTTTCAAAGATAGCCATGAATGCTTCCTCTAGAAGGGGGCTCAGAGGGCCACTGTTTTGTTTATATGTTTTACTGTTAAATCTAAAGTAATTTTGTTTTAGACAGATATCTAGAATTTTGATTAAAATATAAAAAATAAACTTTGTTAGGATTAGACAGATCACTATTATTTATAAGGGATTTTAGTATCAGTTTTCCCTCTGTTATGAGAATTGATGTGAAAAGGCTTTTTACATCAAATTATATAAACTTACAGTTCATGAGTAAATTAATCGTGTTCTTGCTGAATAAGGTGAAACGTAGTTTATGATGTTAGGTAGATCGGCAAACAGTTGCTTACATAGTTGGTCGTTTATATATGATAAAATTGGTCTCATTGGTATGTTTTTTTTTGTGAAGTTTCGGCATACCATACATAATAGGGGCTCTAGGGTTCATTACTTGTAATGTTTTTGAGTTCTCGGTTCGAAATATAACATATGTTTGGATTTCTTTATTTATAGTTTAATGAAATGAGATTGTGGGGTCCGATTTTATCTCTATGAATTCGTCAGAATTAATTATATTTTGCATTTCATTTTTGTATTCCGTTTCATTCATTATGGTGAGAGTATTACCTTTGTCTACTTTAATCACAATTAAATTGTTAGTTGCTATTTTTGATTGGATCTGTTTAGTAACTTTATTCTCTCGTTTATCGTTAGTAAGAAAGTTTATGTTGTTAAATGTTTGGGCAATTATGTCTGTAAGGTTTTTTTGTGTAAAATTAGTTCTGTTTTAATTGCTAGTAGCTCTATGTCTTCGGCGTTAGTAATATTTGGACAATATTTGAGACCTTCTTCTAATATTTCTAATTCTGATTTTTCAAAGGTAACACTGGTAAGATTAGCTACTCTTCTATAAAATGGACAAGAGTCAATGATATGGTAGGGTTTTGTAAAAGTGTGATTATTCTGTCTTAGCTTACATGTTTTCTCGAGTTGAGTTAGGTATTGATTGTGGACTTCTTCTCTAATTTTTCTATCGGTTGTTTGAAAGTCATCATAGTTTGGTTACCTAGTTCTTCATGAATTAATTTTAAATGTAGTTGTAAATTATTTCGGTTACGGTACAATTTGTGAATTTCGTCATTTATCTATTTTGTGGATGGCTGCTTCGCTTGCTTTCCTTGCGTCACTAGATTGATTGTGGGACGAAATCGTCATAAATTTAAGCTGTATTCGACACTGTATTGAACCACAGATAATTAGAAAATTTATAGAGTTTGCGGTCCGTTCTAGATGAAATATCTTAATATTTACAATTCTGTAATAAAATACAGTATATATTTTTAACTGAATTTATTCAAATCACTCTGACACGCGTGTCGGTCTCGCGACCATTTTCGAAGAGGTTTACAGTAAGACTAAACTTAAGTTCTGGATGGTTAATTGGTACCAAATTTAAATTAAGAAGTAATAAAATTGGGTTAATTACAGGTAATCTTAACACTTAACACGCTAATTACAGGTAGTCTCTCTTAACACGGTGTCTAATTTGAGATCAACCAAACTCGTCTATGATGACTTCTAAGCAACCGATAGGAAATTAGAGAAGAAGTCCAGGAAGAAATCCACAAACAATACCTCACTCAACTCGAGAAAATACGTAAGCTAAGACAGAATAATCATTCCAACACTTTTACAGAACCCCACCATAACATCGACTCTTTTCCAGTTTATAAGTAGTCTTAGTAATGTTACGTTTGATAAATCAGAATTAGTAAACAACACATCATTTAACAACATAAACTTTCTTACTAACGATAAACGAGAGAATAAGGTTATTAAACAGATCCAATCAAAAATAGCAACTAACAATTTAATTGTGAGTTAAACGGACTTACTTTCACCATAATGAATGAAACGGAATACAAAAATAAGATGCAAAATATAATTGATTCATTCAAACTCATCTCATAAAATTATAAATAAAGAAATCCAAATATATGTTATATTTCCAACTGCGAACCCAAGTTACAAGTAATGAAACCTACAGCCCCTGTTATGTATTGTATGCCGAAAGTTCACAAAGAAAACATACCAATAAGACCAGTTGTATCGTTTATAAACGCCCCGTGTTATAAACTAGGTAAGCAAATCACTGCCAATCTACCTAACATCATAAACTACGTTTCAGTTTATTCAGTTTAAAATTCGTTGGAATTAGTTAGAAAATTAAACACGATTAATTTACTCATGAACTGTAAGTTTATATCATTTGATGTAAAAAGCCTTTTCATATCAATTCTAATAACAGAGGTAAAACTGATACTAATACACTTATAAATAATAGTGGTCTGTTTAATCCTAACAAATTACTTTAAATTTAACAGTAAAACATATAAAACAAAACAGTGGCCTACCAATGGGCAGCCCTCTGAGCCCCCTTCTAGAATAGAACTTGAAATAAACAAATTATTTAGTTTTTCAGAATTAAAAATTTCAAATGTAGAGAACAAAATAGAGTTTAAGCTTTTCCGTAAATCAGCTGCAACAGACCCCATTATACATGCTAAATTAAATTAATCTTGGCAGACCAAAATGTCAACCTTCCACAGTCTCACACACAGCTTAACTAGCATTCCACTAAGTACGGACAATTATCTAAAAGAACTGAACATAATCAAAAGAATAACCAAAAACAATGGATATAATCCAATTATTATAGATAAACTGGAAAAAAAACATAAAAATATATTTAATCTTACACACCAGACGTAAAACACGAAAGCAGAAAATGATTTGTTATCAACTATGTTGGTGGTATTGGTAACAAAATCAACAATAGCCTTAATGAATTAGAAATAAACTGTATAAATGTTAATAAAAACAATATTGCCCGATATCTAGTTAATAACAAAGAAAGATCTAACAAATATGGAAAATTGGGTACATATCAACTTAATTCTGATGACTGCGACGCTCTCTATGTGGGACAAACGGGACGGGGCCTACAATAAAGATTAAAACAACTTTATTTTAAATAAACAAAAACTAACAGGCTTTGTTGAATACTGCATAGACAATTATTACCTTTTAAATAACGAAAAGGTGAAGTTGCTATACAGTGCTCAAAAAGGAAAACACATGGATTATTTAGAAATTCTTAGCAAAAAAGGCCATTAAAAATAATATAAAAATAACGAAGACCCAAATAGAATTTGGAAATACCCCCATATTAGACGCCGTGTTTAAAATAGACTACCTATAATTAACCCAATTTTATTAACTCTTAATTTAAATTTAGTACCAATTAACAATCTAAATGTAATATCTTTTAGAACTTAAGTTTAGTCTTATTGTACACCTCTTCGAAAATGGTCGCGAGATTGAAACACACGTAAGAGTGATCTGATATATATATATATATATATATATATATATATATATATATATATATATATATATATATATATATATATATATATTCAAATTTGAAATCGATATATATATATATATATATATATATATATATATATATATATCGATTTCAAATTTGGAGCATATACTTGACTGATGGCAGTATCGATACAGAGATAATAAGAGGGTGAACGCGGTATTGGTCTAGAATTTTGTAAATCATTATGTAAATTTTTCTTGGTTTGTCTTTTAAACATAATATTCATTGTCGAAATGTAAGAGGCTAAAAGAATGATTGAAATATATCTTATTACACGCACTCTTCATGGCCCTCGAAGACGAGAA
>CM032454.1:108044586-108111222 GCA_019049505.1 Pachyrhynchus sulphureomaculatus | reverse complement strand
TTCTGGGATATTAAAAATGTAAGGGAGCAGACGATATCAATAATCAACATTAGGAAAAGTTGGCACCACTGAACATAACAAGGAAGAATGATAAAGGTTAAAGGAGGCTTGTGTTAAGGAGTGGACTGTAAAATCCCGACAAGAAGAATAGTTTGAATCGTTTTTAATTTTTATTGTATAGTAAAATTGTTCACGGTAGGCAACATTTTTGATATTTATATTTTTACGATGGTTTTATGTTCCAGTCGGATATCTAGTATAAAATGTTAGCTTGAATAAACTAAACCCGATATTTCTTTAACCATAAATATAGCATTTTCTTTAATATCCAGACTTTAATCCCGCAGTGAGCTGGCAGCTGAAATACATAAATTTTAAAGAAAAAGTGCTGCGGATAGAAGAAATTTGGCACAAAACGGAAAAATGTTCAAAACTTTCGAAGTCGAAGTACTCGTATCGATATGAACGTTGTATTGTACAAATTATTTTGAGTGGTAATCTGGCATAAGAAGTTTATACCAGCAAGAAATTATTCTGCAAAGTATATTAGTTAAGTAATCTAACATCTAGCATGCCATTTTTAAAAAATTCTATATAGGAAAGAGATTTTTGAGCTTAAAACTGATATCGACTTGACTAACCTGAACTTTATAAACTACAAAGACGATCCGTCGTATTTGAAACAATTCACTTTTGATAGGCGTTTTTCAGCATGAAAACTTACCAAGGAGGCACACAATCAAATAATTAAAAACAAATTTTTTGCTTTCCCAACAATTTCAGGTTCTCTTGGTCGGTCGCTTAGGTCATTAGTTAAAATTTCAAATAATCCACTATACCACCACTAACACGACCAGATAATACTATTGCAACAACTGTTGAGAAAGCCAACTTGTTAGCTGAACTCTTTGCTTCACATTCTACTATCGATTTTCAAACACTATTTCCAATGTGCAGTCAAGGATGCCCCATATTGTCATCAGACACCGTGCCATAAAACGTATTTTAATGAAGCTACACACTTAAAAAGCTTCTGTCGCTGATAGAATACCTGCCATAATACTTTGAAAATACGCGGGTGAAGTAACACCGGTTTTCGATAGATTTTCAACCTATCCTACAAAACAGGAATATCTCCTTCCTGCTGGAAGTACATTTCAGTTTAGTTGATACACAAGAAGGCAAGAAAATATGGCGAAACAAATACCGACCAGTCGCACAGCTTTTAATAATATTGAAAGAGAGGCTATCAATCAGCATCTTCTAAAATATCTAGAATGATCCAATATTATTAGCGACCATAATATAGCTATCATAAGCAAAGAACAACAGGAGATCTTCTAACTTATGTCATACATATCTGAAATAATGCAACTGAACATTTTGGAGAATCTCGACCAGTTGAATTTGATATATCCAAGGCATTCGACCGGGTTTGGCATGATGGATTGTTGCTTAAGATATGCTGGTATGTCTCAAAGGTTTTGTTTATAGCTTTCGTGATTCCTTAGAGAGCGTTCTCTACGAGTGATAGTCAATGGGTTTTGTTCTAATACTTTCACTGTTAACGCCTTTATGCCCCAAAGCTCCATACTGTCTCCTACTCTCTTTCTCAATTACATTAACGATCCGCTGGAAATGACCAGGGATCCCATATATATCTTTGTAGATGATAGTACGCTTGTTTCTTCATTCACTTTGAAAGCTCGAACATTCGCTATGCAACACAGACCTGGAAGAAATTTTATCTTAGAGTGACAGTAATCAAGTAGAATTTAACTCTACAAAAATCCAGGCGGTAGTTTATTCTAAAAAATGTTGCGGAAGCCAGCATATTTATTTAGGAACACTCAATTCCTCTAGCAATGTCACTCAATTTTTTGGCCGTTAACTTGGGAGCAAATATGTCTTTGCATGAATACTTTGCAATCATAGCCAAGATAGCTTCTCAAAAGATGAGAATTTTATTTCTAACTAGAAAGCTTTACACTCTACAATAACTGGTATTATTGGACAAAGCTCAAATTCGACCAACTATGGAATACTGCTCCAAGATTTGGGGTTCTGCTCCCAAACATACGCTGCATTTGTTGGATTCTATTCAGAAGAGAGCTGTTCGCCTAGTTGGAGACCCAGAACTCACCAATCATGATTCTTTGGAAGATCAAAGAACAGTTGATGACTTGAGTCTATTCTACAAGTACTTTCATGGAAAGTGTTCAGTGTATGTACCTACTTAATTCCTTCCATAGCGGTGCTTGTTAGGGACACACTTCGTACTAATATATCACATTCGAATGAGGTTCAGCTTGTCATTCCTTGTCCAAATCTTTTAAACAGTCTATGGAGAGTCTGATCCCTGATTACTTACCCAGAACTGTGTTTCCCACCGAGTATAATTTACAGTGATTCAACACCAACGTGAAACGCTGCTCTCGTTTTAATAATATCGGAAGGACGAGGAAGCAGTCCAAAGTGAACAGGTTTGGCACAATTATGATTTTTGTGAAATGCATGAATTTTTCATCTTATTATAGCGTGTTGCTCATTAATGTAATACCTCTAGATAGTTTTTGAAATTTTGAGGTTATTTCTTCTTTGAGATATTTCAATTTTTAAAATTAATTATTTAGTGATAAAATATTGTTGTTCATTTGCCAAATTTTTAAAGTTTTTATTTTTAAAAAACTTTACCAAATGCTTAAGTGTGTTACGGGAGATTTAACGGAATTGGTTGATCACGCTAATAAATTGCAGTGAATTGAAATGAAAATATTCAGTTCTAAAAGTCCAAATTTTAATTACAATCCCTCAAGGCTTAGTTATGCAGGGTAACTGAAAAAAGCATTCAAAAGAACGAAAGTTTCTGTATATTACCATTAGTTAAAGAAAGGCACAGTAAAATATTAGGATCTTTTTATTTTTGGAATTAGTAATTCTTCGTCGTAATAGCAAATAAAATTAATTACCATGATTCTGACTACAATACAAAAGGGCTTAGGTTATGTATTTCACGTAATGACATTTTATTTCAAAACTCTTTCATCCAGAGTAATTTATGAAATGTCATACAATGTATTTTTAACAATGCTTTATGCAACACAAAAAAAATTTTAATGGAATTTATAATAATGCTTTTCTTATCTCTTAAAACATAAATAATAGCTTTCTAACACATTGTTTTTTTTTTCGAGATATCTATACACCATGGCTTAAATAATGGTTTATGTTTTATAGTTAAAAAGCCATACAATATATTTCTAAAGATAAGGTATTTGGCACAGTCAGATTCACGAGTCGAGGAAGGACATATGGGTACAAAGGAAAAAAAGGAACACTAAGAGCGAAACTGCTTAAAAACCGGGGGTGAAACTTTCTTGTACCGGACTTCTAAAAGCTTGGACTTTTCCCAATCAGTAAACTCACAATGGATAACCTGGAGAAGGAGATTTTCCATAAAAAAAAATGCTTTCATAGAGTGCAACTTATATTAATTTAAAAATCGATAATCCAAAGGAGATTTTTCACGAACGCTTTCCTACGATAAAACTTAAAAAGTTTAAAACCAGTTTAAAAAACCAAGATTGGGAGGTGCACATTTTTCTAATAGGATATTTAATAACTTTCTCCAATAAAAGAAAATCTCAACATCAAATTTTCTACATCAATAGGAGTGGGCCATATACTTAATTGGCTTCTTCTTGGAGACGTCACAGCTCATCACACACTATAATATCATAACTTAAAATGTAAGACTATGTTAATATTTTAAAAAAATCATTTCCTTATTTGATTTTAAATATTGAGTAAGCAAAAATAACCCTTTTGAGAATATTGTTCATTGGTAATTTGATTAGTTAGCGAGAACTTCTGTGTAAACGTCAAAATTTTTAACTTCAATTCCCGTCAGTGGCAAATAGATGACAGTGACAAATGAAATATACAAGGATTATTTTAACACTGATTAGCTTAAAAGCCAACCAGCGAAATAAGCTACCTTCGTCCCGTAAATTTAGTTATCATTGAACAAGTTTAAAGCACACTTTTAGAGAAATTTGCTATAGAAAAATTGTTTTCAGGACATATAACAACGATATTTATTTAAATCGGTGTTCATTTAGTCAAGAAATAATTCTTCAACATTAGTAGATTTTTTCCTCAGTAATGATCATCTGAGGACCAGTCTAGCTGTATCAAATTTTAATTAATTTACTAAACAAATATAATAATTCTACTTTATTCATCAACATAGTCTCCTTCAAGAGCGTACACCCAGTCCAATGCTTTTCTAACATTTCTATACCTTTCTTGTAGAAGGATTTGTCCTTGCCTTAAAAATAGGGGTCAGTTTCGGCGATAACTCCTTCATTGGAGCCAAATCTCTTTCCCGCGAGCAATTTTTTGAGGTCTGCGAATAGATAATAACCGCTGGGAGCCAAATCAGGAGAATACGGTGGCCGAAGAAGCAATTTGGACTTCAATTCATGCAATTTTGCCATCGTAACCATTCACTTGTGACAGGATGCATTATCTTGATGAAAGAGCACTTTTTCTTGTTCACTTGGGGCCGTTTCTTTGCGATTTCTGCCTTCAAACGCACCAATAACTTAATATAATCCTCGCTATTGATGGTTTGTCCGTGCTCAGCATAGTCGATGAAAATTATTCCATCGTAAAATACAGAGATCAAAACCTACCCAGCCGACTGTTGTGTCTTTGGACGCTTCGGGCGGTTTTCATCGGCTGCTGTCCCCTCAGTTAACTGCCGATTTGATTCCGGTGTGTAGTGGTGGCTCCATGTTTCATCCATTGTCACATATTGCATGAAAAAATCCTTTTTGTTGGACTTAAACAGGTCCAAACAGCGCTCAAAATGTTGTTGTTTTTGGTCCACTGTGAGCAAACGTGGTCCTATTTCGAACAGAGCTTTCTTATGCCCAAATGGGCATGCAAAATAAGACCAACACGTTCTTTTGATATTCTTAGGGTGTTAGCTATCTTACGCAATTTCATTTTACGGTTATCCAAAACAATTTTATGGATTTTTTAAATGTTTTCCGGTGTAACAACCTCATCTGGGTGCCCAGAGCGTTCAGAATCATTTGTGTCTGTACGACTGCGTTTAAATTCAGCATACCAGTAAACGATGAGTGATTTTCCAGGAGCAGAGTCCCCGTAACACTTATCAAGCCATTGTTTTGCTTGAACAGTATTTTTTTTCCCATCTAAAACAGTGTTTAATCAATACCGAAATTCGATTTTTTCAATTATTTTGAAAATAACGGAAGTAGCGTCACTAAAACAACTGTAACTTGTAAACTAATCGTCTAAATGTCATGAATATTTGTCACGTATCATTTGAAGGTTGGTACTTCTTAAAAACATATGGATTTCTTGAAAAAGGCGACATCTGTGTGTCAGATCAAAAATTGTTCAGCTTACGTGTCAATTTTTAATGTCTCCAGTTTAATTTAAATTAATGTTATTGGTGTCAGAATTATTAAATCATTTAAAAATCTCTAATTGTCACATAAGACAAACAAATTAAAAAATTTTATATTAGTAAAATGAAAATAAATGGCTAGACAGATTTACGGAATATTGAATTTCTAAGCCGAATTTTAAACCAGTGTAATATAAAAACTAATTATAAGGTTCTAAAAATTCTATTTTGAAATTAAAGTCTTGTCTCTGGCGTTTTGACTTTTATTGAAGAAGTCTGGTAGGGAGATCATTAAAAAATATATAGGGTAAAATATAATATATATTTTTGGAATGTTTTAGTATATTCTTATTCATTATTTGGAAATGCATTGAGAAATCTAAGTGAAACAATTAAAAATCATGTAAGCTGAGCTTTATTATAAAAAATTACATACAACAATCACCAGAAAGTATCTGAATAATTCAGTAATATTTTTATGAATCAAATGTTGTGATTTGTCCGGTATATGAATAACATGGAATACAAAAGTATTCTGCTTACTTCTACGGCTAGTATGGAAGGACCAGGTCACTGCTTCCGCCAAGAAAGCCAACCAACTCCTAGGCAAGCTCTACCCCCTACTCAAGTCCAGGAACTTGTCAACACGAAACAAGTTGACAATCTACAAGATAATCATCAGAGCAGGGATGACCTACTCCAGCCCCGCATGGTGCCAGATGTCACGCACTCGCAAATCCACCCTCCAAACCATTCAGAACAAGGCCCTCCGAACCATTACCAACGCCCCGTGGTTTGTCAGAAATACCCAACTCCATAGAGACCTCCAAATGCCAACCATCCGGGAATTCATCAGCAGCACCCAGCAGAGATTCCTGGACAAAGCCACCCGTCACGTCAACCACCCCACAATCAGGACCACTTACCTTCCCCCCCACGCCATTCCCGCCGACGTCTATTAAGACTCAGCGACCCGATGACTCAGGATTAGCTTAATATTAAGTACTATAAGCTCATGTTAATGAAATATCTTAAGTTGAAATATCTTAAGTTTATTCTTTTAAGTTCTGTCTTAAAGTATATTCATGAAATATCTTAAGTTGAAATATCTTAAGTCTATCAATACCTAGGCTAAGTATTTAGGTCCATACGATGTCAATATCTTAAGATCCAAAATGTATACACGCTTATTCTATTAATCTATATTAGTTATAGTATAGTTACTAGCTAATTTTGTCAATAAATGAAATGTGAATGTGCTTACTTCTACTGTATATGTCAAAGTTTTTTTCAGGGTGTTCAGTAAAAATTTTTGTTAAACTTTAAATCAGATCAAAATATAGATTAATCAGTCATAATAATTTTATATGGCGGAACAAGAGAACAAATAATAAAATTATTTTGGTAGGAAAATACTACAGTTTCAACAACATATTAAGCTTGATCTTTTTTTTAATTTTTAAAGTTTGACTTATCAAATGACTTTTTTTAACTTACACATATATTAGACAATTAATTCATAGAACATTATGATAATTGAATAATAGATAATACGAGGCTGGTTTGAAAAGTCCGTGCAAAAATAAAAACTACTTATGTGTTTGGGGTAAACCTTTTTTATTTTTCGACATAGTCTCCTTTTAGGCTTATACACTTCGTCCAACGATGTTCTAGTTTGTTGATCCCTTCCGAATAATAGGATTTGTCCAAGTCTGCAAAATATCCATTAGTGTCTGCAATCACCTCCTCGTTTGAATAAAATCTTTGTCCCGCCAGCCATTTCTTCAAATTGGGGAACAAATAGTAGTCCGAGGAAGCCAAATCTGGAGAATAGGGGGAAGCGAAACGAGTTGGAATCCTATTTCCATTAATTTTGCGACCACAACTGCTGAGGTGTGTGCTGGTGCGTTGTCGTGATGGAAAAGGACTTTCTTGTGGGCCAATCGCGGGCGTTTTTCTTGCAGCTCGGTTTTCAAACGGTCCAATAACGATGAATAATATTCACCTGTAATAGTTTTACCCTTTTCCAGATAGTCGATGAGGATTATCCCTTGCGAATCCCAAAAGACAGTCGCCATAACCTTTCCGGCCGAAGGAACGGTCTTCGCCTTTTTTGGTGCAGATTCCCCCTTGGTAACCCATTGTTTAGATTGTTGTTTGGTCTCAGGAGTACAGTAATGTATCCATGTTTCATCCACAGTGACGAAACGACGCTTAAAGTCCTCCGGATTCTTCTGGAACAGCTGCAAACCATCCTTGCAACACTTCACACGATTCCGTTTTTGGTCAAGCGTGAGCAATCGCGGCACCCATCTTGCGGATAGCTTTCTCATGTCCAAATGTTTATGCAAAATATTATGTACCCGTTCAGTCGAGATGCCCACAGCACTAGCAATCTCACGCACCTTAACTCTTCTGTCATCCATCACCATATCATGGATTTGATCAATGATTTCTGGAGTTGTAACCTCCACAGGCCGTCCAGAACGTTCAGCGTCACTTGTGCGCATATGGCCAGACCGAAAAACTGTTCTAATCGAAGGGGCAGAATCACCATAATGTTTATCAAGCTTCTCTTTAGTCTCCTGAGGCGTTTTGCCTTTCATAAAGTAATGTTTAATCACCACACGAAATTCTTTTTCGTCCATTTCTTGAAAATCACTCGACTTCCTTGATTCACACGAATGCCAAACACAAAGAAATATACCAATATGGCTGAAACTTGGTGTGCGTTCATTCAAGAGATGCTACTAACTAAACATGACCTCGATACGCGCCGGTGGTGCCATCTCTCGGACTTTGCACGGACTTTTCAAACCAGCCTCGTATTAGTGCACTACTTTGGCATTTATATAACGCTAAAAAATTAAACGAAATTGAAAAAAATAATTCTAGCATCCTGGCTTACTGAGTAACTCTGAAGAATCACGATTGAAAATATCAAGTGAGTTCTTGGCGAGAAATATGCTCTTTGAGAGTAAACAATGCTGCCGAATTTACATACACAAAATAATTTTATAAAATTATTGATTGATTGATTCAAATAAAAAAGACACAAAAATTTGACGAAGTAAAAATATATAAGGCACACATTACTTTTCGAAAACTTTTCAAAACTGAGACAGTCAAATCAACAACACAAAATTATAACAAAATAAAATAACCGGTCAAGTGCAAGTTGAACTTGCACAATTAGTGTTCCGTACGTTGATTGCTTCTAAAATAAAAAAAATTGTTACGATGGTATAAAATGATCAGTGACTTCACAAAACACACCCCAAAGGAGTTTTCAACAAAGTTTGTTTCCAATCTTTACTGAAAACTGATGACCTTGAAATTTTTGTTTTTTTTATATACTAAATAAATTATTAAAGGTAATGCACTCGTGATAATTTTTGTTCAATCTACACCCCGTGGAGAGCATTCCAGAATTTTTTCAAAATTTTTTGATCAGTACTTTTCGAGAGACTTTTTAAAAATAATACAAAGAAAAGTGAGTGCAAGTACTATATTATATACATATTTTTTACTCGTGTTTTCACAAGCTTTCATTTGATACCTCACTCGATGACCTAGTAAAAAAAAATTTTTTTCACTTCCGATTTCAACCCCCAAGCTAATTCAAATTTCTATGACAAATACTTTCGGAGAAAATCGGGTGTGACAGACAGACAGACACCGAAGTCATCTTATAAGTGTTCCGTACGGAACACTAAAAATTGTTTAAAGTGTAGATCCAAAACATATTATTTTTGTTAGGTAACAGACAAAAAACAATTTACTTTCCTTGTTTCTAAACGTTTAGAAATGTAAGGCGACAGCAGAGGTTAAAAAATGGCTGACGCAGTCACCTGTGTCAGTCTGTCCAGTGTTATCAGGTTTTTCCTGACGTTTTTTCGATTGATTTGTTTAAAAAAATAATCTAAGCTAAACAAGTAGTAGCATTTTATGATTTCACTACTTTCTTACTTTAAAATTAAAAAAATAACCTGTCAAGTGCAAGTTGGACTTGCGCAATTAGTGTTCCGTACGTTGATTGTTTTTTTCCGATTTTTACTGAAAACTGATGACCATGAAATTTCTGTTTTTTTTTTATATACCAGATGAATTATTAAACGTAATGTACTCGTAATAATTTTCGTTCAATCTACACCCTGTAGAGAATATTCCAGAATTTTTTCAAAATTTTTTAATCAGCACTTTTTGAGATAAGGGGGGGACAGCGATTTTTCGCATTTTTTTAAAAATAATACAAAGAGAAGTGTGCGCAAGTATTACATTACATATATTTTTGAACTCGTCTTTTTACAAGCTTTCATTTGACACCTCACACGATGACCTGGTAATTTTTTTTTTTCATTTCCGATTTCACCCTTCAAAACTAACCCCTTAAGTCAAAATTTAACTTTCAAAATTACACGGCTCTGATGAGGCCATCAATTTCTATATTAGTGCCAAATTTCAACTTTCTATGTCAAATAGTTTCGGAGAAAATCGTGACAGAGACAGGAAAAAAAAACGTGACAGACAGGCAGGCAGATAGACGGACATCGAAGTCATCTTAAAGAGGTTCCGTACGGAACACTAAAAATAGTTTCATAAATCGTAACTGTTCTCTTTGATAACCATAACATTAGAAAGCAAATTTTTCTGCCATAAAATATAGAAAATATATAAATAAATCGGCGGACAAAAAAATTCTTTTATATTAAATAAACTAGTTGTGTACCTGAATTCTGGAATTCCTTACTCTTGAGTTTTTTTCTTTTAATGATCGTAGTACGCACGAAAATAAATCACTGCAGTATCTCCTATAAGAGATATCCTAGAATTTTACTTGGTCTGTTACTAAAAATCAGGGTCTCTTATCGTACACAGTTATCATTTAAACGCCACTATTTCTGATGTATTAATAATTATTTACGTGTCAAATAACGCTTCTCGGAAAATTTAGACATAAGACATAATTGGTCGTGAATTTATATAAATAAATAATAAAAATAATTAAATATTGTGAATTGGTATGACATACTGACAAAATATTTTGTTGTTTTGGTAAAGGTTTCTTAAAGTCTCAGCCAAAACATTTATTTTCCGCACTAATGGGTAAGACAGTTATCGATTTAAAATAACCGGTCAAGTGCAAGTTGGACTTGCGCACTTAGTGTTCCGTACCGTGATTACCTTTAAAATAGAAATTAGCTACCTAATAGCCAATAAATGAATCTCGCTCAATCTAGAGTCTAGTAGTAAAAGTTTAAAACAAATATTTACTACCTAAATATTTGTGTAATTATAAACAAATAAAACAAAATTATTTTGTCTTCGGTATCTATCCTTTAGTCACCAGTCATCATGATATTACTGATTGCCCTAAATACGTATTGATATTTCGTAGCTCTAAGTCTCAGATGAATTCCCAACTTTCCAAACATTCACCGTTCTGCCATGCCACATGGTTTTTTTGTTATACTAGAAAAATTATCAACCATAACGCACTCGTGATAATATTCGCTTAATTTGCACTTTATGAAGAATATTCCAGAATTTTTTCAAAATTTTTTGATCAGTACTTTTCGAGACCGAGTGTGGGAACAAAGATTTTTGTCCATTTTTTAAATATAATACAAAGAAAAGTATATTTGTGTTTTCACAAGCTCCCATTTGATACCCAACTCGATGACCTTAAAAACAAATTTCACTTCCCACCACAAGCTAACTCCGTCACTCAAAATTTAACTTTCAAAACTACACGGCTCTAATTGGGCCGTCACTTCCTATATTTGTGCCAAATTTTAGCCATTCTTTGTAAAATGAATCAATGAAAAGGGTGCGCAAGTATTACAACATATATATTTTTCACAGCTTTCATTTGACACCCCACTAGATGATCTGGTAATTTTTTTTACTTCTGATTTTACCCCCCAAAACTAACTCCTTAAGTCAAAATTTAACTTCGAAAACTACACGGCTCTGATTGGGCCATCAATTCCTATATTTGTAATAAATTTCAGCTTTCTATGTCAAATAGTTTCGGAGAAAATCGGGTGTGACAGACGGACACCGAAGTGATCCCATAAATCTTCTGTACGAAACGTTAAAAATTGATGAGGAAGTGATTATTTCTGGAAAGGGCGCACAAAATAATATTTCTTTTATAAATAAAAAAGGAACATAAATACAACTTGAAAAGGAAAAAGTTGTAACAGTAACAAGAGTGTCTGAACAAATGACAAATCAAAATAGCTAGGATTAAATATCTTCTTTAATTGTCTTCGTAATTTAACTTGAATATAAAACATATTTTATGATGTGATTTATTTTAATATGTTAAGTACTATAAGCTATTAGGTCCCAACTTAAAGAACACTTTTCGACCAATTGTATCTAATGATCGTAGTAAGAACTATTTTGCTTTATAATTTATAACAATAAAAGAGATAATCGATATTTTCAGAGATTCTTTAGAATATTTTAAATTAAAAAATACGCTGTTTTCAAATCAAAGTTGCTTATGAAAGAAATTGGTACTCTAGTACTAAATCGGTAACCGTGGCAACTCCCGTATGCTGTTCCGGTTTACCTACAATTTATTTCATTGTATTTTTTAAAAATTACTGTTATTTGTTTGAGTTTTAAATATTGCGACATAAAAAGTAATTGTTTGAATGTAATCCTGTAAAATTATTTTATCATGTATGTACTGTTTTTTAAAATTGAGAATGGTATCAAATAAAATTTGAAAATGTCCTGACCCAAGGGTGAAACGTCAGTTCATTTTTTAAGTTAACCTTTAGTGTTGCAGGTTAACTTAAAAAACTTACGTCTCGCGCTTGCTTCAGGGCATTTTCAAATACTATTTTATATCATTCTTAATTTTAAAAAGCAAGACATGCATTTATTTAATTTAAATGAGAAAAATATTCCAACAAAATGGTGTTATTCGGAGATTATACTTATAGATATCGAAAATTATCGGTTCAAATCCCTTCTGTCGCACTTACAGTCAGTCCAAAAAGTCTCCATACACCACCTGCTTTCTATACTATTTTTCAATTATGTTTAACTAATTAATTGGAACTATGAGAAAACATGTTTAAATTAATATTTAAAACTTAACCAACTACGGAACATTTTATTTAGAAGTTACATCATTATTATAAAAATGTAAACAAAATTAATGTCAAAATATCTCCATACACTTAACAATTACCACCTTAGGCCTTGATAATCTCCTGTAACCTTTTTGTCATGCTTGCAACCGGCTTTCTAGTAACTTCTGCCGGCATGTTCTCCCATTCGTTCAATATTTTGTTTTTTAATCCTTCTCTATTTCAAACATTCTGTTTGCGAACGCGCTGTTTAAGTTCCTCCCATAAATGCTCGATGGGGTTAACATCGGGTGATCGCGGAGGTGTATGAAGCTGCTGGATCATCCATTCTCGCACCAAGTTTGCGGGGTGTTTCGGATCATCGTCCTGTTGGAAAATCTATCTTTTTTCAAGTGCTAATTTTTGAACACTTTCTCTTAAATTGTCTCTCAAAATATTCAGATAAACATGTTGATCCATGGTACCATTAATAATATGTAAATTGCCAACCCCTTCAGCGGACATGCATTTCCAAAGCAGAACATTGCCACACCCTTGTCTCACCGTGGAACAAATCTTTTTAATATCGAATGAGGTATTCTTCTTTCTCCATACTTTAGTTCTGCTATCAGATCAAAAAAGGTTAATGTTAGTCTCTTCACTAAAGATTACGGATTCCCAAAATTCAGGAGGTTTAGTAACGTATTCCCTAGCAAAAGCTAACCGCTTTTTGCGATTAGCTTCCGAAATTAACGGTTTCTTGCTGGCTGCACACCCCTTATAGCCTGCCCTGTGTAAACTGTTTGTAAACAAACATTTTTGGAAAATAGTTCCTGTACTTCTTCTTTTGATGTTGGTGCACTTTTCTTGGGATTTTTAATTATTTTATATAACCAAAACCTTTCTCTGATAATCTATTCTACCCCAAAAACCTACAACTTTAATAGGAAAAGTTTTTTTTTTATAGCCTCAATTTTTGAAGATATTTATCACAGCGTATTTGCCATATTTTGGATATTCAACAATTTTTTACTCGAAAACTAAAACTTTTAAAAATTATGCAAGAAACAAAAAATACTTGCTTTTATTCGTAGAATCCCATGAATTTTTTCAGAATTTTTGATGCATTTTTTAACAATTCACTATTTTGACCGGCAAATTGTTTTAGAACGAAGAAAATCTTAAAAAAAAATAACGAATTGTTTAAAAGTGCTTCAAAAATTCTGAAAATTCATGGTGATCCTACGAATAAAAAAAAGTATTTTTGTTACTTACGTAATTTCTCTAAACGTTTTAGTTTTCGCAAAAAAATTGTTGAATTTCCAAAATATGGCAAACACGCTGTGTTAAATATCTCTGAAAATTGAGGCCATAAAAAAACTTTTCCTACAAAATTGTAGGTTTTTTTTGGATAGAATAAGATTATCAGAGAAAACTTCACGTTATATTAGGAAATTACATTTTTACTTTAGTTTTTCTGAAATTTTTGAAATCCATTTTCAAATTTGGGTAGGTATTAAACCCAAATCAGCACAATTTCTTAATACGCTACTCAAAATTCAAAACTACATATCATAAACTTCAATCTGGACAAGATTGTGTCCTCATATATATATGTTAAGTACATATTATTATTTTAGCGAAAGTGCCAAAAAATCTACTATCGAAAGCTAGCCGTGTTTAACATGTTTATGTTGATAGTGGATAACAAATTCGTGAGTTATCTAAAACTGGTAAAAGGCGATAAACTAGTTGTAATGAAGAAGAATATTTCGACCCAAAATAACTAGAAATCTCAAAGAATCGCCTAAACCCTATGATGGGCGCTAAAAGTGTAATAAAAAAACAAATAAACAAAAAAATCATATACCTATTATGGATAATGGACCACGTTTAAATTGAAACCAAAAGAAATATTGCCAATACAATACATACATTAAAGAATTGGGTCATCCACGTTCGCGTGAAAAAGTCACCCCTCAAGCAAAGAATAAAACGGAGGAATAACAGGATGGATTTAGGCATATGATTTACATATTTGGGAAATCAGGGAAGTATAAAAGAAGTTATTAAATTTTTGAAAATCGTATTCAAGAATACGTGTTAGAGATTACTTCAAAAATTTTATTTCCATCCAATCTCATTCTTATTCCTTTGACGAGTACTTATACTGAAAATAATTGTCTCACGGATGTAAGAATTTGTGATATTAGTCAATGTAACAATATACGAGGGTAGATTGATAAGTCTGATAAATTTCTACGAAATGATGGTAAATTTAGTTAAGACGCATGATTGTTGATAAGCGTGATTCTTGTAACGGTTGTGTTCAAAATTTCAAACAGCGCAGTTGTTTGTTGGCAGCTACGTAAGTGATCGGAAAGATAAAGACGAGTATCGTGCATAGGTAAAACATTCCTATTTAAAAATAACCGACCAAGCGTAAGTCGGACTTGCGCAATTAGCGTTCCGTACGTTGATCGATTTTAAAAGAAAAATTTTTGTTGCAGGGGTATAAAATAACACTGGTCTACAATTTTTTTTTTCACAAGGGCTAAATTAACGGAATATTTTTATCTTTTCCATGCTGAGTTTAAATATGTTTTCAGATTTTATCCATCAGGCAGGGTTTTTTTGTGGCACGTGTTTAAAGTTTTTAAATAATTAGTACTTACAAAGCACCGAATAATAACCTAACCTAAAAAGTTTTATATGATGATTTTCGGTTATATTTTGCCTTCGGGATGTCTCTTTTCATGGTTCAGCATACTGGGACTCCATTTGCCTTGGTACCTCTTTTCCATAAAATCTGCCGATGAAAAATCTCACCATGCTCATCAGAGACAGCTCCAAGATTTTCAGGGAAGAAGTCTAGGTGGGAGTCCAAGAAGTGAATTTTTAAGGCCATCTGCCAGCTCATTTCTTTGTAGGAAGTCAGAAGATCACTAACTATTTCACTACAGTTTTCTTCTTTATCATTGTCAAAAAATCCACAACAGATATTTCTGAATGATTTCCACCCTGCTTTTTCCGGTGGATGTAACAGTTTCTCAAAATGTTCATCATCCGATATTAATGATCTTATTTGGGGTCCTATAAAAATTCCTTCCTTCAATTTTGCATCACTTATTTTAGGAAATTTGTATTTCAAATACATAAATGCAGCAGAACCTTTATCCATTTTTTTACAGTTTTATGTGCAGGGGGAGGTAAATATACCTTTTCGGAATCCACTAATGGGGTATTTGGTACATTTTTATGCTCAGGAATAAGAGATTTACGTTTAGGCCATTGTTTCCTTATGTAGTGAGATTACTTATTCCTGTTATCCCATTCACAACAGAAACAGCAGGATTTCGTGTATCCAAGTTGCAAACCTAATAATAAAGCTATAACCATCAAATCACCACAGATTCTTTACGAGTGGCGGTCGACGGATTTCTTTCTAACATCCTCACTATCAACGCCGGTGTGCCCCAGGGCTCCATACTGTCTCCTACTCTCTTTCTCATTTACATTAACGATCTGCTGGAAAAGACCGGGAAACCAATCTATAGCTTTGCAGATGACAGTACGCTTGTCTCTTCATTCACCTTGAACGCTCGGACATCGGCTGCTCAGGCGAATATCCGCAGACAGCAGGAGGTTGTTCAACTTAACCAAGACCTGGAAGAAATTCTATCTTGGGGTGACAGTAACCAAGTGGAATTTAACGCTACAAAAACCCAAGCGGCAGTTTTTTCTAAAAAAGTTAACGTTGCTGAACCCGACATAGTTATGTCGGGGCACTCCATTCCCCTAGCATCGTCGCTCAATTTGTTGGGCGTTAGTTTGGGAGCAAATATGTCTTGGCATGAACATGTTGCAGGCATAGCAAGGAGAGCTTCTCAAAAGTTGGGAATATTATTTAGAACCAGAAAGCTTTACACCCCACACCAACTGTTAATTCTTTACAAAGCCCAAATTCGACCAACTATGGAGTACTGCTCCCACGTTTGGGGCTCCGCTCTCAAACATACACTGCATTTGTTGGATTCTGTTCAGAGAAGAGCGGTCCGTCTGATTGGGGACCTGGAATTGACCGGCGGCCTTGATTCGCTGGAACATCGAAGAACGGTTGGCGACTTGAGTCTGTTCTACAAGTATTTTCATGGAAAGTGTTCGAAGGATGTAGCCCGCTTAATTCCTCCCAAAGCGGTGCATGTTAGAAATACACGTCGCGCTGGTGCTTCGTATCCGTATGAGGTTCAGCTTGTTACTCCGCGTACGACGCTTTTCAAGCAAATCTTTTATATGGAGAACGTCATCCCTTTGGAATAATTTGCCCAGCGCTGTGTTTCCCACCGAGTACAATTTACAGCGATTCAAGAACAACGTGAATCGCTTTTTCCGCACTCGTGTCGCTCCTGGAGCGCTTTAGGGACTTCCCTGCAGCACGTGTGCTAGACTAATAAAAAAAAAAAAAAAAAAAAAACAGATATTCCAGTTATATGTAGTATTCTGAATTTTTTCTAACAGAAATTTTGTATTTTCATATCACTGGCATGCGCGACAGGTATTGATGGTAATTCATTCCCATTATGGAGTAGTACAGCCTTTAAACTGACTTTCGATGAGTCTATGAACTCATCGAAAGTCAGTTACTCATCTGGCTGGTGTTGATGTCCAAGAGCCTCCATTACTGCACAAACAGCATTACAAAAAAACTACATGGCCCTTTTAGAGAAGTAGTCACTAAAATCACTATGGCGTCTACGATAAAAGCATATCCTTGTATCTTTTTGGAGTGGATTCCAACCTTTGAGCCTGGAACTTAAAAGCTCAGCTGACTGTTTAGACAAATTTAAATCCCGTATAAGATCATTAAGATGTTCTTGAGATAAAAAGTGAGGTTCTGATGAACTACTTGCTTCAAATGTAGGGTCGCTTCTCTCACTTTTTCCATCTTCAGTATGAACTGGGTCGGAGTCGGAGTTATCACTTAAGGTCATGAAATCTGGAAACTTTGGTACAGGATACTCTTCACTATGTGGCACAGGTCTAATTACAGATGCCAAATTGGGGTACTTAACTGTATATTTTGTTTTGGACGTAATTCCTTTAATGTTAGTTAAGCAGAAATAACAATCAGTTAAATGGTCCTTCTGTTCCCTCCAAATCATAGGGACTATGATGAGTATCATTTTTCTAACCAGTGAAAAGCCTAACACATGATACACAGCATAAATTTGGGGCTCAGTCTTCAGTTCACAACACACGTAGCATAAATTTTTTAGTTGATTTACACACTTTCTTGGCATTTTGAAACGTTTATAAAAAAAAAAATTACAAATAAAAACAATAAACAGCAGAAAAATAAGCAGGTACACGTGTTACCAGACTCACTACAAATACAATACTGGCTACTGGCCCTCTGCTTGCTAAAAAAGTGCAATATTTGTACAAGATAGGACAGGTTTGAACATCATTAAGCCTGGACAGAGTTAAAACATGTTTCAACAAGAACAAGTCTGCCTGGTGCCAAATTATTCTGAATACAAATTCCCACTTCTATATTTACAAGAATTATAACAATGAAATCCCAATATAGATAAGTATATTACACAAAAATGAGTCACGAGAAAACTAGGTCTGATAGAAGGAATCTGATAACATATTTGAATTCAGCATAAAAAACTGAACTAGGGTCTCTATTCAGTTTCCTTGTGAAAAAATCATGTTGACCAGTGACTTCACAAAAAAAAACACACCCCAAATGAGTTTTCAACAAAGTGTTTTTCCGATCTTCATTGAAAATTGATGACCTTGAAATGGACTGTGGCACAAATACAAACTGAACTGAAGGAAGTTCATTGGGTCTTTGCACCAGCACTCATGAATTTAAACGTGACCGTACGAGCACTGCAGATGCTGCACGTTCGAGACGCCTGATTGAGGTTTCTTCTGAAGAAATGGTCGAATGAGTTCATGGTATCGTCGTGGTAGATCATCATATTAAGCTTGGTGAGATTGCTGAGATGGTAGACATCTCATATGAACGGGTACATAATATCCTGCATCAAGTTCTAAAAATAAAAACCTGAGTGGGAGATCTGTGCCACGTTCGTTGACTCCAGACCAAAAACGCACGAGAAAGGACATTTGAAAATGATGTTCGAAAAAGTTGCAATGTAATCCGGAGGACTTCTAGCATTGTTTTGTGATCGTAGACTAAAAATGGATTCACCATTACACCGCGGAGACAAAATAGCAGTCAAAACAGTGAATGAGCGAAGGTGAGAGTGCACCGCAAAAAGCGATGAGAGTGATGCCAAATGTCTTTTGGGACTCATAAAGTATCATCATAATTGACTATTTGAAAAACGATAAAATAGTGGCTAGCTCATATTATACAACATTATTGGACCCTTTGCATAGTAAGATAAATCAGAAGCGACCAAGATTAACGCGTAAAAAAAGTGCTCCTTCACCAGAACAATGTGCCTGCTCACACATCGGCCGTTGTAATGGTAAAAGTGCACAAGCTGGGCATCGAAACTGTTCCCCACCCACCCTTTTCCCCAGATTTGGCCCCAAGTGACTTTTTTTTTTTTGTTTTTTAGTCCCAAAAATTGGTTTGGGGGAAGAAATTTGCACCGAATTATCTGTACTGTACAAGTATTTTGCACAGTTCGAAATAATTTTTTTTTCTGATGTAATAATATAATTGGAATTCCGTAGGAGTTCGAGATTATGTTTAGAAACAATTTTATGTTTTTGGAAAAAACCGTTATTTAAATTGTTTTTTACAAAACTTTTCACCCTCGTATATATTTTTTAAAGTATTAAACTGGAGTTCGTGATATTTTTTACCACGTAGAGTAATTTGATATGTAGACAAATCCATTTCAAACCAGAAAGTCTTAAAATATATAAATGTATGCAAATATAAAATAAATAAATATTACTAGAGGTCGGTATTCACTCATTTTCTACTAGTACGTACAGGAAAATACTAAAAGAAAAATGATAAGGTTGTTTACACCATACTGGCATGTAAACAAAAATGTATATATACATATATATATATATATATATATATATATATATATATATATATATATATATATATATATATATGTATATATACATATATATATATATATATATATATATATATATATATATATATATATATATATATATATATATATATATATATATATATATATATATGTATATATACATATATACATATATATATATATATATATATATATATATATATATATATATATATATATATATATATATATATATATATATATATACTAGCCGGGCCCGCGGTTCCGCTCGCGTGGACTTGATTCACTACTATCGTCACTGCTTATTCCTTATGTTACCCAACGTAATAAAATATCTCCCATTATTTCTCCTTATCTCCCATTATTTCTCCTTATCTACCTTTATCTCACCTTATTTCCCATTATCTAGACTTATCTCGACTTATCTCCATTATTTCTCCATATCTCCCATTATTTCTCCTTATCTCCCCTTATCTCACCATAACTCCCATTATCTAGACTTATCTCTGCTTATCTCTCATTACCTCTCCTTATCTCTCATTATTTATACTTATCTCCCATTATCTCACCTTATCTCCCATTATCGAGGCTTATCTCGACTTATCTCCCGTTATTTGTCCTTATCTCCCATTATCTCACCTTATCTCCCATTATCTAGGCTTATATCGAATTATATAGAACATATGTATAAATTTATAAAAACACGTAAATCGGATAAGTGGTTCTCGAGTGATAAGCGCACTAACGGATATACAGACAGACAGAGAGACGTTGCATTTTATATATATTCTATTCTTTGCTACATGATATTGTTCCATATTTAATGCTTTAGGGAGTGTATTGCAATAGAACGCGCTAGCGGCAAACTTTTGATTCACTAATATCGTCACTGCTTATTCCTTATGTCACCTAATAAAATATATAATTATTATATAACCTCACCAAAGAAACGTAGGTATGTTTACAAAAAAAGCACGTAAATCGGATAAGTGGTTCTCCAGTGATAAGCACACTAACAGAATAGACAGACAGACAGACAGACGGACAGAGAGATATTGCATTTTAGATATATTATAGATATTCTCTGCTACATAATATTGTTCCATATTTAATGGTTTGGACTGTGTATTGTAAGAGAACGCGCTAGCGGCAAACTTTGTCCGACTTCATTTACTATTATTGTCACTGCTCATTTCTTATGCTACCTATCGTAATAAAATATAGCCTATAACCTGGCCGGAGAACATATGTATGTTTTAAAAAAAAAAGTACGAAAATCGGATAAGTGGTTCTCCAGTGATAAACGCACTAACGGACAGACAGACAGACAGAGATACGTTGCATTTTATATATATTATAAATGTAATAAAATATATACCTATAATCTGGTCAGAGAACATATGTATGAATTTAAAAAATCACGTAAATCGGATAAGTGGTTCTCGAGGGATAAGCGCATTAACGGACAGACAGACAGACAGACAAACATTGCATTTTATATATTATAGATATAGATTATTATTATTATTATACCTGGCCAAAGAATATATGTATGAATTTAAAAAAAGACAGATAAATCGGATAAGTGGTTCCCGCGTGATAAACGCACTAATGGACAGACAGACAGACAGAGAGACATTGCATTTTATATATATTATAGATTATACATTACAGATATTCTTTGCTACATAATATTGTTCTATATTTAATTGTTTAGGCTGTGTATTGCAAAGGCAGGCGCTAGCGGCAAACTTATTTCCGACATCATTCACTATTTTACGTCACTGCTCATTCCTTATGCTACCTATCGTAATAAAATATTTACCTGGCCAGAGAACATATGTATGTTTTAAAAAAAAAGTATGTAAATCGGATAAGTGGTTCTTCAGTGATAGGCGCACTAATGGACAGACAGACAGACAGACAGACAAACAGACAGAGAGACGTTGCATTTTATATATATTACAGATATATATATATATATATATATATATATATATATATATATATATATATATATATATATATATATATATATATATATATCGGAAGGTTAACTGCTGGAGAACGCTCTTGTGAGGAAAAGAGATGAGCAATCAAAGATCTGTAGGCTCTAGTTTCTGTTTTTTATTTTTTATTATCAAGCTTTCGCTGCCTAATTGGTAGCTTCTTCTGGATACTGAAATGCAAACAAAGTACAGAAAGAAAGTTATGACATTCATTAGGATGTGTGATTTATAAGTTATTTAATAATTTACTTACAATAATTTAACAGGTCAAAGTTGCATTTCACTGACCAGGTAGAGAACACAATTATACACTCAGCACAAAAAAGAGCACATTTAGAGAATTATACAAGTCTTAGAAGGTAGAATAATACTAATAACGTTCTTTCAGAATCAGAAACAACTGTGAGAATTACCATGATGTTGAAATGCACTCCATTTTTTAAATTTATATTTGATGTCACATTTAGTAACTTTTTAGTGATTTTGACAGTTGTTTTTGGTTCTAAAAAGAATGCTATTAGTATTATTCTACCTTCTAAGACCTGTATAATTCTCCAAATGTGCTCTTTTTGTGCTCAGTGTATGATTGTATTCGCTACCTTGTCAGTAAAATGCAACTTGGACTACGTATAATTAGAGAAAAAAGACCTGTTGAATTTTTGTAAGTAAATTATTATATAACTTATAAATCACACGTCCTAATGAACGTCTTAACTTTTTTTCTTTGTTTGCATTTCAGTATCCAGAAGAAGCTACCAATTAGGCAGTGAAAGTTTGATAATAAAAAATAAAAAACAGAAACTAGAGCCTACAGATCTTTGATTTTTCACAAGGGCGTTCCCTCACAATTAAACTTTCGATTGTTTGTTACCAGTGCCCTGTTACTGCCCTTCCTATTTCTTAGGATATACATATATATATATATATATATATATATATATATATATATATATATATATATATATATATATATATATATATATGTGTATATATATATATATATATATATATATATATATATATATATATATATATATATATATATATATATAATAAGAAGATAGTCGCGACTGACTACTAAGAAGAAGGAGCTAATTATTGGGGATGCAGTCGTAAGTGGCCAATCAAAAGTCTATTTGTTTGCTTGTCGAGCTTTCGAAACCGATATATTTGTTTCTTTATTAAGACATAAACTTAAGACTAAATTATTGTAAGAAACATGTACATCATCACCAACAGGAAGAGCCAATACGCAGGGCAGTAAAATACATTTGGTAGAAAAAATTACTAGTATGGATCAGAACTGAATAACTATGAATACCATTTTCATTGGCGGTGTTATAAAATTTGTTTTAAAACTCGAGAAATTACCAGAGGCAAATAGGTGTGGCCCCCGTGCTGAATTTTTGGCGGTTGACTTTTACCGCCCTCGCATGTTTTGGGCCGGATGTTGTGAGCCAAGGATCTAGAGATTGCTGATATGACCATCTGTTGATTGTGGTTTTTAGCACCTGTTTTGGTACACTAAAAGCTGATGTATATTTAAATATTAAAATATTTAAAAATTTTGTATTATGCCATCAAAACTAGATAAAATTTTATGAATGATACTATTGAATTTATACAAAGAGTGTCAATACACTCACCCTTTTTATCCTTCCCCTTGAGCGATGACGCTCAAAATTATAGGTCTCATTACTACTTCAAGTACAATATGTGTTCAAAATTTAAAATCGACAGTTCATTTCATTCTGGAATTTCTGTGCCAATAGACCGATAGATAGATAGTCCTACCGGCGGAAATGGCAAGCTATGTTTACCGTTATCTAGAAATCCTAAACCGTGGAGAAATGCAAAAATCACGAAATTTTACAAATATAATACTTCCCTTTGGCAAATAACAATGCATTGCCTTGTGCAACTCTTCTTGCCCAACTAATCGCTTTTAATGTTTCATCTCAAAATGGGAAGCATTTTTGTGGCACGTGCCACTCTTCATATAAAAACATCGAAAGTTAATAAAAAACATTAATTTCGTGAAAATACCAGTGTTATCTACCTTGCTAAAAAGGTTAAAAGGGATTACATGCACCTAGAATTTTCAAAAATTCAATTTTCTTTACGGATTTTTATTCTCTATACTTCTCAAAAAAAATATAATTCTATTACAAAGTTATAGCATTAAATGTAGCCTGGCGTCAATCTGTTTTCAAACACTATCTGTATCTATAATACTTAGTCAATTTTTAATATTTAAAAAA
Source organism: Pachyrhynchus sulphureomaculatus (assembly GCA_019049505.1). Lineage (NCBI taxonomy): Eukaryota > Metazoa > Arthropoda > Insecta > Coleoptera > Curculionidae > Pachyrhynchus > Pachyrhynchus sulphureomaculatus. Next base: position 108,087,354 of record CM032454.1, on the reverse strand, counting down.
AAAAAATTTAATCTTAATATGTCGAGACAATTTTTTATAAATAATCAAACATCAATTATTTGGTCGACAATTGCGTATTAAAGATTGAAACACCATACATTTTTTATTTTTGAAAAAAAAAACCCTCAGACAATTTTTAACTACTACATTATTTTGCAAGATTAATTTTTATTTTTGTAGATTGGATTATTCTTTGTGAAGTTATCCTGCAGACGAGGAGGCGTCATAATTTTCATCAGTGGTCCGTTTAACCAGATAAAAACTAATGTTAACATTTAAAATATATTTAAAAAAAAATTATAATTCAAAGTGCAAAGAAAATATGTAGTCGCCATTCTTTTCTATTATCCACTTAATAACTTTTAAAATATCTTTTTAAAAATATATATACTTTTTGCAACGCCCAGGTGTATTATAATTATTTTTTTATGGGTCTAGCACACTTGGTGCAGGGAAATCCCTAAAGCGCTACAGGAGCGACATGTTTTTGGACAAAGCGATTCATGTTGGCCTTGAAGCGCTGTAAATTGTACTCGGCGGGAAACATAGTCCTGGGTAAATTATTCCAAAGGGATTGATGTTCTCCATATAAAAGACTGGTTGAAAAGTATTGTACGAGGAGTAACAAGCTAAACTTCATAAGGATGTGAAGTATTAGCGCGACGTGTATTTCTAACATGCACCGCTCTGGGAGCAATTAAGCGGGCCACTTCCTTCAAACACTTCCCATGAAAATACTTGTAGAATAGACTCAAGTCGCCTACCGTTCTTCGATGCTCCAACGAATCAAGGCTGCCGGTCAGTTCCGGGTCTCCAATCAGACGAGCAGCTCTTCTCTGAATATAATCCAATCCAGTGTATGCTTGGGAGCAGAGCTCCAAACATTGGGCCTTGGATATATCAAGAGCAACCTATCGAGATTCTTCAAAGTGTTCAATTGCGTTGTTCCAAACATGTGTGGCATAAGTCAGAAGATCTTTTGTTGATCTATGTTTACGAAAGCCATATTGGTGGTCGCTAATAATGTTGAATCCTTCAAGATATTTTAGAAGGTGCTGATTGATAGCCTTTCCCATGACTTTTGATCTTACTGAAAGCAGTGCGGCTGGTCAGTAGTTATTTTTCAAGGTTTTTTTGCCTTTTTTAGGTATCGGGTGAACTGTGGCACATTTCCAGCAGAAAGGAAGTAGTCCTTTTCTGTAGGATAAGTTGAAAAGTCTACAAAAAACTGGCGTTAGTTCCCTCGCACAGTTTTTGAGAGCTATAGCAGGTATTCTGTCAGAGCCAGAAGCCTTTTTGGTGTCTAGCTTCATTAAAATACGATACGCTGTCTAAGACAATATTGGGCACCTTTCATATGATACGCTGTCTAAGACAATATTGGGCACCTTTGACTACACTGTGGGAATAGTAGGTGGTGTTTTTTTCCTTGGAAATTGACAGTAAAAAATGAAGCAAAAGTTCAGCTAATAAGTTCGCTTTCTCAACAGGTGTTGTTGCAATAGAATTAACTGGTCGTGTGAGTGGTGGTATAATGGATTTGGTGAAATTTTGAGTAACTGCCTTAGCGACTGACCAAAAGGACCTGGAATTGTTAAGATAAGAGAGAAGTTTGTTTCTAATTCGTTGATTATGTGTCTCCTTGGTTTCGTCGATAATTTCTTTGCATCTGTTCCGGGCACGAACAAAGGTGTTACGATTTATGGCGTTAGGATTTTCATGTCATTGTAGGTAGGAAAGATATTTAGAGGCAATAGCTGCTTTGCATTTTCGGTTAAACGAAGACTTGCTGCTGGAAGGGCATTTCTTCGAGAAAGGGATGTAAGCTTCCATACCGGCCAAAATAACAACGGAAACCTCCTTGGCGCAGTCAGATGGGTCGTCGGATCGAAAACGTCTAACCAAGAGAAAGTTCAAAAATATTTCATGAGATCTTCCCATTTAGCAGATTTGTAGTGCCAGATCTTGCGCGGTTTAGGCGCCTCTCTGTCACTGATTGGTAGGATACTCGATGTCGAAAGCAGTATGTAATACCTTTTAAAAAGAAATATTTTTCTACGTAACTACCGTCTACTCTAATACAATAAGTCTAACGTTTCTCGAGTCTACTCTAATACACTTAGTCTAACTTTCCCTTGAAAAAGAAATATTTTATTTACGCTTCAAAAAACGAAGCTACAACAGCTTCGCACTCATCATCTGATAAAAATTTTTGAACTCTAAGAACTTTCTTCAAATGTTTGAACAAGAGGAAGTTTGAAGTTTTCCGCAGTTCTTGCGTCCACCGGTCTTATTGATCTGGATTTATCCTGAGTCTCGACCCGATAGAAACTATTTAGACCAAAATTTTACTTAGAAGTAAGATGACACTGTAGCGTAGCCGAAAGGGGGGCCAGATGGGCCTATGCCTCACGCCCCTGAATATGTAGGAAATATGTCCCTTAGAAACAGATTTGTTGTCGAATTGTCACTTTCTGGTAGCCAGAGATGACACTCTGGCGTAGCCGTGAGGGAGGCCAGATGGGCCTATCCCTCACGCCCCTGAATATGTAGGAAATATGTCTCTTAGAAACAGATTTGTTGTCGAATTGTCACTTTCTGGTATCCAATGACATGCTAGGGACTTAATTGGCGGTCCTTCTGGAAAGTAACAACTGACATTCTTCATTTAACAAGCGCCCAGACTAAACCAGAGATGGTACGGATCACTGACCACTGTCAACTAAGGAGATATTTATAGAAAATGGAAATCCACAATGGTCCGACAATATGCAGACTATGTAGTGAAAATGAATACACATCCTCGCACATATGAATGTGCAGCTTTGACTTCCAACAGAGGTAAACTGTTTAGAAACATACATTGTGACGATAATACAGCCTAACAAAAAAAAGTTACTACGAACCAAAATAGTGTATTTTTCGAATTCGAATCCGTCGTTAAAAAAATATTTAGCGTGTCATTTTTTTTGGCCAAAAACATCCCTTGAAATGGAATAAAACTATAGTAATAATGTAATCACTCTTAATGGAGTGTGAAAAATGGTATATATCTTGTAGTTCAGAGAAGAGAATATGCATTAAAACCACAGCAAGCTATTTCTATTAATTAAACCTCATTTGTTTCGGGAATGACGAAAAAATGTTAAATACAATAGTTTTAGGGAATGTTAAAGTACACAGTTTAAAATTATTTTTGAGTATACAGGGTACTTCCAAAGAGTGTGACCGATATAACACATGTTTTTTTTAATGGAACATCCTATTTTCTAATTTATTTTTAAATTCTGCGTAAAATTTTATAACTTTTTTATTAATAATATTATATACCTAAACCTAGTAGTTTTTCTAATATTCCATTTTTTTTTTTAAATACTAGTTTTCAGTTTTGTAAAAAATTGCCAGTAGCGCCATTGTTTCTGAAGGTGGTACTCATAATTGGTACGAGCGTCCTATAGAGATGAAAAAAAGATATATGCAAAGAAATTTGAGTTAGATGCTACAGGGTGTTCAAAATAAATTTATGCATTTCGACTTTTTTTTAAAATGAAAAATCTCAGATTTGTTAAATGGCACATCCTGTGTAATATTATTTTTTCTGATAGATTTTATAAAACCCTCGAACTTTTATTAAGTATGTCATATACCTATTTCTAATAGTTTTCTATTTATTTTGAAGTTTTTAATTTTTACCCTTGTTTTTAATACACTTACGCTGTTGTGAAAACATAAACAAATAGTTAATAATTATTTTAATATAGTTTAACTTATCTGGTGATTAATTATTATGACGTAATAAATGTTCAAAAATATACTCGTCTACTTGAATACACATGTTTAGTCGTTTTACTATATTTTCCTTCACTGTTCTTAGCATAAAGGGCGTTATTGTCCTGCACGCATCCCGTATCCTATTTATCTACGGTGTTGTAGGAGGATTCACATAAACACGATCTTTAATGTAGCCCCACAAAAAGAAGTCTAGAGGTGTTAAGTCACATGATCGAAGGGGCCACTGAATGAATCCATCTCTACCGATCCATTTTTGTGGGAACGATCATTTAAAAATTCGCGAACTTCCCGGTGGCAATGAGCAGGAGCTCCGTCTTGTTGAATCCATATTTGTTCCCTTTCAAAGTTATCAACTTCTTCAAGAAGCTGGGGTAATTCGTTTTGCAAAAAAATTTAGATATCCAGGCCCGTTAAGCGGTTCGCGGAAAAAATAAGGACCAATAATTCGAAAATTTAAGATTCCACACCATACACTAAGCGACCAATGGTTTTGGTTTTGAACTTCCCGGACCCAAAATGGATTAACTGTTGCTGTTAACTGCTCCAGTACTGCGAAAAGTAGCTTCATCAGAAAACATTATTTTGGATAAAAAATTTGGATCGGCCTCTATTGCTCCATTCATGGTGATACAAAAGTTTACTCGTCGTTCAAAATCATGATCTTGGTGTAGTTCCATATGAAAGGGATGATACTTGTATTTTCTCGTGGTGCGATTAGCCGTAGATTGGGATGTGTCAGATAAGTCAGCTAGTTGACGGCTGCTGACCTGGTGATTATCTTCAACATGAATTAAATCTTTTGCCTCATTGGTAGCATTCTGGTTTACTACTTTCCGTTTCGTATACTCAACGCTACCACTACCATCAAACCGTTCCATTAATCACTGAAAAGATTTTCTAGATGGTATACGTCTATTAGGGTACTTCGCTCCGTAAAGCCTTACTGACAAAGGACAATTTTTTCCCGCCTAGCTCAGTATATATACCATATCAAGTAATTCACTTTTGGGAAAATCCATAACTATTACCTTTATACGTCACTTACTACAACAAATTAAACTATTTTTACTTGCTTAATAGACATGTCAAAGTTTGACAATGCTTACATTTTTGTTTTGTCTTGGCAACTAAGTATATTAAAAATAAGGGTAAAAAAAATGAAAAATTCAAAATAAATCGAAAACTATTAGAAATAGGTATATGACATACTTAATAAAAGTCGGAGGGTTTTGTAAAATCTATCAGAAAAAATCATAATATACAAGGTGTGCCATTTAAATTTTTTTAAAATTTAAAATAGTCGAAATGCATAAATTTATTTTGAACACCCCGTAACATTCAACTCAAATTTCTTTACATATATCGTTTTTTTTTTTCATCTCTATAGAACGCTCGTACCACCTTCAGAAACAATGGCGCTACTGGCAATTTTTTACAAAACTGAAAACTAGTATTTTTTGTAAAAAATTGAAATATTAGGTATATAACATTATTAATAAAAAAGTTATAAAATTTTACGCAGAATTTAAAAATAAATTAGAAAATGGGATGTTTCATTTAAAAAAACATATGTTATATCAGCCACACTTTTTCGAAGTACCCTGTATACTCAAAAATAATTTTAAACTGTGCACCTTAACATTCCCTAAAATTATTGTATGTATTAACATTTTTTCGTCATTCCCGAAACAAATGAGATAATGAACTTTACTCTTGACAACCAGACATTACTGTTAAAGGGTTGAGACTCACCCCTATAGGGTGTAAAAAACCACCCCCACCTACGGAGGTATTCTATAAGTTTCAATAACGACGAAAAAAAGTTCAGGCTTTTGTAGTTTTAGTCAGGGTGAAAATATGGAGTAGATCCACTTGAAGCACCGATACACGACTATAAACTACCCTTAGAGGGTAGTAGAAACTACCCCTACACTCTAATGATGCACATGGATGTTATTGAAATTCGGAAAGGATCATTTTTTATCATTGTGCCAAACATTCAAGACAACTAGATTATCTTTCACCACACCATATTCAGATATTTTGTCCTAAGAGCTAGAAGAATTTTTCCTTTGTACATGTTATTTAAACTCACGTGCATTATTTGAGTTTTAGGGATACTTTTCACCCCCTAAAAGGGTGGATTTTGGTTTAATTAATAGAAATAGCTTGCAGTGGTTTTAAAGCATATTCTCTTCTCTAGACTATAAAATATGTACCATTTTGCACACTTCATTTAGAGTCATTACATTATTACTATAGTTTTATTCCATTTCAAGGGATGTTCTTGGCCAAAAAAAAAATGACACGATAAATCTTTTTTTAAACTACGAATTCGAATTTATCGTTAAAAAATACACTAGATCCATATATTTTGGGTCGTGGTAATGAACTTTTTTTTGTGTGGCTGTGTAATCAAAAGAAACAGGCATAATAAACCAAGGGGCTGCAGTTCATAAACAGGCATAACCACCGTGGCAACAATTAACTACCCTTGGTCTTCGGATTTAAAATCGGGTGTAAACTTTTAAAAAACGTTTCTTTCTCTGGCTTAACGATTTTTAGATAGTTGTGTAAAATTAAACTTTTACAGTTTCAGCAGAATAGGGTATTTTTTAGTGTTCCGTATGGAACACTTATAAGATCACTCCGATGTCCGTCCGTCCGTCCGTCTGTTACACCCGATTTTCTCCGAAACTATTTAACATAGAAAGTTGAAAGTTGGTACTAATATAGGAATTGATGGCCTCATCAGAGCCTTGTAGCCTTGAAAGTTAAATTTTGAGTTAAGGGGTTAGTTTTGGGGGATGAAATCAGAAGTGGAAAAATTTTTATTTTACTAGGTCATCGAGTGGAGTGTCAAATGAAAGCTTGTAAAAACCCGAGTTCAAAAATATATATAATGTAATACTTGCGCACACTTTTGTTTGCATTATTTTTAAAAAATCGCGAACAATCGCTGTCCTCCCTCTTATCTCGAAAAGCACTGATCAAAAAAATTTTAAAAAATTCTGGAATATTCTCCACGGAGTGTAGATTGAACGAAAATTATCACGAGTGCATTACCTTTAATAATTCATTTGGTATATAGAAAAACAAAAATGTCAAGGTCATCAGTTTTCAGTGAAGATCAGAAACAAACTTTGTTGAAAACTCATTTGGGGTGTGTTTTGTGAAGTCATTGATCATTTTATACATCCATCACAAAATTTTTTATTTTAAAAGCAATCAACGTACAGAATACTAATTGCGCAAGTTCAACTGCATTTGCATCAAGGAATTTCACGCCCCCTGTTTACCAATTGATGTCCCTCCCCTCAATAAGTCCGCCTTTAGTGATATTTGTTTTTTCCTCAAAAAAATGCTCTTTGCATCCATAAGCATTGAACCTAACTACGCCGCTGGATGCCGTACATTTGGGATATTCTTTTATCAGTAACTTTTGGTCCATTTCCTTCTTTAGGGCGAAAGTTCATTAATGCGCGATCCTGTCAATTACTTAGACAAATTTTCCGGAAGAAACAAAATCGTAAAGCCTGCAGAACGCAAAGAAGTCGTACAAAACTTCATCAAAGCACTACAGTAATTTGAAAACAAATAGCTTTTTTTATTTTATTATTTACCATTTTCATGGCTAGGTAAAAAAACTTTAAAAAAGTCCCTATTAGGCCTGGCACATAGTGGCTGCACCTACCACAATAAGGTATCAGAGAGATTGTATTATGAGAGGAATAAAAATTGAGTTGGTTAGGACTAAACGTACTAACAAGTTTGTAGTTGACTAGTTTTGTTTAATAAAATATATTCCTGGGGACAATTTAATACTTAACAATCATAAAAAGTATTATAATTTATGGATTGATAAGCTTGTAAAACTATTAAAAGATAAAAAGATTCAAATAAATATTACCAACCTATATTTTCGTTTGTCTGTTCATATGAATGACATAACGTAATTACTTTATTACCCAATTGCACTAAATGTGTTTTTTAAATATTTATTTACCTAATATAAGTATAAACAACCTTGATAAATAAAGAATACTACACCTGCCGGTTATTGGCTCACGAAAAAGGTTTAATGTTCAAAATTGTCCGTAGAGTGTTGGGCTTTCGTCTCTTCAAAAACTTCACATTTAATCAGGCATCGACTATATTTACCATCAAAGAAAGTATATTTACTTATAACAAAATTTCTGATTTTTACCTTCAAAGTTACGAAAAATTGGTTTATTTTTAGAGATTTTATCTGTTTGCCGTCGCCTCATGTTCTAGATAGGTATATTTTAATTTTTCTAGGAGTTACCAAAGATTTAGGAGTGCACGAAACTCTAGTTAAATAACTTATTGCCAAATAGCATTATTCATATTTTATAAAATACTAACCGTATTCGTAAATACATTCGTAACACTTATCTGTACATAAGAAATAACCGGCCAAGTGCAAGTCGGACTTGAGCAATTAGTTTTTCATAGGTTGATTGCTTTTAAAATATAAAATTTTTGTTACGGAGGTATAAAATGGTCAATGACTACACAAAACACATCCCAAATGAATTTTCAACAAAGTTTTTTTTCCGATCTTCATTGAAAACTGATGACCTTGAAATTTTTATTTTTTTTTATATATCAGATAAATTATTAAAGGTAAGAATATTCCAGAATTTTTTGACTAGTATTTTCCTAGATAAGGGGAGGATAGCGATTTTTCACAATTTTTTAAAAATAATGCAATGAAAAGTGTGCACAAGTATTACATTATATATATTTTTGAACTCGTGTTCTTACAAGCTTTTACACACTCCACTCGATGACCTGGCAAAAATAATTTTTTTTTCACTTCCGATTTCACCCCCAAAAACTAACCCCTCAAGTCAAAATTTAACTTTCAAAACTAGTCGGCTCTGATGGGGCCATAAATTCCTATATTAGTGCCAAATTTCAACTTTTATGTTAAATAGTTTCAGAGAAAATCGGTTGTGACAGAGGGACAGACACCGAAGTGATCTTATAAGTATTCCATACGGAATACTAAAAACTATAAATTACGTGTAATTTACTAAGTATTTTTCTTGCACCAAGTGGTTTTAAAATAAGCACGTCTTTCTCATACTAAAAAATAATTTACTCCAAATACTATAAGTTGATGAATACATTATGAAAGGATACCCCCAAAAAGGAAATTAAGCAGAGGAGGAGCTTAAGAGATATTTATAATAGAAACCTGGTATTTCTCTAGATAGATTTGTTAAAACTGAAAATAAAGAAATAATAAACATAACACTATGTATACAAAGCAACCTCTCTTCTTTACTTTATTAACACTTTATATGAGTCGATGAAAATAATGAAAAAATAACATACCTATCACATCTCTCCACTCCAAATTCTTAACAGGGACATATGATACAATTTATATACGAAGCAACACGTCTAACTTCTTCCCCCTTGAATCTTATATATTAAATAATATAAAATATATAAGGAAAAAAACTAAGAACATAATTTTCAGATTTATCGAATATTAGAACATTGAAACAGTTTGTCTACATAACACAGTCTATTCGAAGTATCCCTTCCTCTATCTCATTATCTTCTTAAAGGGTTGACCAATTGATTCCAATTCCTTACCTTGATATATAGTAACAAATGTACTACCTATCTCCCTTTCCACAAGGAAGATAGATAGAATACATTTTTGACACATTAAAAATAATAAAAACATAATACAATTTTCAGATTATTGTATAATACAATATATATATTTATATATATATATATATATATATATATATATATATATATATATATATGTATATATATATATATATATATATATATATATATATATATATATATATATATATATATATGTAAACAAAGACACACACTATACAAAATTACAAATCAAGGAAACGATCGAGATAAAAAAAGAAAAAACACTTTAAATGACAGAACTGATACACCCAGTATACACACAAAAATTTGATATAAAAACGGCAAATAAAAAGCATCTTGATATGAACCATCAAAATACTGATTTTAGTAAGACACTGACGGCTATAATTTCAAGGTGCGTATCCTGAAAATATATTTTATTTTAATTTTAATTATATGTTTTTAAAAAGTGACGTTTCGAGTGATAGGAAAAATTTTAAAATGTGTTAGACAATTCTATTTGTTCTTAGAACTGTAAAGTATGCGGCTTTGAAAATGCCCAAAAAATTGGGCAAAATGTCAAAAAAAAAAAATCGTTTCATTACTGAACCTAAATACACAGTAATAGGAAAATCACGTAATTAATAAAAAATAATAAGGTTCAAAAAAGGAAAACAAATTAATATATACATATATATGGTATATATATATATATATATATATATATATATATATATATATATATATCTATATATATCTATATATATATATATATATATATATATATATATATATATACTATACATATATATATATATATATATATATATATATATATATATATATATATATATATATATATATATATATATATATATATATATATATATATATATATATATATATATATATATGTATATATATATATATATATATATATATATATATATATATATATATATATATATATATATATATAAAAGCCATCTCTCTGACATCGTCTCGCACCTCTTACCCCTTATATGTTTGACTATAAAAAATTATTCCTAAGCTTTGTTCATTAGTGTCACTAAGAATTTAAAAAATATTTCATATTATAGAAAATAAACAAAATTTAACAAGCTCTTTCTCCTTAAACGATATTGTCCAGAAATTATAGGTTCCATTCCTACTTCAAGTATTATATGTGAACAAAATTGGAAATAAATATTTCATTTCATTAGAGTTATCGTGCTAACAGACCAACGGAAAGATAGACATACTGACGTCCCTTTGGTGAGAAAAGACAAAAGGGTCATAATTTCTAGTGTTTTAAATAATTAGGAATTTTCTTTTATGCCGATGAATTATAATTCTGATAGCTTGTTACTGTCAATATTTATTATTGTTTGATAGGTGACATGAAAAAATAGATAACCTTTTTACTAAACCGAAAAAATATCTGTAATAGAATCCATAAGTAGAAAGAAAAACTTCGTAGGTCTAATCACCATTTATATATTTAACTCATTCAGTCATGAATTTCCAAAAATTCCTTCAAATATCTTACTAAAGAATACAAGTCGCCTATGATAAGTCGTAATGATTATTCTAGAGTTCGTAGATGCACTAATAACTATCGACGTTTGATTTTTAAATCTAATAAATAACTTATATTTTTCCATTTATACCCCGTGTAAGATCATGGCTTTGCGCGTACTAGAAATGAGATTAAAATTTTGGCATTTAAACTAGAGAAATAAGTTTGCCAAGCACGTCACCGAAAATTTTGTTAGGGACTAATTAATATTTATTCCCATTGATTCAACACTTGCCTAGATATCTAGCTAAGTTGAGATTCGAAGAAATTAAGTCGCAGATAGAGTGCCAATGTGGATAAAAGCTTACGTATTTCAAAAAACGTTGTACTTAACGACAACAATGCTGTATTGCTTATCCGAAACAAAACCAGACAGAATATCACAAGGTGTGGCAAAAACAAATTGAAGTTAAGAGAAGTTGTGGGGGGACAAATCTAGGACTCTTTTTCAAATAAATCCTAACGTACAAAAATCCTACTACTGTTTCTTGAGTATTTAAGTTGAATTGTATTGAAATGGAACACAGCTGTGTATGTGGTCAGATAGAAAATTTCAATCCTGTATTGATAAATGAGAGATGAAATTGGATTTTAATACACATGATATTCGGAAGCTGAAATTGCAGGAAAGTTAGTTTTTTAATCAAAAGAATATATATATATCTGTATCTATATATATATATATATATATATATATATATATATATATATATATATATATATATATATATATATATCTATATATATATATATATATATATATATATATATATATATATATGTATATATATATATATATATATATATATATATATATATATATATATATATATATATATATATATATGGATAAAGTGAAATATGTACAGAGATAAAAATAACTAGATATTTTTTGAAGCAGAAGGATGACAGTGATGATTTAACTGATTAGTTTTTTTTGTAATCTGACATGTCTTAAAAAATTATCCCATAAATTTCTTCTATATATCATATGAGGATAAGGTTTTTTTCGAAAAAATAAGTGCGTTTAAATTGAATATTAGAATAAGAATTAGGACTAGAGTTTAGGATACTACCAAATTTTGTAAATACACTGGTGAGCAAAAAAATCTATTCAAACTATTTGGCTTCATTTAACACGGATCCTAGAATTCAGTATGCGGATTTTAGTATCATTTGAAAGCCCATTTCTCTTTTTAATGATACCAAATTCCATAGCAAACTTCATGCTTTTTACTGATTAAAATGAATGAAATAGGGGTAAGAGAAAGGAAAAATTAAATCAATTTTAAGTTTAACAATTAAATTTATTGATAAAAACCAAAATCAATATTTTGTATTAACTCCTCTAGCCCTCATTATTGCTTCCAGCCGGTTTTCAGGGAGCGGGTGAGCTTTTTCATCACTGTCTGTCACCCGCAATCGCAACCTTTAAGACCCTCAGCGATGCAGGGGCTGGATTTTTGACTCGAACCCTTCTTTTGAGCTCATCCCACATATGTTCGATTGGATTGAGGTCAGGACTCCGAGCAGGCCAGTCTAGTGTGGGTATTCCCATTTCTGCCAGGTATTGCAGCACCGATGCAGCAGCATGTGACCTCGCATTGTCGTGTATTAGCACGAAGCTATCGCCTACAAACCCAACGTAAAGAACGAGGTGTTACTGCAGGATCTCCTCGATGTACCGGTGAGTAATTGATCCACCGCTACAAGTCTCATCAGTCACGAAAACCAAATCGGTTTTCGCATCCAGTGAGATGGCTCCCCATACCATGACAGAACCTCCTCCGTAGGCGACCATTTCAGTAATGCAGCACTGCGCATAGCGCTCTCCAGGCCTCCTATAGACTCGATTTCTTTTATCATTGCCATATAAGCACATTCGGGACTCAATGAAACATTGAAAAAACTAAAGAACAGAACAGCTCCTGGATCTGGTAATATCACCAACGAAATGCTCAAATATGGTGATATTGGAACAGAAAAAAGCCTTGACAACCTTACTTGAAAAGATAGTCTTAAGCCAGAAAATTCCTCAAGAACAGCATTACAATCCCAATATTCAAAAAAGAAAACAAAAACGACCCAAACAATTATAGAACCATTACCCCGCTAAATAGCACTAGTAAATTACTAACCAAGATCATAACCACTAAATTAACAAAATATATCAAAATAAGTGAAGCGATTAACAGTTGATACTATACTTACAATCAGAGAACTGATGATGTAGAATTTAATAAACCTCTATTTCTGTGCTTAGTTGTTCTAAAAAAAGCATTCGCTAGGGTACAGCTTAGAGACGCGTTACAAATTTTACGACATCATGACTTCCACAATAACTACATTAAAGTGATTGAACACACAATATCATTTGGAATTTGAAGCCGATATCATGAGTCCATTTAATGTAATAATGGACAATGTCAATGAGGTCACCAGCGGATACAAAATATGACGAAAAACTTTAAAAATATTGTGCTTTGCTGATGATGCAATGTTAACAGCAGAAAATGAAGACGACTTACTGCGACTTACACACCGTTTCCAAGGAACAGCAGGAATTTATATTTAATATAGTTGAAAACCCTATTAGATGTAAATTAGTTGTCAACAAAAAAGCAATAGCACAGAATATGCACTGCATATATTTGCAAGTAGTACTGAGCGTAAAAAATCTTCATCAAATCAGGCAAATAAAGCATTGAGAATATCTGCTTGCTTGAGGGACTTAATATGAAAAAATGTCTACATGTCCACAGAGAGCAAAGTGCGCATATATATAAATCGTGGTAAGACCAGTATTACTGTATGCAGCAGGAGCAAGAGAGGAAACAACTAAAACAAAAAACTTCATAAGAGCTACAGAAATTAAAACATTGCTCACTATCAAAGGAGTCATCCTGAGAGACTAGGTACGAAGCACAACTATACTAGAAGAATTCAAGATTCAAGACATCGTCCGTTTTACAAGATCAAGACGACGATATTGGAAGAAACATGTAAGTAGGAGGTCAGCCAATAGCTGGGCAAGATGGTTAAAAGATGAAAAGCCAGAAATAGGATGTCCTCCGGTTGAACACCAAAAAAATGGCACGAAAGCTGGATATCTACGCCACGAGAGGCTTAAAAACAAGACCTAATCTTATAAGAACAAGAAGAAGAATAAGAAGAAAACTAAGGTTAAAGAGAAAGGGGGTGGATTAATTGGGTTGTGTTGAATAAGTCATTTACTTTTGTTCATGGTTTATAGAAATCTGATTTGAATATTTTTCATTATTTCCAGTACTGACAAAAATAAAATGTCGAAGGATGTAATTTCAGGCCACAAAAACGTATTGATTTTACAAGTTATATTTACCAGATACACGAGTTTTTTGATAGGTATTTTCGTAAAAAAAATGAAATACAGCAGTGTAAAAAAGCAATCTCAAAGTAATATTTACCATACCAGCATCGATAATAAGTTAACTGTTTACTCTATTATGCGGAAAATCAAAGGTAAGTAACTGGAAGCGCTTTTATAAAATCAAATGGATCAATAAGGTAAATAAAACTTGAAACGTACAAAATATATCCTAAATTTTAAAGTAGGTACATGCAAATATAACTCCTCATAATATTTAAAAAAGCACAAGATGGCTACAAGGTATCCAAGTCCTGCTATCAACCAGCCACATCTTGAAAAGAGCCTTAGTGTCAATTATGGTTTTTAGGGTTACATAACCACGTTTATAGCATATTAATAAAAAAAAAATCTTTAGTGACGTAAAATTGGCTTAGCTCAGGTTAGTATTTCGATACCATCAGTGCTTCCATTATGGCAAAATTTATTCCTAGCCTTAGTACTTGGGATATTTGAACAAAGTTTAATAAATATTGGCTATAAAAATACAAGTATATTATTTTATACAATAACATATTGAGCCTGGAAAATCGATTTTCTATTACCGATAGCTTTATAACATAATCAAAGACAAGCGAAGGTTTTTAAGTTATGTAATCACAGATTTCCGTAACTCGATATAGGTAATAGGAGCTTACACTTACAGGAACATAACTAGAAGGAGCTTAAAAATAAACCTTGAAAGAAATAAAAATAATTATACAAAATATTTAAAACAGAGAGCGTTTTTAACCTAATTCAAACCATATAAATGTATAAAATTTTGCTCACTAAAAACTTTGCAAAAAATCCGTAAAGGGATTTACCCGGTACTTTCCGTGCAAACTCGTAGTTCTAAACCATCTATTTATAGGTATATATATATATATATATATATATATATATATATATATATATATATATATATATATAGACTGTGCGGTAGGGCGGGGCGTATAGGCCTTTGACGAAAGCGCCGCGCGTATGGAAATGAGTCGACTATCAACAAATATGTAATGGCATGTACACAAATACTCTATAAAGTACAGGAAAAAAAATAATATGAATTGTAGTGGTTTTCGTGAAAAATATTGTGTGGCAACGTTAATTGAACGATCTTATGTACAATTAAGTATCCAAATCAGTGTTCATTTTGACAATTTGCGTTAGCATAATGAATGAGCTCGTAATAAGCTTGCATCAGCTCATCTTTTTTGCAACGCTAGTGCAAGACCCTTTGATTACGTGACGTTATTCGTCTATGCCCAATTGTACAAAAAATAACAGGACTTTTTGTGAAAAAAAACTGTAAGAACGATACTGATTTTTATGTGATTGAAGACCTAAATGCAACAGGGTGCTAAATTGCACTAAATTTTGTCTTGTTAACAATCTTGTATTAAACACTGTAAATTAACAGACCATGTAAAGGTTTATTTTTCTTATTTCAACTCTGGTGAAAAAATGGGTTTATTTCTTTAATAACGGGAGAATGAAATAATCTAATAATATTATAGAGTGAAATTTTCCTTCATTATTTAAATTCAAATTTGTTATATTAAGAAATCAAAACAAAAAAAAACACGTAATTTACATTCTGTTAATTATAAATTAATTTTTTAAAAACAATGTTGTACACAATTTTATTGTTTAAAAATTGACTTATAGCAGGTTTTACCTGGCACGAGTCTGACATTACAGATGTCTGTCGGATTACAAATCCGTTTATAAAATACTATGTTCTTTTCTGGTCTCCTCGACTCTTCCAATATACTTCAAATGGAATTGTTTTATTTTTTCAATTG
Source organism: Pachyrhynchus sulphureomaculatus (assembly GCA_019049505.1). Taxonomy (NCBI): domain Eukaryota; kingdom Metazoa; phylum Arthropoda; class Insecta; order Coleoptera; family Curculionidae; genus Pachyrhynchus; species Pachyrhynchus sulphureomaculatus. The sequence continues at coordinate 108,071,135 of CM032454.1, read as the reverse complement.
TCGACTGTTAAAACGGTAAATCGTGGGTAACTGCAGAAAATCCCGTTCTCAGGATGACGACGCTCATCTGTAATTTCAACAATTATTTCACAGTGTCAAACACGACCTAAAAACATGCTTTGTTCTTTCAAAATACGGTTTGCACTATTTACCTTATGATGTCACCTACAGTTCCGAGCCCACGTGTTTTATATGCATTACGCGTATTTTCGACTAGTCCAGCGGCTTATACTGACAGCTGCCGCGCCATAAACTGCTTCGTTCCTGGTAGTATATATATATATATATATATATATATATATATATATATATATATATATATATATATATATAGGGGAAGTTCCACATCAACCGAGACGCTGCTCTTTCCAAAACGTAATGGAAAATAACTTTGAGGGCCCCAAAATATTCTTATGTTCAAGCGCGTTCGAATGAAACCTGGCGGTTTCGAAATTCAATATGGCGTTCACAAAATGGCGACTGGAATCAACAAATGTATACTATTGTAAAAAAAAAACAAACATTGTGTGGAAAAATGTATAATTGGTGTCAGAATACTCGTTTATATATATATATATATATATATATATATATATATATATATATATATATATATATATATATATATATATATATATACAGTCTTTTAGATGTTAAAAGTTAATTAAAAGAAGTTAATACGGCGGTACCAAAATGGCTGGTAAAATTTAAAAAAATATAATAAAAAATTGAAAAAAAAAAATGCGGCCCAAACATAGCACTAAAAACTCATATATGTTAACAGTCGTGTAATTTTTTTATTTTTAAACAAAAAGAACTAAATAAAACATGATTTCGAAAGAGGATATTTAACGGCGTATCCATTATGGAGGGTCACAAAAAATTGTTCATATATAATAAGTAAATTTCCACTGGTTTATTTAAAATGAGATAACGCGTTTCGCTGTCGACGCAGCTTCTTCAGATCTACATTTTACACTCAGTGTAAATTGACTAAATTGTAAAATTGACTAAAAACAGTCTTTTATTATATATTTATATTGAATTTCTATCAAGTAGAAGCTACAACCATCCGAAATTTAAAAATTGTTCAGACGAAATTGATTTTAATCAGTGGCAAAAAAAATTATTCCAAAGCGGATAATAATTTGGGTGATACAAGAATAACACAATTAAGTAGTAAATAAACTACAAGATGGGGAGGGAAATTGAATAAATAAAAAAATAGTTTATTGAAGAATAATAAAACTTTTTCTAGGATACTAATACAACAGATTACTTTAATTTCAATTAAAAAAGATTAAGACGAATAATAAGATTTGTTACACAAATGAAGCTCAAATGACCCTGAAATAAATTAAAAAGATCACGACTTAACGTAACCATATAAAGAGAGGTGGTAATTCGAAAAAAGGTATCCCAAAAACTTTGACTATCACACCAAGAACTTGAAAATGGAAGCGGCAGCTTGTCTTGTGCTATGCACAATAACGACTCCCAACCCCTTTATGCCCTTCTCTTGGATGAAAATTAAAAATGATGAAAAACATACAACGCTATGAATACTAAAGAAACCGCCCTAATCTTCTTCTTCATACCTTTTATGTTTTTACTATAAATATTTATGCAAAATATTTGTTTATTATGTTAACAAAAAAATATGAAAAGCAAAAATTTCGAAATATGTTTTGTCACTAATACAATACGTTCCTCTAGCAAGGAAAGTAAAAGAAGGTTTAATAATAAAAAACAAAGAAAATTTTTAAATTCATATTTATTGATTTATATTATCATAAATCATTTTATTTATGTATGCTTATGTGTAGCTCTGTAAGCAAGTGCTGCCCGATTTGCCTCATTAATGAGCATAAAAAAGTACCAGAAGTTATGTTCATTACTTCCATCCTAGCGTCTTTACCAGCGATGACCAAAACTTTTATTTCTCAGGAACTCCCAAATTAAGTTTAATCGGTTGAACACCAAAAAAATGGCACGAAAGCTGGATATCTACGCCACGAGAGGCTTAAAAACAAGACCTAATCTTATAAGAACAAGAAGAAGAATAAGAAGAAAACTAAGGTTAAAGAGAAAGGGGGTGGATTAATTGGGTTGTGTTGAATAAGTCATTTACTTTTGTTCATGGTTTATAGAAATCTGATTTGAATATTTTTCATTATTTCCAGTACTGACAAAAATAAAATGTCGAAGGATGTAATTTCAGGCCACAAAAACGTATTGATTTTACAAGTTATATTTACCAGATACACGAGTTTTTTGATAGGTATTTTCGTAAAAAAAAATGAAATACAGCAGTGTAAAAAGCAATCTCAAAGTAATATTTACCATACCAGCATCGATAATAAGTTAACTGTTTACTCTATTATGCGGAAAATCAAAGGTAAGTAACTGGAAGCGCTTTTATAAAATCAAATGGATCAATAAGGTAAATAAAACTTGAAACGTACAAAATATATCCTAAATTTTAAAGTAGGTACATGCAAATATAACTCCTCATAATATTTAAAAAAGCACAAGATGGCTACAAGGTATCCAAGTCCTGCTATCAACCAGCCACATCTTGAAAAGAGCCTTAGTGTCAATTATGGTTTTTAGGGTTACATAACCACGTTTATAGCATATTAATAAAAAAAAAAATCTTTAGTGACGTAAAATTGGCTTAGCTCAGGTTAGTATTTCGATACCATCAGTGCTTCCATTATGGCAAAATTTATTCCTAGCCTTAGTACTTGGGATATTTGAACAAAGTTTAATAAATATTGGCTATAAAAATACAAGTATATTATTTTATACAATAACATATTGAGCCTGGAAAATCGATTTTCTATTACCGATAGCTTTATAACATAATCAAAGACAAGCGAAGGTTTTTAAGTTATGTAATCACAGATTTCCGTAACTCGATATAGGTAATAGGAGCTTACACTTACAGGAACATAACTAGAAGGAGCTTAAAAATAACCTTGAAAGAAATAAAAATAATTATACAAAATATTTAAAACAGAGAGCGTTTTTAACCTAATTCAAACCATATAAATGTATAAAAATTTTGCTCACTAAAAACTTTGCAAAAAATCCGTAAAGGGATTTACCCGGTACTTTCCGTGCAAACTCGTAGTTCTAACCATCTATTTATAGGTATATATATATATATATATATATATATATATATATATATATATATATATATAGACTGTGCGGTAGGGCGGGGCGTATAGGCCTTTGACGAAAGCGCCGCGCGTATGGAAATGAGTCGACTATCAACAAATATGTAATGGCATGTACACAAATACTCTATAAAGTACAGGAAAAAAAATAATATGAATTGTAGTGGTTTTCGTGAAAAATATTGTGTGGCAACGTTAATTGAACGATCTTATGTACAATTAAGTATCCAAATCAGTGTTCATTTTGACAATTTGCGTTAGCATAATGAATGAGCTCGTAATAAGCTTGCATCAGCTCATCTTTTTTGCAACGCTAGTGCAAGACCCTTTGATTACGTGACGTTATTCGTCTATGCCCAATTGTACAAAAAATAACAGGACTTTTTGTGAAAAAAAACTGTAAGAACGATACTGATTTTTATGTGATTGAAGACCTAAATGCAACAGGGTGCTAAATTGCACTAAATTTTGTCTTGTTAACAATCTTGTATTAACACTGTAAATTAACAGACCATGTAAAGGTTTATTTTTCTTATTTCAACTCTGGTGAAAAAATGGGTTTATTTCTTTAATAACGGGAGAATGAAATTAATCTAATAATATTATAGAGTGAAATTTTCCTTCATTATTTAAATTCAAATTTGTTATATTAAGAAATCAAAACAAAAAAAACACGTAATTTACATTCTGTTAATTATAAATTAATTTTTTAAAAACAATGTTGTACACAATTTTATTGTTTAAAAATTGACTTATAGCAGGTTTTACCTGGCACGAGTCTGACATTACAGATGTCTGTCGGATTACAAATCCGTTTATAAAAATACTATGTTCTTTTCTGGTCTCCTCGACTCTTCCAATATACTTCAAATGGAATTGTTTTATTTTTTCAATTGTCGACTGTTAAAACGGTAAATCGTGGGTAACTGCAGAAAATCCCGTTCTCAGGATGACGACGCTCATCTGTAATTTCAACAATTATTTCACAGTGTCAAACACGACCTAAAAACATGCTTTGTTCTTTCAAAATACGGTTTGCACTATTTACCTTATGATGTCACCTACAGTTCCGAGCCCACGTGTTTTATATGCATTACGCGTATTTTCGACTAGTCCAGCGGCTTATACTGACAGCTGCCGCGCCATAAACTGCTTCGTTCCTGGTAGTATATATATATATATATATATATATATATATATATATATATATATATATATATATATATAGGGGAAGTTCCACATCAACCGAGACGCTGCTCTTTCCAAAAACGTAATGGAAAATAACTTTGAGGGCCCCAAAATATTCTTATGTTCAAGCGCGTTCGAATGAAACCTGGCGGTTTTCGAAATTCAATATGGCGTTCACAAAATGGCGACTGGAATCAACAAATGTATACTATTGTAAAAAAAAAACAAACATTGTGTGGAAAAATGTATAATTGGTGTCAGAATACTCGTTTATATATATATATATATATATATATATATATATATATATATATATATATATATATATATATATATATATATATATATATATATATACAGTCTTTTAGATGTTAAAAGTTAATTAAAAGAAGTTAATACGGCGGTACCAAAATGGCTGGTAAAATTTAAAAAAATATAATAAAAAATTGAAAAAAAAATTGCGGCCCAAACATAGCACTAAAAACTCATATATGTTAACAGTCGTGTAATTTTTTTATTTTTAAACAAAAAGAACTAAATAAAACATGATTTCGAAAGAGGATATTTAACGGCGTATCCATTATGGAGGGTCACAAAAAATTGTTCATATATAATAAGTAAATTTCCACTGGTTTATTTAAAATGAGATAACGCGTTTCGCTGTCGACGCAGCTTCTTCAGATCTACATTTTACACTCAGTGTAAATTGACTAAATTGTAAAATTGACTAAAAACAGTCTTTTATTATATATTTATATTGAATTTCTATCAAGTAGAAGCTACAACCATCCGAAATTTAAAAATTGTTCAGACGAAATTGATTTTAATCAGTGGCAAAAAAAATTATTCCAAAGCGGATAATAATTTGGGTGATACAAGAATAACACAATTAAGTAGTAAATAAACTACAAGATGGGAGGGAAATTGAATAAATAAAAAAATAGTTTATTGAAGAATAATAAACTTTTTCTAGGATACTAATACAACAGATTACTTTAATTTCAATTAAAAAAGATTAAGACGAATAATAAGATTTGTTACACAAATGAAGCTCAAATGACCCTGAAATAAATTAAAAAGATCACGACTTAACGTAACCATATAAAGAGAGGTGGTAATTCGAAAAAAGGTATCCCAAAACTTTGACTATCACACCAAGAACTTGAAAATGGAAGCGGCAGCTTGTCTTGTGCTATGCACAATAACGACTCCCAACCCCTTTATGCCCTTCTCTTGGATGAAAATTAAAAATGATGAAAAACATACAACGCTATGAATACTAAAGAACCGCCCTAATCTTCTTCTTCATACCTTTTATGTTTTACTATAAATATTTATGCAAAATATTTGTTTATTATGTTAACAAAAAATATGAAAAGCAAAAATTTCGAAATATGTTTTGTCACTAATACAATACGTTCCTCTAGCAAGGAAAGTAAAAGAAGGTTTAATAATAAAAACAAAGAAAATTTTTTAAATTCATATTTATTGATTTATATTATCATAAATCATTTTATTTATGTATGCTTATGTGTAGCTCTGTAAGCAAGTGCTGCCCGATTTGCCTCATTAATGAGCATAAAAAAGTACCAGAAGTTATGTTCATTACTTCCATCCTAGCGTCTTTACCAGCGATGACCAAAACTTTTATTTCTCAGGAACTCCCAAATTAAGTTTAATCAGATGTGTGATAACTTACCTATATATGAAAAAATTTGCGTCTCAATAAATGGGTTCTGAGTTTAAGCAATTGCTTCATTCTTCGATTGCAAAAGGTATTTAAATAAAACGTAATAATAAAAACTGTAGGTACGTATTTCAAAATATCTTCCTTGTTTTTACTAACAAAATAATTGAATTAACAATTTTAAGGAGTATTTTAAATAAAGCTAAAAATAAATATTTAAATACATAAAATGATTAATTCTTCAAACTCTTTGAGTCCTACGGGGAAGATGATAAATTCAATCTTAAATAGGAAGGAAAAAGGTAACGACGAAAACGTTGAACTTATATTTTATACGATTCTAATATGACAGCTAATCAATTTATTGGATATTACAAAGTTTGTAGTAAAAGTTCAGTAACTAACTTTAATTAATGTGTAAAACCTTCGATAAGAATGTTAAACTTTCGGATAGATTAAAATTCAGAAAAAGATATTCAATAAATTATAAAATGTAAAACATATCAGATGTGATTTTTAATATTAGTATTAACAGAAATAATATTGTTGAAGCAAGAAAATACGTTATTTTGTAAGGGTAAGACTGCTGATGTAGCAAAGCTTAAATGCAGTGATGTCAAGGTATAAGCAATTCATTCATCAAAACAATATGGTCACATAAAATGATAAAATTTCGAGCAAAAGCAAGCAAAAAGAGCAGAATCAGGTGAACGCTTTGGACAACTGTTGTTTGTATTATACGTGGTGCTATCCCAAAGTTCTTAGACTGACGCTATAAAACCTAATGTAGTTATTTTTAGGCTTTGTGACTCCCATCACCTTCAAAGTACCCTTTTGCACCCGAACGGTCCCTACGTTTTCATAACTGGCCCAACATTTTTTGGAAGGTTGTTGCTGTCATTATCTTCAGCCGAGCCTGCGATTTGCGTTGTGTCTCTTTCATTGTCTCGAAACGGCAACCTTTTAACTTTATATTCATATGAGGGATTAGCCCGAAGTAAACAGAGTGCCAAATCAGGCGAATAAGAGGGTAGGTGAAGAGATTCATGAGATCATTCGGCTAAAACTGGCTTGTACCTATGAATGGTGAGCCGATATATTGTCGTGATGCATTCCAAATCTTCGGCCGTTTTTTAACCAATAAAAAGTTCTTTAGAGATGCTCAGAATTGTCCGATGATGGTCCGCACCGCACCAATGACTGATTGGCAATGATTTTAAGAGCGGTTGCAGTCAAAAGTCTTCCAGAACCCTGGCGTTCTGCCACCGAAGTATGGTGGCCTTAAATCGCAAAAATCACTCAAAAATTTGCGCACGGCTCATAACTTCAATCCCGAATGTTTACCAAATCACTCCATCCGGTTCAGGAGCACTTTTTACGAATATAAAACACATACGCGCTGTCTTTTTTTCGTATTCATTGTAAAACAATTAGACTTTTACGCAAACCTACATACAAAATAAATGAAAGAGTTAGCAACTTGTAACTTATCATGCAGCATTGTTAGGGATGTACCTACCGCCATCTAGTCGCACGAGTCGATAACAATTGCAATTCGTGCTATATAGCGTTAGTCCGATAACCTTTAGATCTCATCACGTTTGTAATAACAATAATTATTTAGAAACAGGAGCAAAAAGCAAAACTAAAGACTTTGTCATATCCTTAGCATCATTTATTTTGGAAAGTTTATAGCGGCAGTTCAAAGCTAGTAAACTATTTTTAAATGGAAAAAAAATGTTCACGATTTATTTTAATCGAACAAACAGGTTATCCAGCAGACACCAGTACACGTCAGGAAACTTAAATCGATACTGAATGAAGATTTTTTTACTTTGTAATCGACTTTTTACGAAATATTTTTAAACGTTCTAAAACATTTCCATTTAATGGTATTAATTCGTTTAATCTTGTTATTGTAGAATACAATGTCTGTAAGGTTTGGTATATTATCTATTTGTTCAGGTTATTCAAAAATAATTCCCTGTCTATATAATATTGTAATACTTCTACTAAAATCCTAAAACTACTTGAACTACAAGTATTCAAATGTTTAGATTTTAAAGATTTAGTAATGCAAATCTCTGTAACTCGTATGGGCTGCCTCATTCAAGATCATTAAACAATCTGTTGGCTATAATAAAATGATAAATTTATAGTTTTTCTTAATAATAGAAACTGAAAATGGAATTATTTGTTAAAATTTTCAAAAATTTTAGAATATTTGTAACAGCTTTAAAATTTACCATTTTCTTAGTATCCGTAAAATTTCTAAAAAAAGAGAGAATTCTCAGATCTTAAAAAACCTATCGGTAATCACGTTCACTATTATTAAATGCAAATAACAACCACACTTTAAATTTCTGATTGATTTGATATAAATTTTAATTTTAATGTTAACATGAAAATAAATAATATAAATAAATCTAACATCACTAAATCATGTATCAGAGTTGGAATTCTACAACGAGAATAGGGAAAAAGAGGAAAAAGAAAGGGAAAGAGAATAGTTCCTTGCCTCTTTGAAATCTCGTATTTTTATTAGACATTCCTTTTCTCATCGTTATATTTCGGCTAGACTCGGAACTTTATGTATATTAGGAATATTTCATATTATTCATTAATATAAGAATTAAAAAGTAATAACAAAATAAAAAATAATCTGTCGAGTGCAAGTTAGACTTGCGTAATTAGTGTTCCGTACGTTGATTACTTTTAAAATAAAAATTTTTGTTATGGAGGTATAAAATGATGAGTGACTTCACAAAACACACTCCAAATGAATTTTCAGCAAAGTTTGTTTTCGGTCTTCATTGAAAACTGATGACCTTTAAATTTTTGTTTGTTTTTTATATACCAGATAAATTATTAAAGGTAATGCACTCGTGATAATTTTCGTTCAATCTACACGCTGTGGAGAATATTCCAAAATTTTTTCCAAAATTTTTTCAAAATTTTTTGATCAGTACTTTTCGAGATAAGGGTGGGGGACAGCGATTTTTTCGCGATTTTTTAAACATAATAAAAACAAAAGTGTGCACAAGTGTTACCTTATATATTTTTTCGAACTCGTGTTTTTACAAGCTTTCATTTGACACCCCGACGTAGTAAAATTTTTTTTTTTTCACTTCCTATTTCACCCCCCAAAACTAACCCCTTATGTCAAAATTTAACTTTCAAAACTACACGGCTATGTTCAGGCCATCAATTTCTATATTAGTACCAAATTTCAACTTTCCATGTCAATAGTTACGGACAAAATCGGGTGTGACCGACGGACAGACGGACGGTCGGACACCGAAGTGATCTTATAAATGTTCCGTACGGAACACTAAAACAGACCGATGAAACGAGGTCATATTTTTATCTAAGAAAGTAAATGTTATTTTACAATGTAAAGAAAAAGGAGGTAGAGTGACATTTCTTATCCCTTTCAAATTCGGCAATCGTTCAACTTTCCTTTTGTCTAATACAAAATCTCAGTCCTGGTATAATTTTTAGCTCTTGTGAAATTAAAAAAAAAAACAACAATTACTGAATTTCCGTGGCTAGATTAGTAGAAGAAATTTTAAATTAATAAGAATGTAAATTACTATTTAAGAATAATAACGTTAGGCTACATATGGTGTGGTAATAAAACAGTTATCGCCAAGGTGGTCTTTAATTTTTACAAAAATATTTAATAAAATAAATAATAAAAATTTATATTACGCCACATACTAATAATAGATATATAGGGTCACATTAACCCTCATTTTCAAATCAGAAAAACATTGAGATTTTAAGTTTATTTCTTTCTTAATTCTTATGTGATAACATTAAAATTCTTTTAACATTAATTTAGTAATGAAAAAAAAAAAAAATTAGCAGCTAACATTTCATTCAATTAGGTGTATGCTAGTGTAAAATTCATAAATAAATTTTCTTCATAATACGCTTCATAGATAGATAGAAGGCAAACGCATTTTTTGCGATTCAAAAAAGGGCAATTTTAACAGTTAACAATATCCACATGACTGTCTTTGTGATCTTTGTTAAAACCAAAGCTAATATCTAACTTCAATTTCAATTAAAACTCGCAATAAAAATTTATTAATGTCATAAGAAGTTTTCAAAGCTGTATTATTCTACAATATTTTTTTGTTCTTTTGTGACATGTGCCCCTTTTCATTCACTTTATAGCTTTTTAGGAACTTTATAATTAATAGCTACTGGTCATATGTTAATTTTATTGGATTTTGTGAAAGTAGATCGACTACACCACTCAGATTTGTTTTATATTATTTTCTTCTCAGGGACATTTAATCTTATAGCTTTATAACTCTGAAAGATGAATCAAAAGTTGTTTTTTGAATTTCGAGTATTCTGGGATAATTATATTCTTGTTTAATATTATTGTAATCCTCTCTAATCCTACGAAAAATAAGTTTAGCAGAAAAATATTATTGAAGGACGTCTTGATAAGTTTCTAGCCTAGCATAGGTTTGAACTCTTTCTGTTACGGTGTTTGCAATAGTTAAACTTATATTATTTTGTGGAAACTTTGTTACTGATATCCATAAAGTTTTATTAAGATTGATCTTTAATTCATACTCAGTATAGTTACCATTTACTTTTTCCAGTAGATGCTGTAATTCTGAAAGATTATTCGCTAGTAAGACTGTGTCGTCTGCATATTGAATATTATTTATTATCTCTCCATTTATGATAATACCGGCTTCCTCGTCTTCCAGGGCCTCATTAAAGACAAATTCATTGTACATATTAAACAGGAGTGGAGAGAGAATGTAACCTTGTCTTACCCCTCGAGGTATTTCAATGTCCTCGGTTAATATATTTTCTACGTATATTGGCTTTTTGTCTCCAATATAAGTTGTTGATAATTTTAATATCTCTCGTGTTCAAGTTTTTCTTTTGAAAGATTTCCAGTAATTACTGGAGAACTACTATCTACAGCAACCTAATTTGTTTTTGACAATAGGAAATGGTCTAGGTTAACTATTACGTAGGCTGAAAAGTTTTTGGTCTGACATATAGGTGTCGCCCTTTCCAAAAAAAATATATGATTTTTAGGAAGTACTAACCTTCCAACGATACGTGTCAAAATTTAATGACATTTCGACGATTATTTTACAAGTTACAGTAGATTTAGTGACGCAACTTTCGATATTTTCAAAACAATTGAAAAAGATCTATTTTCGTTTGTTTTTTGAAGGGAAAAAATACCGTTCAAGCAAAGCAATGGCTTGATAAGTGTTACGGAGAGTTTGTCCCTGGAAAATCACTCACCATTTACTGGTATGCTGAATTTAAACGCGGTCGTACAGATACAAATGCTGCTGAACACTGTGGACGCCCAAATGAGGTGGTTACACCGGAAAACATAAAAAAAATACATAAAATTGTTTTGGATAACCGTAAAGTGAAATTGAGTAAGATAGCTGATACCTCAAAGATATCAAAAGAACGTGTTGGTCATATTTTGCATGAACATTTGGGTATGAGAAAGCTCTGTTCCAAATGGGTACCGCATTTGCTCATAGTGGACCAAAAACAACAACGTGTTGATGACTATGATCGCTGTTTGGACCTGTTTAAGCGCAATAAAAAGAATATTTTCATGCGATATGTGACAATGGATGAAACATGGATCCACCACTACACATCGGAATTAAATAGACAGTCAGCTGAGTGGACAGAAGCCGGTGAAAGCCGCCCGAAGCGACCAATGACACAACAGTAGGCTGGGGAGATTTTCGCCTCTGTATTTTGGGATGCGTATGAAATAATTTTCATCGACTATGCTGAGAAGGAAAAAACCATCGATAGCGAATATTATATAAAGTTATTGGTGCCTTTGAAGGCAGAAATCGTAAAGAAACGACTCCAAATGAACAAGAAAAAAGTGCTCCTTTATCAAGACAATGCACCGTGTTACAAGTCAGTGGTTCCGATGGCAAAATTGCATGAATTGAAGTTTGAATTGCTTCCTCATCCACCGTATTCTCCAGATTTGCCCCCCAGTGACTATTATCTATTCGCAGATCTCAAAAAAATGTTCGCTGGAGAGAGAATGAAGAAGTTATCGCAGAAACTGAGACCTATTTTGAAGGCAAAGAAAATCCTTCTACAAGAAGAAATGTTAGAAAAGTGTTGGACTGATTGTATCGCTCTTAAAGGAGACTATGATGATGAATAAAGTCGAATTTTGCTAAAAAAAAGTGTTTTAATTAGCTAGATCAAAAACTTTTTAGCCTATGTGTTAGTTATCAGTACTAACAGTGAAATAAATTGAATTTTTAAATTCCAGTTAGACGAAATATATATATAAAAAAGTAATATATTACTGTTTTCTAAAAAACAGGTTATTCAAAGTTTCTGCACGTTCCTTGACAAATTTTGCCACAGATAAATTTTATTTTACCAATGTACCAAAATATGGATGAAACAAAAATTGAAGGCTTAAAATACAAAAAAATGGGGACACATAAATAAAACCTTATAAAAATTCAGGAACAGATTTAGGATTTTACTGAGGGAGGGGCGTCGAAATATTTTAAAAGCGCATGCACCATTTCACAAAAAAAACTTAAAAAAATAGGAAGTATCCTATAAGCTTCGAGGCACCACAGTTTATTGTGCACTACGAGAATCCCTCCGTCCGCTGATATCCAAAATTATTTATAGCTTTAGCCTGTTTTTGGTAAATTTGACTAACGAAATTTTACAGCTTTTAAATGAATTCAAAACATACAGAACATATCAGAAATAGAGACAATTTTTTACATCTTTAAAAAAAAATGCTTAAGAGAAACTTATGTGTAATAATATAATATTAATAATTTTAAAAAAATTAAATCTATATTAGGTAATAATGATTTGTGATCATTAAATCTTGATTATAGACCGGAGAAGTGGATGTATGTATATTTCCACCTCTTAATCCACTTTAAATATAAAAATAGTCACTTCATGCACTACTCTGAAGCAGATAATATTAAAAAATAAATAAATAAATTATTAGCAGACCTATGTCATTTCTAATAATTTACCACTTTTATTAATTAAATTATAAACATTTTAAAATAATCTTTTTAATTTCAAGCATAAAAAGACTTACCGGTTTAGTTCTTTGACGAAAAATAAGCTGCGTGTAAATTTACGTCTGTTGCTTTTTGTGAAAAAAGCGCGTGTGTTAAATAGAAGAACGTAAAAGAGATCGCGAGCTCAGAGTAAATTTCCTCGTTGCAGGAAAACTCAGCGATCGCGACAGAATTGCGAGAGAATAGTGCGCTGCGTTCCGCAAACTGTATTTATATTCACGATACCTTTGGCCTGCGCTTCAAGACCGTCGTTCACTGAAAAGTGTTGACGCTTCTATTATTGAAGTTTTCTAAAGGGCATAAGGTTTATTTTTTTAAAAGTTAGAACCTTCGTCAAGTTATTGCAATTTTATAAAAAATAACAATGATTACCAGGTGTACAAGTATGAAATGCGGATTTTTTTTCTAAAAAAACATGTTAAATTCGGCAGAATGATAAAAAGTGCTTTATTCAAAGTATGCTCCATCGCTTGTTATACATTTTTCCCATCTTTCGGGCAATTTGTGAATACCACGCCAGTAAAAATCTTCCCCTTTTGCTGCGAGCCATTCATTGAGCCATTTTTTCACATCTTCGTACGAACCAAAGTGCTGTTCAGCAAATGCGTGACCCATCGATGCAAACAAGTGGTAATCGGAAGGAGCCAAGTCTGATGTAAGCCGCATGTGGTAGAACTTCCCTGCTGAGTGCTTCCAACGTGTCGGGAACTAGTTTTGCCGTATGTGATGGAGCATTGTCATGAAGAAAAATGACTTTGTGTTGCCTCTTTCGGTATTCTGGCTCTTTTTCAAGCAGCGAACGGTTCAAATCGGTCAATTGTTGTTGGTAACGTTTAGTATTAATAGCTCATAATAACCCCCTCCCCCTTGGTCCCACCAAACACAGAGCATAGTCTTCCTGCCAAAGCAATTCGGTCTTGCGGTCGATGTGGATGGTGCGCCTGGGTCTACCCATGATTTTTTGCGCTTGGGGTTCTCAAAATAAATCCACTTTTCATCCCCTGTACCTATACGATGCAAAAACGACTTCTTTTTGTACCGAGCGAGCAAAATGTCACATTTGTTTTTGCGCTTTTCCATTTGCCTGTCATTCAAATCATGTGGTACCCATCTACCGGTCTTCTGAATCTTTCCCATTTCTCGTAGCCGATTGGAAACAGCTTGTTGACTAACGCCCAATTGCTCGGCGAGTTGTTTTTGTGTTTTGCGAATCATCTTCGTCCAACAATGCTTGCAATTCCACATCTTCGTATTTTTTTGGCGGTTTTCCATGTTCCTTGTCTGCAACATCGAAGTCACCACTTTTGAAACTCCGAAACCATCGTTCACACGTATCTTGCGATGGAGCATGTTCACCATAAGCTTCTCGAAGTAATCGGTATGATCCAACAGCAGTTTTCTTCAAATGAAAACAAAAAATTAATGCTGTCCGCGAATGCTCTTTGTTCAGCATAAATTTCGATATATTGAACACAACAACACAACACTATGCACACACTTTTCCAATTTATCACTCGTGCGCGTCTGACACTTGTTGACGACACAACAAAATGGTGCAGTGTCAAATCTTTATAGCACAAACTGCATTGGTGCACCATCTGTTGTCTAAAATCCGCATTTCATACTTGTATACCTGTTATATATTAGGAAGGTAACTTACAATCAACTTACTAATCAATTTTTCGATACTATCCATCATACTAATTATTACATTAATTATATAAATTACATTAAATTATTATTGGAGCTCAATTTGAACATATCCTTGATATATTTAATATGTCATTGATATGAGATTATTCGTTCCTCTTTTCTTTTAAAAGTTTGGGTAACTTCCAATTTTAAGGGAATTGTGTATTTTTTAGTTTAAAATTTAAATAAACAAGGGTGGACCATTTATTACTGAATAAATCGATTTAAACCTGGTCGTACTAACACTACAGATGCTGAACTTTCAGAACGTGCGATTGAGGTTTCTTCTGAAGAAATAATCAACAAAATTCATGGTATCGTGTTGGAAGATCGTTGCATTGATTTCGTGATATTGCTGAGATAACAGGCATCCCATATCAATGAGTACATAATATCCTGCTTGAAGTTCTAGAAATGGAAAAGATGAGCACGTGATTGGTGTCTCGTTTGTTGACTTCAAACCAAAAATGCACTAGAAAGAACATGTCAAAATCGTTTATGGAAAAGTTGCAGTGTAATCAGAAGGACTTCTGTCGTCGTTTTGATTGACTATTTGGAAAAGGGTAAAACAGTGATAGGCTCTTATTTCGCAACGTTGTTGGACCTTTTGCATAGTGAGTTGAAGTACAAGCGACTAATATTAGCGCGCCTAAAAATGCTCCTTAACCGGGACCATGTGCCTGCTCACACATCGGTTGTTATAATGGCAAGAGTGGACGAGCGGGACTTCGAAATAGTTTCTCACTCACCATATTCCTCAGGTTTGGCCCAAAGTGACATTTTTTAGGTATTATGAACAGCTTGAAAGTTTTTTTTTCCTAATAGAATAAAAAAATTGGAATCTTGCTGGACCAAACGTATTGATCCCAATGAAGATTATGTTGAGAAATAAATTTTTGTTTTTTGCAGAAAGATGTTATTTACCTTATTCTTTTCAATTCCACCTGGTAGATTCACCACTATACGTTTGCACAAAAACAAAAAAAAATATTGCATATTCCTTTATAATTTTAGAGTTACTAATCCTAAAAAATTATACCTATATTTCTATTGCCGTCATGAATATGACTTTGGAAGTTGTACTCTTTCACTTTGTTAGTAGATCGGTTGTCATATCAATCATTGGTATGATAACGGTCAACACGGCTTCTATGGATACAATATTCCTGTTATTACCTGAGTGAGTATATGGTGGAAATGAAGAAGCCACGAATAAGTAAGACCTAGCGATAATAACAAAAATAAAAGATTACTTGTCTGAATAGATTAAAATATTAGATTTAGTTAGTTTAACACAGGAAAAAAATAATTATTTAAAATAAAGCAAAAATGCTTAAATCGAGGAAACATTTGATTTGCATATTGAAAAGCTTGTTGTTTCTATTATTTCCCTGATCAAGTTTACTGGTTTGTTTCAGAAAAAAAATTGCTATCAGTTAAACTATGAGCAAAAAATTCAACAAAACCTAAATTTCAGATATACTTCTCCAAAAATATATATTTTATCATTAATGTAATTTCTTAATAAACAATATTCCTAACATGAAATATGTAATGCCTAGTTTCTTTTTATCTTTAATTATTTAAAGACAATCTCAAATACTTTTCCGGCTTCCATTAAGCTGCTTTTTATTTCATTGAAGGTGGTGATGTTTTGAATTTTGTGATCAAATGGAATTGTCGTTTAAAATATGGAGGGACCCAGAGAATTTTAATAATTTTAAGAATAAAATATTAGCTTTATTGTGTCAATATTTATTATTGAGGATTTTATGAAAATTCTCCCTCCTTGTTTTTAAGTATTTATTTATCTTTTTAGGATTGTTTGGCTTCAAAAACAACCTCCATAATACAGCCGAATCATAGAGGCCTCTTAACTTGACGAGGACACTTTGGTTTTGGTTAGAGGAAAGCTGTAAGAAAATGTATCATTCTATTCTAATACTACTAGTTTTAATAACTATATATATATATATATATATATATATATATATATATATATATATATATATATATATATATATATATATGTATATATCTACTATATATATATATATATATATATATATATATGTATATATCTACTATATATATATATATATATATATATATATATATATATATATATATATATATATATATATATATATATGTTTATTTGTATACATACATATGAGAGCAACATCTAGAACTTTCGCGATAACCTAAAAATTTAAAAATTATACTTTCATAAAAATAATACTAATTTGCCAATTATCAAAAAGATTAGCAATATTCTCAATTTCAACTGTTCGTTTATACTGGAAATTTCAAAAATTAATCAATGTGCAACTTACGTTATTCGTAATAAGTTAAAACGAAAAAAGAGATTTTATAGTATTATTGAAACGGTTACCATTGTCATATATGGCAGGAATCCTTTTCTACCACACGTTTGCCAGGAGAAAATAATTCCAATTCTACTTTTGTTTCGAGCTTGATGGATTGGATCTGCCATAAAATCTTATCGTGCAAGAGACTATTTGCAGATTATAGCTCGAAATAAAGCTGTTCATAAAATCAGGGAACTATTTTCGTTAATACTAAATTTAAAAAGCAATTTAGCAAAGAGTACCTTGGCCACAGATAAATTAAGCTTATTAATATATATATATATATATATATATATATATATATATATATATATATATATATATATATATATATCTATAATATATAAAACGCAACGTCTCTCTGTCTGTCTGTCCGTTAGTGTGCCTATCACTGAAGAACCACTTATCCGATTTACGTACTTTTATTTTTGAAACATACATATGTTCTCTGGCCAGGTTAGTTCAGGTGACGTAAAATAGTGAATGATGTCGGAAATAAGTTTGCAATACACAGCCACAGAGCGTTCTTTACGAGTGGCAGTCAACGGATTTCTTTCTAACACCTTCACTATCAACGCCGGTGTACTCCAAGGCACCATACTGTCTCCTACTCTCTTTCTCATTTATATTAACGATCTGCTGGAAAAGACCGAGAATCCCATCTACAGCTTTGCAGTAGTACAGTACATTTATCTCTTCATTCACTTTGAACGCTCGGACTTCGGGTACTGAAACGAATATCCGCAGACAGCAGGAAGTCATTCAACTTAACAAAGACTTGGAAGAAATTCTATCTTGGGGTGACAGTAACCAAGTGGAATTTAACGCTACAAAAACCCAGGAAGCTGTTTTTTCTAAAAAAGTTAATGTTGCTGAACCCGACATATCGGGGCACTCCATTCCTCTAACATCGTCACTCAATTTGTTGGGCGTTAATTTGGGAGCAAATATGTCTTGACATGAACATGTTGCAGGCATAGCAAGGAGAGCTTCTCAAAAGTTGGCAATATTATTTCGAACCAGAAAGCTTTTCATTCCACAACAACTGTTAATTCTTTACAGAGCTCAAATTCGACCAACTATGGAATACTGCTCCCATGTTTGGAGCTGCGCTCCCAAACATACACTGCATTTGTTGGATTCTATTCAGAGAAGAGCTGTTCGTCTGATTGGAGATCCAAAACTGATCGGCGGCCTTGATTCGCTGGAACATCGCAGAACGATTGGCGACTTAAGCCTATTTTACAAGTATTTTCATGGAAAGTGTTCGAAGGATGTGGCCCGCTTAATTCCTCCCAGAGTCGTGCATGTTAGAAGTACACGTCGCGCTAATACTTCACATTCGTATGAGGTTCAGCTTGTTACTCCTCGTACAACGCTTTTCAAGCAGTCTTTTATATGAAGAACATCATCCCTTTGGAATAATTTGCCCAGGACTGTGTTTCCCAATGAGTACAATTTACAGCGATTCAAGAGCAACGTGAATATATATATATATATATATATATATATATATATATATATATATATATATATATATGTATATATATATATATATATATATATATATATATATATATATATATATATATATATATATATATATATATATAATCAATTGTTGATCGGGTACGAACTAATATATACAATATATACATGTATTAAATTGCATAAATACACGTACTCATTACATATTTTTGTCTAGTATATTCCGCATATCTAAATAATCTTATTTACATAATTTTTGTGGTAATAAATGGACCAAAGATTATTTACGTAATTACGTTTTATAGTGTATGGTTTCGAGTTTTGTTAGAGTTGTTTATAACATTTCTTAATTATATATTATATAGAGCTACACTTTGTCCACATGTGGAGACATAATTTTTAAACTAAAAGTAAATTGTTTGTCAATATAGTAGATATTATGTTGTTATATTGCAATTAACGTATCAGGTCAGATTTAACGAGGAATAACAATTGACTTATACAATTTGGAGATCTCTTCAGTGAGGGCTGTTAACTGTTGAAGTTTTTACTGTGTTTCCTTAGGCTACTAATAAACTAAATTTTTAGCCTCATTAGTAAACATATCAAGGGTACGTCTTTAATTTTTGTATTGGAAGAATCTGCCGTTAACTATAAAAATTCTTGATTTATTTAAACCACACATTTTAGTTTGCAGTAAAAACAAATTTTAACATGGGTACGGAAAGGCTAATAGTAAAAATAAAGCCTATACAATTCAATTTAGCCTGCTACTTCCTTGTTTCCTAAATAAAAAATTCAGGTTTTATTAGTTTACGTCACAACTAGAGTTGAGCAATACCTTTAGTTTCTGATATTTAACAGAAAATTTGCCTTGATGAACTCCGACATCGCGATTTTAAGAAGAATCACTTCAAAAATGGGTTTCCATCGTCTTGGAATTACGATATTAAAATTTTTCAACCAAAAATGTAAAAAATATTTGCTCTAGAAATTTTATCAGTATTTAAACTTAATTTCTCAATTTAAAGTGACCAAAAATAAAGTAACCAATTCTTAACCAGTGACAGATAAAGCTTGATTTTGGTAATATAAATTACCTGTTAGTAACATTAAGTTTACTTCCTTAAGCATTTAGGCTAGCATAATTTATTGTTATCATTGTCAGCATTAGCAATGCCAGAATACTACGTATCAATTAAACATTGTCAAACAATAAAGAAATATTTAAAGGTTAAAGTGTAACTATAAGAAGTTGCTAGATAGTAGGCTGTCTGAAAAGTTCTCGGCCTAACAATGAAAGAAAAGTTTTTTGACGTGAAATATATTTTATTTTTCAATATAATCTCCTGGAACTTCAATACATTTATTTTAACGTTTTTCCAATAATTCAATATCATTATTAAAGTGTGATTCCGGAAGGTCTGCAAAATATTCATCCACGGCCGCAATAGTTTCGTCAGTTGACGTAAAACGCTTTCCAGCCAGGAATTTCTTCAAGTTTGGAAACAGATAATAGTTAGATGGAACCAAATCTGGTGAATAAGCTGAATGTTCAAGCAATCGTCGGAACACTTGTGTGAACACGTGCGTTGTGTTGATGAATAATGATTTTTTCTTCTTTAAATCGGGTCTATTCTCACTAATTTTAGCATCCAACTGATCCAAAAGGTTACAATAATATTTAGAGTTAATTGTTTTATCTTTCTAAAGATAATCGATCAGCGAAACACCTTTGTAATCCCAAAAACTATTGCCATGCTGATGTTTTTACGTTCTTTGGTGCAGTTCCACTGGTTTCAATCCATTGTTTCGACTGTTCTTCTCGCTCTAGCGTATAGTAGTGGATCCAAGTTTTATCAACAGTTATGAAACGACTATTGAAATCCATTTTATTTTATTTAAAACGATCCAAACACGCTTGAGAAATACGCATTCCAATGCGTTTTTGGTCAATTGTCAGCAAATGCGACAACCATCTTGCACAAAGCTTTTTCATATGTAATTCTTCATGTAAAATATTTCCAATTCGTTTTTTTGAGATGCCTATGGCCTCAGCCATTTCAAAAAATTTTGTGGTGTAGCAATTTTTGGACGACCTTCGAGTGGATCATCTTTGAGGTTTGTACGACCAGATTTAAAAAGAGCAGCCCATTTTTTCACAGTGGAAAGTGAAGGTGATGCATCCTTATACATTTTTAACAATTTTGAATGAATTTCTGGTGGTGTTAAACCATCCAAAACAAACAATTTAATCACTTCACGATCTTCAATTTTTTCCATTTAAAAAAAATCAATGACACGTCAATATTAAACAGCTGCTACTACTCGAATGAATTGACCGATCGAAATAAAATTGTACATGTGTTTATATAAAGAATGGAACTTGTCAGTACAATTATGGTTTCACAGATTCTAAGGCCATCTATGTATCAGGCCGTAGTAGCCTAGGTAGTAATTGGTATTAAAATATATTCTGTACTTAAAAGTGAAACTAAATAAAATCTTTCAAAAATTGTGGGAAATTCTTTAAGTTTACATAAAATGTACAATAAGACAAAAAACTTATCGTAGAAAAAATCTCTCGAATAAAAAAAATAAAAGGAACAAAATAATCCTTTTAGAAGTTAGAAATTGAAAATAAAAATAGTAGCTGTTTCCTAATACTCAGGCTCAGACACGTCAATTCTGTCAACACCTAACATATACGAAATTTGTATATTCTTGTAAAAAATACGAAAGCCTACGTTTTCCCCTCGAATAAAATATAATGAAATACAATACATATATATATATATATATATATATATATATATATATATATATATATATATATATATATATGTATATATATATATATATATATATATATATATATATATATATATATATATATGTATATATATATATATATATATATATATATATATATATATATATATATATATATATACAGTAATACCCCGCTTAGCGCGACCCCGTTACGCGCGGTTTCACTATAACGCGAATTTCAAATTTCGCGCTCATGTAGTCATTAACTTCTCTATGGTCGCGGGGGGATCCCCGCTTTCTCTGAATATTCTCTTTGAAGAATTGGGAATTCCCTGTCCTTCGACTTTGTTCTATGGGGATTTCCTCGTTCGTTTCGTGTGTTCATTTGTTCCGTAATGTTAGTTCGGTCGGCTGGCAGTTTTGTTTTAATATTTATTGGAGATACATACATACATAATTTAACCCTACGTTAAAAATGCCGCCTGTAAAGAAAAAAGAGCGTAAAAGCGTCACTTTGGAATTGAAGATGAAAGTGTTAAGAAGAATGGAAAATGGAGGCAAAGCAACAATTGTTGGGAGAGATTTTGGACTCTCAGAATCGACTGTGAGAACGATTTATAAAAATCGGGAAAAAATTAAAATCTCCAGCGAAGGTTCAACACCTATAAGTGCAACAAAACTTTCTCGTTCGAGATCATCTATCTTAGAAAGAATGGAGAAATTACTGTCAGTCTGGATCGAAGATTGGAATAAGAAGAACACACCACTAAGTCAAGATCTCATATGCACAAAAGCAAAATCTTTGTATGAGATGCTGAAAACAAAAGAAGGAGAAGGGAGTGCCACTCCGACTTTTGCTGCCAGCAGAGGCTGGTTCCATCGGTTCAAGCAGCGTTCTAATCTTCACAATATCCACATAACAGGCGAGGCGGCCAGCGCGGACATTCAAGCTGCAGCTGAGTTTCCAGACAAGTTTCAAGACTTCGTTAGACGAGAGAAAATTCCTGCTTGTCTCATCTTCAATGTTGATGAGACCGCACTTTACTGGAAAAAAAATGCCATCTCGAACATTCATTTCTAAGGAAGAACGTCAAGCCAGTGGTTTCAAAGCTGCGAAAGATCGACTAACACTTCTGCTGGGTGGTAATGCCACTGGTGATTTCAAACTGAAACCTTTACTAGTGTACCATTCAGAAACACCCCGTGCAATGCGAGGCACAGACAAGACAAGTCTACCAGTTGTGTGGCGATCAAACAGAAAGGCGTGGGTTACACGGGAAATTTTTCAAAAATGGTATTCTAATAGTTTTTGCCCATCAGTCAAATCATACTGTGACAGAAATGGGCTTGAACCTAAAGTTATATTACTCTTAGACAATGCCCCAGGACATCCAACCTCACTTGATACGCCCAGAGACTTAAAAGTGTACGTAAAGTTCCTTCCACCAAACACTACGTCAATATTACAACCTATGGACCAGGGAGCAATAGCAAACTTCAAAGCTTATTACCATCGCCGCACTTTTAGCCAACTAATTCATGAAACTGACGGGGAAGGAAGACAGTCTATGCGAGAGTGGTGGAAGTCATACAACATTATGAAGTCTATTCACAACATAGAAGAGGCTTGGAAGGAAGTTAAAATGAGTTGTATGAATGGGGTGTGGCGTAATCTTTGGCCAGATGTAGTGGAAGCACCTAGAAGAATTGTCCAGATGCAGAGACAAGTGCTTGAAGACATTGCTGCAATGATTGAGGGGTCTGAACTTGAAGATGTCACGGTAGAAGATCTCGTAGAACTTGTAGCAACGCACGACGATCCTATTAGCAATGAAGATCTGATCGAGTTACAGAATAATCCTATCTACGATGAGGAAGAACAAGTAGAAGAGAAAGTTTTATCTTCAGGGGAAATACAAAATGCACTTTCAAAAATTTATTCAGGTTTGGACATATTGCAGAGTATAGACAATAATGATGACCGTGTCTTGACCGTGTGTCAAACAATTAAAAACAGTGTTGGGTGTTATGAACGTATTTTACAAGAACGTAAACAAAACGTTACCCAAAAGACAATAGATGTATTTTTCCGTAAAAAATAAGAGTATGTATTGCATAAAGTGTTCTTAGAATTAAAGTGATTGATTAAAATGATTTGTATTTTTTTGTATTAAATTTTGACTATGTTTAATCATAAACCTCGATATACGCGAATTTCAGTTAACGCGATTTTTTTCGGAACGTATCCCTCGCGTAAAGCGGGGTATTACTGTATATATATATATATATATATATATTTATTTATGTAGTTTGATATACTAAAATAGGCGAGCATTTGAGTTAATTGGAGACACGCCTAATACTTAGTTTTAATAAATAAGAATATAGTTGAAAATCTATAAAGTCATTGGACGTAATTTAAAAAAGCATTGCGCCGCGATGGACGTCGTCATGCATCATGCATGAGCTAGAGTGACACGGAGTTTTTTAGCCGATTGGCAGAGAGCTGTCGTGTCGACATCAGCTCTTAAAGACGTAACCTTTTGAGGATCTCGAATCTGCTTTAAGGCTAAATGTTTTTTTTTCTGAAAATATCATAAATCGGTAAAAAAAATTTCAGTATTTTAGTAGTATTGCCAAAGTTTAGTGACAATTATTTACTTGGACAGTTCTCTTAATTAAACAAAATTCGATGTGTTTAATGCATTTCTTGCTAACAAATCTTTAATTCCTGAGAAAAATATCTTATATGTTACGTATATTTTCTATAATTGCTTGATTAAAAGAGGTATCTGTGGATTAGTCTTTCTGAATTTAGGTTCAATCAGGCAGTGGCGGTGATGATTTTGTAGTCCCCTTTGAGTTAGTTGTATGTGTTATTATTAGGGCGCACTATTTATTCATATGTTTCTACAATTGGTTTAGCTATAGAGATATACTAGTTCAAATACATTAACCTATTTTCGTAAGTCCCTATATATATATATATATATATATATATATATATATATATATATATATATATATATATATATATATATAAATATATATATATATATATATATATATATATATATATATATATATATATATATATACATATATATATAAATATATATATATATATATATATATATATATATATATATATATATATATATATATATATATATATATATATGTTTTAAAAATTATAGGTATTTTTTAAATTGAAGTTAAGTAATAGCCAAAAAGTAATCCGTTTGAAAGCTAGAAGTGAAAATAAAATTATTAACTACTTTCCAATATGGCTTCTAGTTGCTGCTGATGACCACGACTCTCAAATTGATCAATTATTTATTAGTGACAAGCTTATAAAATTGTATAAGCTTATTTTAGTTTTCCTCTATATACTTAAATCTCCTGTGTGGGTGCTCATCAAAAAGACAATTATTAATTTTTCGACCGCTTGTTGTAAATTTTTATTTATTAATAAGGCTAAATATTCTGAATATTCTAAAACAAGTACATATTGGAAATATAGATATTTAAATATGTATATCTTTATGTCTACGCAAAAAAAAAAATCAGATTACATTCCCCATTTACAGTGAATTAAAAAATAGTTCTGGTATATGCCTAGATTCTTTTACTATCGCAACACTTGCTGTCCAGACTAATTTTTGTTATCAGTTACAATTATATTAAAAGTTAGCTGTGGATTGAAATTTCAATAGAAAGCAACATTGTGGTTTAGTATAGAAGGAATTGCTTATCCAGAATACCAGTAGCCACTCATAAAATAGCTTGTTAACAAGAATAAATTATACATGTAGTTTAAAAGTGAAAGTTCTTATCTATGTGGATGAAAGTAGGAACCCTTATTTTAACAACTCAACTCTTTAAAATAATATGTGTAAATTTATTTGTATATTTTTGAAGTGATGTATGTGAAGACTATATGTGTCATATAATATGGTTGTATAAAAAATTACTTCAGAAAGAATATTATCCGAGCTAACTCTACCACTCACTGTGCAAGTGACAGACATGATACCAAGTACACTCGGAAATACAAGTGTAGAAATAGTAATAGTACATAAATATATATATATATATATATATATATATATATATATATATATATATATAACAAGTAGGCTGAACAATTTTTGGTCTAGCTAATTAAAACACTTTTTTTTTTTGAAAAATTCGACTTTATTCATCGATATAGTCTCCTTCAAGAGCGATACGATCAGTCCAACGCTTTTCTAACATTTCTATACCTTTCTTGTAGAAGGATTTATCTTCAAAATATGCCTCAGTTTCGGCGATAACTTCTTCATTGGACCTAAATCTCTTTCCTGCTCATTTGGGGCCGTTTTTTGCGATTTCTGCCGTCAACGCACCAGTAACTTTATATAATATCCGCTACTGATGATTTTTCCCTTCTCAGCATATTCGATGTAAATTATTCCATGCGCATCCCAAAATACAAAGGCCAAAACCTGCCTAGCCGACTGTTGTGACTTAGGTCGCTTCGGACGGCTTTTACTAGCTGCTGTCCACTCAGCTGACTGCCGATTTGATTCCGGTGTGTATTAGTGGATCCATGTTTCATCAATTGTCACATATCGCATGAAAAAATCCTTCTTATTGCGCTTAAACAGGTTCAAACAACGCTCAGTATCATCAACACGTTATTATTTTTGGTCCACTGTGAGCAAACACGGTACCCATTGCGAGCAGAGCTTTCTCATGCCCAAATGTTCATGCAAAATATGACCAACACGTTCTTTTGATATCTTTAGAGTATCTCGCGCAATTTCACTACACACACACGATCATCCAAAATCATTTTGTGGATTTTTATCCAGAGCGTTCAGCATTATTTGCTTATATGCGACCGAGTTTAAATTTAGCATAACAGTAAATGAGTGATTTTCCAGGGGCAGAGTCCCCGTAACACTTATCAAGTCATTGCCTTGCTTGAACGGTATTTTTTCCCATCAAAAAACAGTGTTTAATCAACATATGAAATTCAGTTTTTTCCACTGTGTTTTGAAAATATCACAAGTAACGT
>CM032454.1:108004586-108042086 GCA_019049505.1 Pachyrhynchus sulphureomaculatus | reverse complement strand
AGTCATATTCGGCTTTCTATATACTGAATGAGTTTGGAGTTCGATGTGTTATCTAAAGTATTTAACGAAAATACTGCAAGATTACACTAAAACGAAATGGCGACCTATTGTAAAATACTAAAAATATATAGCCTAGTTTAAGACAAAAGTTATACCATATTTATATCCATTTAAAGTTTAGCATAAAAACAGTCTTATGTTAACTGAATTTTCAATTTGCAGTTATTAGAAAAACCAAAAAAGATATTTAAAAAGAAAATTGTTTGTTGTTGTTGTGGAATAATTCCACAAGCCAGTCCGAACCTGATCGTTGTTAATGAGGGAGGACGCACGTCAGTGACGAATAACAAAACGGACGCCCGTTTATATTTAATTACGGTAAGTTTTAAGATTTTCTATTCGATAAATCGTCTACATCCTATATTTAGGTAGCTTCTGTTCTTTCATCTTATGTAAATTAATTTGTATTATAGATGTTTTCATCACTGCTATTATTAGAATTTTAGGTTATTTTTTATCCATTATGTACCCTATCGGGCAAGATGAATATGGTCCTCTTCATCTTGCCCTCGTATATTCCTCTTACCCGATTTCATTTACATTCACCTTTATTCGATTCAGATGGTTTCAAATTATAAAAGAAAGACCAAAAGGGGTGATTGGACAGAAAAAATTTTAGAACTTGCTATGAAAGGGGAAAGCCGAACTTTGCTAAGACATCACAAAAAATAATCTAGCACCAAATATTTGGGCAGGTTCAGACCAGTTTTTACTGAAGATGAAGAAAACATTTAAAAAAATCTCATAAGAATGGATAATTTATTTTATGGCGTAACACCAAGTGATTTTAAAAAAACTGTTGGAAAATTCGCTCAGAAACTGGGCAAAGACGATAGGTTTCCAAAAAGATTTGCAGGGAAAGACTGGTTATCAGGGTTTCGAAAGAGACATATTTCGATTATGCTAAGGACTCCTGAACCTTCGTCTTTGGCTAGAGCTCGAGGATTTAACCGCCCCTAGGTAGAGAGATTTTATGATCTTTTAGAAGAATTGATCGACAAACTCGTTGGATTCTCGTTGGATTCAACGTGGACGGGATTGGTATCCGCACATCCACTACCAAGTCACCAAAAATCCTGTCTTCATACGGCAAGCGACAGGTTGGACTAATCTTCAGTGTGGAACGAGGTGCTGTAACAATAGTAGTATGCTGTTGTAACGTCACCACGCCTTCTTGATGGAGCTCCACCTGGATCACAAGGCACTGTATCTGATTCAGATTGGATTTCTGAGCAAATATTTCTGACTTGGTTGGAATTATTGGTTGAAAAGAATAACAGAAATTGCTTCTTTTGTTAGACAATCATGAATCGCACAAATTTTATCCTGTACTTGAATATGCAACAAAACATTATATAATATTTCTATCGTTCCCCCCGCATACTACAAATAAGCTACAACCATTGGATGTTGCCGTATATAGGCCAATCAAAAAGTACTTCGAGCAAGAAATTGCAACATTCTGTAAAGCTCACCCAGGTAGAAAGATCACTCAATTAGACGTGGCTTCTATTTTCAACCCCGCTTATTTGAAGTGTGCGTCTCCAATGAATTTCATTAGTGGATTTCGTGTTGCTGGAATATGGCCATATAACAGAAATTTATTTCAACACTTTACACCTGACTCAGTGACAGATCAACCGCAAATATAAATCCAGTCTACTTCTGACACAAATTCGCTGCAAGCCAGTACTGGTATCCTTCAGTCGACGCACCAAGTGACATCTGAGATTACAGTTCCACAGCCAGTTCACACGACTGTTCCATCTACCAGTCTCCAGTCGTCAGGTCATAAGACACCTCTACCTATACCGTCGGTTGTATCTGCGGCTCCGGTTACACCAGCTGGTCCCAAGACCCTTGCAACTGCTGTTCTCCAGTCAACAGTGGATTGTATTTTCGAGTCCATACATCCGATTCCAAGTGCTGTAGGTCAAAAAGTGAGACAAACGAAGAGAAAAAGTCCACCAGTCAAAGTGGACCAGAAACAAAAGTCTGAAGAGCTTGCTGTTAAAAATTTTGGAAAAGAAAATATACTAACTTCTAGAAATTCGCAAAACCCATCTTCATCCAGAATCAATAAAAGAAATCAGTACGAAATGCCTCCAAAACTGCTCGTGATTACTATTGCACGATATGCAAAGAACAGTATGTTCATCCTCTAGCTGAAGACTGGATACACTGCTCCGAGTGCAAGGACTGGACTCACGAAGCATGTTCTTCTTATCTTGGAAGGGGAACATCTTTTTGTGATGTCTGTCAAGATCAATAATGTTCGGTATATTCCTGAATCATCTTGCCCGTTACTTCGAACCATCTTAGCGGGTAGGGCAGGATAAGACGAATCAAACCGAAGACTTCATTTGTTGATCTCATGTTACGGTTGTAATGAAAATTATTGATATTTGTCTATAAATAGTTGATTTTGTGAAAAATAAAGGCGATTTTGAATCTCAACGTCAAGTATTTTCTTTCATTATTCAAGTTAAGTGAACCATCTTGCCCTCTTTTCCCCTACCAACAGTTCGCAACGGGCAGGTCAGTTTAGGACGTGGGTATAATTTTAAAAGTTGAAAAATACGTCGCATGCTCTAAATACCAAGCAACATGTAATCGTACGGCAATAAAGGTTAAATCTGAACATAATCAATATTTTGAGCTTCAATCTACAGGTTCTTATTATCCGTATCACTTGAAAACTACTGAACTGCTTTAGGCTAAATATTATTTATACAAGATGGTTTAGATTTCATCCATACAACTGGCTATCTGCACAGGTTTAACTTAGGTCAAGCGTCAGCATAAGTATAACTTAAGAGTCGAATGTGGCTTGCACACTGTACTAGTTCGTAAGATATATTTAAATAGAGATTAAGTTAAGCCTAGTATCTTTGCCATAATTAATAAATGAAGTTAAACTAGCCCTTTATGATTTACTCATAAGCAGTTATAACTAAGCCGAGTATGTAAAAATCCTATTACATTACATTACACATTAAATCAATAACAATCTTCGCGCAATAATACCAGTGTACAGGGTGAGTCAATGATAGAGTAAAGTTCATTATCTCATTTGTTTCGGGAATGACGAAATGTTAGGGAATTTTAGGGAATATTAACGTGCACAGTTTAAAAGTATTTTTGAGCATACAGGGTACTTCAAAAAAGTGTGGCTATTTTCTAATTTATTTTCAAATTCTGTGTAAAATTTTATAACTTTTTTATTAATAATGTTATATACCTAAACTTAGTAGTTTTTCTAATATTTCAATTTTTTTTTTAAAAATACTAGTTTTCAGTTTTATAAAAAAATGTCAGTAGCGTCACTGTTTCTAAAGGTGAAATACGATACGAACGTTTTATAGAGATGAAAAAGAAGATATGTGTAAAGAAATTTGAGTTAGATGCTACAGGGTGTTCGAAATAAATTTATACATTTCGACTATTTTAAATTGAAAGATCTCAAATTTTTTAAATGGCACACCCCCGTATATTATTATTTTTTCTGATACATTTTACAAAACCCTCCAAGTTTTATTAAGTATGTCATATATCTGTTTCTAATAGTTTTCGATTTATTTTGAATGTTTGAATTTTTACCCTTGTTGTTAATACACTTACGCTATTGTGAAAACATAAACAAATAGTTAATAATAATTTTAATATAGTTTAACTTATCTAATGATTAATTATTATGACGTAATAAATGTTCAAAAATATGCCCGTCTACTTGAATACACATGTTTAGTCGTTTTATTATATTTTCCTTCATTTTCTTTAGCTTAAAGGGCGTTATTGTCCTTCACGCATCCCGTATCATATTTTCCATATCTACTGGTGTTGTAAGGGGATTCACATAACATGATCTTTAATGTAGCCCCACAAAAAGAGGTCTAAAGGTGTTAGTTAGGTTACATGAACGAGGGGGCCACCGATCCATTTTTGTGGGTAACGATCGTTTAAAAATTCCCGAACTTCCTGGTGGTAATGAGCAGGAGCTCCGTCTTGTTGAATACAGATTTGTTCTCTTTCAAAGTTATTAACTTCTTCAAGAAGCTGGGGTAATTCGTTTTGCAAAAAATTTAGATGTATTGGCCTGTTAAGCGGTTCGCGGAAAAAATATGGACCAATAATTCGAAAATTTAATATTCCACATCATACATTAAGCGATCAATGGTTTTGGTTTGGAACTTCTCGGACCCAAAATGGATTAACTGTTGAATAATCATGCATGTTATGGCTGTTAACTGCTCCATTACTGCGAAAAGTAGCTTCATCAGAAAACATTATTTTGGATAAAAAATTTGGATCGGGCTCTATTGCTCCATTCATGGTGGTACAAAATTTTACTCGTCGTTCAAAATCACGGTCTTGAAGTTCTTGGTGTAGTTCCATATGAAAGGGATGATACTTGTATTTTCTCGTGGTGCGATTAGCCGTAGATTGGGATATGTCAGATAAGTCAGTTAGTTGACGGCTGCTGACCTGGGGATTATCTTCAACATGAAGCAAAATATCCATTTCTTTTTCCTCATTGGTAGCATTCTGGTTTACTACTTTCCGTTTCGTATACTCAACGCTACCACTACCATCAAACCGTTCAATTAAGCACTGAAAAGATTTTCTAGATGGTATACGTCCGTTAGGGTACTTCGCTCCGTAAAGTCTTACTGCCAAAAGACAATTTTTTCTCGCCTCTCTCTGTATATAAACCATATCAATTAATTCATTTTTAGGAAAATTCATAGCTATTGCCTTTATACGTCACTTACTAAAACAAATTAAACTATTTTTACTTGCTTAATAGACATGTCAAAATTTGACAATGCCTACATTTTTGTTTTGTCTTGGTAACTGATGTTATAACGTAAGTATATTAAAAAACAAGGGTAAAAATTGAAAATTTCAAAATAAATCGAAAACTATGAGAAATAAGTATATGAGATACTTAATAAAAGTTGAAGGATTTTGTAAAATCTATCAGAAAAAATAATAATATACAGGGTGTGCCATTTAAAAAATTTGAAATTTTTCAATTTAGAATAGTCGAAATGCATAAATTTATTTTGAACACCCTATAGCATCTAGCTCAAATTTCTTTACATATATCTTTTTTTTCATCTCTATAGAACGCTCGTACCAATTATGAGTATTCCACCTTCAGAAACAATGGCGCTACTGACAATTTTTTACAAAACTGAAAACTAGTATTTTTAAAAAAAATTTAAATATTAGAAAAACTACTAGGTTTAGATATAAAACATTATTAATAAAAAATTTTACGCAGAACTTAAAAATAAATTAGAAAATAGGATGTTCCATTTAAAAAAAAACATATGTTTTATCGGCCACACTTTTTTGAAGTACCCTGTATACTCAAAAATAATTTTAAACTATGCACCTTAATATTTCGTAAAACTATTGTATTTAACAATTTTTCGTCATTCCCGAAACAAATGAGATAATGAACTTTACTGTACAAAGTGACTAACTCTTTTTTAAAGGACAATATTTTGAACATTACTATGACACCTTGCGCGAAATACTTTGCTCTATAATGCGCGCATTATTTTACAAACATTACCAAAACGGTCAAAGATTTCCATCCTCTGTGATGCTTTAAGTCAGAGATATCGTCCCCTTCCTTAGCAGAAAAGAGTTGCTGCCCTTTTGTTCAGGTACTTTGCTATTCGCCTAAAGAACTCTGAACATTAGCTGGAGAGGCAATCAACTACAACACTATAATAACCCAAAGTACTTAGGTATGAAATTAGATTGAACTCTAAGCTACAAATCTCATTGTCAGAATACAAAACAGAAAGTCATGGCACGGAATAATATATTATCGAATTTAACAAACACAAAATGGGGTGCTTAGCCACAGGTCCTACGAACATACTCAGCTCCAGTAGGGAGTAACTCTACGCACATCAAACTAGACGATACGGCTGTGAACTACGCTGTCATGGTTATACCCAGCTGCCTGAAATCAACTGCAACTGAGAAGCTTTACCCCATTGCAGGAATTGCACCTCCCAACGTCAAGAGAGACATAGCAGCTGAGGTAGAAAGGGGGAAAGCCAAGCAATGACATGCGACACCGAATGTACGGGCAAGCCCCAGAAAGAATCAGATTAACATCTAGGAAAAGTTTCCTTGTCAGGAATTTTGTTAACCCCAAACAGTGCCCGATTGTATAGGTGGAAAAACACAGCACCACCAAACTTCATGGAACTTACAGAAAAAATAAGCGCTGTGCATAAATTACCCTATCCTCTATGGACAACCCTAAGCAAGCTTCGGATAGATGGAAGTGGATGCAAGGAAACCCTCAGAAAATCGGGATACATCAACGAGGATATAAGTTGTGAATGCGGCTGAACGCAGGAACAACACCATCTCCATTGCCGAAATGTTGGAACAACTTGCACATCGGAGGATCTTCTCTTGGCCAATAAGAATGTTATTTATACAGCCCAATACTGGGAGGAAAAATATAATGGTCACTGGATTCTGAAAGTAAGTATAAGTATAGGTATTTCTCCAAATAAATTAAACCAAACAATTTGATTACCACATTTTAATATATATTTTAATAAAAAACGTCATCTAGACGACGAGCCTCGTTTTTTTGATAAAGCAAAATTAAAAAACATAAGCAGATAAAATCAGTTTAAAAAAGCAGCAGAAACAAAAAATGAAAATATGTTTATGAATTTTCTTCTAATGGAAGTAAACTCTTTAAAAAATGATCTAAGTATAACCCTGATTGTTTTACAAAAAGCGTTATCAAAACTTAAAAAGAGAAAACATAAATTGTTTTTTTTTATTAATGTACGGAAAAAAGAAATAAAAAAACAAAGCGATTACGACAAATATACTTTTAATAACATACTGTTTACTTACAATTTCAGAACAAAAATATGCGAGCTCATCAGTGAATTTGTGAAACAGTATTTTTACAATTGAAATTTTTTTTAGGTCAAGGTAATAAAGGACTGAAAAAATGTATAAGTTACCTACTCGTATTTTACAACTCAATACTTTCCTCAGATAGAGAAAAAAAATGACATATGCGGCTACAGTAAATTGACTTTTTCGGTTAGAAATATCGAAAATTAAGAACACACTTTAGGCCATTTGTATCACCTATTTCATGTTGCCCTGAATCTAATGCTGAACTTCGCTGCCAAATTTTATGGGCACTGGCTCGCTTGACCAGATACATGAACATTAAGGTAGAAATAAGGTGAAAAAAAATCATTATGTTAAAATCGATTGTCAAAGTAGTTGATTTGCAGAAAAAAATTTTTTTTCTTTATTATTATCTATAATCTATAATATATTAAATGTATGTCTGTCTGTCTGTCCGTGAGTGCGCTTATCACTGAAGAACCACTTATCCGATTTCCGTGCTTTTTTTTTTAAATATACATATGTTCTCTGGCCAGGTTATAGGCTATATTTTAATACGTTCGGTAACTTAAGGAATAAGCAGTGATGATAATAGTGAATTAAGTCGGAAAAAAGTTTGCCGCTAGCGCGTTCTCTTGCAATACACTGCCTAAACCATTAAATATGGAACAATATCATGTAGCAAAGAATATCTATAATCTATACAAAATGCAACGTCTCTCTGTCTGTGTGTCCGTTAGTGCGTTTATCTCTGGAGAACCACTTATGCGACTTACGTGCTTTTTTTTTAAAACATATATATGTTCTCTGGCCAGGTTATAGGCTATATTTTATTACGTTAGGGAACAAAAGGAATAAGCAGTGACGATAATAGTAAATCAAGTCGGAAAAAAGTTTGCCGCTAGCGCGTTCTCTTGCAAGACACTTCCTAAACCGTTAAATATGGAACAATATCATTTAGCAAAGAATATCTTTAATATATATAAAATGCAACGTCTCTCTGTCTGTCTGTTTGTCCGTCGGTTAGTGCGCTTATCACTGCAGAACCACTTATCCGATTTACGTGTTTTTTTGTTTTTTTTTTTTTAAATATGCATATGTTCTCTGACCAGGTTATAGGTTATATTTTATTACGTTAGGTAACATAAGGAATAAGCAGTGACGGTAATAGTGAATCAAGTTGGAAAACGTTTGCCTCTAGCGCATTCTCTTACAATACACTGCCTAAACCATTAAATATAGAACCATAACATGTAGCAAAGAATATCTATAATATATACAAAATGCAACGTCTCTCTGTCTGTCTGCCCTTTAGTGCGCTTATCACTCGAGAACCACTTAACCGATTTACATGTTTTTTTTTTTAATTTACACATTTGTTCTCTGGCCAGGTTATCTATAATCTTCTATAATATATATAAAATGCAACGTCTCTCTATCTGTCTGTCCGTTAGTGTGTTTATCACTGGAAAACCACTTATCCCGATTTACGTGCTTTTTTTTGAACATACATATGTTCTCTGGCCAGGTTATCTATAATATATATAAAATGCAACGTCTCTTTATCTGTCTGTCTCTCCGTTAGTACGTTTATCACTCGAGAACCACTTATCCGATTTACATATTTTTTTTAATTCACACATTTGTTCTCTGGCCAGGTTATCTATAATCTTCTATAATATATATAAAATACAACGTCTCTCTGTCTGTGTGTCCGTTAGTGTTCTTATTACTAGAGAACTACTTATCCGATTTACGTCTTTTTTTTAGATTTATGCACAGGTTCTCTGGTCAGGTTGTAGAATATATTTTATTACGTTAGGTAATATCAGAAATAGGCAGTGACGATAATAGTGAATCAGGTCGGAAAAAAGTTTGCCGCTAGTGCAATCTCCTGCTATACGCTGCCTAAACCGTTAAATATGGAACAATATCATGTAACGAAGAATACTATATATATATATATATATATATATATATATATATATATATATATATATATATATATATATGTATATATATATATAAAATGCAACATCTTTCTATCTGTCTGTCTGTCCGTTAGTGCGCTTATCACTCGAGAACCACTTATCCGATTTACGTTTTTTTTTTTAATTCTTAACTTAATATTTATCAAAAAAATCTATTATATATATATATATATATATATATATATATATATATATATATATATATATATATGTATAAAATGCAACGTCTTTCTGTCTGTCTATCCGTTAGTGCGCTTAGCATTCAAGAACCACTTATCCGATTTACGTGTTTTTTTTTAAATACATATGTTCTATGGACAGGTTAGAGCATATATTTTATTACGTTAGGTAACATAAGGAATAAGCAGTGACGATAATACTGAATCAAGTCCACGCGAGCGGAGCTGCGGGCACGGCTAGTATATGTCTCAAATATTCGAGATTCCTCTGTTTGATAATATAGAGGAGCTCTGGCTGAGAACCAATTCTCCGGATGACCTCTTGGTTGGTGATATTGTCGATCCATGATGTTCAGAGTTTTCGTCTATACAACCACATTTCAAATGCCTCCAACACATAGAATACCTAAAAAATAATACTAATAAAAATGTATTATTATTGCGTACCAGCTAAATATTCAGAATTTGTTAATTTAATAATTTCGAACGAATAAAACATCTTTTAAATTGCTTTGTATTACCAAAGAAATTATAAAGTCTCTTTTTGTCTTCAGAGTTATTATTAATATTTTAAACACAAGACAATATTGTTAAGAATTCATTTATAGCAGATATTCTTAATTCCTATTAGAAATTCGTAGAATTTAGTTTTGGGAACAGAAAATTGTAATATCTCACATATTGCCTAAAATATTTCTATAACCTTACAAGCAAACTCACCACCATATTGAATTTTCTGTCAAGTGAATCTGTAATAAAAATGTGATTAACTGGTTTGTCGTTAAAACCACTTATTGTAACGACCACAAAATAGTCTGTTAAATAGAAAGGAATCTAAAGTTTCATTTTTATTTGACTTTATTAATCATTTCATTTACTGTCTATAAACTAATAGAATACATAAAAACTCACAAATTTTAATGTTTCATTGTTATGATTTTGAAGTCAGGTCGTGGCCTTTGCAAATGTACAAGCATAATCTAAAGAATTATGTTATGGTTGTTATGATATATTAGGATTGTATTAAATTAACAATGTCGCCGAAGCATTAAGATCTTTTTTAATATTTTTTTTAAACTTACTATTTATATGCCTTTTTTTTAGTCCTATAATTGGAGGCATCAACAGTAATTTTATTTTGGAGAAAATTAAACGATAAAATAAAGTTGTTATATTCGCCAGGAAGAAATTATATAAACCACTATTCATTTTACCATTTGCATACCCTGAGGATATAACAATTATATTTTTTTAGAATATTTTCTAAGTAAATGAAAAATTCAAGTTTTAGCTCATATCAACTTGGGGGGCAGATAGTCTACTAAGATTAAAAATATAAAGCACAATTTTTTTTGTTACAAACTAAAGGTAATTTTTAAAATTTACTTTGAAACCATTTTTCATTTACAGTTTTTAGCGAAAAATATGAATTATGGTTTTAACTTTAATGGTCTATCCTTCTCCTCCAGCCCTATCCTCTTGACAAATAAGTGGTGATTATGAATTTTGCTCTTCCAGCTGTTGAATTGCTCTCTTTGCGGTTCTTCGCCTGCGTTGTCTGTCATCGGTCAGTCTGACAGCCTGCTCCAGGTTGATATTCATAATAAAAATGTCCCTATTGTATCATTTCAACGCAGAGGTGATCTGCCTCTACGATGTACTCCGTCTGACTTGTCATATATTTCCAACTTTTACATGTTGTCAGCCTTCGTAAGGTGTCCAAAAAACACAAAGATCCTGCTGTATATATTGGAACACAGGAGCTTTACCGGTCTTATTTCATTCAATATGGATGCATTGATACATTTTTCAGAATATGAAATCTTTTACATTTTACGCCATACCCATCCTCAAAGTGTGAAATATCGGAAAGACTAAGCTTTTCATCAAATTGATTTTTATTGCGCTGGTAATGTTGTGGTTTTTCCACATCTTGAATAATTGGGACATAGCTGTCCTTCCCAACTGAATGCGTCGTCTGGTCTCGGGCTCATTACTTCCACTGCTCGTTAATAAAGATCCAACGTAAACAGATCTGTCGACGATCTGATTATTTTATTACTTAAATACGAGGGCTTGGGTATGTTCACTCGTAAATCTACTTTTCTTAAGAATTTGATGAAATTGAAATGATATTAATCTAAATGTTTTTCATTTAATTAAAGATATTCATAATTAAAGTGCACATAATTAACATGCAATAGGCCAATGAAGTATAAAAAAGGCATAGTTTCGTGTACATCTTAAGAACTTTTCTTACGAATTTTTTAA
This sequence comes from Pachyrhynchus sulphureomaculatus, assembly GCA_019049505.1. Classification (NCBI taxonomy): domain Eukaryota; kingdom Metazoa; phylum Arthropoda; class Insecta; order Coleoptera; family Curculionidae; genus Pachyrhynchus; species Pachyrhynchus sulphureomaculatus. The sequence goes on along the minus strand of CM032454.1, from coordinate 108,030,670 downwards.
AAAACTAATATTTGTTAAAGAAAAATCAGAAAAAAATTTTGAAACAAAAATAATTTTTTTTAACGATTTGTTAAAAAGATATAAATGTTTAAAGTTGATATTTGTTTAAAAGAATAACTGGGTAGTGAGGGACAAATATCACAATTTGACAACGCTGTATGTTGTCATATTTTACGCGCTAATATTTAAACATCATTTAAGGTGGTTAACTCTTAAACAGAAATTCATTGATAGGTTAAATAATTTATTGAAGAAACACAATATATTTATCAGCTTTATAATTATCAAATAAAAATATCAAATGTATTAATTAGAGATTTGAATTTCTGTCTGGATATTTATTATTTTTTTTCTTTAATATTTCAAAGATTTATATTTAACAAAAATATTTTTTCAATATTTTAAGTTAATATTATGTTTATTTATCAACACTCTTACATATCAATTGATAACAATATTAAATATATTAAAAAAACGGTGTTATAAATCTTCTCGGTAAAACTAAATAAATAATTAATGATATTAATAATAAATAAATGAAGTATTATAAACTATTTGTAAAGTAATTAATTATTTTTATTTAATACTCCCGTATCTTTGGTTACACATGGTTTGCCATTGTCTTTGCTACTAGATAATAATTGCACTATTCCTGTAGAACCCAATTTATCATAAGAACTTTTTAGATCTTCCAAGGTTATGCATTCAGATGCAATTCTTTTATAATCATAAAATCTGAAATAACACTTTTTAAAGGCATTAAAGATGGCAATATTAGTTTTTTCATGACGCACTCTTTATACGATACGTAATTTGTAATTACGACCTAAACGTTTTTCATGAGGTATCTTTTCTAGTGAAAGGACTTTTTTACACAGACAACATTTTAAATTTTTTCCTAACTCATCTAACGATCGGTTGACCATTACACAGGTTAGGCTCTTTTTTTTTCGCATCATTCATTGCCGATATACTTTTTGCGTTTATTGATGAGCTTTTCCTTTGCAAATTTACCTTGTCGCACATGATTATAATCAAAAGGCATTTTTTATTTACTTATATATTTTTTTTTATTTTAGATAAAAATAATATGGTCTAAATAGTAAACATACACAAAGTATAATTCTATGGAGCATTCGGTATACGCATTGGCAGCATTGCCACATTTATCTTCATTAAAAGTGCGTGTCTGCATATAAAGGTTTCCATGTGTCCAATACAGTCAACGACAAAAATAAAATACTCTGCCATTGAGTATTTTAAACTTTTTGTATTTATTATTGGACTATACTTTTGGCTCCGATTATCACGAGTCGACTACCTTAATTTGTAATCCGTATTATGCGCTTGCTATCTAGAGCCGATCTATGAGGGCTAAGAATTCTTCTTTTGATTTAGCTATCAATACTGTGTCGTGAGCAAAGCGGAAATTTGATATTTTTTCACCATAGTAGACTATAAGCACTACAAATTAATGGTAGCGAAACTTTCAGTTTTTCTTATTTTTAAGAAATATTCTAAAAGAATGTAATTTCTATACCCTCAAAGCCTGCAAGCGGTAAAGTCCCCTTAATATGAGAATCTTTAACTGAAATATATACTTAAAATTAATCATTATATAAATAAGTACACTTGTTACGCAATTAATTTTCTTCTGCTTTTCCGTTTGGTAGATAACCTATTCTTTTATAACGGTTTAAAGTCAAATAGAAAGCACGTCTCTCGAGCGCATCATAGATAACGTTGCCAAATTGCTTAGGCGTTCTTTACGTAATGAAGGTGCTTTTTTCTTATTTTTATTTTAATATGAACTGTATTCTAAAAGTATATATCTTAAAGCGCTTAATTTACGTGTCGCCAGGATGCCATTGGTCTAATTTCTTTTTAAATTTTGTATTAACGAAAATATTTCCCTGATTTTTTTAAAATTACTTTGGTTTAACCTCCAATTTGCAAATAGCCGCCTACACGAAAAGATTTTGTGCTTCATAAGAGAAAAGACCGAACTCGTTCCAATAATAAAATATCTGAACCATACTTTTAAGACATATTCTCTAGCATTGGTACTAAGTCACCGTGTCAACAATAATGGCAATATTACCAAATTAATTTTGCAAAAGTGCTTAGTAGTAAACTGACCATTTGATTAGAGGCTTAGCTGAAATAAACTATTAAATAAACAAGTTTTTAAACTAAGAGTGTATTTATGTATGGGCTCTTTAAATACAAATTCTGGAAGTTGTGAGCCAGAAATACGCTGAAGGATAGAGATTGCCGTCATGCTGTCGTGAAACTAACAAAAATTTGGCGCGATCGCAATATATCTAAAACAACAAAAATTCGACTAATGTATTCTCTAGTTTTTTTCTATTTTATTATATGCGGCAGAGACATGGACGCTCAAAGAAAGACTTAAAACCTTTGAGATGTGGTGTTATCGCAGACTACTATGGATTTCACACAGAACCAATATCTCCATTCTGGAAGAACTAGGAGTGGCTAAAAGAATAACTGACACCATCGATGAAAAAATGTTGCGATACTTTGGTCACATAGCTAGGCGGAATATGGAGCTGCTAGTCATAGAACGAAAAGTAAATGGTCCTAGACCCAGAGGCCGGTCTCCACGTCGCTGATCGGATCAGGTTCGGGAGCTAACTGGATTTGAAGTGCATGATGCAGTTCATATTGCTGACGATAGTGGAGGGTCAGTCATCACATTTTTGCTAAGAGGTTCGGACTGAGAAGAGAGAGAGAGAGAAAGAGAGAGTATCTTCAGTACGACTCTTCTTCTTTGACTATGAATGAATCAACAAATATCACTATTCAGTAGGGAAAAAATGCCCTGCTCGAATTTTTTCCCTGAAATATTAATATTTAAACGTAAATGAGCACTAAATTCTTGGTAATCGCTTAAAATTTTAGAACTGGCAAACAGGAGAGCAGCGTTTCTAATTACTGCGTGCTTAGTAGGAAATTTAAGCAGAATATACTGGCATATTTTCTCCTATTTTTTTTTTTGAGTGGTATGTTTATTGTTTAGCTAGGAGAAGTACTGTGGAGTATAAAATAGGAACTAGGCAAATTATAATTTTTTGTCTACTTTAGAGATGTACTATAATTTTGCGGAATTTAGAAATAAAGGTATGAAATGGTAAACATTAGAGAGATTTTGCAACGCTTATTTTTCACATGCCTTTGTCCTTATCATTATTTCAAGCATACACAGTAATAACGCGAAGGAATTGCAAGGTTAGGTTAGTTCAGGTTAGGTTCTATAAACTTAGGGAATTTTTTCCCCATTCATTTCATGGTTAAGCACACCGGTTATTAGTATTTGTTGAGTCAAAACAAGTTCCTAAATTAAAGTTGGGTCTAGCATGTTTCTATCACTTCCTTCAATATTTATAACCTAATACGTAATTTCATTTGAAATTAGCACTACACACACTGTAATGCCATTGTGCCAAAGATTGCAAAATCTCAACATAATCTAAACACTAATTAACTGTTGTCAGTGTTGTTTGTAGTAAAAGATTATCATTTCAATTTTACTGTATTTTCTTAGTTGTTTGTATATGTAAATAGGAAAAAAACAGGCCCTACCATAATAGCGACAAGAATAACAAATTCAAATAGCCTCTCTTGTAAGTTCCTAGATAAAGCAAATCGTTGTCCCTAATAAAGGTGTCTCTTATTTTGTTTCAATACTGCGCAAACTCCAAATGGTGAGTCTTTTGTATTAAATTTTTTTACTACTGCACAAACTTCAAACGGTGGGCGCATGCTTCAAATAAAGGTAAAGACAGTGGCTACCAAAATAAGCATTGCAAAATCTCTCTATTATGCTTAACTTCTTTTATATATTTCCGATAATTTAGCGATAGTAGGTTTGATCCTTTGGGTGAGATCATTTTAGTTTCCTTTTTGAAGCAAAACTTCCTGGGACCAAGACATAAAAGTGTAGGGCGTCCGCCTCATACGGGATCGAAGTATTAGTTTCCAAACATTGTTCTCTTCAATTGTACTGCCAATTAATTAGATCGGGTTTTCCGTGGAATGTGAGGAAACACACACTACGGCTCGTAATTACCGGTGGGTAGGTTTCTTTAATTTCCTTTTTACCGTATACTTATTTGGACCTATTGTTTTTCTTTTTTTGAGGTGGGTGTTACAAACAGTATACAAAAATTTTAATTCCGTAATTTTGACCAGTGTTTTGAGTTCACATAAACTCGCTTGGTAAATGACTTAAAGCCAGCCCTGGCAACGGCAATTTAAGCGAAGGACCCTCAACAAATTAGAGGAGTGCGAATATCAGCAATGAGTAAGATCTTTTGTTTATATTTGGACTGCTCTGACTTGAGGGTTAACAATAATCAGTTTCCCGTCCCAGTGTAAACACGTTTACCGAAGTTCAGATGATGATACTTTATTTTAATTTGTTCGTATTTATGTTACAATAATAACATTACTAAAATTGTACAGAGCAACAATAAAAGCGATTTTAAGCGAACCACATAAAGGCAATTCTTTTTTTGTTTTATTAATTTTCTTAATCTCAGTAATCCCTACCACTACGCTTACGTAAGCTGCGATCGTTACAGCGTTCCATTAGCCTAATAAATAGCTTTCACCCCGGCGCTTATATATTTAACAGTAGTAAAATCCTTCTGAAAATTTATTATTATATTTTTTTGATTTTCCTTAATTAGGCTTGATACGTATGATTTTTTTTGGTTGTTGTCTGTGTCTTTTTTTCTTACAGATGGCCAACATTAAAAAGGCCAGTTTTATAATTTTTGTTTAGTATGTTTCATAGAAGAGTTGGACTTTTAACCAACCTTGGCGATCAGTGTCCATAAAAATCAGCGTTTTATGGTTCCACGTACATAGGAGGCTCACAGTTTTATAGTAATTAAACCATGTAGCACCCTCTCTTTGTTTCATAATATTTGTCTTGCCCTTGATACAGCCCCCTTCAATATTTCGAAGCTACCGGCAACTATATGGTATCAAACAGTGCATAACAACTGTATAGGATATTTATGGATACCGAGCCTGTAAATTAGTAGCAGTACAAAACGTTGCTATGCATATTACAGTTAATTAATGAAATAAATAAATAAATAAATAAATAAATGTATATATATATATATATATATATATATATATATATATATATATATATATATATATTTCTATATATATGTATATATATATATATATATATATATATATATATATATATATATATATATATATATATATATATATATATATATATATATATATATATATATATATATATATATATATATATATATATATATATATATATATATATATATATATATATATATATATATACATAGACTAAGTATATCATTATATATATGATCGCTTCCCGCTAAGTCAAACATCCATTTAAAATTTTAATGGATGCATTAAGAACATACAAAACACTGAAGAAAGTTGGAATCCTGTTTTATGGAAATAAAAAAATAAAATATTAATTCGCTTCCGGGCAACACCGCTATGAAAACTAAATGTTTGTCTGTTATCGTGTACTAGAACATGCCTTGGTTGCATACCAGTGTTGCCACTTATACCTGTTAATTTTAATAACTGATTACATTTCGTTAAATATAATAGATTACAATAGAAATTTAGAATTGTTCAGCTGTTACTTATAAATATAATGTTATTGACTTTCTTTTCTAATATGTAAAATAATAGTGAAAAAGCCAACGAATTAACGAGTTTATTAAATTTTGTAAGTCTGACAACCCTATACATCGATTCTTTAACAGTCACTCCAGTCAGCGAGTTTCCAGGACAGGTTAGAATTATATTTTAATATAAAGATGTGGAAGCTTGAAAAGTTTCATATAACTTATATTTATTTATTTATTTATCGTTTGTAAGAAAATTTCTTTTGTGGTTACATTATCCTGTGGGGGAGAGTGGGTAACAGTGAATTACTATTTGTTGAGCTAAATATTTCCACACCTTTTCACATTTGGAAAATGTTTTCTTAATAAACCTCAAGCGATATCAATAAGGTACACACTGCGTTAGAAATCTAGACGCCACCTATCATAGATACATGCATAAAATCGGTTTTTTTTAAAAAAGGGAAATGATCCACTGGGCCCCGTAGTTGGGTTACAATGAATCAGTACATGGGTTAACAGTTGATCGCATGGGTCCCAGTGGATTTTATGGGATTTATTAAATTAAATTTCATTTCAGATCAAGATTTATTTTACCTTGTTACACTTAATTTAGTAGTAATTAGGAACCAAATGAATATTATTGAGTCTTCTTGACCTTTGGTAACAGTAATGTCACTTAAGCTTAAATCTAACAGAATCAGTCTTTTTTTAATTTACATTTGTTAACAACAGCATTACAATGCAGTCATCTTAAATCTACATTTTGTAACATACGTAACAATGAAAATGTCACTTGAAAAGCTTAACTTTGTTAATAACCAGTATCACAACACAACTGTATTCTCCTACTAAATCTACACTTCATAACAATTACATAATAATGAACCTCAGTGGCAGTATCACAATAAAATCAACATTTGCCTACTAATATTGCTCTGTAATTTAACCAAAATATAATCGAAAACAAAAATATTATATAACGAAAACATAAACTTTCTTTCTTGTAAGTGCATAATGCAATTGAATTACTATCCATAAAAAACCCAATTACAAAAGTTGCCTTTTGGTTTGTCCAGAAGAGTAGGATGGTTGAGGCAGAACCATCTTTATATCGTCTATTGACATTGAGCTAAGTCAGGTACAAGCGGCATGCGGAATTTGTTAATATTCTTAAGACTTTTACCCAGAAAACTCACTTCAACTTCATTTTGTGAACCATTTAATATTTTACCCACGCAAAATATCTGTTTGTTATTGGCTTTGAATCCAACTAAAACGAATGTTCCCTCATTAAGAATTACAGCTATGAGTGAAAATTGTTCTGGATCAACAACGTAAATCTCTGGGTCTTCTTCTTCATAAAAACCGTCTTCCTCTGAATAAACACTCAATTTGTCATCATCATCGCCACTGGATTCATCACTCTGCAAAACTTTTCTTTTAATATTCTTAATTTTTTTTTAATTTCTTTTTGCTGCTTCATTTTCTTTTTCTTCGTTTGGTTCTTTAACTGTTTACGTTCTTCTATTTCATCTTTATTTGGCGTGTCAGTTGCAATCATGCATTTTCCTTTTCGCCTTGGCGCTCTATTATTTTTTCTTAGCGCAGCTTTTGGTAACCTGGGGAAATCAAAAAGACTCTTGAAACTTTTAGAAGAAGGCTTTTGAGGTAAATTATTTAGATGTGTTGACGTCAACGGTTCAATACACTCCTCGGGGTTTTGTGTTTCAATATTTGCCTGTGCAATTTGTAAAGCTGGTGACTTACATAAAGGAGGAGTCCGCGGTGAAGTTTGTGGTGGCTGAGGAGCTAGAAAAGTTGATGGTATAAGAAGTGATGGAGTTTGTGGTATTGTAAAAGGTGGCAAAGTATGTGACGGAACAACCAACGGTGTAGTTTGTGGAGACACTGGGGATGGAGGGTTATGTAGCAGCTCAGTAGATGGAAGAATTTGCGGTGGCTTTGGGGGCTCTTCAACTTGAGGCCTATCTGTGCTAGTAGATAAAGGCAGGGCATGTTGGTGTAGTACATTCACGTCCTCTATAATTGATAGGGAAGGAGATCTAGTAAGTTGATCTTCGGGTTCTGGTTCTGTTTCGAGTTGTCTATCTGTGATTTCTGATGGAGCAAAGTCAATTTCCGTGAAAATATTTGGGTTGTAAGGAAATATTCCTGACGCTTCAAAGACACTGCAAATATTAGCTGGTGCCATTACTCTCATGTGTGCTTCTTTTACGCATGCTGCTATTTCATAGATCGAAAACGTTTTGCCGGGGTAGTGCACCATCCAACTATCAACAGGCGCATTGTAAACGGTTTTAAAAGAGCCAAAGACTGTCACAGCTAGCGGTTGCAGCTTTCCAGTGGAGTGTGGTGGAACTGTTAGAATGGTTATGCCATTCTCCTTTGTCAGATTGACAGCCCTCAGACAGATATGAGCTTCAAAGCTATCCATAATTGCTGCTTTGGGTTTGATCAATAAATTCATCCAGCTTGATGATGTAGCTAAACCCAAAGTGCCAGTCGGGGCCCCATCGATCATATGGTTCTTGAAATGCACTCTTGGAAATATCATGACAGGGGGTAATGCCTGCCCCGCAGCACTAACAATGTAACAAGTAGTTACTAAGGTCCCTTTTTCGGAACTTGTTACTTTGCTGACCTGTTTTCGTCCGCGAACCGCTAACACTTCCTCAGATTTTTGAACTGGAACACACGTGTTCCATCTCCAAAACCTTCATTTCATTGCATTACATCTCTCAGATTGTCGTAAAACATGCTGACGTTGTGTCTATTGAAAGACGTAGCTCGACTAAGGCTACAGACTTCTGGCGTACGAAGGCTTAAAGTTTCATTTCTTTTTCGGAAGTCGGAAGCCACTCAATACCGGCAGCTTGGAATTGATGCCACTTGTCTGGTACATTAATGTTGTTCGGCACTACCATTTCATACGCCAATCTACGAACTTCGTTTGGTGTAAGGCTACATTTTACTATGTAATCAACTAGTAATTCCTCTTGTTCATTTGAGAAAATTCGGTTGACCTCATAATTAGGTGTCAAACGCACTGGTTCTTCAGTTGTCCTGATCTTTTTATAATACCTGTATAAAGTGGTATAAGGGGTACCCTTTCGCTTTGCCGTAGCCCTGATTTTGACACATACAACCAGTTGTATGACTTGTCTCATGACATCTTTACTATGTTGTCCAATATTTGTCTTTCGTACACGATTTCGTGGCATTTTTGAAACTGAAAAGACAAACGAATAGGATTTAATATTTATCTCGAGCCAACCACTCCAAATTAGGGAACCGATTATCCACTGTGCCCCAAAAGCAAATAAACCAGTGTAACCCATTGACCGTTAACGAAAAAAAAAACGTTAATACAATACACAAACATATATTTAGAGAGAAACTGATTTAAGAAAGTAATAATATATAGAGTAATTCCGGCAAATAACTTAATTAATAAGAAATATTTATTACAACTGCCGCATTACACTTTTTAAAAACACTAAAAATTTTACTTACTTTTTCGTCGCACCGCGACTGTCGTAACTCAGTGGGGACTGGATCAGCGCGGGGGCGATACAAAATGGCGCAAGTTTGGCGTTTTGTATACGTGTGCGTCTTATGTTGGCCAAGGTACGGCGTACACGTATATTGGATAAGTGGTTCTCGAATGATAAGCACACTAACGGACAGACAAACAGGCAAAGAGCCGTTGCGTTTTATATATATTATATGGTTTATTATTATTATTATATAACCTGGCCAGAGAATATATGTATGAATTCGAGTGATAAGCGCACCAACGGACAGACGGACATACAGAGAGACGTTACATTTTATATATATTGTATTCTTTGTTACATGATATTGTTCCATATTTAACGGTTTAGGCAGCGTATTGCAAGAGAGTGCGCTAGCGGCAAACTTGTTTCCGACTTGATGTACTATTATCGTCACTGCTTATTTCTTATAATATCTAACGTAATAAAATATATCCTATAACCTGGCCAGGTTCCGTACGGAACACTAATTATTTACACAATGTTTGATCTGCCGAAAAATAGCTATTGGTAAGTTAAATAGCAGAGCCAATTTAGTGATATTGTTTGTTTTTTTGTGTTTCAGTGCCTAGTCTTAAACATTTTCATTTTGTGTAATTTTACAAAAATCAATGGAAAAGTAAAAAAAGAAAATGGAACCAGTTATATCTCAAGCGATATAACACCTATTTGATCAACAATTAGACAATTAATAATAACATATATCCGAAAATGAAAGATATCTACACGAGTCTTCATTCGACGTAACGAACAGGTGCAGAACTGCTTAAAATTGCCATTATTTATGGTTTAGGAAAATAAGGTATTTTTGTTACATTTTTGTTGGTTAATTAATACTTAATATTGGAGCACATTATGTTTTTTTTTCTGTTTTACCTAAAAATATATCTATAATATATATATAAAATGCAATATTTCTCTGTCTGTCTGTCTGTTAGTGTGCTTATCACTCCAGAACCACTTATCCGATTTACGTACTTTTTTTAAAAAAAGATACATATATTCTCTGGCCAGGTTATAGGATATATTTTATTACGTTAGGTAATAAAAAAAAATAAGCAGTGACGATAATAGTGAATCAAGTCGGAAAAAAGTGTGTCGCTAGCGCGTTCTCTTGCAATACACTGCCTAAACCATTAAATATGGAACAATATCATGCAGCAAAGAATATAATATATATAAAATGCAACATCTCTCTGTCTCGCTGTCTGTCCGTTAGTGCGCCCATGACTTGAGAACCACCACAGACTTACATGTTTTTTTTTTTTAAATTTATACATTTATTCTCTGACCAAGTTATCTATAATCTTCTAATATATATATATATATATATATATATATATATATATATATATATATATATATATATATTATATATATATAAAATGCAACATCTCTCTCTGTCTGTCTGCCTGTCCGTTAGTGCGAGAACCACTTATCCGATTTACGTGTTTTTTTTTAGATTTATATATATGTTTCCTGGCCAGGTTATAGGATATATTTTATTACGTTAGGTATTATAAGAAATAAGCAGTGACGATAATAGTACATCAAGTCGGAAACAAGTTTGCCGCTAGCGCACTCTCTTGCAATACGCTGCCTAAACCGTTAAATATGGAACAATATCATGTAACAAAGAATACAATATATATAAAATGTAACGTCTCTCTGTATGTCCGTCTGTCCGTTGGTGCGCTTATCACTCGAAAACCAGATCATCAGATTTACGTGTTTTTTTTTTTTAATTCATACATATATTCTCTGGCCAGGTTATATAATAATAATAATAAACCGTATAACATATATAAAACGCAACGGCTCTTTGCCCGTTTGTCTGTCCGTTAGTGTGCTTATCATTCGAGAACGACTTATCCGATATACATGTACGCCGTACCTTGGCCAACATAAGACGCACACGTATACAAAACGGCAAACGTGTATCGCCCCCGCGCTCATCCAGTCCCCACTGAGTTACGACAGAAGGGGGACACGCTGCCGCCGTGCGACGTAAAAGTAAGTAAAATTTTTCGTGTTTTTAAAAAGTGTAATGCGGCAGTTGTAATAAATATTTCTTATGAATTAACAGTTATTTGCCGGAATTACTCTATATATTATTACTTTCTTAAATCAGTTTCTCTCTAAATATATGTTTGTGTATTGTATTAACGTTTTTTTTTCGTTAACGGTCAATGGGTTACACTGGTTTATTTGCTTTTGGGGCACAGTGGATAATCGGTTCCCTAATTTGGAGTGGTTGGCTCGAGATAAATATTAAATCCTATTCGTTTGTCTTTTCAGTTTCAAAAATGCCACGAAATCGTGTACGAAAGACAAATATTGGACAACATAGTAAAGATGTCATGAGGCAAGTCATACAACTGGTTGTATGTGTCAAAATCAGGGCTACGGCAAAGCGAAAGGGTACCCCTTATACCACTTTATACAGGTATTATAAAAAGACCAGGACAACTGAAGGACCAGTGCGTTTGACACCTAATTATCAGGTCAACCGAATTTTCTCAAATGAACAAGAGGAATTACTAGTTGATTACATAGTAAAATGTAGCCTTACACCAAACGAAGTTCGTAGATTGGCATATGAAATGGTAATGCCGAACAACATTAATGTACCAGACAAGTGGCATCAATTCCAAGCTGCCGGTATTGAGTGGCTTCCGACTTCCGAAAAAGAAATGAAACTCTAAGCCTTTGTACGCCAGAAGTTTGTAGCCTTAGTCGAGCTACATCTTTCAATAGACACAACGTCAGCATGTTTTACGACAATCTGAGAGACGTAATGCAATGAAATGAAGGTTTTGGAGATGGAACACGTGTGTTCCAGTTCAAAAATCTGAGGAAGTGTTAGCGGTTCGCGGACGAAAACAGGTCAGCAAAGTAACAAGTCCCGAAAAAGGGACCTTAGTAACTACTTGTTACATTGTTAGTGCTGCGGGGCAGGCATTACCCCCTGTCATGATATTTCCAAGAGTGCATTTCAAGAACCATATGATCGACGGGGCCCCGACTGGCACTTTGGGTTTAGCTACATCATCAAGCTGGATGAATTTATTGATCAAACCCAAAGCAGCCATTATGGATAACTTTGAAGCTCATATCTGTCTGACGGCTGTCAATCTGACAAAGGAGAATGGCGTAACCATTCTAACAGTTCCACCACACTCCACTGGAAAGCTGCAACCGCTAGATGTGACAGTCTTTGGCTCTTTTAAAACCGTTTACAATGGGCCTGTTGATAGTTGGATGGTGCACTACCCCGGCAAAACATTTTCGATCTATGAAATAGTAGCATGCGTAAAAGAAGCACACATGAGAGTAATGGCACCAGCTAATATTTGCAGTGCCTTTGAAGCGTCAGGAATATTTCCTTACAACACCAACATGCCCTGCCTTTATCTACTCGCACAGATAGGCCTCAAGTTGAAGAGCCCCCAAAGCCACCGCAAATTCTTCCATCTACTGAGCTGCTACATAACCCTCCATCCCCAGTGTCTCCACAAACTACACCGTTGGTTGTTCCGTCACATATTTTGCCACCTTTTACAATACCACAAACTCCATCACTTCTTATACCATCAAGTTCTCTAGCTCCTCAGCCACCACAAACTTCACCGCGAACTTCTCCTTTATGTAGGTCACCAGGTTTACAAATTGCACAGGCAAATATTGAAACACAAAATCCCGAGGAGTGTATTGAACCGTTGACGTCAACACGTTCTTTTGATATCGTTAGGGTGTCAGCTATCTCACGCAAATTCACTTTACGGTCATCCCAAACAATTTTGTGGATTTTTTTATGTTTTCCGGTTTAACCACCTAATTTGGGCGTCCAGAGCGTTCAGCAGCATGTGTATCTGTACGATAATTTTCCAGGGGCAGAGTCCCCGTAACACTTATCAAGTCAATGACTTGATAAGTGTTACGGGGACTCTGCCTTGAACGGTGTTTTTTTTTTTCCCATAAAGAAACGGTGTTTAATCAATCCACGAAATTCGGTTTTTTCCGTTGTTTTGAAAATATTAAAAGTAGCGTCTCTAAAACCATTGTAACTTGTAAGCTAAACTTTTCAGCCTACTTGTTAGATAGAGACGAGTATCGGGCAGTGCTAAATCATTTTTATTTAAAAAAGTGGTCTACGGCCCAGATAGAAACTGAACTGAACGAAGTTTATGGGTATTAGGCACCTGCACTTAAGATCATTTATGACTGCATAAATTAATTTAAACTTGGCTCTTGGAGTACTGAAGACACCGCACCGTTAGGACGCCCGATTGAGGTTTCTTATGGAATGAAAAGAAGAGATGGTTCATAAAATTCGTGGTATCGTGATGGAAGATCGTAATGGCAAAAGTGCAAGAACTGAGCTTCGTAGTAGTTCCCCACTCACCCTGTTCCCTAGATTTGGCCTCAAGCGACTTGTTTTTGTTTCTTAACCTCAAAAATTGGCTTGAGAGGAAGAAATTTTCGTTGAACGAAAATGTTACCTGAGCTGTAAACGAGTATCGCTCATAATTCGAAACAATTTTTTTTCTGAGGGAATAAAAAAAAATTGGTTTCTCGCTAGCTCAAGTATATTGAGTTTAATGGAGTTTATCAAGAAGTAAGTCTCCGTTTTTGCAAAAAAAAAGTTATTTACCTTGTTTTTTACAATATTTTTCAAGCCACCCTCATATACATCCAATTTAATCAAAATAATATTGATGATGACTTGTAAATGATTAAAATATAGGAAATAGGCTAAATCACCTTAAGCAAGTTCCTGTGTTCTAGCAGGGTCTGTATTTAATTAATAAAATATATAGAGTTCGCAACAGGATGCTTTTAACTAATTTTCTTTTTTAGGTCGATCTTTAGTTAACTAATGAGCTTTTAAAGTTTATATAGCTTAACCAAATTAAAACGAGCACCCTTCAATATTTAATATTAATTAAGTTACTTTGAAGGTATTTATGTAGATGATATGTAATTATAATACTACTTTGAAATGTGTTGGGACAAATTAAAAGGTTTTTAACCAAATATACTATTTACTTCAATAATATTGAGTTAAATATCAAAGGCATTTCTTCGAAAATGTACTCGGGTTAATAAAGAATGACTTGTTTATACTGATCTTATATCTATTCTATTAAAAGAGTTTGACAAGCTTTAATTCAAGAATTAGCCCAGTGCAATTAGCCTTTAACCCTTAAGTTGACAATGAATCTCCCGGGATACATACAAATTAAAAATTCTTAGCCACTCTCTGCTTTATTTGTCCACCTTATCTCGCTGTTGTATCCGACGCGATACATGTTGTACCACGAATACATCAATACTTGTCGATATTATCTTGAATTTCGCGCCGTTATTCGTGAATTTTGTTCAGTCGTCTGTGTAATACGGTTTCTGACAGAGCCCCGCGCATGCGTCAGCTAGTAAGTTTATTGTTTTTACCTATTTTTTTTTAGTTATTTTAAACGACTTAGATGGTAATTAGTTGTATGATGTTTTATCTTTGTTGTGATACATAAATAATATTAAAAACTTTACTGATTTTTCTATAAAATGAATGCTAATATTTTGTATCCCTCAAGATACACTGACAAGTTCGGTGTGTTATTTACTTTTATTTATTTTTAGAATAAGATGAGAAGAATTGACCGTATTTTCACCTTATTACCGCCAGTTGGGGCAGAAAGGGATCCTGAGAGTGATACTGAGCCTGAAGATTTACTGGGAAAAGCAAGTTCTGAACAAGATACATACTCAACAAGTTGAAGCAGTACTGCAACCCTCTGCGAGTGTTGTTTTAACCACACTATTACCTGTCTCAATTGTCAATGTTCCTGAAACGCCTAGCAGCCGTCGTGTAACACGTAAGTCAGTTACAACTCCACCTGTTTTAAAATCGGTCTTAAAGTAAAAAGACAAATTCAGAAAATTATAAGAGACTTTCAATGGATTGACGACGATTTTGACTATGAAGTGCATACTCGTATAGGCAAAGACAATTTCTCAAAACCAATTAAACTGCAGTCGCATTTGCAAAATTTTAAGACTTGCTTTAGTGATGATATAATAAATCTCATAGTGGAACAAACCAATTTTTATTCTACTCAGCAGTTCGGTAAATGCATCGATACCAATTGCGAAGAAATTGAAATCTATTTGGGGGTAGAACTTATGATGGGTGTTGTACATATGCCGGCGTACACTGACTACTGGGCCCAAGAAACACCATTCGCTCTAATTACAGATCTTATGTCCCTAAAAATGTATCAAGTGTTGTGACGTAATCTTCATTTCGTAAACAACGAAGAAATTGACAATGACCGTTACTTCAAAGTGAGACCTCTTCTGGAAAAAGTCAGAGAAAACTATTTAAAAAATGAACCAGAACGTAGAAACTCAATTGATGAAATGATGGTGTCTTATAAAGGTAACAAAACTGGCTTGAGGAGGCAGTACTTAAAAAACAAACCAAAAAAGTGGGGTTTTAAAATATTTGCAAGATGTGGAATTTCCGGTATGGTCTACGATATTATCCCATATGGAGGTGAAGACACATTTAGGAATCACAGCTTTTTGGATATTGAAGAAGGCCTTGGTTTAGGTGCAAAGGTTGTTATTGCTCTCTGTTCCTCAATTCAGAACAAACCATTATCGGTTGTTTTGACAATTTTTTTACAAGCCCAGAACTTACGTCCTTCTTTTGTGATGAGTACTGTATTTTCAGTTAGGGAACTATTAGGTCAAACCACCTTGGAGTTTGCCAAATGAAATCGGATGCTGATCTACGAAAAGAGGGCCGAGGATCTTTCGACCAAAAGGTTGATAACCAAAATCGTATTGCGATTATAAAGTGGCATGACAACAAAGCTGTCACCTTTTCTAGTTCTTATGTGGCAGCTAATCCCACCGAAACCATTCAAAGGTATTCTAAAGCAGGAGGAGGTAAAGTATATATAGTATGTCCAATGTATGTGTAAAGCACTATAACAGCCACATGGGCGGGATCGATCTTGCCGATATGTTCATTGCTTTGTATAGAACTGGAATGAAAACTCATATGTCTGAATAAAGCATGGCTGCTTTATAGGCGAGAATACAAATTATTAGAAGATGAAAAACTGGCTATGCGACTAAAAAAATTAAGATTATATGTCGCAAAGAGTCTATTTCAAACAAATAAATTGAAAAGAGGCTACCCTAGTAATTCAGAGGCCCCACAAACGTTAAAGAGAATAGGGAATGCACTGGAACCGAGACCTCAAGATGATAGCAGACTGGACAAGCTGGATCATTTTCCAGTATTTCTTGAAAAAGGAAGCTGTAGGAACTGCCCATCTTGTCAAACACATGTTTTTTGTAGCAAATGTAATGTTCGGTTATGCCTTGTGCCTACTAGAAACTGTTTTGTTGATTTCCACAGTAATAAATAAAAATTTTTGAAAGGAAAAAGTTTTTTTCCTCATTTTCTGAATATTTTAGTCTTGGCGATGTATCCCTAAAGATACAACTCAATATTTTGACTCTTATATGTTTCCAAAAGCAAATAACCATAAAAATGTCATTTTATAATCGTCGGCTTTGTTAAAAAAGAAATTTTTTTAAAGCAAAAACAATCATTTGCCAATTTTAGGGTTAAAAATGAAAAATTACGGAACCCAGCTATAATGAACGGATTTGAATGATTCGTTTTTTTTGGGTTTCTAATGCCATAAATCACAAAGTTTACCCATTAAAAATTACCGCAATTTTAAAAATCCATTAATTTAAAAAAATACAATTATCAGAATATTTAAATATTACTTTTAAGAAAATAATGAATATTATAGTTTTCCAGGCTGTTTTAAAAAGAATTTGTAAAAAAATTAAACTTTTTTAAATTTAATATCAGAAGTAAATCGGTGGTGAATCTGACACTATCTTGGGGCTCACTACAGGATAGGATAAAACAATGGGGAAGATGAACAGAAATCTCATTATCAGATCACAGACATATCTTCTTTTAAATTCGAGCCAATGCGAAGCCACCGGCGGTGTAAAGGTGCCAAAGGTCGACAAACTGAAATTTATATAAAAATGACCTATCTGAAATGTATGCAGATGATGAGACAGACATTGAGTTTTGAGTGAGCTGTCTCAACACAGCTGTTATCGAGTACTAAAAGCAAGCTCCCCCTGCTTATAGAAAGGCATTGTTCAGCCAGTATTTCACGGTAAAACTCACACTTGGAAGATCACCGTAAAGAGGTTTGTAGGCTTTTAACAAGACCGTACGGAGTACTAGGAAGACTTTAGGAAGCCGAGAGGAAATATAAGAAACACAAATGTGAATCTTAGAGTAAAAAGCAACAAATCAAATCTGTATCAGCAAGACTTTTTATAAAATACTAACCAAAGATGTCCCCCCCCCCCGAAGATGTGGATTCACTTCCACACCGAAGAAGGCATTAACACTATAAGTTTCAATTCCTTTTCCTCCTGGTTTAAACTTTAGGGGGGAGGGGTTGCCCGCTGGCAGCAGCAATGTCGATCTCAAGGGGAAGAGATTTCAGGGTTGGCAGCAGGGTGGTAACATAAGACCGAGTAAAATGGTCAGTTAGAAGATTTGCTTTTTATAAACCGCCGGGTATGATCAGGATACTCCCTGTCTTGCTTTTTATCCGATTGTGTCTTGTCCAATCTTCAAACGAACAAAAAAAAAATCTCCAGCCGTTCCCAGTAATCTTGGACGAGTAATGTATTAAGGGGATTCAACCTGGAAATCTACTGCCCTTCTTAAAAGGCATTGGCCTTCCAAGATCCTAAAAAAGGACAAACGCACAACGAGCTCTTAAATGATCTAAATGCTATAGGTATTCATCCCATCTATCTAACTTCTTCTTTTTCCTGTCCCATGTATTTACATATGTCGGAGTCTCTGTACCATTTTTCAGTTTATATTGAGGTTGTTATCCTCTGCTAGTCGAAAAATGGACGCAGCGTCTGGAACACCACACCAGTGCCTGATATTCGGGAGCTATGACTGGTGCTTTCTACCGGGTCTTTGCCTACCCTCCATTTTTTCCTGAAGAATAAGTTTTGGAGTCGAGGAGCGGTCACCTAGTATAGTAGTTAGGTAGTTAGTATATGTCTCAAATAAGACATTTTTCTTTGTTTCATGATATTAAGTAGTTGCCTCTCCACCCCCTTTGAAGTATTTCTTCATTGGTTAGGTGTTCTCTCCATTAAATTCGTAGCAAACGTCGCAGTATCCATAGCTCGAAAGGTTTGATACGATTCAGTAATCTCACTTGTAATACCATTTTATTACTCGTAGGCGCAGTGCTAGTCGCAATTTTCTTTGAAGCCGCGTATTTTTTAACTTTAGAAAAGTATCCTTTGTTATGCCAATCCGCAGTTTAACCTCCCCATCACAATCCCATGGTTCGTTGACTACAGAGCTAAGATATTTGAATTTAATAACTCTCTCAATCTCTTGATCCTTTATAAAGAGAGATTCATCCTCTTGGGGACGTCTACTAATCACCATCATTTTGGTTTTCCCAATATTTATATGTAGATCATACTCCTCGCCGATATCATTCAGCTTATTAATTAGAATTTGCAGATCTTCCATGTTTTTGGCAACTATTGCGGTATCGTTTGCATACCGAATTTTATTTACAGGCTTTTCATTAACTTGTATCCCTCTGCATTCATCTTCTAGAGCAAATTGAAATATTTTCTCTGCCTAGATATTAAATTATTCTGGCGACAGTATGCAACAATACTTAACACCCTTTAAGACACTGAAAGGTTTTGTTGAAATGCCTTTATTCCAGTATAGATGTCTTATTATTCGTACATCCTTATCATCTATACTAATCTCATGATGTCGCTGCATCAACTGCTATGTGGTCAAATGCCCATTGATAGTCAATAAACCATATAAATACATCCTGTCGTTGGTCATAACATTTCTGTACAAGAAGTTTTATTGAAAATAACACTTACCTCGGTCCAAAACCCTTCATAAATCAAAACTGTGTTTCTCCACTTACTTCTTCGCACGTATTGACAATTTTGGAATGAATTATTCTCCCCAACCCAAAAGCTTTGTGGATGTGACTCATTAGGCTTATAAGTCTGAAGTCTTCACAGCGTTTAGGATTATGTTTTTTAAGGATGGTTACGAATATTGGTCTTAGCCAATCATTTGAAATTTGTGCGGTTTCATAGATTCTGTTGAAAAGGTATGTGACCTATTTTGTGTCCTGCCGTTTTGCAGTCTGCTCAGCGCTAATTTCAATTAAGCCTCCATTATTACAGATCCACTTAATTGGCCGGTGACACTTAGTACATTGTTTTCTCTACTTTCATTCACAGCATAATTTTCCCATCTATTTTTCATCTTATCTGGGTCTAAAATCAGTTTTTCTTGTTTGTTCTAGAGAGCTGAGAGTGGGGTGTGCTTATTTATTCTCTTTATTTGTTTGAGCTTCTTGTGGAAGTTGAAGCTATCATGAATTTTATGCAAACTTTCTGTTTCTTTACATTCCCTTGCAACCCAGTTTTCTTTTGCCTCCTTTATGTGTTCTATAAATATCCGATTGAATTCTTCGTAGTGTTCTTGTTGATTTTTTGAAAGGTGTCGTTGTTTCATAAGTTTTAGAATATCTTCGGTAATCCATAGCTATCTAACTAAAGTTACAAAATTCATTCATTAGGCTGTTGTTTTCAGATGCAATAGATAAAATAAATAGCATGAATACTATAGTAGGCTTATAGCTTAAAGTCTGAGTTTAAATAGTAATAAAAATATCTGATCACTGGCTCAGGGACTACTACTTCTATTACTGGTTAATATTTTTTAGGAAATATCAAGTTTGAAGCTTTAGAGGAAATTGAAAACATGAGAACTAATAAAAATAACTGCAGTTCACTGGCGAAAACCAAAGTAATGATTATTAGTCATAATAAAGATCTGTCATACATAAATGAAATTGCTGGTTTCACTGTTGTAGATCATTTCAACTATTTGGGATTCCTCAAAACTAACAATGGCGGCTATGAAGCGGAAGTAAGAAGACATTTGGCTATGGCTAGAAACTCGACGATTAAACCCACTAAGATCTGGAAAGATTCAGCTGTCACAAAAAACACAAAGTAAAGATTGATATATTAAACAAGCTGACAAGAGGCAAATCGATGCGTTTGAGATGTGAGCATATCGAAGAATCCTCAGAGTATCATATACCGAACACCGTACTAATGTATTCTTGAAGAGCTTAGTATAAAAGATCGACTTTCAAATAGAATTAACAGACAGTGAATATTTTGGTCACATTATGAGGAAAGTGGATGCCATGGAAGAGCTTGTAGTAACGGGGAAGGTAGAATATCAAGGAGACGGTCTTCAACAAGATAGTATGACCTAGTAAGATCTCTCCTTGGTATAGGTATGCACGAGACAAGTCAGGTCGCGCAGGATCGAGATGCCTAGAGAATGACTGTTGAGGCAGCAACTGCATAGTGTCACTGATACTCCTATTGGGGTTGAGAGAGGGGGAGAGAGAGAGAGGGAGAGAGAGAGGTAGAGATAAAGAAGAAGTAGTAATCGAATATATAACAACAACATTAGCAGTTTTATTGGGAATAAACAAGATGTATGTTATTTCTGTCTAAATAAAGGACATTTTACGAAAGAGGTTTCAGAGATAAAAGTGGACAGAGAAATGTTGGAACATAAAGAGGAGATAATTAAGTCAAATATAAGAAACAAAGCCAGAAAGGTAATAATTTTGAAGAGAGTATTTGTTTATTGGCAAATAATAATACATTAAAACTACAAGGATAACAACACTTTTTTCCAGACAAATAAGTTCATCTTAGATCTTTCTCGAAAAACTCATGCAAACTATGTATAAATAGTTAAAATAAGTTATTTAATAAACAAAGAAATATGCTGTCATAATTTTACTCAGAAATAATTTGATAAAGAGATTAAAAAGTAAAACTTAGAATTGTTTAAGTTATCAATAATTTATTTACTAAAAATCCCTAATAGGGAAAATATATATATTTATATACATATATATATATATATATATATATATATAATATATATATATATATATATATATATATATATATAATATATATAGTAGAGTATGCTTCAACTAACACTTAGGCATCAGTGCTAGTGAGAATATGTCGTTGGCATGTTTGTTATAAGGCATCCCCGCGAGAGAGTTATCACGAACCACTAAGTTAGTTTATATGGTAACATATCATGGTAGCAGTTGTTAAAATAAATAAGGGGGGGGGGGGGGGGGGGGGGGAAATATAATGGTAGGCAACCGATAAGATAAAAATCAATTACTGATTTGTCTAACGTAGATGTATTACCAAACTTGTATTTTAATACGATTGTACTAAAGGAGCAACTTAATGTAAATTTTATACCACCCAAATAGTGGGCTGCTACGGCAGTAGTTTTCCTGAGCAAACAGCAACAACAGAGGCGGCGTGGATACAATGTACAGTCTGTCAAATAAGAACATGTCCGCGATAATTCATTTTTGGTACATGCGATTCTAGCGATTCAATAAAAAATCGGTAGAGGGAACCTTTATCTACGACGCATTTTAGTAATAGTACCAGTCGAAATTACGTAAAATCCACTAGTTTGCGCGTCGGTTCGCAGCAGTCTCTTTCTTGGTTCTCATCCAAAGGGGCCTAAAATGACACATTCCGCGGTTGCTGAATATATTAAAAAGTCGATGATGCTTGTGAAGACGTGGGTAAATCGTTTTAACCAGATGAAAAATGTCGACGACTTGCCAAAACATGGCTAGGTAGGCAAAGTCAAAAAACGAATCGTGACTTTCTTTTCACTGGACCCGAAATTGACGCTGGGTTAAGAAGCAGCAAGATTAAGACAATCGGGTTTAAATGTGTCTCATGAGATCATTCGACAATATCTTCGTGCTCATGATGTCAAATTCCGAAGCACGTCGAAGAAACTTTTGCTGGGCGAAAATCATCAAGCGGCTGGCTTAGGCCCACGATAAGATACTAGAGTGGCCCTCACAATGGCCGTACGCCAATCCTATTGAAAACGTTTGGTCCCTATTCAAGAGAAAGCTCAGAGGAAATACTCTGAGAACTTTGAGTCAGTTGTCTCGCGAAATTCGAAATATTTGCAGAGTATGCAGAAAATCTCGTCGATAGCATGCCTCGAAGATGCCATTCTGATGCAGGAGGCGATTGGACAACTTACTTGACAGACTGTAATACATACTATCTAAAAGTTCTTACAAGATGTGTAAATAAAACCGGCGCCTCTGAAACTCTTGCGCTTGGTAGAAATTTTTATTTATTAGCCATTTTAGTGAACAATCTACATAACATAACTCTTTAATTTAAGATAATACTGTAAAAATGTAAATACTCCATACTGCTTAAAAAATATTAAGACCATTTTTTAATAAATTTTGCTAAAATTAATATATTTCTGTTTTATATTTATGAAGCGATTTGGATAAAAAAAAAATAATTGTCACTGACTGATTAACCAACAATAATGGAAATCTATGTGGGGGAACTTAACGTGAAGAAAATAAATGCGATCATCTTGGTGGGTGCTTTTCTTACGAAATACAATACTTTCCTTTTGCAAGGTTAGTATAGACACACCTAACAAATAAAATAAATTCAACCCTGATAGTGGAAATAAAAAGTTTTCAGATTTACACTTGAAAAGGTATTGATGAATCGGACATGACATGTTTCGTACCACCGCTACTTTATCAAATGTGACCTCTTAAACTATTACTCAGATATTTATAATAATTTCTTAACTAACGATTAACAGCAGATTACAAGATTAAGTTTAGCAAAGGATTATTACTTATTTCCAATCATCAGTATATTACCCGATCTTCTGTATTTATTAATTTCCAATGATTGCAGTAATGAGAGTTTTTACGACCTTTATTTTCTGTGTGTAAAATCGCCATTAAAATTATGACTATGTTCGACAAGGTGGGATGAAATTTTTATTGAGTTCTTGCCACTTTTTGTACTTTTTGGGGAGACCCAGAATCTGTGTTGATTAAGATGAATTTTCATCAAGTAACGATCTAAACAAAATAAATCATTACACATAGGTGTGGGGGCACAAGTCGTATATTTACCATGTTTGACTGTAGAATTGTTTGCCGACACTACTGTTCATCAATAAAATATTTATCTTTGGCCCGGCGACATCTAGAAATATTCTTCTGAACTAAGTACAGCGCTATGAAAACAATCGATATTATGATTTACATTGTATAGAAAACACATAATTATTTATTGTCATTTTTACCCCATTTTTACTAGATACCACATATAGTAATATATAGAGGTGCAATGAAATGAACAAATTTAAATTAATGAGACTTTGACATAATGTTGCTTATTACTGTATAGAATTTTGAGTGGAATTTAAAAAAGGTACAATTTACAATATTTTGCGCAAAATTTTGTCTATTTCTACTAAAAATGTTTTTATAGAATTTTGCTCACATTACACACAAATCATTTTTTAATATAATTATTATTATGGCATCCAAATTCAAAATTTTCTTTTGACTTATATATGAGGGTGGATTGCATAACTGTTGATAAGGGTGATGCATGACTGCTGATAAAGGGTGCATGACTGTTAATAAGGGTGCTGCATGACTCTGTATTACTGTCGATAAGGGTGATTCTTGTAATAGTTGTGTTCATTGTTTTAAATAGATGCAACGCGCAGTTATTTGTTGGTAACGATCGTAAGTGATTACCGTTACACCTTTCTTAGAAATGACAAATAACCGGCCAAGTGCAAATTGGACTTGCGCAATTAGTGTTCCGTACGTTGATTGCTTTTAAAATAAAAATTTTCGTTACGGAAGTACAAAATGATCAGTGACTTCACAAAACACATCCCAAATGAGTTTTCAACAAAGTTTTTTTTCGATCTTCAGTAAAAACTGATGACCTTGAAATTTTTGTTTTTTATATACCAGATAAAATTATTAAAGGTAATGCACTCGTGTTAATTTTTGTTCAATCTACACTCTGTAGAGAATATTCTAGAATTTTTTCAAATTTTTTTGATCGGTACTTTTCGAGATAAGGTGGGGGACAGCGATTTTTCGCACTATTTTCAAAAAAAAATACAAAGAGAGTTGTGCGCAAGTGTTAGATTATATATATTTTTGAACTCGGCTAAGTATAAATATCGCTTCTGATTAATTTAACATGGTTAGCGAAATGCTCGTCGAGTGCAAAAATAAAGTGTTTATTAATCAGTGTATCAAAACAATGTTTAAATAAAAGTTATAGGGTGTTATACCGCGCACAGGCTGATGCTGACAGTAAAATGTCAGTTCGAAGAAATTACGCCGTCTTATTTTTGAGTCCTACTAAAAATTCTATATCTTATTTGTCTAAGATACTATATGTATAAATTGAACTGTTTTGAAATTATTATCATTTGAAATTTAAAATAAAAAAAAAAAAAAGACAAAAAGCTGTTAATAAATACTCTAGGTTTATTTTTAAGATAACAATTGCTCAAAATGTCTACAGCGAGGCAATGACACAATCTGTCATTAATAGCCTGAACAGAGTTTTGCAGAGAATCCGGGATGATCTGTACTACTTCATACTGAATTCTTTGTTGTAAATTTTCTACAGTTTCATGTCGACTTAGATAAGCTTTGGTTTTCAAATGACCCCATAAAAAAAAAAATCGAGTGGCGTAAGGTCGGGATTCCTTGCAGGCCATTCTACAGCACCTTTTCTGTCTATCCATCGATTAGGAAAAATCGCATGATGATCCTAACCTAACTCATAATATTGTTTTTTTCTGACGAGGCCACTTGTCTTAACGGAAGAGTTAACAGGTATAACTGCCGGTACTAGTCTACTGAAAAACCCCACTGGATAATCAACAGTCATTCTCAAAGACCACAAAAGATAAACGTGTGGACAGGGATTTGTGGACGTCATATCATTGGTCCCTTTTTTATCGATGGAAATCTTACAGGACAGCGGTATTTACAGTTACTCCAAGAGCAAGTTATTCCAACTTGTGCAGGTCTTTTTCCCGATGAAAATAATTTGGATACCCCTAACAGGAATCTGTGGTATCAACAGAACGGAGCACCTCCTCACTATGAAATCAATGTTCGTAGATATTTAGATGCGATTAAGTCCCGACCTTATGCCACTCGATTTTTTATGGGATCATTTGAAAACCAAAGTTTACCGAAGTCGACCAGAAACCGTAGAAGATTTACAACAAAGAATTCAATATGAAGTAGCACAGAACACCCGGATTCTCTGCAAAACTCTGTTGAGGATGTTTATGACAGATTGGGTCATTGTCTCGCTGTTAACGGTAGAAATTTTGAGCAATTGTTACCTTTAAAAAAAAACCTAGAGTATTTATTAATAGTTTTTTGTCTTTTTTATTTCAAATTTCAAATGAGAATAATTCCAAAACAGTTCAATTTAGACATATGATAAGTTAGACCAATAATATCTAGAATTTATAGTAGGACTCAAAAATAAAATAATATACAGAGCTTTCCATTTAAAAAATCAAGATGGCGTAATTTCTTCGAACTGACAGTTCAAAACATTCTATTTTTAACGTCGACATATGCGCCGTATAACACCCTACAACTTTTATTTTAAATATTTTTTTGATACATTGATTAATAAATGCTGTGGAATCATTATTCCACACATATGGGGCATCCTGTATATCACCAATACACCAAACATTTTATTTTTGCACTCG
>CM032454.1:107993296-108004486 GCA_019049505.1 Pachyrhynchus sulphureomaculatus | reverse complement strand
AATAGACCCGATATTACTTTTCAGTGCAAAAAAGGAAAGGTCACCTATCTAATTGACATAGCTGTTCCCAACGACACAAGCATCCAAACGAAATACACAGAAAAAATCTCCAAATACATAGACCTTGCAACAGAAATAAAAAGGCTATAGAAACAAGAAAAAGTCATCATTGTCCCCCTCATTATGGTATGTCAGCCACAGGCCTTACACCAATAACATTCGCACCACAAATAGTACAATTAGGACTCAACACAAACATACACAGAAACAATTAGAAGTCAGGTGATTTTGAAAACATGTAACATTGTCGGGTCATACACAATGGTAATAGTATTTGTGCTGACTTGGCTTGGGCCCGTCTGCCAAATATGGAACCACATTGACCAAATGTGAGAAAGAATTTTTGGGTAAATATATATATATATATATATATATATATATATATATATATATATATATATATATATATATATATATATATATATGGCACATTGCGGAAGCAACCAAAGCAAATTGAAAATTCGCATTCGGTAGTTCCCAAAAGTGTTCTCTATATTTGCTAGACCATTCCAAGACGCGTCTCGTTGTATCACGGTTCATCAGCTAGGCTAGGTTCAGCAAACTCACAGAACACCATTCAGACCTTAACCGGGTACTGACGGAAAACTATCACAAAATAGATGCTCATACTGCACTCTGTTGCTGACTTATTTAAAGTCTATCCGAACAGAGCGGACAGATCACAACTGGCGCTTAATTGCAGAAACGCATCTTCTCAACCCTCCCGCTTGAAGGCATAGATGGCGCTTTGGCGAAGCAACCAAAGCAAATTGAAAATTCGCATTCGGTAATTCCCAAAGTTTCCGTCCAGTTCCGTCAGAACCCGGATAAAGTCTAAATGGTGTTCTGTGAGTTTGCTGAACCTAGCCCAGCTGATGAGCCTTGATACGGCGAAACGCGTCTTGGGATGGTCTAGTAAATACAGAGAGAAAAGATCGGAAAAAAACTTTGTTGACAACTTATTTGATGTGTTTTTTTTTTATGAAGTCATTGATCATTTTATACCTCCGTAACAAAAATTTTTATTTTGGATTGTTGTAGCTTCTACTTGATGGAAATTCATTATAAATATATAATAAGACTGTTTTTAGTCAATTTCCACTAGTTTAATCAGTGGAAATTGACTAAAAAACAGTCTTTTATTATATATTTAAAAAATTTTATTTTAAAAGCAATCAACGTACGGGACACTAATTGCGCAAGTCCGACTTTCACTTGGCCGGTTTTAATTTTTTGATTATTGGTTGTGAAAGAAGTAAAGATGACTTGGAATCAACAAATAAATTTTGAAATTCTTCTATCAATCTAACCAATGTATTTCAAATTCAGAAATAAAAAACTGCTTGCGATTATATTGTCAAACTGAGCAAATACGATTTTTGTCCAATCGATCTAGAATTTTGCATATTACCATAAAATGAAATTCCAAAGACTTTTTCCTAATAAATGTTTTCGATATTTTACCAAACAAAAGTGATTTATGGACTTTAAAGTTTAGAAAATTGAAAGGTCCCGAGAGCAACAAAAGACACTGGCATTGCAAAATCATTTTTTTATATTTCAAGTGATGCAAAATCCACCTTTAAACTCACTTTTTCTTCTGAATTTAATAATAAAGAAAAAATCTCGACACTTCAGAATCATTTTTTGGGTTTCAAGTGATACAAAATTCACCTATAAACTTACTTTTCTTCTTAATTTAATAATAAAGAAATATCTCATATGTCGCACATTTTTTGCCTGTTATTGTATATTGTTGTGAAAATAAATTTTTTAAACGCAAATCACAGGCGCCATTAATGACAGATTCGTCTAGGCAGAGATTTTGGTTCTTATCACGTCTTCCCTTTATGCTGATCATTTATAAAGGATTAGGCTATGAGCAGCGTTCTTTTACCGGAGCGGAGAGTCGTATTTCAAAAACTGTTTTATATCAGGAATATTTTATTTACTGAGTGATTCTAAGGGTAAAAATACATTCATAATATTTTTAGTTGAAATATTACGTTATCAAAGAAGTGTTGAGACTTTATCTCGTTAGATAGCTTAAGTGTCATATATCTCAGGTAATACAAGTATCATCGGGTCATACCTAGTGTCAGTTGAAAACTGGTATTTAACAGTAGTACCCGTGCAAAAACTGTGGAAATTCGTTTATTCGGAATTAATGTAGAGTGCCTTGAAGATGAGTAAAATTTCTGAAAAAGTGCGCTACATTTTACAATTTAATTTCGATAAAGGCTCAAATGCTGCGCAGATTTATGAAGAAATTTGTGCTGTTTATGATCAAGATACGTTATCAAAACCGAGAGCCAAAAGAAGATTTCGCTTTCGTTCTGGAAATTTTGACGTCAAAGATGTTTCTCGCACTGCCCGATCAACGATAGAAAATTGTTGAGATATTTTTTTTTTAAAGTTGAGGAAGACCTTATAAGTAGCCATGGCATCGCCAAGGAACTAAAGGAACTAAACATTTGTTCCCAATAGTTTTAAACCATTTGGAGAAAGCTGACTACAAGAAGAAGCTTGGTGTTTGAGTGTCACATGATTTGACGCTAAAAATTGACGGAGTCGAATTTCCATTTGCGAAGCGTAACAAAATCAAAGTGATGCTGTGTGTTTGGTGGAACTGGAAGGGAATCGTGATTTGCTGCAGTCTAGCCAAACGATTGTTTCTGTACTCTACTGTCAGTAATTAACAAGATTAAAGCAAGTGATTGAACAAAATCGAACCGAAACGAGCAACCAGCAAGACAACGCCAGACCACACACATTTTTGATGATTCGGCTAGGAAGTTTTAATGCATCCATCATATAGCCCGGGCCTGGCGCCGTACCCCGTTTTGGGGACGGAGTTGGTTTTCTAATTACATTTAGTATTATAGGAAAATTCTTTTAGAATTCTTAACAAGAAAAAGTCTGCAGATATTATTGAAATATTCGTAAGGTAAGCTGCTTCATCCAAGATGACTTTTTACGTTAGAGTCACCGGACGGGCACTACAAAAATCAGATTGATTATATTCTGATCAAGACTAGATGGAGGTTATCTATATTGTTTGTAAGATCCCGCCCAGGCGCGGTATGTGGTTCAAATCACAAGTTATTAAAGGTTTATATGAGAATACAACTAGCGGTCTCTAAAAAGACAACAACAAACAAGAGAATTGCAATATCAAAAAGTACTTTTTTCTCAACAATAATCATGCTACGTGCTGCTACACAATGCTCGGCAAGAACACAAAAACACCCTCAGAAACATTGCATGACCAACGATACCCTAAAGCTTATAGAAACAAAAAGAAATATGATTTTAACAAACAACATATTGGACCGTCAGGAGAGAATCAGAACAATCAATGAAGAAATCAAAGTGGCTTGTAAAAAGGACAAAAACGCATAATTAAATAATATATGTGAGGAGTTAGAACAATATGCTATAAACAATCAACCCCAAGAACTTTATAAAAAAGTTAAATAACTATCGAAAGAATTCAAACTTAAAACACAAATAATCAGAGATAAGGAAGGTAGAATAGTCACCGATATGCCTGGAATCATTGACTTTTGGAAAGATTACTTTAAAGAACTTTTTGTGCTTGTGGGCGACTGCATTGTCGACAACGAAGCCACAAAAGAACAAGAGCCAAGTATTCTTAAATCTGAAGCCAGGAAGGCTATTCAAATATTAAAGAACAAAAAAGCAGCAGGTACTGACGCGATAACTGTGGAAATAATAAAGATAATGGGAGAAAGCTCTTTGACTATGTTACGTCAACTTTATTATGTGGAATGGAAGACTAAAAGATGGCCGAAAGATTGGTGTGAAGTTGCATTTATACCCTTGCATAAGAAAGGATCCCCTTTGGATTGCAGCAACTATAGAACAATCGCTCTGGTATTACATCGGCTATGGATCCTAAATGAAAGACTCAAACTTTTCTGGTGTCGCCAATATCTACCGAATAAACAGGCTTCATTCCAGAAAGAAACTGGAGAACAAATTCTCAACATACGCCAAATAATAGAAAAAGTCAGGGAATTCCAGATAACAACCTACGTCTGTTTTATAGACGACTCTAAAGCTTTCGACTGCACAAAATGGAACAAACTCTGGTCGATTCTAATTAGCATAGGAACACTTATACATCTTGTAAACCTTATCGGAACCCTGTATGAGAACAGAAATGGTAGAATTAAACTAAAAATTCTTTTTCCGATCCCTTTAACATAGAAGCCGGCGTCAGACAGGGTTGTGAACATATAATGAGACATGATAATTAATAGAGCGAAAACCAAAGTAATGATTGTTAGTCGTAATGAATATCTGTCACACATAAATGAAATTGCAGGTTTCACTATTGTGGACCATTTCACCTATTTGGACTTCCTCATAACTAACATTGGTGGCAATGAAGCGGAAGTAGGAAGACGTTTGGCTATGTCTAGAAATTCGACGATAAAACTCATTAGGGTCTAGAAACATCCAGCTGTCACAAAAAAAAAACACAAAGTTAAGATTGCTATTCAGCCTTATATTCCCCATAGCAACTTTCGCATCGGAAACATGAACCATCAAACAAGCTGACACAAGACGAATCGATGCGTTTGAGATATGGGCATATCGAAGAATCTGCTAACGTACTAATGTATCTATTCTTGTAGAGCATAATATAAATGACCGACTTTCAAATAGAATTAATAGACAGTACCAGCAATATTTTGGTCACATTATGAGGAAAGTGGATGCCATGGGAAAAGCTTGTAGTAACGAGGAAGGTAGAAGATCAAGGGCACGGTCTCCAACAAGATGGTCTGACCAAGAAAGATCTCTTCTTGATATGGGTATGCACGAGTCAAGTCAGGGCGCGCAGAAGCGAGATGCCTGGAGAATGACTGTTGAAGTAGCAACTGCATAGTATCACCGATACTTCTATCGGGTAAAAGGATTGAGAGAGAGAGAGAGATAGATAGAGAGAGAGAGAGAGAAGAAGGTATGAAAATAGAAACTGTTATATTCTATTGATTTTTCATTTTTTCTTGTTATGAATTTTCTTTTACTCATAAAATATATTAATGTACAGGTAATCATTAGAATTGTGCCTTATAATTTAGCGGATTAAAGATCTCTGATAATACATCTTACAATAGTCTGTGCGATCTCGGAAAATCAGTTCAATTTGACACCAACTTATTTCTAAAAACATGATTTGTCACTTCTCAAAGCCGTGAAACTTTGCTTCAATCTTAAAATCCCAGAATATTTTTTAATTCCTGTCATAGGCTAACTTTTTTATTTGAAAATATAAATTTATAGCTTAAAAGCAGACAAAAGTTCTAGACGATAATTTAGCTACTAAAAATAGACAAAAAGTTTTCTTTTCTGGCAGTATCTGTCTTAAATAATATTACACAGCATTTTTTGCCGTATTATGAATATATCTGATATTTCTATACTAAAACAGTTTTTGTTGACGTAGTTGTTTGCAACTAATAAATACTTAGATTTTCTTGAAATAAATACTTAGGGTGGTTCTAAATTTCCACTATATTTTGCACTTATGAAAATTGTTTCGGTACACAGTAGCTTCTTCAGATAAGCTTTTCTGAAGAAGGTGCAGTGTACCGAAAGAATTGTGATAAGTACAAAATGTAGTGGAAATTTAGAACCAACCTAAGTGTTTATTTCCAGTATTATGAATTTTCATTAAGTAACGGCTACATCAATCAAAGTTAAGAGTTTTTGTTTTTGTCATATAGTAAGACATAAAATGGCGGTATTTGAAACTTTCAAAATACTATTGTAATTTTATATTGTAGGCGTAAAAACAATATCAGTACATATAACTTTTATCTTACTGCTCAAGTCGGAAAACATATTTGAAATATTTTAGGGCTAAACACATTTATAATACATTTTATACAACACAAGTAAAAATTTTAAATACCTGCTCGAATGTCTCTATACTCTTTATGTTTTGTTCAGAATCAAGGATTCAGTTAATTCACATAAAAAGTTGTATGTGCCCGTTAAAGAAAAATCATTTTGATAAAATAACATACGACCTTTAGTACATTTTTTAAATTGAATTGTTCCCTACAACTCAGCTTTGGAAATATAAAAAAATAAGTAAACAAATAACTTCTAAAATGGCCACTGACTCACCGAATTGATTAACAGTAGTAGTACTGCTACAAATTGGAAATATCCCCCCAAAAAAGGACAGGAGATATCTTATTTTTCAAAGAATTTCTATTTCTGTCAGATTCAGAAATCAGGCCGGTGTCGCCCAATTCTCTAAAATCTCGTCACTAAGAATGAAAGATGCTTGTTTGATTTGGTTAATGTTTTTAACAATAAAATCATCCAATTTAGTGTGTAAAATTTTTCTAAGAGGTGGAAGTAAAATAATTTTTATTAGATTTTAATGGCATTATTTTAACTTTCCTTAACTTTTGGCTCAGGAAATGTTATAAACCGTAACAGTAACAGTTTTAATTATATTTTGTTTTATGTGACATGGGCTACAAAATTCGAGAACCCATTAATTTTATTATCGTCAGCCAGTTATATGATATGAAAATATTTGTATTTATTTCAAAAATAAGGTAGCCTAACGTTTTGTATTTGGTCCATTATGGGATTATTAGTAGTAGCATTAGTTTAATCATAAATTTTACCACTAAATATAAAAAAAATATTCCTGGTCTCCTATTAGAAAGAAAATATTTACCATACATACACCTCGAATTTTCAAAAATTCGATTTTTTTACGGATTTTTAAGAAAATTCCATTCCATTAAATTAAATGTGACCTTTCGTCAGATTGAGACCACCATCTATTTTCAGACACTGGCTGCAATATTACTCAATTTTTGATATTTTTAATTTTTTTTTTTAATCTTAATAATTACTTTTCCTATAAAATGAGAGGTTTTTTAAATTTTTCTACTAGGCAGTTTTAATAAATACTTAAAAATAAATTTTTTGGTCGAAAATTGCATACTAAAGTTTGAAACACCGTAAATTTTTTATTTTTGAAAAAAAACACTTCGGCAATTTTTAATTACTGCATTATCGCATGGCAATTGCAATGACAACAGTATTTTTATTTTTGCAGATTGCAAACAACACAATTTAGTCGCATTACATTTTTTAGGTTATCGTTTGGTCACTTTTCCTCTGTATAGAGTAACCTTCAATAATGAAAGGAATCGTATTAGAAATATAACTAGAGTTAATGGTTATGACGATGACTTAGTAAACAAGTTAATAAACAGACATAAGTTCAAGTTAAATATTCAGAAACTCACCTTTTTTAAACGCGAAGAAAATAAGACCAAGTATATCTCCATACCATATAATCCGAAATATAGTAGGGGACTCAATAAGGTATTTAATAAGGTAGGACTCACCTTAGTCTGTAAGTCTAAGATTCCTAATTGTGAGAAAAGTGGAAAGTGGAAAGTTATCCTGCTGACAAGGAGGTGCCATAGTTTTCCTCAGCGGTCCATTTAACCCGATAAAAAATAATATTAACATTTAAAACATATTTAAAAAAAAAAATTCTTGTAGTTTAAAGTATAATAAAAATATATTCACTTAATAACTTTTAAAATAGTGTATATATACCCATAATAGCTATTTTCACGTTATATATAATTGTAGATATTAGCCTATATACGAGGATGGATTGATAAGTCTGGTAAATTACTACGAAATGGCGGAAAATTGGTAAGCGTGATTCTTGTAAAGGTTGTGTTCAAAGTTTCAAACAGATGCAATGCACAGTTGTTGGCAGGAAAAGTGATGACTCATAGGATATCATCGTGGTTGACTATTTGGAAAAGGGTCAAAACCGTGACTAGCTCTAACTACGTAATATTATTGTATCATTTATATAGTTAGTTGAAGCAGAAGCAACCAAGATTCCCATGCACCTGATGACATGACGCAATTGTAATGACACACGGGCTTCTTAATAGTTCTCCACCCACTCCATACCCCAAAGTTGATCTCAACTGACTTTTTTTGTGTCATAACTTAAAAAATTGGCTTAGAGAAAAGAAATGTTTGTCGAATGGTCGAAATAATTTTTTTCTCTCAGGAAATAAAAAAAATGGAACCTCATTGGACTAAATGTATTAAGCTCAATGGTGATGTTTTTATAAGGCTTTTTAATCCACTCTAATTGCAACATACAATGTTCTAAAAATTTGTAAAATGTTCTGAACAAAATCTGTATCTTGAACAACTTCCCCACGATTTTATAAGAAATTTATAAATATGTGTAGAATTCGTCTGAACTGAAAGTCGAATGTTTTATAGTTTTAAGAAAATGTATTAGTTCCTCAAATTTTACCATATTCCGAAACTTTACAACACTCGCATTTAATATGGATGTTTGTAGCTACCTATTTATTTTATTATTATATTTTACGATATTCCTCTCTCAGGTATTTCTTACGAACTACTCATACTTAGATTGACATTTTTCTAAAAAGTATGTCATATTTGGCAAAAGAGCTTTAAAATAGAACTTTTCACTCTAAAATTGGCGAAAAGCTTTATAAAAATATTCTTTTTTTTTCAATATTAGGAACAAATTTTTTTTAAAAAATACTTGTGGTTGAACCTGATTATTGTTTAGATGAAATACATTATGTATCTTCAACTCTGAAAAGTGCTCGTTATTCCGCATTATAGTAAATACTTTAAAATACATTAAGCACTTAATGCTTTACATTATGCTGTTCCTTAAAAAAAAACTCTTACCGAAAGAAGAAAGCTCTCGGCTAAATGGGACAAAATATTTTTAGTTGATTTTAGAGAATAAAAATATATCGTAGAAAAATTATGCCATATTTATTCATTAAAGTAGTGTTTTTAAGAAAGATATATACCTTCCCTGCAAATGCAAGTGGTATCGTAAATATAATGTTTTTTGATGTCACTCTATAATCACATCTCGTTATAAACTAATTTTGATAAAATGTGGAATAATGAAAAACTAACTTAATATTTACATTCCTCGGCTCCAAGAACCCAGCAATTGATGTATAATAAACTTACATATTTGAATTAACTAAGAACAAGGAAAAATTGTCATAACGCTATTGAAACTATATAAAATGTATCAAATGTAAAATCGATATCTCATTTTTTTCGAAAGTTATCTTGCCAACAAGAGGGAAACACACAGACCGAAAGACAGATAAATTTACAGAAAGATCGATGGACAAACAGAGAGATAAACTGACGGAAATTGCAGACTATACTGTTGATGATGTAGGGACCCTGAAACTTGAAGAAATGCAACAATCTCCAAAAGTGTTTTTTTTATGAACACTGCATTTCTTGGGGGGGGGGGGAAGTAAAAGTGATAATGAATATTTTGAACATGATGTCATACCTCACATTCTTTCACTATTTTAATAGCATATAATTACTTTTGTAGTCCCACATGACTGACTGTCAAGTTTGTAAGGAAAAAGAGACTATATAAGTTTAATTATTTTCTTGTGATTATTATTCCACCTGTTTACAAAATTTAAACAAACTATAAGTCCATTACGCTCCACGATACTTAAGTAAAATATTTTAAATTAAAGTTGCCTTAAAAAAATGCGTTATAGCATCAAACTAGAGACTTTTGTTTTACTCAAACAATAACCAAAATCACATGATTTTCAAATTTGTTTTATATTTGTCCCTTTAGCAGCTTTGAAGTTTTTTGCTAAGTATGAGGATTTTTTTAACTCCAATTTATTATCTCAGGGTTCGTTTCTAGGCCGTTGCTCAGTTGTAAGTTAGCAGCGTGCTAGATCAAGATACTTATGTACACATATAAACTCTGCTGCACTTTGCATTACTTGGTAGTTCGGTTTAACTTAATTATCATTTAATCTATACATATTCAGTGAATTTTGCAATGGGTAAAGACTTCTAACACTCCATGAAAGCATACATATGTACATATATATATATATATATATATATATATATATATATATATATATATATATATATATATATATATATATATATATATATACATATATATATATATATATATATATATATATATATATATATATACATATATATATATATATATATATATATATATATATATATATATATATATATATATATATATATATATAGAAGCAACCAAAAAACTTGACCAAGGGCTCATTTTAAAGCTTAGAGCGTCTACTTTCAAATGCCGAGTGCGCCTTTGAAAAATCCAATATGGCGGCCGGTAGCCGGAGAAAAATCAAGTGTCCAGCAAAAAAAGCTTGTAAAAATAAAAATTCGCAACTGTTTGGGTCGTTTTTTGGCTCAAATTGTAGCTGATGGACGCCCCAAAAAATTGGGGTGGTAAGTTGACAAAATCCAACCTGGCGGTCAAAAATCCAATATGGTGGCCGAATTTTCGCAAATGAACCGATTTGCACTAAATTTGGTAAACGGGGGTTTTTAGGGTCGTTGATCACGAATCCGAGGTCTGATTTGCCAAATTCAAGATGGCGGATGAAATTTTCGAAAATCTATCGATTTGTACCAAATTTGTTATACGGGGGTTTTTGGGGTCGCCGATTACGAATCAGAAGTTCGATTTTCAAAATCCAAGATGGCGGACCCAATATAGTAGATTGCCTTATTCAGTTTCCACCATATTGGGTCCACCTTCTTGAATTTAAGAATTTTAGAAATTTGACCTCAGATTCGTTATCAGGGACCCCAAAAACCCTCGTATAACAAAATTGGTACAAATCGATAGATTTTCGAAAAATTTCATCCGCCATCTTGAATTTGGTAAATCAGACCTTGGATTCGTGATCAGCGTCCCTAAAAACCCCCGTTTACCAAATTTAGTGCAAATCGGTTCATTTGCGAAAATTCGGCCACCATATTGGATTTTTGACCGCCATATTGGATCCGCCATGTTGGATTTTGTCATCTTACCAACCCAATTTCTTAGGGCGTCCATCAGCTACAATTTGAGCCAAAAAACCCAAACAGTTGCGAATTTTTATTTTTACAAGCTTTTTTTGCTGGACACTTGATTTTTCTCCGGCTACCGGCCGCCGCCATATTGGATTTTTCAAAGGCGCATATATATAT
>CM032454.1:107960796-107988296 GCA_019049505.1 Pachyrhynchus sulphureomaculatus | reverse complement strand
CAAAAATTGTTGTTTGTGGGGGCACTTTATTGCACTTATTCATCAGAAAAAAAACAGGAAAAAAAAAACACAAGAAAACTCGACATATTCATGGGAAATATAATAAATTTTTACTTCATTTTGTTGGAAGAGTATAGAGAATGTTTGTTGGAAGAGTACAGACAACTCTAGTTGGTAAGTTCATGTTGTATGATTTTAGTGACCTATGTGTGCATGACGGTTTTAATTTTAGTAATACTCCTAATGAAGCCGAGAAAGACTAGCGAAATATAGAGTCTTAAACAACAAAGGAATAATTTTATCACATAGACCACTATCCCGATACTTTTCACCTCATATATATATATATATATATATATATATATATATATATATATATATATATATATATATATATATATATATATATATATATATATATATATATATATATATATATATATATATATATATATATATATATATATATATATAATAAAAAAACGCAGATTCTTGGAGGACAAAGGAAGATTAATATAAAATATACGAGGATGGATTGAAAAGTTGGCCGCCTCACCAAAAAATAATTATAATATTTTTATTATAGTATCCTCAATAAGTTCATACTTTCTTTGGGTGTTACAGGGTAAAATTTCGTTGCTGTAAAATTTGTTGTTTTTAGGATAGAACAAGTTTATGGAGACCAAGTGCAGCGTTTTTGGAAAAAATGGAAAAATTTAACAACGTGCGGTCATCAAGTACCTGTTTAAAAAAAGATTAACACCAAAGGAGATTCACGATGATATGAAAACAACACTAGGGGAATCTGCTTCGTCATATACCACTGTGAAAAAATGGGTTGCAGAATTTAAACGTGGACGAGAGAGCATCGAAAATGACCCTCGCTCCGGCCCGCCCACGACGTCTACGACTGAAGAAAACATCGGCAAAGTGTGTGATCTCATATCGAAAGACCGTAGATTAACTATCAGGGAGGTTGTAGGCACTATAGGCATCTCGAATGAACGAACACAAAATATCATTGCCAGCAAACTCGGATTTTCTAAGGTTTCCGCTAGGTGGGTCCCAGATTGCTTTCAGTTGAACAAAATCGAATTCGACTCACGATTGCTCACGACTGTTTGGAGATTTTTGAGGCTGATTTTCTTAACAGGTTTGTGACAATGAACGAAACCTGGGTTCATCACTATACTCGCAACGACCCCAAAGAAAGCGAAGGTAATTTTGTCGGCGGGAAAATGATGGCGTCAGTTTTTTCGGGATACTAAAGGTATTATTATGGTACCTTCAGACAGGCGAAAAACAATAAACTCGACATACTATTGCACTCTTTTGCCGTCTTTACGTCAAGAAATTAAAGAGAAACGCCCAGGATTACTGAGAAAGAAAGTTTTTTTCCATCAGGACGTCTGTTAAGTCTATGGCTCAAATTCGTGGTTGTGGTTTCGAATTGCTACCCCATCCGGCTTATTCTTCTGATTTGGCATCTTCGGACTTTCATCTGTTTCCAAACCTAAAAAAACACCTCGGTGGCCAGAAATATTTATCAAATGAAGAAGTCGAAGTTGCAATTAACCAGGATTTTGAAGACTTTGAGAAATCGTTTTTTCAAACAGGTGTGGAAGCTTTGAAAAGCAGGTGGAAGAAGTGCATAGAGCTAGGTGGAGATTACGTCGAAAAATAAAAATATTTTTGTACATATTTTATTTTGTTTTCTTGACTAGGCCGCGAACTTTTCAATCCATCCCCGTATATATTTAAAAAATTTACATATTTTATTTAGTTAAGTTTAATAAAGCTCACTCCATACCATTGTTTTATAAAAAGAAAAAAAATTAAAGCTCACTAAATGATGAAATAACTAGTAGGCCTATAAGAGTTAATCGGTAGTGATGGTCGCGAATATGTTTCCATCTTTTTTAACACCCTAGATCTTTTGAAATATATCGAAATTCACTAAATCCCATTTGACGGATCCTACCGACCACTAAAGAAAGACCCAACAGCTTCAATAGAACGTTTAATCAAAACAGCAATTAAGATATCGTCACTGATGGAAGAAACCAAAAAATTAGTTACATCCTAGGACTCCAAAATTCGGTGCCTCCATGGATTTCCGATAGTTCCTAAATAAAATAACCCTCTTCGCCAAATTGTAAGTATCATTGGCTCTCCAAGGTATTCTTTCACCGGCAAAACAGATAGTTTTGCCTTAAATTATCTCTATCTTGTACAACTACTCAAAGAAATTTAACTCGAAGCCAACGATATTTTAGTCAGCTTCGATGTCGAATCCCTCTTCACAGAAGTTCCCATTCCTGATACTACTTATAAGTGACATCCTCCATACACAAAACCTGCCATCAGATCTCTTAACTCTAATTGAGAAATGCCTTTCTGGGACGTATTTCCTATAAAATGGTAAAATATATGAACAAATATCTGGCACGAAAATGGGTTCTTCTCTCTCTCCAGCTATTGCAAACATATTAATGGAACATTTGGAAAAACAATCCATGGGCATTTTTAACCTCAAACCAAAATTCTGAAAACGGTACGTTGCTGGTACTTTTATAATTTGGTCACATAACCAAGAATTTTTTCAAAGTCTTCCCAATCATCTCAACTCTTTACACCTAGACTAGAAGCCAAGAACTTCAGAGTTTGTAGTCCTTCTATACATTCCGAACGTCGCAGATCTCATTTCAAAAATTCTACGGAAATATAACATACTAACACTATTCTCTACGTACACTAAACAAGATTCTTCAACAAATTCCTTTTTCTACCCTAGAGAAAGTTGAGAGTGTATCAAAATGTCTATCAAAATATCTCCCTCAACACCCTTAAACGTGATACTGGTCTTTACTTTACTTCTCACCGATCTGAAAACAATTCGTCAATGAAGCCCTGCCTACCCATACCCAGTCCACTAATATGAAATGGCGTGTTGAAGAGGAATTAATCAGTTTCGTGGTATTTTCCGAAGAAGTCAGTTCTCGAAATAATCTCTGAACAAGCCGGCAGGATGATCGGCATAACATCAGCATGACTTTTCCAATCGACACAGTAGAAAGAAATTCAGAGAAATTCTACCTATAAACTCTGTAACCCGTAGAAGTTTCCTATCAAAAGTCTCAGGTACATACTTTTCAATAAAAAATTTAAATTTCCCATTTAGTATCAAACAAAAAGGAAATAAAAATAACTGAGATAAAAGATAATAGTACCGTAATAATATTTAGCAGATATTTTTTTTGTTTTTTATGATCTCGGGAGTATTTTTTTATGGGTCTAGCACACGTGTTGTAGGGAAGTCCCTAAAGCGCTACAGGAGCGACACGTGTGCGGAAAAAGAGATTCACGTTGTTCTTGAATCGCTATAAATTATACTCGGTGGGAAACACAGCCCTGGGCAAATTATTCCAAAGGGATGATGTTTTCCATATAAAAGACTGCTTGAAAAGTGTTGTATGAGAAGTGACAAGCTGAACCTCATATGGATGTGAAGTATTAGCGCGAAGTGTATTTCTAACATGCACCGCTCTAGGAGGAATTAAGCGGGTCACATCTTTCCAACACTTTCCAGGAAAATACTTGCAGAATAGGGTCAAGTCGCCAACCGTTCTTTGATGTTCCAGCGAATCAAGGATGCCGATCAGTTCCGGGTCTCCAATCAGACAAACAGCTCTTCTCTGAATAGAATCCAACAAATGCAATGTGTGTTTGGGAGCGGAGCCCCAAACATGGGGAGCAGTATTCCATAGTAGGTCAAATTTGAGCTTTGTAAAGAATTAACAGTTGTTGTGGAGTGTAAAGCTTTCTGGTTCGAAATAACATTCCCGACTTTTGAGAAGCTCTCCTTGCTATGCCTGCAACATGTTCATGCCAGGACATATTTGCTCCCAAATTAATGCCCAACAAATTGAGTGACGATGTTAGAAGAATGGAGTGCCCCGTCATAATTATGTCGGGTTCAGCAACGTTCACTTTTTTAGAAAAAACTGCCGCCTGGGTTTTTGTAGCGTTAAATTCCACTTGGTTACTGTCACCCCAAGATAGAATTTCTTCCAGGTCTTTGTTAAGTTGAACGACTTCCCGCTGTCTGCGTATATTTGCCTGAGTAGCCGATGTCCGAGCGTTCAAAGTGAATGAAGTATTACAATTCTGTACATTTCAAAAAATATACAGAATTTTTGTTTGTTAAATATTATTATTTTTAACAGATTATATTGCTTTCTAAAATTCAATCCATTTTTTAAAATTTTAATTTATAGTCTTGTGCAGTTATACCGTTATATAACTTTATTTACAATCTCCCCATAACAATAAATAATTTTTGTAAAAAACCTTTCATATTTTTGTTGTTAAATTTTATTCCTCGTTTAAACGAATAATACATTTCTTTTAACAATAAACAAAAGTCCCTTTATCAAGAGTGGTTAAACGTGATCATGTGATGACTCTATAACTGTTCATTTTCTCTATGGAATACGTGTTTAAGAACCTGAATTGGGATAAAAAAAAGGTATAAATATAAATGAAAAATTCTGAAGCCATATCAGCTTCGAGGATAATACAGTTTTGATTAGCGGCAATATAGAGTTGCTTCACGAAATGCTGGTAGAATTCAAAATGGGCATAAATCTTAAAGTCTTGATTTTCGAAAAAAAAAAACCATAATGGACATGAAAAGAAAAAACTGTAAACGTCAACGAATTTATATATCATGCGAGAATTAGACAAAGATAATCTAATTATAGAAAGGAGTAAGAATATTCTTGCCACCCGTCGAACACTTAAGTATTTCTCCCAGAAGTAATTTACCGCCTAGAAACCTCGACATTTACCAAGAAATCAGCTAAATAATTTAAATTACTTATGGCCACATAGAGCTATAATGTTGAGCCTAAGGGACTGTTTCCGTAAAAAGTATATAAGCTACAGAAATAAAGTTGAAGATATAACACGTAGGCTGAAAAGTTTTTGGTCTAGCTACTTACAACACATTTTTTTTGTAAAATTCGAATTTATTCATCAACATTGTCTCCTTCAAGAACGATACAATCAGTCCAACGCTTTTCTAACATTTCTATACCTTTCTTGTAGAAGGCTTTGTGTTTACCTTCAACATAGGCCACAGTTTTGGCGATAACTTCTTCATTGGAGCCAAATCTCTTTCCCCTGAGCATTTTTTTGAGGTCTGCGAATAGATAATAGTCGCCGGAGGCCAAATCTGGAGAATTCGGTGGATGAGGCAGCAATTCGAGCTTCAATTCATGCAATTTTGCCATCGTAACCACTGACTTGTGACACGGTGCATTGTCTTGATGAAAGAGCACTTTTCTCTTGTTTACTTAGGACCGTTTCTTTGCGATTTCTGCCTTTAAATGCACCAATAACTTTATGTAATATTCGTTATTGATGATTTTTCCCTTCTCAGCATAGTCGATGCAAATTATTCCATGAGCATACCAAAATAGGGAGACCAAAACCTTCCCTGTTGTGTCTTAGGTCGCTTCGGACGGCTTTCACTGGCTGCTGTCTACTCAGCTGACAGCCAATTTGATTTCGGTGTATAGTGGTGGATCCACGTTTCATCCATTGTCACATATCTCATGAAAAAATCCTTTTATTACGCTTAAACAGGTCCAAACAGCGCTTAGAATCATCAACATTTTGTTGGTTTTGGTCCACTGTGAGCAAACGCGGTACCCATTTCGAAGAGAGCTTTCTCATGCCCAAATATTTATGCAAAATATGACCAACACGTTCTTTTGATATCTTTAGGGTGTCAGCTATCTCAAGTAATTCCACTTTACGGCCATCCAAAACAATTTTGTGGATTTTTTTGATGTTTCCCGGTGTAACCAACTCATTTGGGCGTCCAGAGCGTTCAGCATCATTTGTGTCTTATGACCGCGTATCTTTTGAAGGTTGGTGCTTCCTAAAAATCATATGGTTTTTTTGAAAAGAGCGACATCTATGTACCAGACCAAACACTTTTCAGCCTACGTGTTATATATAAGTGCAGTAAAGTGGGCATAGCCAGATCATATGAGTAAAAAGAGTATTTAGAGCAGTTAGAAACCGAAAAAAAATTTTTGACAAGCACACTGGTTTAGCAGTATTTTTTCGGAAGCCTGGAATGTTTGCAACATGATGCCAGGGTGGTGCAAGCCCAAATTGAGGGTATCAAAAAAGCAGAGTTATATTTTTATATGTTAATGCTCCTAAAATAAAAGTTAAAAATATTTAATAAATCAATATTTTTGTCTTTTTTTATCAGGAGAGCGGCGTAATCATACTCTAAAATGATTTAGTGTTTTTAGTGTTCCGTACGAAACACTTATGGGATTACTTAGATGTCTGTCTATCACAGCCGATTTTCTCCAAGACTATTTGACATAGGAAGTTGAAGTTTGGCACAAATATAGGAATTCATGGCCCAATCAGATCCGTGTAGTTTTGAATGTTAAACTTTCATTTAAGGGATTGGTTTTGGGGAGTGTGAAAAAAAAGTTACCAGGTCATCGAGTGGGGTGTCAAATGAAAGCTTGTGAAGATATGAGTTCAAAAATATACCTAATGTAATATTGGCGCAATTTTTTCTTTGTAATAATTTTAAAAAACTACCAAAAATCGCCGTTCATGGGAAGTAGTGATCAAAAAATTAAAAAAAAAAATTCTGGAATATCCTCCATAAAGTTCAAGGTCATTAGTTTTCAACAAAGATCGGAAACAAACTTTGTTGAAAACTCATTTAGGATGTGTTTTCTGAAGTCATTGATCATTTTATAACTCCGTAACAAAATTTTGTTATTTTAAAGGCAATCAACGTACGGAACACTAGTTGCGCAAGTCCGACTTGCACTTGACCGGTTTTAATATTCAATTCTAGTATTCTAGAATTTTTTCAAAATTTTTTGATCCGTACTTTTAGAGGTAGGGAGGGTGGACAGAGATTTTTGGCCATTTTTTAAAATAACACAAAGAAAAGTGTGCGCAAGTAGTACATCATATATATATTTTTGAACTCGTGACAAAGCGTTCATTGGACACTCCACTCGATAACCTAGTAAAATTTTTTATTTCATTTAAGATTTTACCCCCCAAAACTAACCCTTTAAGTCAAAATTTAACTTTCAAAACTACACGGTTTTGATTGGGCCATCAATTCCTATTTGTGTGGAATTTCAACTTTTTATAGCAAATAGTCTCGGAGAAAATCTGGTGTCAGAGACAGATAGACAGACAGACAAACGCCAAAGTGATCCCATAGGTGTTCTGTACGGAACACTAAACACACTAAATCATTTTAGGGTATGGTTTCGCTGCTATTCTGATCAAAACACAAATATATTGATTTATTAAATATTTTTGACTTTTGTTTTACGAGCATTAACATATAAAAATATCTGTGCTTTTTGATACCCTTAATTTGGGTGGTACGATC
Source organism: Pachyrhynchus sulphureomaculatus (assembly GCA_019049505.1). Classification (NCBI taxonomy): domain Eukaryota; kingdom Metazoa; phylum Arthropoda; class Insecta; order Coleoptera; family Curculionidae; genus Pachyrhynchus; species Pachyrhynchus sulphureomaculatus. The sequence goes on along the minus strand of CM032454.1, from coordinate 107,980,840 downwards.
CTGACATCATGTTCCAAATATTCCAGACTTTCGACAAAATACTGCGAAACTAGTGTACTTGTAGAAAATTTTTTTTCGGTTTCTGACTGCTCTAAATACTCTTTTTTTCGGATTTACTCATATAACAAAATAAAATAAACTAAACCAGCGGTCGGTAAGCCGCGGAACCTCCTCTGTGCGGCCCGCGACTATTTCATAAATAAATTAAAACTAAATTCTCAGAGATAGGTTGCGATATCCCATTATTTTTCCGTTGTATTGTCCACCAAGAAGCGTCATGCTGCAAAGTTCTTGCATGGAAAGAAGTACTGGACATCGTGATATCCACGGTAAACTACATAAAAAAAAATGGGTTGACACATCGCCAATTTCAACAGTTTCTGTCAGATATGGAAGCAAATCACCGAGATGTCTTTTATTATTCTGAAGTGAGATGGTTAAGTAGAGGTGCAGTAATGAAACGATTTTTTGATCTCAGAAAACTTTGATGAAAACACTTTTATGATCGAAAAAGGCAAATCTGTTCCAGAACTTAACGATCCACAATTGACCTTCGATTTTTGACAGATTTAACTCATGAGTTAAATATACTGAATATGAGGCTTCAAGGAAAAAACAAATTAATATCTCATATGCACACAGACGTAAAGGCATTCCAAATGAAAAAACAAGCTCTTCATATAACATATTAACTAGAAAAAGCTAGACCATTTCTCGAATTGTAAAAAGCTGTCGAGGAAGTTGGAATAAATTTTCATTGGAAAGAGTATTTTACAAAAAAATATGATTGATCTTCAATCTAATGACACTTTCAAAAACTCCTTTTATGAAATCAATGATCTTGTTAAATTTTGGGGCAGTTTGCCATCTAATTTTGACGAATTGAAAAGATTTGCTCAGCAATTAATTACAATTTTCGGCAGCACTTACTTATGCCAACAAACTTTTTCAATTCTCAATTACAGAAAAAATAAATATTGTTCTCGTCTCACAGATGAGAATTTGAGTGCCATTCCACGAATTTCTACGACAGACATGAAAGCAAATATTCTACAAATAGCCAGTCAAATACAGCTTCAAACATCACATTAAATTTTGATTCGACTAGCATGTATAGTTATTTTAAAGTTCTCATTTAATTTGTCTGTTTTTTTTTTTTTTCATCATTTTCTTTTATTGTTGTTCCTACTTATTACTAAAATGTAAATAAAATGATGATGAATAAAATGTAAAAGTAATATATTTGTGTTTTTGCATTTTTAATATCATCGACATTGACAAAACCTATTAACAAAATTATGAACAATGCGGCCCACTTTTATTTTATTTTGCCACTATGTGGCCCTTGCCTGCTAAAAGGTTGCCGACCGCTGAACTAAACAATATACTAAAATTGATATCGTAATTATATAAAAGAATTCTGGGATATTAAAAATGTAAGGGAGCAGACGATATCAATAATCAACATTAGGAAAAGTTGGCACCACTGAACATAACAAGGAAGAATGATAAAGGTTAAAGGAGGCTTGTGTTAAGGAGTGGACTGTAAAATCCCGACAAGAAGAATAGTTTGAATTGTTTTTTAATTTTTATTGTATAGTAAAATTGTTCACGGTAGGCAACATTTTTGATATTTATATTTTTACGATGGTTTTATGTTCCAGTCGGATATCTAGTATAAAAATGTTAGCTTGAATAAACTAAACCCGATATTTCTTTAACCATAAATATAGCATTTTCTTTAATATCCAGACTTTAATCCCGCAGTGAGCTGGCAGCTGAAATACATAAATTTTAAAGAAAAAGTGCTGCGGATAGAAGAAATTTGGCACAAAACGGAAAAATGTTCAAAACTTTCGAAGTCGAAGTACTCGTATCGATATGAACGTTGTATTGTACAAATTATTTTGAGTGGTAATCTGGCATAAGAAGTTTATACCAGCAAGAAATTATTCTGCAAAGTATATTAGTTAAGTAATCTAACATCTAGCATGCCATTTTTAAAAAATTCTATATAGGAAAGAGATTTTTGAGCTTAAAACTGATATCGACTTGACTAACCTGAACTTTATAAACTACAAAGACGATCCGTCGTATTTGAAACAATTCACTTTTGATAGGCGTTTTTCAGCATGAAAACTTACCAAGGAGGCACACAATCAAATAATTAAAAACAAATTTTTTGCTTTCCCAACAATTTCAGGTTCTCTTGGTCGGTCGCTTAGGCCATTAGTTAAAATTTCACTAAATCCACTATACCACCACTAACACGACCAGATAATACTATTGCAACAACTGTTGAGAAAGCCAACTTGTTAGCTGAACTCTTTGCTTCACATTCTACTATCGATTTTCAAACACTATTTCCAATGTGCAGTCAAGGATGCCCCATATTGTCATCAGACACCGTGCCATAAAACGTATTTTAATGAAGCTACACACTTAAAAAGCTTCTGTCGCTGATAGAATACCTGCCATAATACTTTAAAAATACGCGGGTGAAGTAACACCGGTTTTCGATAGATTTTCAACCTATCCTACAGAACAGGAATATCTCCTTTCTGCTGGAAGTACATTTCAGTTTAGTTGACACACAAGAAGGCAAGAAAATATGGCGAAACAAATACCGACCAGTCGCACAGCTTTTAATAATATTGAAAGAGAGGCTATCAATCAGCATCTTCTAAAATATCTAGAATGATCCAATATTATTAGCGACCATAATATAGCTATCATAAGCAAAGAACAACAGGAGATCTTCTAACTTATGTCATACATATCTGAAATAATGCAACTGAACATTTTGGAGAATCTCGACCAGTTGAATTTGATATATCCAAGGCATTCGACCGGGTTTGGCATGATGGATTGTTGCTTAAGATATGCTGGTATGTCTCAAAGGTTTTGTTTATAGCTTTCGTGATTCCTTAGAGAGCGTTCTCTACGAGTGATAGTCAATGGGTTTTGTTCTAATACTTTCACTGTTAACGCCTTTATGCCCCAAAGCTCCATACTGTCTCCTACTCTCTTTCTCAATTACATTAACGATCCGCTGGAAATGACCAGGGATCCCATATATATCTTTGTAGATGATAGTACGCTTGTTTCTTCATTCACTTTGAAAGCTCGAACATTCGCTATGCAACACAGACCTGGAAGAAATTTTATCTTAGAGTGACAGTAATCAAGTAGAATTTAACGCTACAAAAATCCAGGCGGTAGTTTATTCTAAAAAATGTTGCGGAAGCCAGCATATTTATTTAGGAACACTCAATTCCTCTAGCAATGTCACTCAATTTTTTGGCCGTTAACTTGGGAGCAAATATGTCTTTGCATGAATACTTTGCAATCATAGCCAAGATAGCTTCTCAAAAGATGAGAATTTTATTTCTAACTAGAAAGCTTTACACTCTACAATAACTGGTATTATTGGACAAAGCTCAAATTCGACCAACTATGGAATACTGCTCCAAGATTTGGGGTTCTGCTCCCAAACATACGCTGCATTTGTTGGATTCTATTCAGAAGAGAGCTGTTCGCCTAGTTGGAGACCCAGAACTCACCAATCATGATTCTTTGGAAGATCAAAGAACAGTTGATGACTTGAGTCTATTCTACAAGTACTTTCATGGAAAGTGTTCAGTGTATGTACCTACTTAATTCCTTCCATAGCGGTGCTTGTTAGGGACACACTTCGTACTAATATATCACATTCGAATGAGGTTCAGCTTGTCATTCCTTGTCCAAATCTTTTAAACAGTCTATGGAGAGTCTGATCCCTGATTACTTACCCAGAACTGTGTTTCCCACCGAGTATAATTTACAGTGATTCAACACCAACGTGAAACGCTGCTCTCGTTTTAATAATATCGGAAGGACGAGGAAGCAGTCCAAAGTGAACAGGTTTGGCACAATTATGATTTTTGTGAAATGCATGAATTTTTCATCTTATTATAGCGTGTTGCTCATTAATGTAATACCTCTAGATAGTTTTGAAATTTTGAGGTTATTTCTTCTTTGAGATATTTCAATTTTTAAAATTAATTATTTAGTGATAAAATATTGTTGTTCATTTGCCAAATTTTTAAAGTTTTTATTTTTAAAAAACTTTACCAAATGCTTAAGTGTGTTACGGGAGATTTAACGGAATTGGTTGATCACGCTAATAAATTGCAGTGAATTGAAATGAAAATATTCAGTTCTAAAAGTCCAAATTTTAATTACAATCCCTCAAGGCTTAGTTATGCAGGGTAACTGAAAAAAAGCATTCAAAAGAACGAAAGTTTCTGTATATTACCATTAGTTAAAGAAAGGCACAGTAAAATATTAGGATCTTTTTATTTTTGGAATTAGTAATTCTTCGTAATAGCAAATAAAATTAATTACCATGATTCTGACTACAATACAAAAGGGCTTAGGTTATGTATTTCACGTAATGACATTTTATTTCAAAAACTCTTTCATCCAGAGTAATTTATGAAATGTCATACAATGTATTTTTAACAATGCTTTATGCAACACAAAAAAAATTTTAATGGAATTTATAATAATGCTTTTCTTATCTCTTAAAACATAAATAATAGCTTTCTAACACATTGTTTTTTTTTTTCGAGATATCTATACACCATGGCTTAAATAATGGTTTATGTTTTATAGTTAAAAAGCCATACAATATATTTCTAAAGATAAGGTATTTGGCACAGTCAGATTCACGAGTCGAGGAAGGACATATGGGTACAAAGGAAAAAAAGGAACACTAAGAGCGAAACTGCTTAAAAACCGGGGGTGAAACTTTCTTGTACCGGACTTCTAAAAGCTTGGACTTTTCCCAATCAGTAAACTCACAATGGATAACCTGGAGAAGGAGATTTTCCATAAAAAAAAAAATGCTTTCATAGAGTGCAACTTAAATTAATTTAAAAATCGATAATCCAAAGGAGATTTTTCACGAACGCTTTCCTACGATAAAACTTAAAAAGTTTAAAACCAGTTTAAAAAACCAAGATTGGGAGGTGCACATTTTTCTAATAGGATATTTAATAACTTTCTCCAATAAAAGAAAATCTCAACATCAAATTTTCTACATCAATAGGAGTGGGCCATATACTTAATTGGCTTCTTCTTGGAGACGTCACAGCTCATCACACACTATAATATCATAACTTAAAATGTAAGACTATGTTAATATTTTAAAAAAAATCATTTCCTTATTTGATTTTAAATATTGAGTAAGCAAAAATAACCCTTTTGAGAATATTGTTCATTGGTAATTTGATTAGTTAGCGAGAACTTCTGTGTAAACGTCAAAATTTTTAACTTCAATTCCCGTCAGTGGCAAATAGATGACAGTGACAAATGAAATATACAAGGATTATTTTAACACTGATTAGCTTAAAAGCCAACCAGCGAAATAAGCTACCTTCGTCCCGTAAATTTAGTTATCATTGAACAAGTTTAAAGCACACTTTTAGAGAAATTTGCTATAGAAAAATTGTTTTCAGGACATATAACAACGATATTTATTTAAATCGGTGTTCATTTAGTCAAGAAATAATTCTTCAACATTAGTAGATTTTTTCCTCAGTAATGATCATCTGAGGACCAGTCTAGCTGTATCAAATTTTAATTAATTTACTAAACAAATATAATAATTCTACTTTATTCATCAACATAGTCTCCTTCAAGAGCGTACACCCAGTCCAATGCTTTTCTAACATTTCTATACCTTTCTTGTAGAAGGATTTGTCCTTGCCTTAAAAATAGGGGTCAGTTTCGGCGATAACTCCTTCATTGGAGCCAAATCTCTTTCCCGCGAGCAATTTTTTGAGGTCTGCGAATAGATAATAACCGCTGGGAGCCAAATCAGGAGAATACGGTGGCCGAAGAAGCAATTTGGACTTCAATTCATGCAATTTTGCCATCGTAACCATTCACTTGTGACAGGATGCATTATCTTGATGAAAGAGCACTTTTTCTTGTTCACTTGGGGCCGTTTTCTTTGCGATTTCTGCCTTCAAACGCACCAATAACTTAATATAATCCTCGCTATTGATGGTTTGTCCGTGCTCAGCATAGTCGATGAAAATTATTCCATCGTAAAATACAGAGATCAAAACCTACCCAGCCGACTGTTGTGTCTTTGGACGCTTCGGGCGGTTTTCATCGGCTGCTGTCCCCTCAGTTAACTGCCGATTTGATTCCGGTGTGTAGTGGTGGCTCCATGTTTCATCCATTGTCACATATTGCATGAAAAAAAATCCTTTTTGTTGGACTTAAACAGGTCCAAACAGCGCTCAAAATGTTGTTGTTTTTGGTCCACTGTGAGCAAACGTGGTCCTATTTCGAACAGAGCTTTCTTATGCCCAAATGGGCATGCAAAATAAGACCAACACGTTCTTTTGATATTCTTAGGGTGTTAGCTATCTTACGCAATTTCATTTTACGGTTATCCAAAACAATTTTATGGATTTTTTAAATGTTTTCCGGTGTAACAACCTCATCTGGGTGCCCAGAGCGTTCAGAATCATTTGTGTCTGTACGACTGCGTTTTAAATTCAGCATACCAGTAAACGATGAGTGATTTTCCAGGAGCAGAGTCCCCGTAACACTTATCAAGCCATTGTTTTGCTTGAACAGTATTTTTTCCCATCTAAAACAGTGTTTAATCAATACCGAAATTCGATTTTTTCAATTATTTTGAAAATAACGGAAGTAGCGTCACTAAAACAACTGTAACTTGTAAACTAATCGTCTAAATGTCATGAATATTTGTCACGTATCATTTGAAGGTTGGTACTTCTTAAAAACATATGGATTTCTTGAAAAAGGCGACATCTGTGTGTCAGATCAAAAATTGTTCAGCTTACGTGTCAATTTTTAATGTCTCCAGTTTAATTTAAATTAATGTTATTGGTGTCAGAATTATTAAATCATTTAAAAATCTCTAATTGTCACATAAGACAAACAAATTAAAAAATTTTATATTAGTAAAATGAAAATAAATGGCTAGACAGATTTACGGAATATTGAATTTCTAAGCCGAATTTTAAACCAGTGTAATATAAAAACTAATTATAAGGTTCTAAAAATTCTATTTTGAAATTAAAGTCTTGTCTCTGGCGTTTTGACTTTTATTGAAGAAGTCTGGTAGGGAGATCATTAAAAAATATATAGGGTAAAATATAATATATATTTTTGGAATGTTTTTTAGTATATTCTTATTCATTATTTGGAAATGCATTGAGAAATCTAAGTGAAACAATTAAAAATCATGTAAGCTGAGCTTTATTATAAAAATTACATACAACAATCACCAGAAAGTATCTGAATAATTCAGTAATATTTTTATGAATCAAATGTTGTGATTTGTCCGGTATATGAATAACATGGAATACAAAAGTATTCTGCTTACTTCTACGGCTAGTATGGAAGGACCAGGTCACTGCTTCCGCCAAGAAAGCCAACCAACTCCTAGGCAAGCTCTACCCCCTACTCAAGTCCAGGAACTTGTCAACACGAAACAAGTTGACAATCTACAAGATAATCATCAGAGCAGGGATGACCTACTCCAGCCCCGCATGGTGCCAGATGTCACGCACTCGCAAATCCACCCTCCAAACCATTCAGAACAAGGCCCTCCGAACCATTACCAACGCCCCGTGGTTTGTCAGAAATACCCAACTCCATAGAGACCTCCAAATGCCAACCATCCGGGAATTCATCAGCAGCACCCAGCAGAGATTCCTGGACAAAGCCACCCGTCACGTCAACCACCCCACAATCAGGACCACTTACCTTCCCCCCCCCACGCCATTCCCGCCGACGTCTATTAAGACTCAGCGACCCGATGACTCAGGATTAGCTTAATATTAAGTACTATAAGCTCATGTTAATGAAATATCTTAAGTTGAAATATCTTAAGTTTTTATTCTTTTAAGTTCTGTCTTAAAGTATATTCATGAAATATCTTAAGTTGAAATATCTTAAGTCTATCAATACCTAGGCTAAGTATTTAGGTCCATACGATGTCAATATCTTAAGATCCAAAATGTATACACGCTTATTCTATTAATCTATATTAGTTATAGTATAGTTACTAGCTAATTTTGTCAATAAATGAAATGTGAATGTGCTTACTTCTACTGTATATGTCAAAGTTTTTTTCAGGGTGTTCAGTAAAAATTTTTGTTAAACTTTAAATCAGATCAAAATATAGATTAATCAGTCATAATAATTTTATATGGCGGAACAAGAGAACAAATAATAAAATTATTTTGGTAGGAAAATACTACAGTTTCAACAACATATTAAGCTTGATCTTTTTTTTAATTTTTAAAGTTTGACTTATCAAATGACTTTTTTTAACTTACACATATATTAGACAATTAATTCATAGAACATTATGATAATTGAATAATAGATAATACGAGGCTGGTTTGAAAAGTCCGTGCAAAAAAAAAAACTACTTATGTGTTTGGGGTAAACCTTTTTTATTTTTCGACATAGTCTCCTTTTAGGCTTATACACTTCGTCCAACGATGTTCTAGTTTGTTGATCCCTTCCGAATAATAGGATTTGTCCAAGTCTGCAAAATATCCATTAGTGTCTGCAATCACCTCCTCGTTTGAATAAAATCTTTGTCCCGCCAGCCATTTCTTCAAATTGGGGAACAAATAGTAGTCCGAGGAAGCCAAATCTGGAGAATAGGGGGAAGCGAAACGAGTTGGAATCCTATTTCCATTAATTTTGCGACCACAACTGCTGAGGTGTGTGCTGGTGCGTTGTCGTGATGGAAAAGGACTTTCTTGTGGGCCAATCGCGGGCGTTTTTCTTGCAGCTCGGTTTTCAAACGGTCCAATAACGATGAATAATATTCACCTGTAATAGTTTTTTACCCTTTTCCAGATAGTCGATGAGGATTATCCCTTGCGAATCCCAAAAGACAGTCGCCATAACCTTTCCGGCCGAAGGAACGGTCTTCGCCTTTTTTGGTGCAGATTCCCCCTTGGTAACCCATTGTTTAGATTGTTGTTTGGTCTCAGGAGTACAGTAATGTATCCATGTTTCATCCACAGTGACGAAACGACGCTTAAAGTCCTCCGGATTCTTCTGGAACAGCTGCAAACCATCCTTGCAACACTTCACACGATTCCGTTTTTGGTCAAGCGTGAGCAATCGCGGCACCCATCTTGCGGATAGCTTTCTCATGTCCAAATGTTTATGCAAAATATTATGTACCCGTTCAGTCGAGATGCCCACAGCACTAGCAATCTCACGCACCTTAACTCTTCTGTCATCCATCACCATATCATGGATTTGATCAATGATTTCTGGAGTTGTAACCTCCACAGGCCGTCCAGAACGTTCAGCGTCACTTGTGCGCATATGGCCAGACCGAAAAAACTGTTCTAATCGAAGGGGCAGAATCACCATAATGTTTATCAAGCTTCTCTTTAGTCTCCTGAGGCGTTTTGCCTTTCATAAAGTAATGTTTAATCACCACACGAAATTCTTTTTCGTCCATTTCTTGAAAATCACTCGACTTCCTTGATTCACACGAATGCCAAACACAAAGAAATATACCAATATGGCTGAAACTTGGTGTGCGTTCATTCAAGAGATGCTACTAACTAAACATGACCTCGATACGCGCCGGTGGTGCCATCTCTCGGACTTTGCACGGACTTTTCAAACCAGCCTCGTATTAGTGCACTACTTTGGCATTTATATAACGCTAAAAAATTAAACGAAATTGAAAAAATAATTCTAGCATCCTGGCTTACTGAGTAACTCTGAAGAATCACGATTGAAAATATCAAGTGAGTTCTTGGCGAGAAATATGCTCTTTGAGAGTAAACAATGCTGCCGAATTTACATACACAAAATAATTTTATAAAATTATTGATTGATTGATTCAAATAAAAAAGACACAAAAATTTGACGAAGTAAAAATATATAAGGCACACATTACTTTTCGAAAACTTTTCAAAACTGAGACAGTCAAATCAACAACACAAAATTATAACAAAATAAAATAACCGGTCAAGTGCAAGTTGAACTTGCACAATTAGTGTTCCGTACGTTGATTGCTTCTAAAATAAAAAAAATTGTTACGATGGTATAAAATGATCAGTGACTTCACAAAACACACCCCAAAGGAGTTTTCAACAAAGTTTGTTTCCAATCTTTACTGAAAACTGATGACCTTGAAATTTTTGTTTTTTTTATATACTAAATAAATTATTAAAGGTAATGCACTCGTGATAATTTTTGTTCAATCTACACCCCGTGGAGAGCATTCCAGAATTTTTTCAAAATTTTTTGATCAGTACTTTTCGAGAGACTTTTTAAAAATAATACAAAGAAAAGTGAGTGCAAGTACTATATTATATACATATTTTTTACTCGTGTTTTCACAAGCTTTCATTTGATACCTCACTCGATGACCTAGTAAAAAAAAATTTTTTTCACTTCCGATTTCAACCCCCAAGCTAATTCAAATTTCTATGACAAATACTTTCGGAGAAAATCGGGTGTGACAGACAGACAGACACCGAAGTCATCTTATAAGTGTTCCGTACGGAACACTAAAAATTGTTTAAAGTGTAGATCCAAAACATATTATTTTTGTTAGGTAACAGACAAAAAACAATTTACTTTCCTTGTTTCTAAACGTTTAGAAATGTAAGGCGACAGCAGAGGTTAAAAAATGGCTGACGCAGTCACCTGTGTCAGTCTGTCCAGTGTTATCAGGTTTTTCCTGACGTTTTTCGATTGATTTGTTTAAAAAAATAATCTAAGCTAAACAAGTAGTAGCATTTTATGATTTCACTACTTTCTTACTTTAAAATTAAAAAAATAACCTGTCAAGTGCAAGTTGGACTTGCGCAATTAGTGTTCCGTACGTTGATTGTTTTTTTCCGATTTTTACTGAAAACTGATGACCATGAAATTTCTGTTTTTTTTTTATATACCAGATGAATTATTAAACGTAATGTACTCGTAATAATTTTCGTTCAATCTACACCCTGTAGAGAATATTCCAGAATTTTTTCAAAAATTTTTTAATCAGCACTTTTTGAGATAAGGGGGGGACAGCGATTTTTCGCATTTTTTTTAAAAATAATACAAAGAGAAGTGTGCGCAAGTATTACATTACATATATTTTTGAACTCGTCTTTTTACAAGCTTTCATTTGACACCTCACACGATGACCTGGTAATTTTTTTTTTCATTTCCGATTTCACCCTTCAAAACTAACCCCTTAAGTCAAAATTTAACTTTCAAAATTACACGGCTCTGATGAGGCCATCAATTTCTATATTAGTGCCAAATTTCAACTTTCTATGTCAAATAGTTTCGGAGAAAAATCGTGACAGAGACAGGAAAAAAACGTGACAGACAGGCAGGCAGATAGACGGACATCGAAGTCATCTTAAAGAGGTTCCGTACGGAACACTAAAAATAGTTTCATAAATCGTAACTGTTCTCTTTGATAACCATAACATTAGAAAGCAAATTTTTCTGCCATAAAATATAGAAAATATATAAATAAATCGGCGGACAAAAAAATTCTTTTATATTAAATAAACTAGTTGTGTACCTGAATTCTGGAATTCCTTACTCTTGAGTTTTTTTCTTTTAACTGATCGTAGTACGCACGAAAATAAATCACTGCAGTATCTCCTATAAGAGATATCCTAGAATTTTACTTGGTCTGTTACTAAAAATCAGGGTCTCTTATCGTACACAGTTATCATTTAAACGCCACTATTTCTGATGTATTAATAATTATTTACGTGTCAAATAACGCTTCTCGGAAAATTTAGACATAAGACATAATTGGTCGTGAATTTATATAAATAAATAATAAAAATAATTAAATATTGTGAATTGGTATGACATACTGACAAAATATTTTGTTGTTTTGGTAAAGGTTTCTTAAAGTCTCAGCCAAAACATTTATTTTCCGCACTAATGGGTAAGACAGTTATCGATTTAAAATAACCGGTCAAGTGCAAGTTGGACTTGCGCACTTAGTGTTCCGTACCGTGATTACCTTTAAAATAGAAATTAGCTACCTAATAGCCAATAAATGAATCTCGCTCAATCTAGAGTCTAGTAGTAAAAGTTTAAAACAAATATTTACTACCTAAATATTTGTGTAATTATAAACAAATAAAACAAAATTATTTTGTCTTCGGTATCTATCCTTTAGTCACCAGTCATCATGATATTACTGATTGCCCTAAATACGTATTGATATTTCGTAGCTCTAAGTCTCAGATGAATTCCCAACTTTCCAAACATTCACCGTTCTGCCATGCCACATGGTTTTTTTGTTATACTAGAAAAAATTATCAACCATAACGCACTCGTGATAATATTCGCTTAATTTGCACTTTATGAAGAATATTCCAGAATTTTTTCAAAATTTTTTGATCAGTACTTTTCGAGACCGAGTGTGGGAACAAAGATTTTTGTCCATTTTTTAAATATAATACAAAGAAAAGTATATTTGTGTTTTCACAAGCTCCCATTTGATACCCAACTCGATGACCTTAAAAACAAATTTCACTTCCCACCACAAGCTAACTCCGTCACTCAAAATTTAACTTTCAAAACTACACGGCTCTAATTGGGCCGTCACTTCCTATATTTGTGCCAAATTTTAGCCATTCTTTGTAAAATGAATCAATGAAAAGGGTGCGCAAGTATTACAACATATATATTTTTCACAGCTTTCATTTGACACCCCACTAGATGATCTGGTAATTTTTTTTACTTCTGATTTTACCCCCAAAACTAACTCCTTAAGTCAAAATTTAACTTCGAAAACTACACGGCTCTGATTGGGCCATCAATTCCTATATTTGTAATAAATTTCAGCTTTCTATGTCAAATAGTTTCGGAGAAAATCGGGTGTGACAGACGGACACCGAAGTGATCCCATAAATCTTCTGTACGAAACGTTAAAAATTGATGAGGAAGTGATTATTTCTGGAAAGGGCGCACAAAATAATATTTCTTTTATAAATAAAAAAGGAACATAAATACAACTTGAAAAGGAAAAAGTTGTAACAGTAACAAGAGTGTCTGAACAAATGACAAATCAAAATAGCTAGGATTAAATATCTTCTTTAATTGTCTTCGTAATTTAACTTGAATATAAAACATATTTTATGATGTGATTTATTTTAATATGTTAAGTACTATAAGCTATTAGGTCCCAACTTAAAGAACACTTTTCGACCAATTGTATCTTAATGATCGTAGTAAGAACTATTTTGCTTTATAATTTATAACAATAAAAGAGATAATCGATATTTTCAGAGATTCTTTAGAATATTTTAAATTAAAAAATACGCTGTTTTCAAATCAAAGTTGCTTATGAAAGAAATTGGTACTCTAGTACTAAATCGGTAACCGTGGCAACTCCCGTATGCTGTTCCGGTTTACCTACAATTTATTTCATTGTATTTTTTAAAAATTACTGTTATTTGTTTGAGTTTTAAATATTGCGACATAAAAAGTAATTGTTTGAATGTAATCCTGTAAAATTATTTTATCATGTATGTACTGTTTTTTAAAATTGAGAATGGTATCAAATAAAATTTGAAAATGTCCTGACCCAAGGGTGAAACGTCAGTTCATTTTTTAAGTTAACCTTTAGTGTTGCAGGTTAACTTAAAAAACTTACGTCTCGCGCTTGCTTCAGGGCATTTTCAAATACTATTTTATATCATTCTTAATTTTAAAAAGCAAGACATGCATTTATTTAATTTAAATGAGAAAAATATTCCAACAAAATGGTGTTATTCGGAGATTATACTTATAGATATCGAAAATTATCGGTTCAAATCCCTTCTGTCGCACTTACAGTCAGTCCAAAAAGTCTCCATACACCACCTGCTTTCTATACTATTTTTCAATTATGTTTAACTAATTAATTGGAACTATGAGAAAACATGTTTAAATTAATATTTAAAACTTAACCAACTACGGAACATTTTATTTAGAAGTTACATCATTATTATAAAAATGTAAACAAAATTAATGTCAAAATATCTCCATACACTTAACAATTACCACCTTAGGCCTTGATAATCTCCTGTAACCTTTTTGTCATGCTTGCAACCGGCTTTCTAGTAACTTCTGCCGGCATGTTCTCCCATTCGTTCAATATTTTGTTTTTTAATCCTTCTCTATTTCAAACATTCTGTTTGCGAACGCGCTGTTTAAGTTCCTCCCATAAATGCTCGATGGGGTTAACATCGGGTGATCGCGGAGGTGTATGAAGCTGCTGGATCATCCATTCTCGCACCAAGTTTGCGGGGTGTTTCGGATCATCGTCCTGTTGGAAAATCTATCTTTTTTCAAGTGCTAATTTTTGAACACTTTCTCTTAAATTGTCTCTCAAAATATTCAGATAAACATGTTGATCCATGGTACCATTAATAATATGTAAATTGCCAACCCCTTCAGCGGACATGCATTTCCAAAGCAGAACATTGCCACACCCTTGTCTCACCGTGGAACAAATCTTTTTAATATCGAATGAGGTATTCTTCTTTCTCCATACTTTAGTTCTGCTATCAGATCAAAAAAGGTTAATGTTAGTCTCTTCACTAAAGATTACGGATTCCCAAAATTCAGGAGGTTTAGTAACGTATTCCCTAGCAAAAGCTAACCGCTTTTTGCGATTAGCTTCCGAAATTAACGGTTTCTTGCTGGCTGCACACCCCTTATAGCCTGCCCTGTGTAAACTGTTTGTAAACAAACATTTTTGGAAAATAGTTCCTGTACTTCTTCTTTTGATGTTGGTGCACTTTTCTTGGGATTTTTAATTATTTTATATAACCAAAACCTTTCTCTGATAATCTATTCTACCCCAAAAACCTACAACTTTAATAGGAAAAGTTTTTTTTTTTTTATAGCCTCAATTTTTGAAGATATTTATCACAGCGTATTTGCCATATTTTGGATATTCAACAATTTTTTACTCGAAAACTAAAACTTTTAAAAATTATGCAAGAAACAAAAAATACTTGCTTTTATTCGTAGAATCCCATGAATTTTTTTCAGAATTTTTGATGCATTTTTTAACAATTCACTATTTTGACCGGCAAATTGTTTTAGAACGAAGAAATCTTAAAAAAAATAACGAATTGTTTAAAAGTGCTTCAAAAATTCTGAAAATTCATGGTGATCCTACGAATAAAAAAAAGTATTTTTGTTACTTACGTAATTTCTCTAAACGTTTTAGTTTTCGCAAAAAAATTGTTGAATTTTCCAAAATATGGCAAACACGCTGTGTTAAATATCTCTGAAAATTGAGGCCATAAAAAAACTTTTCCTACAAAATTGTAGGTTTTTTTTTGGATAGAATAAGATTATCAGAGAAAACTTCACGTTATATTAGGAAATTACATTTTTACTTTAGTTTTTCTGAAATTTTTGAAATCCATTTTCAAATTTGGGTAGGTATTAAACCCAAATCAGCACAATTTCTTAATACGCTACTCAAAATTCAAAACTACATATCATAAACTTCAATCTGGACAAGATTGTGTCCTCATATATATATGTTAAGTACATATTATTATTTTAGCGAAAGTGCCAAAAAATCTACTATCGAAAGCTAGCCGTGTTTAACATGTTTATGTTGATAGTGGATAACAAATTCGTGAGTTATCTAAAACTGGTAAAAGGCGATAAACTAGTTGTAATGAAGAAGAATATTTCGACCCAAAATAACTAGAAATCTCAAAGAATCGCCTAAACCCTATGATGGGCGCTAAAAGTGTAATAAAAAAACAAATAAACAAAAAAATCATATACCTATTATGGATAATGGACCACGTTTTAAATTGAAACCAAAAGAAATATTGCCAATACAATACATACATTAAAGAATTGGGTCATCCACGTTCGCGTGAAAAAGTCACCCCTCAAGCAAAGAATAAAACGGAGGAATAACAGGATGGATTTAGGCATATGATTTACATATTTGGGAAATCAGGGAAGTATAAAAGAAGTTATTAAATTTTTGAAAATCGTATTCAAGAATACGTGTTAGAGATTACTTCAAAAATTTTATTTCCATCCAATCTCATTCTTATTCCTTTGACGAGTACTTATACTGAAAATAATTGTCTCACGGATGTAAGAATTTGTGATATTAGTCAATGTAACAATATACGAGGGTAGATTGATAAGTCTGATAAATTTCTACGAAATGATGGTAAATTTAGTTAAGACGCATGATTGTTGATAAGCGTGATTCTTGTAACGGTTGTGTTCAAAATTTCAAACAGCGCAGTTGTTTGTTGGCAGCTACGTAAGTGATCGGAAAGATAAAGACGAGTATCGTGCATAGGTAAAACATTCCTATTTAAAAATAACCGACCAAGCGTAAGTCGGACTTGCGCAATTAGCGTTCCGTACGTTGATCGATTTTAAAAGAAAAATTTTTGTTGCAGGGGTATAAAATAACACTGGTCTACAATTTTTTTTTTCACAAGGGCTAAATTAACGGAATATTTTTATCTTTTCCATGCTGAGTTTAAATATGTTTTCAGATTTTATCCATCAGGCAGGATTTTTTTGTGGCACGTGTTTAAAGTTTTTAAATAATTAGTACTTACAAAGCACCGAATAATAACCTAACCTAAAAAGTTTTATATGATGATTTTCGATTATATTTTTGCCTTCGGGATGTCTCTTTTCATGGTTCAGCATACTGGGACTCCATTTGCCTTGGTACCTCTTTTCCATAAAATCTGCCGATGAAAAATCTCACCATGCTCATCAGAGACAGCTCCAAGATTTTCAGGGAAGAAGTCTAGGTGGGAGTCCAAGAAGTGAATTTTTAAGGCCATCTGCCAGCTCATTTCTTTGTAGGAAGTCAGAAGATCACTAACTATTTCACTACAGTTTTCTTCTTTATCATTGTCAAAAAATCCACAACAGATATTTCTGAATGATTTCCACCCTGCTTTTTCCGGTGGATGTAACAGTTTCTCAAAATGTTCATCATCCGATATTAATGATCTTATTTGGGGTCCTATAAAAATTCCTTCCTTCAATTTTGCATCACTTATTTTAGGAAATTTGTATTTCAAATACATAAATGCAGCAGAACCTTTATCCATTTTTTTACAGTTTTATGTGCAGGGGGAGGTAAATATACCTTTTCGGAATCCACTAATGGGGTATTTGGTACATTTTTATGCTCAGGAATAAGAGATTTACGTTTAGGCCATTGTTTCCTTATGTAGTGAGATTACTTATTCCTGTTATCCCATTCACAACAGAAACAGCAGGATTTCGTGTATCCAAGTTGCAAACCTAATAATAAAGCTATAACCATCAAATCACCACAGATTCTTTACGAGTGGCGGTCGACGGATTTCTTTCTAACATCCTCACTATCAACGCCGGTGTGCCCCAGGGCTCCATACTGTCTCCTACTCTCTTTCTCATTTACATTAACGATCTGCTGGAAAAGACCGGGGAAACCAATCTATAGCTTTGCAGATGACAGTACGCTTGTCTCTTCATTCACCTTGAACGCTCGGACATCGGCTGCTCAGGCGAATATCCGCAGACAGCAGGAGGTCGTTCAACTTAACCAAGACCTGGAAGAAATTCTATCTTGGGGTGACAGTAACCAAGTGGAATTTAACGCTACAAAAACCCAAGCGGCAGTTTTTTCTAAAAAAGTTAACGTTGCTGAACCCGACATAGTTATGTCGGGGCACTCCATTCCCCTAGCATCGTCGCTCAATTTGTTGGGCGTTAGTTTGGGAGCAAATATGTCTTGGCATGAACATGTTGCAGGCATAGCAAGGAGAGCTTCTCAAAAGTTGGGAATATTATTTAGAACCAGAAAGCTTTACACCCCACACCAACTGTTAATTCTTTACAAAGCCCAAATTCGACCAACTATGGAGTACTGCTCCCACGTTTGGGGCTCCGCTCTCAAACATACACTGCATTTGTTGGATTCTGTTCAGAGAAGAGCGGTCCGTCTGATTGGGGACCCGGAATTGACCGGCGGCCTTGATTCGCTGGAACATCGAAGAACGGTTGGCGACTTGAGTCTGTTCTACAAGTATTTTCATGGAAAGTGTTCGAAGGATGTAGCCCGCTTAATTCCTCCCAAAGCGGTGCATGTTAGAAATACACGTCGCGCTGGTGCTTCGTATCCGTATGAGGTTCAGCTTGTTACTCCGCGTACGACGCTTTTCAAGCAATCTTTTATATGGAGAACGTCATCCCTTTGGAATAATTTGCCCAGCGCTGTGTTTCCCACCGAGTACAATTTACAGCGATTCAAGAACAACGTGAATCGCTTTTTCCGCACTCGTGTCGCTCCTGGAGCGCTTTAGGGACTTCCCTGCAGCACGTGTGCTAGACTAATAAAAAAAAAAAAAAAAAAAAAACAGATATTCCAGTTATATGTAGTATTCTGAATTTTTTCTAACAGAAATTTTGTATTTTCATATCACTGGCATGCGCGACAGGTATTGATGGTAATTCATTCCCATTATGGAGTAGTACAGCCTTTAAACTGACTTTCGATGAGTCTATGAACTCATCGAAAGTCAGTTACTCATCTGGCTGGTGTTGATGTCCAAGAGCCTCCATTACTGCACAAACAGCATTACAAAAAAACTACATGGCCCTTTTAGAGAAGTAGTCACTGAAATCACTATGGCGTCTACGATAAAAGCATATCCTTGTATCTTTTTGGAGTGGATTCCAACCTTTGAGCCTGGAACTTAAAAGCTCAGCTGACTGTTTAGACAAATTTAAATCCCGTATAAGATCATTAAGATGTTCTTGAGATAAAAAGTGAGGTTCTGATGAACTACTTGCTTCAAATGTAGGGTCGCTTCTCTCACTTTTTCCATCTTCAGTATGAACTGGGTCGGAGTCGGAGTTATCACTTAAGGTCATGAAATCTGGAAACTTTGGTACAGGATACTCTTCACTATGTGGCACAGGTCTAATTACAGATGCCAAATTGGGGTACTTAACTGTATATTTTGTTTTGGACGTAATTCCTTTAATGTTAGTTAAGCAGAAATAACAATCAGTTAAATGGTCCTTCTGTTCCCTCCAAATCATAGGGACTATGATGAGTATCATTTTTCTAACCAGTGAAAAGCCTAACACATGATACACAGCATAAATTTGGGGCTCAGTCTTCAGTTCACAACACACGTAGCATAAATTTTTTAGTTGATTTACACACTTTCTTGGCATTTTGAAACGTTTATAAAAAAAAAATTACAAATAAAAACAATAAACAGCAGAAAAATAAGCAGGTACACGTGTTACCAGACTCACTACAAATACAATACTGGCTACTGGCCCTCTGCTTGCTAAAAAAGTGCAATATTTGTACAAGATAGGACAGGTTTGAACATCATTAAGCCTGGACAGAGTTAAAACATGTTTCAACAAGAACAAGTCTGCCTGGTGCCAAATTATTCTGAATACAAATTCCCACTTCTATATTTACAAGAATTATAACAATGAAATCCCAATATAGATAAGTATATTACACAAAAATGAGTCACAAGAAAACTAGGTCTGATAGAAGGAATCTGATAACATATTTGAATTCAGCATAAAAAACTGAACTAGGGTCTCTATTCAGTTTCCTTGTGAAAAAATCATGTTGACCAGTGACTTCACAAAAAAAAACACACCCCAAATGAGTTTTCAACAAAGTGTTTTTCCGATCTTCATTGAAAATTGATGACCTTGAAATGGACTGTGGCACAAATACAAACTGAACTGAAGGAAGTTCATTGGGTCTTTGCACCAGCACTCATGAATTTAAACGTGACCGTACGAGCACTGCAGATGCTGCACGTTCGAGACGCCTGATTGAGGTTTCTTCTGAAGAAATGGTCGAATGAGTTCATGGTATCGTCGTGGTAGATCATCATATTAAGCTTGGTGAGATTGCTGAGATGGTAGACATCTCATATGAACGGGTACATAATATCCTGCATCAAGTTCTAAAAAT
>CM032454.1:107855796-107955796 GCA_019049505.1 Pachyrhynchus sulphureomaculatus | reverse complement strand
AATGTAGCCTGACGTCAGATTGGCACCGCAATCTGTTTTCATGCACTATCTGTACCTATAATAATAAGTCAATTTTTAATATTTTTAAAAATTTTTTTTAATCTTAATATGTCGAAAACAATTTTTTATAAATAGTCAAACATCAATTTTTTGGTCGAAAATTACTTATTAAAGTTTGAAACACCATACATTTTTTATTTTTGAAAACAAAAACCCTCAGACAATTTTTAACTACTACATTATTTTACAAGATTAATTTTTATTTTTGTAGATTGGATTATTCTTTGTGAAGTTATCCTGCGACGACAATTTTCATCAGTGGTCCGTTTAACCCGATAAAAATAATGTTACCATTTAAAATACATTTAAAAAAAATTATAATTCAAAGTGCAAAGAAAATATGTAGTCGCCATTCTTTTGTATTATCAACTTAATAACTTTTAAAATATCTTTTTAAAAATATATATACTTTTTGCAACGTCCAGGTGTATTATTATTATTTTTTTTATGGGTATAGCACACGTGGTGCAGGGAAATCCCTAAAGCGCTACAGGAGCTACATGTTTTTGGACAAAGCGATTCACGTTGGCCTTGAAGCGCTGTAAATCGTACTCGGCGGGAAACATAGTCCTGGGCAAATTATTCCAAAGGGATTGATGTTCTCCATATCTGGTTGAAAAGTATTGTACGAGGAGTAACAAGCTAAACTTCATACGGATGTGAAGTATTAGCGCGACGTGTATTTCTAACATGCACCGCTCTAGGAGCAATTAAGCGGGCCACATCCTTCAAACACTTCCCATGAAAATACTTGTAGAATAGACTCAATTCGCCTACCGTTCTTCGATGCTCCAACGAATCAAGGCCACCGGTCAGTTTCGGGTCTCCAATCAGACCAGCAGCTCTTCTCTGAATAGAATCCAATCCAGTGTATGCTTGGGAGCAGAGCTCCAAACAATGGGCCTTGGATATATCAAGAGCAACCTATCGAGATTCTCCAAAGTGTTCAATTGCGTTGTTCCAAACATGTGTGACATAAGTCAGAAGATCTCTTGTTGATCTATGTTTACGAAAGCCATATTGGTGGTCGCTAATAATGTTGAATCCTTCAAGATATTTTAGAAGGTGCTGATTGATAGCCTTTCCCATGACTTTTGATCTTACTGAAAGCAGTGCGACTGGTCGATAGTTATTTTTCAGGGTTTTCTTGCCTTTTTTAGGTATCGGGTGAACTGTGGCACATTTCCAGCAGAAAGGAAATTGTCCTTTTCTGTAGGATAAGTTGAAAAGTCTACAGAAAACTGGTGTTAGTTCCCTCGCACTGTTTTTGAGAGCTATAGCAGGTATTCTGTCAGCGCCAGAAGCCTTTTTGGTGTCTAGCTTCATTAAAATACGTTTTATGATACACTGTCTAAGACAATATCGGGCATCTTTGACTGCACCATGGGAATAGTAGGTGGTGTTTTTCCTTGGAAATTGACAGTAGAGTGTGAAGCAAAGAGTTCAGCCAACAAGTTCACTTTCTCAACAGGTGTTGTTGCAATAGAATTAACTGGTCGTGTGAGTGGTGGTATAATGGATTTGGTGAAATTTTGACTAACTGCCTTAGCGACTGACCAAAAGGACCTGGAATTGTTGAGACAAGAGAGAAGTTTGTTTCTAATTCGTTGATTATGTGTCTCCTTGGTTTCGTCGATAATTTCTTTGTATCTGTTCTGGGCACGAACAAAGGTGTTACGATTTATGGCGTTAGGATTTTCACGTCATTGTAGGTAGGAAAGATATTTAGAGGCAACAGCTGCTTTGCATTTTCGGTCAAAGCAAGACTTGCTGCTGGAAGGGAATTTCTTCGAGAAAGGGATGTAAGCTTTCATACCGGCCAAAATAACATCGGAAACCTTCTTGGCGCAGTCAGATGGGTCG
Organism: Pachyrhynchus sulphureomaculatus; assembly: GCA_019049505.1. Lineage (NCBI taxonomy): Eukaryota > Metazoa > Arthropoda > Insecta > Coleoptera > Curculionidae > Pachyrhynchus > Pachyrhynchus sulphureomaculatus. The sequence continues at coordinate 107,953,873 of CM032454.1, read as the reverse complement.
TCGGATCGAAAACAAACGTCTAACCAAGAGAAAATTCAAAAATATTTCACGAGATCTTCGCATTTAGCAGATTTGTAGTGCCAGATCTTGCGCGGTTTAGGCGCCTCTCTGTCACTGATTGGTAGGATACTCGATGTCGAAAGAAGTATGTAATACCTTTTAAAAAGGAATATTTTTCTACGTAACTACCGTCTACTCTAATATATTTAGTCTAACGTTTCTCGAGTCTTCTCTAATACATTTAGTCTAACGTTCCCTTGAAAAAGAAATATTTTATTTACGCTTCAAAAAACGAAGCTGCAACAGCTTCTCACTCATCATCTGATAAAAATTCTCGAACTCTAAGAACTTTCTTCAAATTTTTGAACAAGAGGAAGTTTTAGAGCGTTAAATCAGGGCTAGAGGGTAGATGTTGTAATTCAGTGAATCCACAGATTTTAGTAATGGCTTGAATTGTGCAAGGCTTGTAGATCCTGTAGTTGTAGTTTTGGTTCTCCATGAATTCGGAATTTTTTCTCTAATGACCTGGTTCACGTTTTTGTCGTCTGTCTGTAATGTACTGCCTTAATTGTGGACCGTTTTTCATACATTCATGACATTTGCTTTCTCCAGAGTGTCTGCCCTGGAATAAGTGTTTAAGTGGTATATATATGTTTATGCCTAATGGATTAAAAATTATAAATAAAATAAATTTATCGTAAAAATAGTAGTTTTGGATACTCCAGCTTCTTTAGTAAGCACTGGGATGTTCATTCGTCGATACGTCAGCAGTACGTCCTTAACAAGCTTGATGTTTTCCGCAGTTCTTGCGTCCACCGGTCTTATTGATCTGGATTTATCCAGAGTCTCGACCCGATCGAAACTATTTAGATCAAAATTTTACTTAAAAGTAAGATGACACTGTAGCATAGTCGAAAGGGGTCCATATGGACCTATGCCTCCCATCCCTGAATATGTAGGAAATATATCCCTTAGAAACAGATTTGTTGTCGAATTGTCACTTTCTGGTAGCCAAAGATATGCTAGGGACTTAAGGCTTAGGGAATTGGCGGTCCTTCTTGGAAGTAACAACTGACGTTCTTCATTTAACAAGCGCCCAGACCAAACCAGGGATGGTACGGATCACTAACCACTGTCAACTAAGGAGATGTTTATAGAAAATGGGAATCCACAATGGTCCGACAACATGCAGACTATGTGGTGAAAATGAATAAACATCCACGCACATATGAACGTGCAGCTTTGACTTCCAACAGAGGTAAACTGTTTAGAAACATACATTGTGACGATAAATTACTATTACCTACTACTACGTTCCTATAATACAGCCACACAAAAAAAGTTACTACGAACCAAAATAGTGTATTTTTCGATTTTTCGACTCTGAATTCGAATCCGTCGTTAAAAAAAGATTTAGCGTGTCATTTTTTTTGGCCAAAAACATCCCTTGAAATGGAATAAAACTATAGTAATAATGTAATTACTCCTAATGGAGTGTGAAAAATGGTATATATCCTGTAGTTCAGAGAAGAGAATATGCATTAAAACCACAGCAAGCTATTTCTATTAATTAAACCAAAATCCAGCCTTGTAGGGGGTAAAAAGTACCCCTAAAACTCAAATAGCGCAGGACAGTTTAAATAACATGTCAACGATAGAGTAAAGTTCATTATCTCATTTGTTTCGGGAATGACGAAAAAATGTTAAATACAATAGTTTTAGGGAATGTTAAAGTACACAGTTTAAAATTATTTTTAAGTATACACGGTACTTCCAAAGAGTGTGGCCGATATAACACATGTTTTTTTAATGGAACATCCTATTTTCAAATTTATCTTTAAATTCTGCGTAAAATTTTATAACTTTTTTATTAATAATATTATATACCTAAACCTAGTAGTTTTTCTAATATTTAATTTTTTTTTTAAATACTAATTTTCAGTTTTGTAAAAAATTGCCAGTAGCGACATTGTTTCTGAAGGTGGAATACTCATAATTGGTACGAGCGTTCTATAGAGATGAAAAAAAGATATATGTAAGGAAATTTGAGTTAGATGCTACAGGGTGTTCAAAATAAATTTATGCATTTCGACTTTTTTAAATGAAAAATCTCAAATATTTTAAATGGCACATCCTGTGTATTATTATTTTTTCTGATAGATTTTATAAAACCCTCGAACTTTTATTAAGTATGTCTAATAGTTTTTCGATTTATTTTGAAGTTTTCAATTTTTACCCTTGTTTTTAATACGCACGCTATTGTGAAAACATAAACAAATAGTTAATAATAATTTTAATATAGTTTAACTTATCTGGTGATTAATTATTATGACGTAATAAATGTTCAAAAATATACCCGTCTACTTGAATACACATGTTTATATACGTTTTACTATATTTTCCTTCGCTTTTCTTAGCATAAAGGGCGTTATTGTCCTGCACGCATCCCGTATCCTATTTATCTACTGGTGTTGTAGGGGGATTCACATAAACACGATCTTTAATGTAGCGCCACAAAAAGAAGTCTAGAGGTGTTAAGTCACATGATCGAAGGGGCCACTGAATGAATCCATGTCTACTGATCCATTTTTGTGGATAACGATCATTTAAAAATTTCGCGAACTTCCCGGTAGTAATGAGCAGGAGCTCCGTCTTGTTGAATCCATATTTGTTCCCTTTCAAAGTTATCAACTTCTTCAAGAAGCTGGGGTAATTCGTTTTGCAAAAAATTTAGATATCCAGGCCCGTTAAGCGGTTCGCGGAAAAAATAAGGACCAATAATTCGAAAATTTAATATTCCACACCATACACAAACCAATGGTTTTGGTTTTGAACTTCCCGGATCCAAAATGGATTAACTGTTGCTGTTAACTGCTCCAGTACTGCGAAAAGTAGCTTCATCAGAAAACATTATTTTGGATAAAAAATTTGGATCGGCCTCTATTGCTCCATTCATGGTGATACAAAAGTTTACTCGTCGTTCAAAATCATGATCTTGGTGTAGTTCCATATGAAAGGGATGATACTTGTATTTTCTCGTGGTGCGATTAGCCGTAGATTGGGATGTGTCAGATAAGTCAGCTAGTTGACGGCTGCTGACCTGGTGATTATCTTCAACATGAATTAAATTTCCATTTCTTTTTCCTCATTGGTAGCATTCTGGTTTACTACTTTCCGTTTCGTATACTCAACGCTACCACTACCATCAAACCGTTCCATTAATCATTGAAAAGATTTTCTAGATGGTATACGTCTATTAGGGTACTTCGCTCCGTAAAGCCTTACTGACAAAGGACAATTTTTTCCCGCCTAGCTCAGTATATATACCATATCAATTAATTCACTTTTAGGAAAATCCATAACTATTACCTTTATACGTCACTTACTACAACAAATTAAACTATTTTTACTTGCTTAATAGATATGTCAAAATTTGACAATGTTTACATTTTTGTCTTGTCTTGGCAACTAAGTATATTAAGAATAAGCGTAAAAAAATAAAAAATTCAAAATAAATCGAAAACTATTAGAAATAGGTATATGACATACTTAATAAAAGTTGGAGGGTTTTGTAAAATCTCTCAGAAAAAATCATAATATACAAGGTGTGCCATTTAAATTTTTTTTTAATTTAAAATAGTCGAAATGCATAAATTTATTTTGAACACCCTGTAGCATTCAACTCAAATTTCTTTACATATATCGTATTTTTTTCATCTCTATAGAACGCTCGTACCACCTTCAGAAACAATGGCGCTACTGGCAATTTTTTACAAAACTGAAAACTAGTATTTTTTTTTTTAAAATTGAAATATTAGGTATATAACATTATTAATAAAAAAGTTATAAAATTTTACGCAGAATTTAAAAATAAATTAGAAAATGGGATGTTTCATTTAAAAAAAACATATGTTATATCAGCCACACTTTTTTGAAGTACCCTGTATACTCAAAAATAATTTTAAACTGTGCACCTTAACATTCCCTAAAATTATTGTATGTATTAACATTTTTTCGTCATTCCCGAAATAAATGAGATAATGAACACTTGACAACCAGACATTACAGTTAAAGGGTTGAGACTCACCCCTATAGGGTGTAAAAACCACCCCCACCTACGGAGGTATTCTATAAATTTCAATAACGACGAAAAAAAGTTCAGGCTTTTGTAGTTTTAGTCAGGGGGAACAAATATGGAGTAGATCCACTTGAACCACTGATACACGACTATAAACTACCCTTAGAGGGTAGTAGAAACTACCCCTACGCTCTAATGATGCACATGGATGTTATTGAAATTCGGAAAGGATCATTTTTTCTCACTGTGCCAAACATTCAAGACAACTAGATTATCTTTCACCACACCATGTTCAGATATTTTGTCCTAAGAGCTAGAAGAATTTTTCCTTTGTACATGTTATTTAAACTCACGTGCATTATTTGAGTTTTAGGGGTACTTTTCACCCCCTAAAAGGGTGGATTTTGGTTTAATTAATAGAAATATATAATATGTACCATTTTGCACACTTCATTTAGAGTCATTACATTATTACTATAGTTTTATTCCATTTCAAGGGATGTTCTTGGCCAAAAAAAATGACACGATAAATCCTTTTTTAAACTACGAATTCGAATTTATCGTTAAAAAATACACTAGATCCATATATTTTGGGTCGTGGTAATGAACTTTTTTTTTGTGTTTTGTGTGGCTGTGTAATCAAAAGAAACAGGCATAATAAACCAAGGGGCTGCAGTTCATAAACAGGCATAACCACCTTGGCAACAATTAACTACCCTTGGTCTTCGGATTTAAAATCGGGTGTAAACTTTTAAAAAACGTTTCTTTCTCTGGCTTAAACGATTTTTAGATAGTTGTGTAAAATTAAACTTTTACAGTTTCAGCAGAAGAGGGTATTTTTTAGTGTTCCGTATGGAACACTTATAAGATCACTTCGATGTCCGTCCGTCCGTCCGTCTGTTACACCCGATTTTCTCCGAAACTATTTGACATAGAAAGTTGAAATTTGGTACTAATATAGGAATTGATGGCCTCATCAGAGCCTTGTAGCCTTGAAAGTTAAATTTTGAGTTAAGGGGTTAGTTTTGGGGGATGAAATCAGAAGTGGAAAACTTTTTTATTTTACTAGGTCATCGAGTGGAGTGTCAAATGAAAGCTTGTAAAAACCCGAGTTCAAAAATATATATAATGTAATACTTGCGCACAATTTTCTTTGCATTATTTTTAAAAAATCGCGAAAAATCGCTGTCTTATCTCGAAAGCACTGATCAAAAAAATTTAAAAAAATTCTGGAATATTCTCCACGGAGTGTAGATTGAACGAAAATTATTACGAGTGCATTACCTTTAATAATTCATTTGGTATATAGAAAAACAAAAAATGTCAAGGTCATCAGTTTTCAGTGAAGATCAGAAACAAACTTTGTTGAAAACTCATTTGGGGTGTGTTTTGTGAAGTCATTGATCATTTTATACATCCATAACAAAAATTTTTATTTTAAAAGCAATCAACGTACAGAACACTAATTGCGCAAGTTCAACTGCATTTGCATCAAGGAATTTCACGCCCCCTGTTTACCAATTGATGTCCCTCCCCTCAATACGTCCGCCTTTAGTGATATTTGTTTTTTCCTCTACGCCGCTGGATGCCGTACATTTGGGATATTCTTTTATCAGTAACTTTTGGTCCATTTCCTTCTTTAGGGCGAAAGTTCATTACTGCGCGATCCTGTCAATTACTTAGACAAATTTTCCGGAAGAAACAAAATCGTAAAGCCTGCAGAACGCAACGAAGTCGTACAAAACTTCATCAAAGCACTACAGTAATTTGAAAACCCAAATAGCTTTTTTTATTTTATTATTTGCCATTTTCATGGCTAGGTAAAAAACTTTAAAAAGTCCCTGTTAGGCCTGGCACATAGTGGCTGCACCTACCACAATAAGGTATCAGAGAGATTGTATTATGAGAGGAATAAAAATTGAGTTGGTTAGGACTAAATGTACTAACAAGTTTGTAGTTGACTAGTTTTGTTTAATAAAATATATTCCTGGGGACAATTTAATAATTAACAATCATAAAAAGTATTATAATTTATGGATTGATAAGCTTGTAAAACTATTAAAAGATAAAAAGATTCAAATAAACATTACCAACCTATATTTTCGTTTGTCTGTTCATATGAATGACATAACGTAATTACTTTATTACCCAATTGCACTAAAATGTGTTTTTTTAAATATTTATTTACCTAATATAAGTATAAACAACCTTGATAAATAAAGAATACTACACCTGCCGGTTATTGGCTCACGAAAAAGGTTTAATGTTCAAAATTGTCCGTAGAGTCTTGGGCTTTCGTCTCTTCAAAAACTTCACATTTAATCAGGCATCTACTATATTTACCATCAAAGAAAGTATATTTACTTATAACAAAATTTCCGATTTTTACCTTCAAAGTTACGAAAAATTGGTTTATTTTTAGAGATTTTATCTGTTTTCCGTCGCCTCATGTTCTAGGTAGGTATATTTTAATTTTTCTAGGAGTTACCAAAGATTTAGGAGTGCACGAAACTCTAGTGAAATAACTTATTTCCAAATCGCATTATTCATATTTTATAAAATACTAACCGTATTCGTAAGTACATTCGTAACACTTATCTGTACATAAGAAATAACCGGCCAAGTGCAAGTCGGACTTGAGCAATTAGTTTTCCATAGGTTGATTGCTTTTAAAATAAAAAATTTTGTTACGGAGGTATAAAATGGTCAATGACTACACAAAACACATCCCAAATGAATTTTCAACAAAGTTTTTTTCCGATCTTCATTGAAAACTGATGACCTTGAAATTTTTATTTTTTTTTATATATCAGATAAATTATTAAAGGTAAGAATATTCCCGAATTTTTTGACTAGTATTTTCCTAGATAAGGGGAAGATAGCGATTTTTCACAATTTTTTAAAAATAATGCAATGAAAAGTGTGCACAAGTATTACATTATATATATTTTTGAACTCGTGTTCTTACTAGCTTTTACACACTCCACTCGATGACCTGGCAAAAATAATTTTTTTTTCACTTCCGATTTCACCCCCAAAAACTAACCCCTCAAGTCAAAATTTAACTTTCAAAACTAGTCGGCTCTGATGGGGCCATAAATTCCTATATTAGTGCCAAATTTCAACTTTTTATGTTAAATAGTTTCAGAGAAAATCGGTTGTGACGGAGGGACAGACACCGAAGTGATCTTATAAGTATTCCATACGGAACACTAAAAACTATAAAGTACGTGTAATTTACTAAGTATTTTTCTTTCACCAAGTGGTTTTAAAATAAGCACGTCTTTCTCATACTAAAAAATAATTTACTCCAAATACTATAAGTTGATGAATACATTATGAAAGGATACCCCCAAAAAGGAAATTAAGCAGAGGAGGAGCTTAAGAGATATTTACAATGGAAACCTGGCATTTCTCTAGATAGATTTGTTAAAACTGAAAATAAAGAAATAATAAACATAACATTATGTATACAAAGCAACCTCTCTTCTTTACTTTATTAACACCTTATATGAATCGATGAAAATAATGAAAAAATAACATACCTATCACATCTCTCCACTCCAAATTCTTAACAGGGACGTATGATACAATTTATATAGGAAGCAACACGTCTAACTTCTTCCCCCTTGAATCTTATATATTAAATAATATAAAATATATAAGAAAAAAACTAACAACATAATTTTCAGATTTATCGAATATTAGAACACTGAAACAGTTTGTCTATATAACACAGTCTATTCGAAGTATCCCTTCCTCTATCTCATTATCTTCTTAAAGGGTTGACCAATTGATTCCAATTCCTTACCTTGATATATATGTAACAAATGTACTACCTATCTCCCTTTCCACAAGGAAGATAGATAGAATACATTTTTGACACATTAAAAATAATAAAAACATAATACAATTTCCAGATTATTATATAATACAATACAATATATATATATATATATATATATATATATATATATATAATATATATATATATATATATATATATATATATATATTTATATATATATGTATATATATAAACAAAGACACACACTATACAAAATTACAAATTAAGGAAACGATCGAGATAAAAAAAAGGAAAAACGCTCTAAATGACAGAACTGATACACCCAGTATACCCACAAAAATTTGATATAAAAACGGAAAATAAAAAGCATCTTGATATGAACCATCAAAATATTGATTTTAGTAACACACTGACGGGTATAATTTCAAGGTGCATATCCTGAAAATATATTTTATTTTAATTTGTAATTATATGTTTTTAAAAAGTGACGTTTATAGTGATAGGAAAAATTTCAAAATGTGTTAGACAATTCTATTTGTTTTTAGAATTGTAAAGTATGAGGCTTTGAAAATGCCCAAGAAATTTAGCAAAACGCCAGAAAAAAAATCGTTTCATTACTGAACCTAAATACACAATAATAGGAAAATCACGTAATTAATAAAAATAATAAGGTTCAAAAAGGAAAACAAATTAATATATGCATATATATATATATATATATATATATATATATATATATATATATATATATATATATATATATAGAGCCATCTCTCTGACACCGTCTCGCACCCCTTACCCCTTATATGTTTGACTATAAAAAATTATTCCTAAACTTTGTTCATTAGTGTCACTAAGAATTAAAAAAAAAAATATCGATATTATAGAAAATAAACAAAATTTAACAAGCTCTTCCTCCTTAAACGATATTGTCCAGAATGTATAGGTTCCATTCCTACTTCAAGTATTATATGTGAACAAAATTGGAAATAAATATTTCATTTCATTAGAGTTATCGTGCTAACAGACCGACGGAAAGATCGACATACTGACGTCCCTTTGGTGAGAAAAGACAAAAGGGTCATAATTTCTAGTGTTTTAAATAATTATAATTCTCATAGCTTGTTACTGTCAATATTTATTATTGTTTGATAGGTGACATGAAAATATAGATAACCTTTTTACTAAACCGAAAAAATATCTGTTATAGAATCCATAAGTAGAAAGAAAAACTTCCTAGGTCTAATCACCATTTATATATTTAACTCATTCAGTCATGAATTTCCAAAAATTTTGATTCAGTTCTTCACAAATATCTTACTAAAGAATACAAGTCGCCTATATAAGTAATGATTATTCTAGAGTTCGTAGATGCACTAATAACTATTGACGTTTCCGTGTACTATGAATTTTAAATCTAATAAATAACTTATATTTTTCCATTTATACCCCGTGTAAGATCATGGCTTTGCGCGTAAATGAGATTAAAATTTTGGCATTTAAACTAGTGCAACAAGTTTGCCAAGCACGTCACCGAAAATTTTGTTAGGGACTAATTAATATTTATTCCCATTGATTCAACACTTGCCTAGATATCTAGCTAAGTTGAGATTCGAAGAAATTAAGTCGCAGATAGAGTGCCAATGTGGATAAAAGCTTACGTATTCCAAAAAACATTATACTTAACGACAACAATGCTGTATTGCTTATTCGAAACAAAACCAGACAGAATATCACAAGGTGTGGCAAAAACAAATTGAAGTTAAGAGAAGTTGTGGGGGGGCAGATCTAGGACTCTTTTTCAAATAAATCCTAACGTACAAAAATCCTACTACTGTTTCTTGAGTATTTAAGTTGAATTGTATTGAGATGGAACACAGCTGTGTATGTGGTCAGATAGAAAATTTCAATCCTGTATTGGTAAATGAGAGATGAAATTGGATTTTTTTAATAATACACATGATATTCGGAAGCTGAAATTGCAGGAAAGTGAGTTTTTTAATCAAAAGAATATATATATATATATATATATATATATATATATATATATATATATATATATATATATATATATATATATATATATATATATATATATAGTTATATATATATATATATATATATATATATATATATATATATATATATACATATATATATATATATATATATATATATATATATATATATATATAATATATATATATATATATATATATATATATATATATGGATAAAGTGAAATATGTACACAGATAAAAATAACTAGATATTTTTTGAAGCAGAAGGATGACAGTGATGATTTAACTGATTAGTTTTTTTGTAACCTGACATATCTTAAAAATTATCCCATAAATTTCTTCTATATATCATATAAGGATAAGGTTTTTTTCGAAAAAATAAGTGCGTTTAAATTGAGTATTAGAATAAGAATTAGAACTAGAGTTTAGGACACTACCAAATTTTGTAAATACACTGGTGAGCAAAAAAATCTATTCAAACTATTTGGCTTCATTTAAACACGCATCCTAGAATTCAGTATTCGGATTTTAGTATCATTTGAAAGCCCATTTCTCTTTCTAATGATACCAAATTCCATAGCAAACTTCATGCTTTTTACTGATTAAAATGAATGAAATAGGGGTAAGAGAAAGGAAAAAATTAAATAAATTTTAAGTTTAACAATTAAATTTATTGATAAAAACCAAAATCAATATTTTGTATTAACTCCTCTAGCCCTCATTATTGCTTTCAGCCGGTTTTTCAGGGAGCGGGTGAGCTTTTTCATCACTGTCTGTGGGATTCTTCCCCACCCGCAATCGCAACCTTTAAGCCCCTCAGCGATGCAGGGGCTGGATTTCTGACTCGAACCCTTCTTTTGAGCTCATCCCACATATGTTCGATTGGATTGAGGTCAGGACTCCGAGCAGGCCAGTCTAGTGTGGGTATTTCCATTTCCGCCAGGTATTGCAGCACCTATGCAGCAGCATGTGACCTCGCATTGTCGTGTATTAGCACGAAGCTATCGCCTACAAACCCAACGTAAAGAACGACGTGTTCCTGCAGGATCTCCTCGATGTACCGGTGAGTAATTGATCCACCGCTACAAGTCTCATCAGTCACGAAAACCAAATCGGTTTTCGCATCCAGTGAGATGCCTCTCCATACCATGACAGAACCTCCTCCGTAGGCGACCATTTCAGTAATGCAGCACTGCGCATAGCGCTCTCCAGGCCTCCTATAGACTCGATTTCTTCTATCATTGCCATATAAGCACATTCGGGACTCAATGAAACATTGAAAAAACTAAAGAATAGAACAGCCCCTGGATCTGGTAATATCACCAACGAAATGCTCAAATATTGTGATATTGGAACAGAAAAAACCTTGACAACCTTACTTGAAAAGATAATCTTAAGCCAGAAAATTCCTCAAGAACAGCATTACAATCCCAATATTCAAAAAAGAAAACAAAAACGACCCAAACAATTATAGAACCATTACCCCGCTAAATAGCACTAGTAAATTACTAACCAAGATCATAACCACTAAATTAACAAAATATATCAAAATAAGTGAAGCGATTAACAGTTGATACTATACTTACAATCAGAGAACTGATGATGTAGAATTCAATAAACCTCTATTTCTGTGCTTAGTTGTTCTAAAAAAAGCATTCGCTAGGGTACAGCTTAGAGACGCGTTACAAATTTTACGACATCATGACTTCCACAATAACTACATTAAAGTGATTGAACAGCTCAATAAAAACAATAGGACACGTACAAAAACATAACTGATGAAGTACCAATATCATTTGGAATTTGAAGCCGATATCATGAGTCCATTTATTTTAATAATAGACAATGTCAATGAGGTCACCAGCGGATACAAAATATGACGAAAAACTTTAAAAATATTGTGCTTTGCTGATGATGCAATGTTAACAGCAGAAAATGAAGACGACTTACTGCGACTTACACACCGTTTCCAAGGAACAGCAGGAATTTATATTCAATATAGTTGAAAACCCTATTAGATGTAAATTAGTTGTCAACAAAAAAGCAATAGCACAGAATATGCACTGCATATATTTGGAAGTAGTACTGAGCGTAAAAAATCTTCATTAAACCAGGCAAATAAAGTATTGAGAATATCTGCTTGCTTGAGAGACTTAATATGGAAAAATGTCTACATGTCCACAGAGAGCAAAGTGCGCATATATAAAATCGTGGTAAGACCAGTATTACTGTATGCAGCAGGAGCAAGAGAGGAAACAACTAAAACAAAAAACTTCATAAGAGCTACAGAAATTAAAACATTGCTCACTATCAAAGGAGTCATCCTGAGAGACTAGGTACGAAGCACAACTATACTAGAAGAATTCAAGATTCAAGACATCGTCCGTTTTACAAGATCAAGACGACGATATTGGAAGAAACATGTAAGTAGGAGGTCAGCCAATAGCTGGGCAAGATGGTCAAAAGATGAAAAGCCAGAAATAAGATGTCCTCCCGGTTGAACACCAAAAAAATGGCACGAAAGCTGGATATCTACGCCACGAGAGGCTTAAAAACAAGACCTAATCTTATAAGAACAAGAAGAAGAATAAGAAGAAAACTAAGGTTAAAGAGAAAGGGGGTGGATTAATTGGGTTGTGTTGAATAAGTCATTTACTTTTGTTCATGGTTTATAGAAATCTGATTTGAATATTTTTCATTATTTCCAGTACTGACAAAAATAAAATGTCGAAGGATGTAATTTCAGGCCACAAAAACGTATTGATTTTACAAGTTATATTTACCAGATACACGAGTTTTTTGATAGGTATTTTCTTAAAAAAAAATGAAATACAGCAGTGTAAAAAGCAATCTCAAAGTAATATTTACCATACCAGCATCGATAATAAGTTAACTGTTTACTCTATTATGCGGAAAATCAAAGGTAAGTAACTGGAAGCGCTTTTATAAAATCAAATGGATCAATAAGGTAAATAAAACTTGAAACGTACAAAATATATCCTAAATTTTAAACTAGGTACATGCAAATATAACTCCTCATAATATTTAAAAAAGCACAAGATGGCTACAAGGTATCCAAGTCCTGCTATCAACCAGCCACATCTTGAAAAGAGCCTTAGTGTCAATTATGGTTTTTAGGGTAACATAACCACGTTTATAGCATATTAATAAAAAAAAAAATCTTTAGTGACGTAAAATTGGCTTAGCTCAGGTTAGTATTTCGATACCATCAGTGCTTCCATTATGGCAAAATTTATTCCTAGCCTTAGTACTTGGGATATTTGAACAAAGTTTAATAAATATTGGCTATAAAAAATACAAGTATATTATTTTATACAATAACATATTGAGCCTGGAAAATCGATTTTCTATTACCGATAGCTTTATAACATAATCAAAGACAAGCGAAGGTTTTTAAGTTATGTAATCACAGATTTCCGTAACTCGATATAGGTAATAGGAGCTTACACTTACAGGAACATAACTAGAAGGAGCTTAAAAATAACCTTGAAAGAAATAAAAATAATTATACAAAATATTTAAAACAGAGAGCGTTTTTAACCTAATTCAAACCATATAAATGTATAAAATTTTGCTCACTAAAAACTTTGCAAAAAATCCGTAAAGGGATTTACCCGGTACTTTCCGTGCAAACTCGTAGTTCTAACCATCTATTTATAGGTATATATATATATATATATATATATATATATATATATATATATATATATATATATATATATAGACTGTGCGGTAGGGCGGGGCGTATAGGCCTTTGACGAAAGCGCCGCGCGTATGGAAATGAGTCGACTATCAACAAATATGTAATGGCATGTACACAAATACTCTATAAAGTACAGGAAAAAAAATAATATGAATTGTAGTGGTTTTCGTGAAAAATATTGTGTGGCAACGTTAATTGAACGATCTTATGTACAATTAAGTATCCAAATCAGTGTTCATTTTGACAATTTGCGTTAGCATAATGAATGAGCTCGTAATAAGCTTGCATCAGCTCATCTTTTTTGCAACGCTAGTGCAAGACCCTTTGATTACGTGACGTTATTCGTCTATGCCCAATTGTACAAAAAATAACAGGACTTTTTGTGAAAAAAAACTGTAAGAACGATACTGATTTTTATGTGATTGAAGACCTAAATGCAACAGGGTGCTAAATTGCACTAAATTTTGTCTTGTTAACAATCTTGTATTAACACTGTAAATTAACAGACCATGTAAAGGTTTATTTTTCTTATTTCAACTCTGGTGAAAAAATGGGTTTATTTCTTTAATAACGGGAGAATGAAATTAATCTAATAATATTATAGAGTGAAATTTTCCTTCATTATTTAAATTCAAATTTGTTATATTAAGAAATCAAAACAAAAAAAAACACGTAATTTACATTCTGTTAATTATAAATTAATTTTTTAAAAACAATGTTGTACACAATTTTATTGTTTAAAAATTGACTTATAGCAGGTTTTTTACCTGGCACGAGTCTGACATTACAGATGTCTGTCGGATTACAAATCCGTTTATAAAAATACTATGTTCTTTTCTGGTCTCCTCGACTCTTCCAATATACTTCAAATGGAATTGTTTTATTTTTTCAATTGTCGACTGTTAAAACGGTAAATCGTGGGTAACTGCAGAAAATCCCGTTCTCAGGATGACGACGCTCATCTGTAATTTCAACAATTATTTCACAGTGTCAAACACGACCTAAAAACATGCTTTGTTCTTTCAAAATACGGTTTGCACTATTTACCTTATGATGTCACCTACAGTTCCGAGCCCACGTGTTTTATATGCATTACGCGTATTTTCGACTAGTCCAGCGGCTTATACTGACAGCTGCCGCGCCATAAACTGCTTAGTTTCCTGGTAGTATATATATATATATATATATATATATATATATATATATATATATATATATATATATATATATATATATATATAGGGGAAGTTCCACATCAACCGAGACGCTGCTCTTTCCAAAACGTAATGGAAAATAACTTTGAGGGCCCCAAAATATTCTTATGTTCAAGCGCGTTCGAATGAAACCTGGCGGTTTTCGAAATTCAATATGGCGTTCACAAAATGGCGACTGGAATCAACAAATGTATACTATTGTAAAAAAAAACAAACATTGTGTGGAAAAATGTATAATTGGTGTCAGAATACTCGTTTATATATATATATATATATATATATATATATATATATATATATATATATATATATATATATATATATATATACAGTCTTTTAGATGTTAAAAGTTAATTAAAAGAAGTTAATACGGCGGTACCAAAATGGCTGGTAAAATTTAAAAAAATATAATAAAAAATTGAAAAAAAAATTGCGGCCCAAACATAGCACTAAAAACTCATATATGTTAACAGTCGTGTAATTTTTTTATTTTTAAACAAAAAGAACTAAATAAAACATGATTTCGAAAGAGGATATTTAACGGCGTATCCATTATGGAGGGTCACAAAAAATTGTTCATATATAATAAGTCAATTTCCACTGGTTTATTTAAAATGAGATAACGCGTTTCGCTGTCGACGCAGCTTCTTCAGATCTACATTTTACACTCAGTGTAAATTGACTAAATTGTAAAATTGACTAAAAACAGTCTTTTATTATATATTTATATTGAATTTCTATCAAGTAGAAGCTACAACCATCCGAAATTTAAAAATTGTTCAGACGAAATTGATTTTAATCAGTGGCAAAAAAAAATTATTCCAAAGCGGATAATAATTTGGGTGATACAAGAATAACACAATTAAGTAGTAAATAAACTACAAGATGGGGAGGGAAATTGAATAAATAAAAAAATAGTTTATTGAAGAATAATAAACTTTTTCTAGGATACTAATACAACAGATTACTTTAATTTCAATTAAAAAAGATTAAGACGAATAATAAGAATTGCTACACAAATGAAGCTCAAATGACCCTGAAATAAATTAAAAAGATCACGACTTAACGTAACCATATAAAGAGAGGTGGTAATTCGAAAAAAGGTATCCCAAAACTTTGACTATCACACCAAGAACTTGAAAATGGAAGCGGCAGCTTGTCTTGTGCTATGCACAATAACGACCCCCAACCCCTTTATGCCCTTCTCTTGGATGAAAATTAAAAATGATGAAAAACATACAACGCTAGGAATACTAAAGAACCGCCCTAATCTTCTTCTTCATACCTTTTATGTTTTACTATAAATATTTATGCAAAATATTTGTTTATTATGTTAACAAAAAAATATGAAAAGCAAAAATTTCGAAATATGTTTTGTCACTAATACAATACGTTCCTCTAGCAAGGAAAGTGAAAGAAGGTTTAATAATAAAAACAAAGAAAATTTTTTAAATTCATATTTATTGATTTATATTATCATAAATCATTTTATTTATGTATGCTTATGTGTAGCTCTGTAAGCAAGTGCTGCCCGATTTGCCTCATTAATGAGCATAAAAAAGTACCAGAAGTTCTGTTCATTACTTCCATCCTAGCGTCTTTACCAGCGATGACCAAAACTTTTATTTCTCAGGAACTCCCAAATTAAGTTTAATCAGATGTGTGATAACTTACCTATATATGAAAAAAAATTTGCGTCTCAATAAATGGGTTCTGAGTTTAAGCAATTGCCTCATTCTTCGATTGCAAAAGGTATTTAAATAAAACGTAATAATAAAAACTGTAGGTACGTATTTCAAAATATCTTCCTTGTTTTTACTAACAAAATAATTGAATTAACAATTTTAAGGAGTATTTTAAATAAAGCTAAAAATAAATATTTAAATACAAAAAATGATTAATTCTTCAAACTCTTTGAGTCCTACGGGGAAGATGATAAATTCAATCTTAAATAGGAAGGAAAAAGGTAACGACGAAAACGTTGAACTTATATTTTATACGATTCTAATATGACAGCTAATCAATTTATTGGATATTACAAAGTTTGTAGTAAAAGTTCAGTAACTAACTTTAATTAATGTGTAAAACCTTCGATAAGAATGTTAAACTTTCGGATAGATTAAAATTCAGAAAAAGATATTCAATAAATTATAAAATGTAAAACATATCAGATGTGATTTTTAATATTAGTATTAACAGAAATAATATTGTTGAAGCAAGAAAATACGTTATTTTGTAAGGGTAAGACTGCTGATGTAGCAAAGCTTAAATGCAGTGATGTCAAGGTATAAGCAATTCATTCATCAAAACAATATGGTCACATAAAATGATAAAATTTCGAGCAAAAGCAAGCAAAAAGAGCAGAATCAGGTGAACGCTTTGGACAACTGTCGTTTGTATTATACGTGGTGCTATCCCAAAGTTCTCAGACTGACGCTATAAAAACTAATGTAGTTATTTTTAGGCTTTGTGACTCCCATCACCTTCAAAGTACCCTTTTGCACCCGAACGGTCCCTACGTTTTTATAACTGGCCCAACATTTTTTGGAAGGTTGTTGCTGTCATTATCTTCAGCCGAGCCTGCGATTTGCGTTGTGTCTCTTTCATTGTCTCGAAACGGCAACCTTTTAACTTTATATTCATATGAGGGATTAGCCCGAAGTAACAGAGTGCCAAATCAGGCGAATAAGAGGGTAGGTGAAGAGATTCATGAGATTATTCGGCTAAAACTGGCTTGTACCTATGAATGGTGAGCCGATATATTGTCGTGATGCATTCCAAATCTTCGGGCCGTTTTTTAACCAATAAAAAGTTCTTTAGAGATGCTCAGAATTGTCCGATGATGGTCCGCACCGCACCAATGACTGATTGGCAATGATTTTAAGAGCGGTTGCAGTCAAAAGTCTTCCAGAACCCTGGCGTTCTGCCACCGAAGTATGGTGGCCTTAAATCGCAAAAATCACTCAAAAATTTGCGCACGGCTCATAACTTCAATCCCGAATGTTTACCAAATCACTCCATCCGGTTCAGGAGCACTTTTTACGAATTTAAAACACTTACGCGCTGTCTTTTTTTCGTATTCATTGTAAAACAATTAGACTTTTACGCAAACCTACATACAAAATAAATGAAAGAGTTAGCAACTTGTAACTTATCATGCAGCATTGTTAGGGATGTACCTACCGCCATCTAGTCGCACGAGTCGATAACAATTGCAATTCGTGCTATATAGCGTTAGTCCGATAACCTTTAGATCTCATCACGTTTGTAATAACAATAATTATTTAGAAACAGAAGCAAAAAGCAAAACTAAAGACTTTGTCATATCCTTAGCATAATTTATTTTGGAAAGTTTTATAGCGGCAGTTCAAAGCTAGTAAACTATTTTTAAATGGAAAAAAAAATGTTCACGATTTATTTTAATCGAACAAACAGGTTATCCAGCAGACACCAGTACACGCCAGGAAACTTAAATCGATACTGAATGAAGATTTTTTTTACTTTGTAATCGACTTTTTACGAAATATTTTTAAACGTTCTAAAACATTTCCATTTAATGGTATTAATTCGTTTAATCTTGTTATTGTAGAATACAATATCTGTAAGGTTTGATATATTATCTATTTGTTCAGGTTATTCAAAAATAATTCCCTGTCTATATAATATTGTAATACTTCTACTAAAATCCTAAAACTACTTGAACTACAAATATTCAAATGTTTAGATTTTAAAGATCTAGTAATGCAAATCTCTGTAACTCGTATAGGCTGCCTCATACAAGATCATTAAACAATCTGTTGGCTATAATAAAATGATAAATTTATAGTTTTTCTTAATAATAGAAACTGAAAATGGAATTATTTGTTAAAATTTTCAAAATTTTAGAATATTTGTATACAGCTTTAAAATTTACCATTTTCTTAGTATCCGTAAAATTTCTAAAAAAAGAGAGAATTCTCAGATCTTAAAAAACCTATCGGTAATCACGTTCACTATTATTAAATGCAAATAACAACCACACTTTAAATTTCTGATTGATTTGATATAAATTTTAATTTTTCTGCACAAATTGATGTTAAAATGAAAATAAATAATATAAATAAATCTAACATCACTAAATCATGTATCAGAGTTGGAATTCTACAACGAGAATAGGGAAAAAGAGGAAAAAGAAAGGGAAAGAGAATAGTTCCTTGCCTCTTTGAAATCTCGTATTTTTATTAGACATTCCTTTTCTCATCGTTATATTTCGGCTAGACTCGGAACTTTATGTATATTAGGAATATTTCATATTATTCATTAATATAAGAATTAAAAAGTAATAACAAAATAAAAAATAATCTGTCGAGTGCAAGTTGGACTTGCGTAATTAGTGTTCCGTACGTTGATTACTTTTAAAATAAAAATTTTTGTTATGGAGGTATAAAATGATGAGTGACTTCACAAAACACACTCCAAATGAATTTTCAGCAAAGTTTGTTTTCGGTCTTCATTGAAAACTGATGACCTTTAAATTTTTGTTTGTTTTTTATATACCAGATAAATTATTAAAGGTAATGCACTCGTGATAATTTTCGTTCAATCTACACGCTGTGGAGAAATATTCCAAAATTTTTTCAAAATTTTTTGATCAGTACTTTTCGAGATAAGGGTGGGGGACAGCGATTTTTCGCGATTTTTTTAAACATAATAAAAACAAAAGTGTGCACAAGTGTTACCTTATATATTTTTTCGAACTCGTGTTTTTACAAGCTTTCATTTGACACCCCGACGTAGTAAAATTTTTTTTTTTTCACTTCCTATTTCACCCCCCAAAACTAACCCCTTATGTCAAAATTTAACTTTCAAAACTACACGGCTATGTTGAGGCCATCAATTTCTATATTAGTACCAAATTTAAAACTTTCTATGTCAATAGTTACGGACAAAATCGGGTGTGACCGACGGACAGACGGACGGTCGGACACCGAAGTGATCTTATAAATGTTCCGTACGGAACACTAAAACAGACCGATGAAACGAGGTCATATTTTTATCTAAGAAAGTAAATGTTATTTTACAATGTAAAGAAAAAGGAGGTAGAGTGACATTTCTTATCCCTTTCAAATTCGGCAATCGTTCAACTTTCCTTTTGTCTAATACAAAATCTCAGTCCTGGTATAATTTTTAGCTCTTGTGAAATTAAAAAAAAAACAACAATTACTGAATTTCCGTGGCTAGATTAGTAGAAGAAATTTTAAATTAATAAGAATGTAAATTACTATTTAAGAATAATAACGTTAGGCTACATATGGTGTGGTAATAAAACAGTTATCGCCAAGGTGGTCTTTAATTTTTACAAAAATATTTAATAAAATAAATAATAAAAATTTATTTTACGCCACATACTAATAACAGATATATAGGGTTACATTAACCCTCATTTTTAAATCAGAAAAAGCATTGAGATTTTAAGTTTATTTCTTTCTTAATTCTTATGTGATAACATTAAAATTCTTTTAACATTAATTTAGTAATGAAAAAAAAAAAAAAATTAGCAGCTAACATTTCATTCAATTAGGTGTATGCTAGTGTAAAATTCATAAATAAATTTTTCTTCATAATACGCTTCATAGATAGATAGAAGGCAAACGCATTTTTGGCGATTCAAAAAAGGGCAATTTTAACAGTTAACAATATCCACATGACTGTCTTTGTGATCTTTGTTAAAACCAAAGCTAATATCTAACTTCAATTTCAATTAAAACTCGCAATAAAAATTTATTAATGTCATAAGAAGTTTTCAAAGCTGTATTATTCTACAATATTTTTTTGTTCTTTTGTGACATGTGCCCCTTTTCATTCACTTTA
This sequence comes from Pachyrhynchus sulphureomaculatus, assembly GCA_019049505.1. Classification (NCBI taxonomy): domain Eukaryota; kingdom Metazoa; phylum Arthropoda; class Insecta; order Coleoptera; family Curculionidae; genus Pachyrhynchus; species Pachyrhynchus sulphureomaculatus. Next base: position 107,933,178 of record CM032454.1, on the reverse strand, counting down.
TAGCTTTTTAGGAACTTTATAATTAATAGCTACTGGTCATATGTTAATTTTATTGGATTTTGTGAAAGTAGATCGACTACACCACTCAGATTTGTTTTATATTATTTTCTTCTCAGGGACATTTAATCTTATAGCTTTATAACTCTGAAAGATGAATCAAAAGTTGTTTTTTGAATTTCGAGTATTCTGGGATAATTATATTCTTGTTTAATATTATTGTAATCCTCTCTAATCCTACGAAAAATAAGTTTAGCAGAAAAAATATTATTGAAGGACGTCTTGATAAGTTTCTAGCCTAGCATAGGTTTGAACTCTTTCTGTTACGGTGTTTGCAATAGTTAAACTTATATTATTTTGTGGAAACTTTGTTACTGATATCCATAAAGTTTTATTAAGATTGATCTTTAATTCATACTCAGTATAGTTACCATTTACTTTTTCCAGTAGATGCTGTAATTCTGAAAGATTATTCGCTAGTAAGACTGTGTCGTCTGCATATTGAATATTATTTATTGTCTCTCCATTTACGATAATACCGGCTTCCTCCTCTTCCAGGGCCTCATTAAAGACAAATTCATTGTACATATTAAACAGGAGTGGAGAGAGGATGTAACCTTGTCTTACCCCTCGAGGTATTTCAATGTCCTCGGTTAATATATTTTCTACGTATATTGGCTTTTTGTCTCCAATATAAGTTGTTGATAATTTTAATATCTCTCGTGTTCAAGTTTTTCTTTTGAAAGATTTCCAGTAATTACTGGAGAACTACTATCTACAGCAACCTAATTTGTTTTTGACAATAGGAAATGGTCTAGGTTAACTATTACGTAGGCTGAAAAGTTTTTGGTCTGACATATAGGTGTCGCCCTTTCCAAAAAAATTATATGATTTTTAGGAAGTACTAACCTTCCAACGATACGTATCAAAATTTAATGACATTTCGACGATTATTTTACAAGTTACAGTAGATTTAGTGACGCAACTTTCGATATTTTCAAAACAATTGAAAAAGATCTATTTTCGTTTGTTTTTTGAAGGGAAAAAATACCGTTCAAGCAAAGCAATGGCTTGATAAGTGTTACGGAGAGTTTGTCCCTGGAAAAATCACTCACCATTTACTGGTATGCTGAATTTAAACGCGGTCGTACAGATACAAATGCTGCTGAACACTGTGGACGCCCAAATGAGGTGGTTACACCGGAAAACATAAAAAAAATACATAAAATTGTTTTGGATAACCGTAAAGTGAAATTGAGTAAGATAGCTGATACCTCAAAGATATCAAAAGAACGTGTTGGTCATATTTTGCATGAACATTTGGGTATGAGAAAGCTCTGTTCCAAATGGGTACCGCATTTGCTCATAGTGGACCAAAAACAACAACGTGTTGATGACTATGATCGCTGTTTGGACCTGTTTAAGCGCAATAAAAAGAATATTTTCATGCGATATGTGACAATGGATGAAACATGGATCCACCACTACACATCGGAATTAAATAGACAGTCAGCTGAGTGGACAGAAGCCGGTGAAAGCCGCCCGAAGCGACCAATGACACAACAGTAGGCTGGGGAGATTTTCGCCTCTGTATTTTGGGATGCGTATGAAATAATTTTCATCGACTATGCTGAGAAGGAAAAAACCATCGATAGCGAATATTATATAAAGTTATTGGTGCCTTTGAAGGCAGAAATCGTAAAGAAACGACTCCAAATGAACAAGAAAAAAGTGCTCCTTTATCAAGACAATGCACCGTGTTACAAGTCAGTGGTTCCGATGGCAAAATTGCATGAATTGAAGTTTGAATTGCTTCCTCATCCACCGTATTCTCCAGATTTGCCCCCCAGTGACTATTATCTATTCGCAGATCTCAAAAAAATGTTCGCTGGAGAGAGAATGAAGAAGTTATCGCAGAAACTGAGACCTATTTTGAAGGCAAAGAAAATCCTTCTACAAGAAGAAATGTTAGAAAAGTGTTGGACTGATTGTATCGCTCTTAAAGGAGACTATGATGATGAATAAAGTCGAATTTTGCTAAAAAAAAAGTGTTTTAATTAGCTAGATCAAAAACTTTTTAGCCTATGTGTTAGTTATCAGTACTAACTGTGAAATAAATTGAATTTTTAAATTCCAGTTAGACGAAATATATATATAAAAAAGTAATATATTACTGTTTTCTAAAACAGGTTATTCAAAGTTTCTGCACGTTCCTTGACAAATTTTGCCACAGATAAATTTTATTTTACCAATGTACCAAAATATGGATGAAACAAAAATTGAAGGCTTAAAATACAAAAAAATGGGGACACATAAATAAAACCTTATAAAAATTCAGGAACAGATTTAGGATTTTACTGAGGGAGGGGCGTCGAAATATTTTAAAAGCGCATGCACCATTTCACAAAAAAAACTTAAAAAAATAGGAAGTATCCTATAAGCTTCGAGGCACCACAGTTTATTGTGCACTACGAGAATCCCTCCGTCCGCTGATATCCAAAATTATTTATAGCTTTAGCCTGTTTTTGGTAAATTTGACTAACGAAATTTTACAGCTTTTAAATGAATTCAAAACATACAGAACATATCAGAAATAGAGACAATTTTTTACATCTTTAAAAAAAAATGCTTAAGAGAAACTTATGTGTAATAATATAATATTAATAATTTTAAAAAAATTAAATCTATATTAGGTAATAATGATTTGTGATCATTAAATCTTGATTATAGACCGGAGAAGTGGATGTATGTATATTTCCACCTCTTAATCCACTTTAAATATAAAAATAGTCACTTCATGCACTACTCTGAAGCAGATAATATTAAAAAATAAATAAATAAATTATTAGCAGACCTATGTCATTTCTAATAATTTACCACTTTTATTAATTAAATTATAAACATTTTAAAATAATCTTTTTAATTTCAAGCATAAAAAGACTTACCGGTTTAGTTCTTTGACGAAAAATAAGCTGCGTGTAAATTTACGTCTGTTGCTTTTTGTGAAAAAAGCGCGTGTGTTAAATAGAAGAACGTAAAAGAGATCGCGAGCTCAGAGTAAATTTCCTCGTTGCAGGAAAACTCAGCGATCGCGACAGAATTGCGAGAGAATAGTGCGCTGCGTTCCGCAAACTGTATTTATATTCACGATACCTTTGGCCTGCGCTTCAAGACCGTCGTTCACTGAAAAGTGTTGACGCTTCTATTATTGAAGTTTTCTAAAGGGCATAAGGTTTATTTTTTTAAAAGTTAGAACCTTCGTCAAGTTATTGCAATCTTATAAAAAATAACAATGATTACCAGGTGTACAAGTATGAAATGCGGATTTTTTTTTTCTAAAAAAACATGTTAAATTCGGCAGAATGATAAAAAGTGCTTTATTCAAAGTATGCTCCATCGCTTGTTATACATTTTTTCCCATCTTTCGGGCAATTTGCGAATACCACGCCAGTAAAAATCTTCCCCTTTTGCTGCGAGCCATTCATTGAGCCATTTTTTCACATCTTCGTACGAACCAAAGTGCTGTTCAGCAAATGCGTGACCCATCGATGCAAACAAGTGGTAATCGGAAGGAGCCTAAGTCTGATGTAAGCCGCATGTGGTAGAACTTCCCTGCTGAGTGCTTCCAACGTGTCGGGAACTAGTTTTGCCGTATGTGATGGAGCATTGTCATGAAGAAAAATGACTTTGTGTTGCCTCTTTCGGTATTCTGGCTCTTTTTCAAGCAGCGAACGGTTCAAATCGGTCGTTTAGTATTAATAGCTCATAATAACCCCCCCCCCCTTGGTCCCACCAAACACAGAGCATAGTCTTCCTGCCAAAGCAATTCGGTCTTGCGGTCGATGTGGATGGTGCGCCTGGGTCTACCCATGATTTTTTGCGCTTGGGATTCTCAAAATAAATCCACTTTGTCATCCCCTGTACCTATACGATGCAAAAACGACTTCTTTTTGTACCGAGCGAGCAAAATGTCACATTTGTTTTTGCGCTTTTCCATTTGCCTGTCATTCAAATCATGTGGTACCCATCTACCGGTCTTCTGAATCTTTCCCATTTCTCGTAGCCGATTGGAAACAGCTTGTTGACTAACGCCCAATTGCTCGGCGAGTTGTTTTTGTGTTTGCGAATCATCTTCGTCCAACAATGCTTGCAATTCCACATCTTCGTATTTTTTTGGCGGTTTTTCACCACACAACACTATGCACACACTTTTCCAATTTATCACGCGAATGCTCTGACACTTGTTGACGACATGCACAACAAAATGACGGTGCAGTGTCAAATCTTTATAGCACAAACTGCATTGGTGCACCATCTGTTGTCTAAAATCCGCATTTCATACTTGTATACCTGTTATATATTAGGAAGGTAACTTACAATCAACTTACTAATCAATTTTTCGATACTATCCATCATACTAATTATTACATTAATTATATAAATTACATTAAATTATTATTGGAGCTCATTTGAACATATCCTTGATATATTTAATATTTCATTGATATGAGATTATTCGTTCCTCTTTTCTTTTAAAAGTTTGGGTAACTTCCAATTTTAAGGGAATTGTGTATTTTTTAGTTTAAAATTTAAATAAACAAGGGTGGACCATTTATTACTGAATAAATCGATTTAAACGTGGTCGTACTAACACTACAGATGCTGAACTTTCAGAACGTGCGATTGAGGTTTCTTCTGAAGAAATAATCAACAAAATTCATGGTATCGTGTTGGAAGATCGTTGCATTGATTTCGTGATATTGCTGAGATAACAGGCATCCCATATCAATGAGCCCACATAATATCCTGCTTGAAGTTCTAGAAATGGAAAAGATGAGCACGTGATTGGTGTCTCGTTTGTTGACTTCAAACCAAAAATGCACTAGAAAGAACATGTCAAAATCGTTTATGGAAAAGTTGCAGTGTAATCAGACGGACTTCTGTCGTCGTTTTGATTGACTATTTGGAAAAGGGTAAAACAGTGACAGGCTCTTATTTCGCAACGTTGTTGGACCTTTTGCATAGTGAGTTGAAGTACAAGCGACTAATATTAGCGCGCCTAAAAAATGCTCCTTAACCGGGACCATGTGCCTGCTCACACATCGGTTGTTATAATGGCAAGAGTGGACGAGCGGGACTTCGAAATAGTTTCTCACTCACCATATTCCTCAGGTTTGGCCCAAAGTGACATTTTTTAGGTATTATGAACAGCTTGAAAGTTTTTTTTCCTAATAGAATAAAAAAATTGGAATCTTGCTGGACCAAACGTATTGATCCCAATGAAGATTATGTTGAGAAATAAATTTTTGTTTTGCAGAAAGATGTTATTTACCTTATTCTTTTCAATTCACCTGGTAGATTCACCACTATACGTTTGCACAAAAACAAAAAAAAATATTGCATATTCTTTTATAATTTTAGAGTTACTAATCCTAAAAAATTATACCTATATTTCTATTGCCGTCATGAATATGACTTTGGAAGTTGTCGTACTCTTTCACTTTGTTAGTAGATCGGTTGTCATATCAATCATTGGTGTGATAACGGTCAACACGGCTTCTATGGATACAATATTCCTGTTATTACCTGAGTGAGTATATGGTGGGAATGAAGAAGCCACGAATAAGTAAGACCTAGCGATAATAACAAAAATAAAAGATTACTTGTCTGAATAGATTAAAATATTAGATTTAGTTAGTTTAACACAGGAAAAAAATAATTATTTAAAATAAAGCAAAAATGCTTAAATCTAGGAAACATTTGATTTGCATATTGAAAAGCTTGTTGTTTCTATTATTTCCCTGATCAAGTTTACTGGTTTGTTTCAGAAAAAAAATTGCTATCAGTTAAACTATGAGCAAAAAATTCAACAAAACCTAAATTTCAGATATACTTCTCCAAAAATATATATTTTATCATTAATGTAATTTCTTAATAAATAATATTCCTAACATGAAATATGTAATGCCTAGTTTCTTTTTATCTTTAATTATTTAAAGACAATCTCAAATACTTTTCCGGCTTCCATTAAGCTGCTTTTTATTTCATTGAAGGTGGTGATGTTTTGAATTTTGTGATCAAATGGAATTGTCGTTTAAAATATGGAGGGACCCAGAGAATTTTAATAATTTTAAGAATAAAATATTAGCTTTATTGTGTCAATATTTATTATTGAGGATTTTATGAAAATTCTCCCTCCTTGTTTTTAAGTATTTATTTATCTTTTTAGGATTGTTTGGCTTCAAAAACAACCTCCATAATACAGCCGAATCATAGAGGCCTCTTAACTTGACGAGGACACTTTGGTTTTGGTTAGAGGAAAGCTGTAAGAAAATGTATCATTCTATTCTAATACTATTAGTTTTTAATAACTATATATATATATATATATATATATATATATATATATATATATATATATATATATACATATATATATATATATATATATATATATATATATATATATATATATATATATATATATATATATCTACTATACATATATATATATATATATATATATATATATATATATATATATATATATATATATATATGTTTATTTGTATACATACATATGAGAGCAACATCTAGAACTTTCGTGATAACCTAAAAATTTAAAAATTATACTTTCATAAAAATAATACTACTTTGCCAATTATCAAAAAGATTAGCAATATTCTCAATTTCAACTGTTCGTTTATACTGGAAATTTCAAAAATTAATCAATGTGCAACTTACGTTATTCGTAATAAGTTAAAACGAAAAAAGAGATTTTATAGTATTATTGAAACGGTTACCATTGTCATATATGGCAGGAATCCTTTTCTACCACACGTTTGCCAGGAGAAAATAATTCCAATTCTACTTTTGTTTCGAGCTTGATGGATTGGATCTGCCATAAAATCTTATCGTGCAAGAGACTATTTGCAGATTATAGCTCGAAATAAAGCTGTTCATAAAATCAGGGAACTATTTTCGTTAATACTAAATTTAAAAAGCAATTTAGCAAAGAGTACCTTGGCCACAGATAAATTAAGCTTATTAATATATATATATATGTATATATATATATATATATATATATATATATACATATATATATATATATATATATATATATATATATATATATATATATATATATATATATATATGTATGTATATATATATATATATATATATATATATATATATATATATATATATATATATATATATATATATATATATATATATATATATATATCTATAATATATAAAACGCAACGTCTCTCTGTCTATCTGTCCGTTAGTGTGCCTATCACTGAAGAACCACTTATCCGATTTACGTACTTTTTTTTTTTTAAAACATACATATGTTCTCTGGCCAGGTTAGTTCAGGTGACGTAAAATAGTGAATGATGTCGGAAATAAGTTTGCAATACACAGCCACAGAGCGTTCTTTACGAGTGGCAGTCAACGGATTTTCTTTCTAACACCTTCACTATCAACGCCGGTGTACTCCAAGGCACCATACTGTCTCCTACTCTCTTTCTCATTTATATTAACGATCTGCTGGAAAAGACCGAGAATCCCATCTACAGCTTTGCAGTAGTACAGTACATTTATCTCTTCATTCACTTTGAACGCTCGGACTTCGGCTACTGAAACGAATATCCGCAGACAGCAGGAAGTCATTCAACTTAACAAAGACTTGGAAGAAATTCTATCTTGGGGTGACAGTAACCAAGTGGAATTTAACGCTACAAAAACCCAGGAAGCTGTTTTTTCTAAAAAAGTTAATGTTGCTGAACCCGACATATCGGGGCACTCCATTCCTCTAACATCGTCACTCAATTTGTTGGGCGTTAATTTGGGAGCAAATATGTCTTGACATGAACATGTTGCAGGCATAGCAAGGAGAGCTTCTCAAAAGTTGGCAATATTATTTCGAACCAGAAAGCTTTACATTCCACAACAACTGTTAATTCTTTACAGAGCTCAAATTCGACCAACTATGGAATACTGCTCCCATGTTTGGAGCTGCGCTCCCAAACATACACTGCATTTGTTGGATTCTATTCAGAGAAGAGCTGTTCGTCTGATTGGAGATCCAAAACTGATCGGCGGCCTTGATTCGCTGGAACATCGCAGAACGATTGGCGACTTAAGCCTATTTTACAAGTATTTTCATGGAAAGTGTTCGAAGGATGTGGCCCGCTTAATTCCTCCCAGAGTCGTGCATGTTAGAAGTACACGTCGCGCTAATACTTCACATCCGTACAACGCTTTTCAAGCAGTCTTTTATATGAAGAACATCATCCCTTTGGAATAATTTGCCCAGGACTGTGTTTCCCAATGAGTACAATTTACAGCGATTCAAGAGCAACGTGAATATATATATATATATATATATATATATATATATATATATATATATATATATATATATATGTATATATATATATATATATATATATATATATATATATATAATATATATATATATATATATATATATATATATATAATCAATTGTTGATCGGGTACGAACTAATATATACAATATATACATGTATTAAATTGCATAAATACACGTACTCATTACATATTTTTGTCTAGTATATTCCGCATATCTAAATAATCTTATTTACATAATTTTTGTGGTAATAAATGGACCAAAGATTATTTACGTAATTACGTTTTATAGTGTATGGTTTCGAGTTTTGTTAGAGTTGTTTATAACATTTCTTAATTATATATTTATATAGAGCTACACTTTGTCCACATGTGCAGACATAATTTTTAAACTAAAAGTAAATTGTTTGTCAATATAGTAGATATTATGTTGTTATATTGCAATTAACGTATCAGGTCAGATTTAACGAGGAATAACAATTGACTTATACAATTTGGAGATCTTTTCAGTGAGGGCTGTTAACTGTTGAAGTTTTTACTGTGTTTCCTTAGGCTACTAATAAACTAAATTTTTAGCCTCATTAGTAAACATATCAAGGGTACGTCTTTAATTTTTGTATTGGAAGAATCTGCCGTTAACTATAAAAATTCTCGATTTATTTAAACCACACATTTTAATTTGCAGTAAAAACAAATTTTAACATGGGTACGGAAAGGCTAATAGTAAAAATAAAGCCTATACAATTCAATTTAGCCTGCTACTTCCTTGTTTCCTAAATAAAAAATTCAGGTTTTATTAGTTTACGTCACAACTAGAGTTGAGCAATACCTTTAGTTTCTGATATTTAACAGAAAATTTGCCTTGATGAACTCCGACATCGCGATTTTAAGAAGAATCACTTCAAAAATGGGTTTCCATCGTCTTGGAATTACGATATTAAAATTTTTCAACCAAAAATGTAAAAAATATTTGCTCTAGAAATTTTATCAGTATTTAAACTTAATTTCTCAATTTAAAGTGACCAAAAATAAAGTAACCAATTCTTAACCAGTGACAGATAAAGCTTGATTTTGGTAATATAAATTACCTGTTAGTAACATTAAGTTTACTTCCTTAAGCATTTAGGCTAGCATAATTTATTGTTATCATTGTCAGCATTAGCAATGCCAGAATACTACGTATCAATTAAACATTGTCAAACAATAAAGAAATATTTAAAGGTTAAAGTGTAACTATAAGAAGTTGCTAGATAGTAGGCTGTCTGAAAAGTTCTCGGCCTAACAATGAAAGAAAAGTTTTTTGACGTGAAATATATTTTATTTTTCAATATAATCTCCTGAAACTTCAATACATTTATTTTAACGTTTTTCCAATAATTCAATATCATTATTAAAGTGTGATTCCGGAAGGTCTGAAAAATATTCATCCACGGCCGCAATAGTTTCGTCAGTTGACGTAAAACGCTTTCCAGCCAGGAATTTCTTCAAGTTTGGAAACAGATAATAGTTAGATGGAACCAAATCTGGTGAATAAGCTGAATGTTCAAGCAATCGTCGGAACACTTGTGTGAACACGTGCGTTGTGTTGATGAAAATGATTTTTTCTTCTTTAAATCGGGTCTATTCTCACTAATTTTAGCATCCAACTGATCCAAAAGGTTACAATAATATTTAGAGTTAATTGTTTTATCTTTCTAAAGATAATCGATCAGCGAAACACCTTTGTAATCCCAAAAACTATTGCCATGCTGATGTTTTTACGTTCTTTGGTGCACTTCCACTGGTTTCAATCCATTGTTTCGACTGTTCTTCTCGCTCTAGCGTATAGTAGTGGATCCAAGTTTTATCAACAGTTATGAAACGACTATTGAAATCCATTTTATTTTATTTAAAACGATCCAAACACGCTTGAGAAATACGCATTCCAATGCGTTTTTGGTCAATTGTCAGCAAATGCGACAACCATCTTGCACAAAGCTTTTTCATATGTAATTCTTCATGTAAAATATTTCCAATTCGTTTTTTTGAGATGCCTATGGCCTCAGCCATTTCAAACAATTTTGTGGTGTAGCAATTTTTGGACGACCTTCGAGTGGATCATCTTTGAGGTTTGTACGACCAGGTTTAAAAAGAGCAGCCCATTTTTTCACAGTGGAAAGTGAAGGTGATGCATCCTTATACATTTTTAACAATTTTGAATGAATTTCTGTTGGTGTTAAACCATCCAAAACAAACAATTTAATCACTTCACGATCTTCAATTTTTTCCATTTAAAAAAAAATCAATGACACGTCAATATTAAACAGCTGCTACTACTCGAATGAATTGACCGATCGAAATAAAATTGTACATGTGTTTATATAAAGAATGGAACTTGTCAGTACAATTATGGTTTCACAGTTTCTAAGGCCATCTATGTATCAGGCCGTAGTAGCCTAGGTAGTAATTGGCATTAAAATATATTCTGTACTTAAAAGTGAAACTAAAATAAAATCTTTCAAAAATTGTGGGAAATTCTTTAAGTTTACATAAAATGTACAATAAGACAAAAAACTTATCGTAGAAAAAATCTCTCGAATAAAAAAAATAAAAGGAACAAAATAATCCTTTTAGAAGTTAGAAATTGAAAATAAAAATAGTAGCTGTTTCCTAATACTCAGGCTCAGACACGTCAATTCTGTCAACACCCAACATATACGAAATTTGTATATTCTTGTAAAAAAATATGAAAGCCTACGTTTTCCCCTCGAATAAAATATAATGAAATACAATACATATATATATATATATATATATATATATATATATATATATATATATATATATATATATTTATTTATTTATGTAGTTTGATATACTAAAATAGGCGAGCATTTGAGTTAATTGAAGACACGCCTAATACTTAGTTTTAATAAATAAGAATATAGTTTGAAAATCTATAAAGTCATTGGACGTAATTTAAAAAAGCATTGCGCCGCGATGGACGTCGTCATGCATCATGCATGAGCTAGAGTGACACGGAGTTTTTTAGCCGATTGGCAGAGAGCTGTCGTGTCGACATCAGCTCTTAAAGACGTAACCTTTTGAGGATCTCGAATCTGCTTTAAGGTTAAATGTTTTTTTTTCTGAAAATATCATAAATCGGTAAAAAAAATTTCAGTATTTTAGTAGTATTGCCAAAGTTTAGTGACAATTATTTACTTGGACAGTTCTCTTAATTAAACAAAATTCGATGTGTTTAATGCATTTCTTGCTAACAAATCTTTAATTCCTGAGAAAAATATCTTATATGTTACGTATATTTTCTATAATTGCTTGATTAAAAGAGGTATCTGTGAATTAGTCTTTCTGAATTTAGGTTCAATCAGGCAGTGGCGGTGATGATTTTGTAGTCCCCTTTGAGTTAGTTGTATGTGTTATTATTAGGGCGCACTATTTATTCATATGTTTCTACAATTGGTTTAGCTACAGAGATATACTAGTTCAAATACATTAACCTATTTTCGTAAGTCCCTATATATATATATATATATATATATATATATATATATATATATATATATATATATATATATATAAATATATATATATATATATATATATATATATATATATATATGTTTTAAAAATTATAGGTATTTTTTAAATTGAAGTTAAGTAATAGCCAAAAAGTAATCCGTTTGAAAGCTAGAAGTGAAAATAAAATTATTAACTACTTTCCAATATGGCTTCTAGTTGCTGCTGATGACCACGACTCTCAAATTGATCAATTATTTATTAGTGACAAGCTTATAAAATTGTATAAGCTTATTTTAGTTTTCCTCTATATACTTAAATCTCCTGTGTGGGTGCTCATCAAAAAGACAATTATTAATTTTTCGACCGCTTGTTGTAAATTTTTATTTATTAATAAGGCTAAATATTCTGGATATTCTAAAACAAGTACATATTGGAAATATAGATATTTAAATATGTATATCTTTATGTCTACGCAAAAAAAAAATCAGATTACATTCCCCATTTACAGTGAATTAAAAAATAGTTCTGGTATATGCCTAGATTCTTTTACTATCGCAACACTTGCTGTCCAGACTAATTTTTGTTATCAGTTACAATTATATTAAAAGTTAGCTGTGGATTGAAATTTCAATAGAAATCAACATTGTGGTTTAGTATAGAAGGAATTGCTTATCCAGAATACCAGTAGCCACTCATAAAATAGCTTGTTAACAAGAATAAATTATACATGTAGTTTAAAAGTGAAAGTTCTTATCTATGTGGATGAAAGTAGGAACCCTTATTTTAACAACTCAACTCTTTAAAATAATATGTGTAAATTTATTTGTATATTTTTGAAATGATGTATGTGAAGACTATATGTGTCATATAATATGGTTGTATAAAAAATTACTTCAGAAAGAATATTATCCGAGCTAACTCTACCACTCACTGTGCAAGTGACAGACATGATACCAAGTACACTCGGAAATACAAGTGTAGAAATAGTAATAGTACATATATATATATATATATATATATATATATATATATATATATATATATATATATATATATATATATATATATATATATATATATAACAAGTAGGCTGAACAATTTTTGGTCTACCTAATTAAAACACTTTTTTTTTTGAAAAATTCGACTTTATTCATCGATATAGTCTCCTTCAAGAGCGATACGATCAGTCCAACGCTTTTCTAACACTTCTATACCTTTCTTGTAGAAGGATTTATCTTCAAAATATGCCTCAGTTTCGGCGATAACTTCTTCATTGGACCTAAATCTCTTTCCTGCTCATTTGGGGCCGTTTTTTGCGATTTCTGCCTTCAACGCACCAGTAACTTTATATAATATCCGCTACTGATGATTTTTCCCTTCTCAGCATATTCGGCGGCAAAACCTGCCTAGCCGACTGTTGTGACTTAGGTCGCTTCGGACGGCTTTTACTAGCTGCTGTCCACTCGGCTGACTGCCGATTTGATTCCGGTGTGTATTAGTGGATCCATGTTTCATCAATTGTCACATATCGCATGAAAAAATCCTTCTTATTGCGCTTAAACAGGTTCAAACAACGCTCAGTATCATCAACACGTTATTATTTTTGGTCCCACTGTGAGCAAACACAGTACCCATTGCGAGCAGAGCTTTCTCATGCCCAAATGTTCATGCAAAATATGACCAACACGTTCTTTTGATATCTTTAGAGTATCTCGCGCAATTTCACTACACACACACACGATCATCCCAAATCATTTTGTGGATTTTTATCCAGAGCGTTCAGCATTATTTGCGTATATGCGACCGAGTTTAAATTTAGCATAACAGTAAATGAGTGATTTTCCAGGGGCAGAGTCCCCGTAACACTTATCAAGTCATTGCCTTGCTTGAACGGTATTTTTTCCCATCAAAAAACAGTGTTTAATCAACATATGAAATTCAGTTTTTTCCACTGTGTTTTGAAAATATCACAAGTAACGTCACTAAAACCACTGTAACTTAAAAACCAATCGACAAAATGTCATGAAATTTTGACACGTATCGTTTGAAGGTTGGTACTTCCTAAAAATTATATGAATATTTTGAAAAGGGCGACGTCTATGTGTCAGTCCAAAAACTTTTCAGCCTACGTGTTTATATATATACAAAATATATACAAAAATATATATATATATATATATATATATATATATATATATATATATATTATTTATTTATATATTAAATATATATATTAATTTACAGCGATTCAAGAACAACATAAATCGCTTTTTCCGCACTCATGCATATATATATATATATATATATATATATATATATATATATATATATACGAGGCATGTTTTTTAAGTAAGTACCGTTTTGCGATTCCGCCGCCGCAGCGATACGGTCGGCGTTCCGCGCATGCGCGCTGGTAACCTACATCTCATGTCTACGCACTGACGCCATTACAGTCTGATTCTTCATTGTATACGTTGTTTACTGAGTGTTTAAGATGCCTTCGACAATCGTGAGTCCCGCCGATTGTGAAGTACGGGCTGTTATACGATTTCTTAGTGCTAAAGGCGTAAAACCGATCGATATTCATCGTGAGATCTGTGAAGTTTACGGACAAAACATTATGAGTGATGGAATGGTAAGGAAATGGGTGAGAGCATTTAAAGATGGCCGCACAAATGTGCATGATGAAGAACGGAGTGGGCGTCCTTCGGTCGTTAATGAAGATTTGGTGCAGAAAGTGGACGAAAAGGTGAGAGAAAACAGACGCTTTACAATTTCATCATTGTGCGACTGCTTTCCTCAATATTCTCGTAGTGTTTTGTATTGCATTGTGACCGAGAACTTGAATTACCGGAAATTATGTTCACGTTGGGTTCCAAAAATGTTGACGGATTTGCACAAAACCCAACGTTTAGGCAGTGCATTGACTTTCCTTGAGCGGTACCACAATGAAGGTGAACATTTTTTAGACCAAATTGTTACTGGTGACGAAACATGGGTGGCCTACGTCACACCAGAATCGAAACAACAATCCATGGAATGGCGACATTCATCATCACCCAAAAAAGTGAAGTTTAAGCAAACAATTTCTGCCCGCAAAATCATGTGCACAGTTTTTTGGGACAGAAAAGGAGTATTGCTAGTGGAGTTTCTGCCTCATAATGAGACAATCAATGCAGCGTCTTATTGTGAGACATTGAACAATCTGCGTCGTGCAATCCAGAACAAAAGACGTGGCAAGTTGAGTAAGGGTGTCGTTTTGCTGCATGACAATGCCCGTCCACATGTGGCTAATCGGACCAAAGATCTCATCAAATCTTTTAAATGGGAAACTCTAGATCATCCTCCATACAGCCCTGATCTGGCGCCCAGCGACTACCATTTGTTCCTGCACTTGAAGAAGCACCTGGGTGGTCAGCGTCTTCAAGACGATAACGAAGTCAAAACATTTGTGATACAGTGGTTAACAAGTCAGGCGGCAGAATTTTATGAGGAGGGTATTCAAAAACTGGTGCCACGTTATGACAAGTGCCTCAATATTCACGGAAATTATGTAGAAAAGTAGATTAAGGTACAGGCTTTCATGTAAAAATAAAATTATAGCGATATCTTTGCACGTCTTTTTTTAATTCCAAAACGGTACTTACTTAAAAAACATGCCTCGTATATATATATATATATATATATATATATATATATATATATATATATATATATATACGAGGCTGGTTTGAAAAGTCCGTGCAAAGTCCGAGAGATGGCACCACCGGCGATTCGTGTGAATCAAGGAAGTCGAGTGATTTTCAAGAAATGGACGAAAAAGAATTTCGTGTGGTGATTAAACATTACTTTATGAAAGGCAAAACGCCTCAGGAGACTAAAGAGAAGCTTGATAAACATTATGGTGACTCTGCACCTTCGATTAGAACAGTTTTTAAGTGGTTTCAAAATTTTCGGACTGGCCATATGGGCACAAGTGACGCTGAACGTTCTGGACGGCCTGTGGAGGTTACGACTCCAGAAATCATTGATCAAATCCATGATATGGTGATGGATGACAGAAGAGTTAAGGTGCAGGAGATTGCTAGTGCTGTGGGCATCGCGACTGAACGGGTACATAATATTTTGCATAAACATTTGGACATGAGAAAGCTATCCGCAAGATGGGTGCCGCGATTGCTCACGCTTGACCAAAAACGGAATCGTGTGAAGTGTTCCAAGGATGGTTTTGCAGCTGTTCCAGAAGAATGCGGAGGACTTTAAGCGTCGTTTCGTCACTGTGGATGAAACATGGATACATTACTATACTCCTGAGACCAAACAACAATCTAAACAATGGGTTACCAAGGGGGAATCTGCACCAAAAAAAGGCGAAGACCGTTCCTTCGGCCGGAAAGGTTATGGCGACTGTCTTTTGGGATTCGCAAGGGATAATCCTCATCGACTATCTGGAAAAGGGTAAAACTATTACAGGTGAATATTATTCATCGTTATTGGACCGTTTGAAAACAGAGCTGCAAGAAAAACGCCCGCGATTGGCCCACAAGAAAGTCCTTTTCCATCACGACAACGCACCAGCACACACCTCAGCAGTTGTGGTCGTAAAATTAATGGAAATAGATTCCAACTCGTTTCACATCTCCACTATTCTCCAGACTTGGCTCCCTCGGACCACTATTTGTTCCCCAATTTGAAGAAATGGCTGGCGGGACAAAGATTTTATTCAAACGAGGAGGTGATTGCAGACACTAATGGATATTTTGCAGACTTGGACAAATCCTATTATTCGGAAGGGATCAACAAACTAGAACATCGTTGGACGAAGTGTATAAGCCTAAAAGGAGACTATGTCGAAAAATAAAAAAGGTTTACCCCAAACACATAAGTAGTTTTCATTTTTGCACGGACTTTTTCAAACCAGCCTCATATATATATAATATATATATATATATATATATATATATATATATATATATATATATACACATATATATATATATATATATATATATATATATATATATATATATATATATATATGTATGTATGTATGTATATATATATATATATATATATATATATATATATATATATATATATATATATATATATATGTATACATATATACATATATCTACAGCAAAAGACAATCAAACACCTTAGCTGTCTAGAAGAATTAACTATTCTGAGTTGAGAAGCCTATGAACAAAGGCTAGATATTTTTATGGGAGACATTTTGCTTGAAGCGAAAGGCAAATCAGTACATCATACCAGTTCTGTTATATGGCGCAGAGACTTTAACCCTCACTAAATCATCCATAAGGAAATTACAAGTGGCACAAAGAGACAGGGAAAGGTCAATGCTTGGGTTGAGTCTTGGAAACCGGGTGAAGAACGAAGAGATATGAAGGGAACGCGAGTAAACGACGTCATAGAGCATATTTTACTATCGAAATGGAGATGGGCTGGACCTATTGCCAGAATGATAAATGGTCGTTGGACGAAAAAGGTCCTTGAATGGAGGCCAAGAGCCGACACACGCAGCAGAAGCAGACCTCCTACCCGATGGAGTGACGATTTGAAGAGAGATGTGACGAACTGGATTGCGACTGCCTAGAATAGAATTATCTAAAGACATCTTGAGGACGCCTATGTCCGACAATGGACGTAGGAAGCTGTATGATGATTATGATGATGATGATGAATCGGGTTGGATATGAACCTCAAAAAAGTAAAAAAGTAAAATTAATGAAATGATATTCTAGCCAACAGTCTTCCGACTCTTACGTAACGTGCCATATTGGAACAATGCAAGCTAGAGTCATATTCGGCTTTCTATATACTTAATGAGTTTGGAGTTCGATGTGTTATTTAAAGTATTTAACGAAAATACTGCAAGATTACACTAAAACGAAATGGCGACCTATTGTAAAATACTAAAAATATATAGCCTAGTTTAAGACAAAAGTTATACCATATTTATATCCATTTAAAGTTTAGCATAAAAACAGTCTTATGTTAACTGAATTTTCAATTTGCAGTTATTAGAAAAACCAAAAAAGATATTTAAAAAAAAAATTGTTTGTTGTTGTTGTTGTGGAATAATTCCACAAGCCAGTCCGAACCTGATCGTTGTTAATGAGGGAGGACGCACGTCAGTGACGAATAACAAAACGGACGCCCGTTTATATTTAATTACGGTAAGTTTTAAGATTTTCTGTTCGATAAATCGTCTACATCCTATATTTAGGTAGCTTCTGTTCTTTCATCTTATGTAAATTAATTTGTATTATAGATGTTTTCATCACTGCTATTATTAGAATTTTAGGTTATTTTTTTATCCATTATGTACCCTATCGGGCAAGATGAATATGGTCCTCTTCATCTTCCCCTCGTATATTCCTCTTACCCGATTTCATTTACATTCACCTTTATTCGGTTCAGATGGTTTCAAATTATAAAAGAAAGACCAAAACGGGTGATTGGACAGAAAAAATTTTAGAACTTGCTATGAAAGGGGAAAGCCGAACTTTGCTAAGACATCACAAAAAATAATCTAGCACCAAATATTTGGGCAGGTTCAGACCAGTTTTTTTACTGAAGATGAAGAAAACATTTAAAAAAATCTCATAAGAATGGATAATTTATTTTATGGCGTAACACCAAGTGATTTTAAAAAAACTGTTGGAAAATTCGCTTAGAAACTGGGCAAAGACGATAGGTTTCCAAAAAGATTTGCAGGGAAAGACTGGTTATCAGGGTTTCGAAAGAGACATATTTCGATTATGCTAAGGACTCCTGAACCTTCGTCTTTGGCTAGAGCTCGAGGATTTAACCGCCCCCAGGTAGAGAGATTTTATGATCTTTTAGAAGAATTGATCGACAAACTCGTTGGATTCTCGTTGGATTCAACGTGGACGGGATTGGTATCCGCACATCCACTACCAAGTCACCAAAAAATCCTGTCTTCATACGGCAAGCGACAGGTTGGACTAATCTTCAGTGTGGAACGAGGTGCTGTAACAATAGTAGTATGCTGTTGTAACGTCACCACGACATACCACGCCTTCTTGATGGAGCTCCACCTGGATCACAAGGCACTGTGTCTGATTCAGATTGGATTTCTGAGCAAATATTTCTGACTTGGTTGGAATTATTGGTTGAAAAGACGCGCCCATCAGAATAACAGAAATTGCTTCTTTTGTTAGACAATCATGAATCGCACAAATTTTATCCTGTACTTGAATATGCAACAAAACATTATATAATATTTCTATCGTTCCCCCCGCATACTACAAATAAGCTACAACCATTGGATGTTGCCGTATATAGGCCAATCAAAAAGTACTTCGAGCAAGAAATTGCAACATTCTGTAAAGCTCACCCAGGTAGAAAGATCACTCAATTAGACGTGGCTTCTATTTTCAACCCCGCTTATTTGAAGTGTGCGTCTCCAATGAATTTCATTAGTGGATTTCGTGTTGCTGGAATATGGCCATATAACAGAAATTTATTTCAACACTTTACACCTGACTCAGTGACAGATCAACCGCAAATATAAATCCAGTCTACTTCTGACACAAATTCGCTGCAAGCCAGTACTGGTATCCTCCAGTCGACGCACCAAGTGACATCTGAGATTACAGTTCCACAGCCAGTTCACACGACTGCTCCATCTACCAGTCTCCAGTCGTCAGGTCATAAGACACCTCCACCTCTACCGTCGGTTGTATCTGCGGCTCCGGTTACACCAGCTGGTCCCAAGACCCTTGCAACTGCTGTTCTCCAGTCAACAGTGGATTGTATTTTCGAGTCCATACATCCGATTCCAAGTGCTGTAGGTCAAAAAGTGAGACAAACGAAGAGAAAAAGTCCACCAGTCAAAGTGGACCAGAAACAAAAGTCTGAAGAGCTTGCTGTTAAAAATTTTGGAAAAGAAAATATACTAACTTCTAGAAATTCGCAAAACCCATCTTCATCCAGAATCAATAAAAGAAATCAGTACGAAATGCCTCCAAAACTGCTCGTGATTACTATTGCACGATATGCAAAGAACAGTATGTTCATCCTCTAGCTGAAGACTGGATACACTGCTCCGAGTGCAAGGACTGGACTCACGAAGCATGTTCTTCTTATCTTGGAAGGGGAACATCTTTTTGTGATGTCTGTCAAGATCAATAATGTTCGGTATATTCCTGAATCATCTTGCCCGTTACTTCGAACCATCTTAGCGGGTAGGGCAGGATAAGACGAATCAAACCGAAGACTTCATTTGTTGATCTCATGTTACGGTTGTAATGAAAAATTATTGATATTTGTCTATAAATAGTTGATTTTGTGAAAAATAAAGGCGATTTTGAATCTCAACGTCAAGTATTTTCTTTCATTATTCAAGTTAAGTGAACCATCTTGCCCTCTTTTCCCCTACCAACAGTTCGCAACGGCAGGTCAGTTTAGGACGTGGGTATAATTTTAAAAGTTGAAAAATACGTCGCATGCTCTAAATACCAAGCAACATGTAATCGTACGGCAATAAAGGTTAAATCTGAACATAATCAATATTTTGAGCTTCAATCTACAGGTTCTTATTATCCGTATCACTTGAAAACTACTGAACTGCTTTAGGCTAAATATTATTTATACAAGATGGTTTAGATTTCATCCATACAACTGGCTATCTGCACAGGTTTAACTTAGGTCAAGCGTCAGCATAAGTATAACTTAAGAGTCGAATGTGGCTTGCACACTGTACTAGTTCGTAAGATATACGAGTATTTAAATAGAGATTAAGTTAAGCCTAGTATCTTTGCCATAATTAATAAATGAAGTTAAACTAGCCCTTTATGATTTACTCATAAGCAGTTATAACTAAGCCGAGTATGTAAAAATCCTATTACATTACATTACACATTAAATCAATAACAATCTTCGCGCAATAATACCAGTGTACAGGGTGAGTCAATGATAGAGTAAAGTTCATTATCTCATTTGTTTCGGGAATGACGAAATGTTAGGGAATTTTAGGGAATATTAACGTGCACAGTTTAAAAGTATTTTTGAGCATACAGGGTACTTCAAAAAAGTGTGGCTATTTTCTAATTTATTTTCAAATTCTGTGTAAAATTTTATAACTTTTTTATTAATAATGTTATATATACCTAAACTTAGTAGTTTTTCTAATATTTCAATTTTTTTTTTAAAAATACTAGTTTTCAGTTTTATAAAAAAATGTCAGTAGCGTCACTGTTTCTAAAGGTGAAATACGATACGAACGTTTTATAGAGATGAAAAAGAAGATATGTGTAAAGAAATTTGAGTTAGATGCTACAGGGTGTTCGAAATAAATTTATACATTTCGACTATTTTAAATTGAAAGATCTCAAATTTTTTAAATGGCACACCCCGTATATTATTATTTTTTCTGATACATTTTACAAAACCCTCCAAGTTTTATTAAGTATGTCATATATCTGTTTCTAATAGTTTTCGATTTATTTTGAATGTTTGAATTTTTACCCTTGTTGTTAATACACTTACGCTATTGTGAAAACATAAACAAATAGTTAATAATAATTTTAATATAGTTTAACTTATCTAATGATTAATTATTATGACGTAATAAATGTTCAAAAATATGCCCGTCTACTTGAATACACATGTTTAGTCGTTTTATTATATTTTCCTTCATTTTCTTTAGCTTAAAGGGCGTTATTGTCCTTCACGCATCCCGTATCATATTTTCCATATCTACTGGTGTTGTAAGGGGATTCACATAACATGATCTTTAATGTAGCCCCACAAAAAGAGGTCTAAAGGTGTTAGTTAGGTTACATGAACGAGGGGCCACCGATCCATTTTTTTGTGGTAACGATCGTTTAAAAATTCCCGAACTTCCTGTGGTAATGAGCAGGAGCTCCGTCTTGTTGAATACAGATTTGTTCTCTTTCAAAGTTATTAACTTCTTCAAGAAGCTGGGGTAATTCGTTTTGCAAAAAATTTAGATGTATTGGCCTGTTAAGCGGTTCGCGGAAAAAATATGGACCAATAATTCGAAAATTTAATATTCCACATCATACATTAAGCGATCAATGGTTTTGGTTTGGAACTTCTCGGACCCAAAATGGATTAACTGTTGAATAATCATGCATGTTATGCTGTTAACTGCTCCATTACTGCGAAAAGTAGCTTCATCAGAAAACATTATTTTGGATAAAAAATTTGGATCGGGCTCTATTGCTCCATTCATGGTGGTACAAAATTTTACTCGTCGTTCAAAATCACGGTCTTGAAGTTCTTGGTGTAGTTCCATATGAAAGGGATGATACTTGTATTTTCTCGTGGTGCGATTAGCCGTAGATTGGGATGTGTCAGATAAGTCAGTTAGTTGACGGCTGCTGACCTGGGGATTATCTTCAACATGAAGCAAAATATCCATTTCTTTTTCCTCATTGGTAGCATTCTGGTTTACTACTTTTCGTTTCGTATACTCAACGCTACCACTACCATCAAACCGTTCAATTAAGCACTGAAAAGATTTTCTAGATGGTATACGTCCGTTAGGGTACTTCGCTCCGTAAAGTCTTACTGCCAAAAGACAATTTTTTCTCGCCTCTCTCTGTATATAAACCATATCAATTAATTCATTTTTAGGAAAATTCATAGCTATTGCCTTTATACGTCACTTACTAAAACAAATTAAACTATTTTTACTTGCTTAATAGACATGTCAAAATTTGACAATGCCTACATTTTTGTTTTGTCTTGGTAACTGATGTTATAACGTAAGTATATTAAAAACAAGGGTAAAAATTGAAAATTTCAAAATAAATCGAAAACTATGAGAAATAAGTATATGAGATACTTAATAAAAGTTGAAGGATTTTGTAAAATCTATCAGAAAAAATAATAATATACAGGGTGTGCCATTTAAAAAATTTGAAATTTTTCAATTTAGAATAGTCGAAATGCATAAATTTATTTTGAACACCCTATAGCATCTAGCTCAAATTTCTTTACATATATCTTTTTTTTTCATCTCTATAGAACGCTCGTACCAATTATGAGTATTCCACCTTCAGAAACAATGGCGCTACTGACAATTTTTTACAAAACTGAAAACTAGTATTTTTTAAAAAAATTTAAATATTAGAAAAACTCCTAGGTTTAGATATAAAACATTATTAATAAAAAATTTTACGCAGAACTTAAAAATAAATTAGAAAATAGGATGTTCCATTTAAAAAAAACATATGTTTTAATCGGCCACACTTTTTTGAAGCACCCTGTATACTCAAAAATAATTTTAAACTATGCACCTTAATATTTCGTAAAACTATTGTATTTAACAATTTTTTCGTCATTCCCGAAACAAATGAGATAATGAACTTTACTGTACAAAGTGACTAACTCTTTTTAAAGGACAATATTTTGAACATTACTATGACACCTTGCGCGAAATACTTTTGCTCTATAATGCGCGCATTATTTTACAAACATTACCAAAACGGTCAAAGATTTCCATCCTCTGTGATGCTTTAAGTCAGAGATATCGTCCCCTTCCTTAGCAGAAAAGAGTTGCTGCCTTTTTGTTCAGGTACTTTGCTATTCGCCTAAAGAACTCTGAACATTAGCTGGAGAGGCAATCAACTACAACACTATAATAACCCAAAGTACTTAGGTATGAAATTAGATTGAACTCTAAGCTACAAATCTCATTGTCAGAATACAAAACAGAAAGTCATGGCACGGAATAATATATTATCGAATTTAACAAACACAAAATGGGGTGCTTAGCCACAGGTCCTACGAACATACTCAGCTCCAGTAGGGAGTAACTCTACGCACATCAAACTAGACGATACGGCTGTGAACTACGCTGTCATGGTTATACCCAGCTGCCTGAAATCAACTGCAACTGAGAAGCTTTACCCCATTGCAGGAATTGCACCTCCCAACGTCAAGAGAGACATAGCAGCTGAGGTAGAAAGGGGAAAGCCAAGCAATGACATGCGACAAACCGAATGTACGGGCAAGCCCCAGAAAGAATCAGATTAACATCTAGGAAAAGTTTCCTTGTCAGGAATTTTGTTAACCCCAAACAGTGCCCGATTGTATAGGTGGAAAAACACCGCACCACCAAACTTCATGGAACTTACAGAAAAAATAAGCGCTGTGCATAACTTACCCTATCCTCTATGGACAACCCTAAGCAAGCTTCGGATAGATGGAAGTGGATGCAAGGAAACCCTCAGAAAATCGGGATACATCAACGAGGATATAAGTTGTGAATGCGGCTGAACGCAGGAACAACACCATCTCCATTGCCGAAATGTTGGAACAACTTGCACATCGGAGGATCTTCTCTTGGCCAATAAGAATGTTATTTATACAGCCCAATACTGGAAGGAAAAATATAATGGTCACTGGATTCTGAAAGTAAGTATAAGTATAGGTATTTCTCCAAATAAATTAATCCAAGCAATTTGATTACCACATTTTAATATATATTTTAATAAAAAACGTCATCTAGACGACGAGCCTCGTTTTTTTGATAAAGCCAAATTAAAAAACATAAGCAGATAATATCAGTTTAAAAAAGCAGCAGAAACAAAAAATGAAAATATGTTTATGAATTTTCTTCTAATGGAAGTAAACTCTTTAAAAAATGATCTAAGTATAACCCTGATTGTTTTACAAAAAGCGTTATCAAAACCTTAAAAAGAGAAACATAAATTGTTTTTTTTTATTAATGTACGGAAAAAAGAAATAAAAAAACAAAGCGATTACGACAAATATACTTTTAATAACATACTGTTTACTTACAATTTCAGAACAAAAATATGCGAGCTCATCAGTGAATTTGTGAAACAGAGTATTTTTACAATTGAAATTTTTTTTAGGTCAAGGTAATAAAGGACTGAAAAAATGTATAAGTTACCTACTCGTATTTTACAACTCAATACTTTCCTCAGATAGAGAAAAAAAATGACATATGCGGCTACAGTAAGTTGACTTTTTCGGTTAGAAATATCGAAAATTAAGAACACACTTTAGGCCATTTGTATCACCTATTTCATGTTGCCCTGAATCTAATGCTGAACTTCGCTGGCAAATTTTATGGGCACTGGCTCGCTTGACCAGATACATGAACATTAAGGTAGAAATAAGGTGAAAAAAAATCATTATCGATTGTCAAAGTAGTTGATTTGCAGAAAAAAAATTTTTTTCTTTATTATTATCTATAATCTATAATATATTAAATGTATGTCTGTCTGTCTGTCCGTGAGTGCGCTTATCACTGAAGAACCACTTATCCGATTTCCGTGCTTTTTTTTTAAATATACATATGTTCTCTGGCCAGGTTATAGGCTATATTTTAATACGTTCGGTAACTTAAGGAATAAGCAGTGATGATAATAGTGAATTAAGTCGGAAAAAAAGTTTGCCGCTAGCGAGTTCTCTTGCAATACACTGCCTAAACCATTAAATATGGAACAATATCATGTAGCAAAGAATATCTATAATCTATAATATATACAAAATGCAACGTCTCTCTGTCTGTGTGTCCGTTAGTGCGTTTATCTCTGGAGAACCACTTATCCGACTTACGTGCTTTTTTTTTAAAACATATATATGTTCTCTGGCCAGGTTATAGGCTATATTTTATTACGTTAGGGAACAAAAGGAATAAGCAGTGACGATAATAGTGAATCAAGTCGGAAAAAAGTTTGCCGCTAGCGCGTTCTCTTGCAAGACACTTCCTAAACCATTAAATATGGAACAATATCATTTAGCAAAGAATATCTTTAATATATATAAAATGCAACGTCTCTCTGTCTGTCTGTTTGTCCGTCGGTTAGTGCGCTTATCACTGCAGAACCACTTATCCGATTTACGTGTTTTTTTTTGTTTTTTTTTTTAAATATGCATATGTTCTCTGACCAGGTTATAGGTTATATTTTATTACGTTAGGTAACATAAGGAATAAGCAGTGACGGTAATAGTGAATCAAGTTGGAAAACGTTTGCCTCTAGCGCATTCTCTTACAATACACTGCCTAAACCATTAAATATAGAACCATAACATGTAGCAAAGAATATCTATAATATATACAAAATGCAACGTCTCTCTGTCTGTCTGCCCTTTAGTGCGCTTATCACTCGAGAACCACTTAACCGATTTACATGTTTTTTTTTTTTAATTTACACATTTGTTCTCTGGCCAGGTTATCTATAATCTTATATAATATATATAAAATGCAACGTCTCTTTATCTGTCTGTCCGTTAGTGTGTTTATCACTGGAAAACCACTTATCCGATTTACGTGCTTTTTTTTTTGAACATACATATGTTCTCTGACCAGGTTATCTATAATATATATAAAATGCAACGTCTCTTTATCTGTCTGTCTCTCCGTTAGTACGTTTATCACTCGAGAACCACTTATCCGATTTACATATTTTTTTTAATTCACACATTTGTTCTCTGGCCAGGTTATCTATAATCTTCTATAATATATATAAAATGCAACGTCTCTCTGTCTGTGTGTCCGTTAGTGTTCTTATTACTAGAGAACTACTTATCCGATTTACGTCTTTTTTTTAGATTTATGCACAGGTTCTCTGGTCAGGTTGTAGAATATATTTTATTACGTTAGGTAATATCAAAATAGGCAGTGACGATAATAGTGAATCAGGTCGGAAAAAAGTTTGCCGCTAGTGCAATCTCCTGCTATACGCTGCCTAAACCGTTAAATATGGAACAATATCATGTAACGAAGAATACTATATATATATATATATATATATATATATATATATATATATATATATATATATATATATATGTATATATATATAAAAATGCAACATCTTTCTATCTGTCTGTCTGTCCGTTAGTGCGCTTATCACTCGAGAACCACTTATCCGATTTACGTTTTTTTTTTTAATTCTTAACTTAATATTTATCAAAAAAATCTATTATATATATATATATATATATATATATATATATATATATATATATATATATATATATATGTATAAAACGCAACGTCTTTCTGTCTGTCTATCCGTTAGTGCGCTTAGCATTCAAGAACCACTTATCCGATTTACGTGTTTTTTTTTTAAATACATATGTTCTATGGACAGGTTAGAGCATATATTTTATTACGTTAGGTAACATAAGGAATAAGCAGTGACGATAATACTGAATCAAGTCCACGCGAGCGGAGCTGCGGGCATGGCTAGTATATGTCTCAAATATTCGAGATTCCTCTGTTTGATAATATAGAGGAGCTCTGGCTGAGAACCAATTCTCCGGATGACCTCTTGGTTGGTGATATTGTCGATCCATGATATTCAGAGTTTCCGTCTATACAACCACATTTCAAATGCCTCCAACACATAGAATACCTAAAAAATAATACTAATAAAAATGTATTATTATTGCGTACCAGCTAAATATTCAGAATTTGTTAATTTAATAATTTCGAAGGAATAAAACATCTTTTTAAATTGCTTTGTATTACCAAAGAAATTATAAAGTCTCTTTTTGTCTTTAGAGTTATTATTAATATTTTAAAGACAAGACAATATTATTAAGAATTCATTTATAGCAGATATTCTTAATTCCTATTAGAAATGCGTAGAATTTAGTTTTGGGCACAGAAAATTGTAATATCTCACATATTGCCTCAAACATTTCTATAACCTTACAAGCAAACTCACCACCATGTTGAATTTTCTGTCAAGTGAATCTGTAATAAAAATGTGATTAACTGGTTTGTCGTTAAAACCACTTATTCTAACGACCACAAAATAGTCTGTTAAATAGAAAGGAATCTAAAGTTTCATTTTTATTTGACTTTATTAATCATTTCATTTACTGTCTATAAACTAATAGAATATATAAAAACTCACAAAATTTAATGTTTCATTGTTATGATTTTGAAGTCAGGTCGTGGCCTTTGCAAATGTACAAGCATAATCTAAAGAATTATGTTATGGTTGTTATGATATGTTAGGATTGTATTAAATTAACAATGTCGCCGAAGCATTAAGATCTTTTTTAATATTTTTTTTTAAACTTACTATTTATATGCCTTTTTTTAGTCCTATAATTGGAGGCATCAACAGTAATTTTATTTTGGAGAAAATTAAACGATAAAATAAAGTTGTTATATTCGCCAGGAAGAAATTCTATAAACCACTATTCATTTTACCATTTGCATACCCTGAGGATATAACAATTATATTTTTTTAGATTATTTTCTAAGTAAATGAAAAATTCAAGTTTTAGCTCATATCAACTTGGGGGGCAGATAGTCTACTAAAATTAAAAATATAAAGCACAATTTTTTTTTGTTACAAACTAAAGGTAATTTTTAAAAATTTACTTTGAAACCATTTTTCATTTACAGTTTTTAGCGAAAAATATGAATTATGGTTTTAACTTTAATGGTCTATCCTTCTCCTCCAGCCCTTTCCTCTTGACAAATGGTGATTATGAATTTTGCTCTTCCAGCTGTTGAATTGCTCTCTTTGCGGCTCTTCGCCTGCGTTGTCTGTCATCGGTCAGTCTGACAGCCTGCTCCAGGTTGATATTCATAATAAAAATGTCCCTATTGTATCATTTCAACGCAGAGGTGATCTGCCTCTGCGATGTACTCCGTCTGACTTGCCATATATTTCCAACTTTTACATGTTGTCAGCCTTCGTAAGGTGTCCAAAAAACACAAAGATCCTGCTGTATATATTGGAACACAGGAGCTTTACCGGTCTTATTTCATTCAATATGGATGCATTGATACATTTTTCAGAATATGAAAAAACCTTTTACATTTTACGCCATACCCATCCTCAAAGTGTGAAATATCGGAAAGACTAAGCTTTTCATCAAATTGATTTTTATTGCGCTGGTAATGTTGTGGTTTTTCCACATCTTGAATAATTGGGACATAGCTGTCCTTCCCAACTGAATGCGTCGTCTGGTCTCGGGCTGATTACTTCCACTGCTCGTTAATAAAGATCCAACGTAAACAGATCTGTCGACGATCTGATTATTTTATTACTTAAATACGAGGGCTTAAGAACATGTCCTCACTTAACGAACATTATTTTTGTGGTGTTAAGGTATGTTCACTCGTAAATCTACTTTTCTTAAGAAATTGATGAAATTGAAATGATATTAATCTAAATGTTTTTCATTTAATTAAAGATATTCATAATTAAAGTGCACATAATTAACATGCAATAGGCCAATGAAGTATAAAAAAAAGCATAGTTTGGTGTACATCTTAAGAACTTTTCTTACGAATTTTTTAAAAAACTAATATTTGTTAAAGAAAAATCAGAAAAATTTTGAAACAAAAATAATTTTTTTTTTAACGATTTGTTAAAAAGATATAAATGTTTAAAGTTGATATTAGTTTAAAAGAATAACTGGGTAGTGAGGGACAAATATCACAATTTGACAACGCTGTATGTTGTCATATTTTACGCGCTAATATTTAAACATCATTTAAGGTGGTTAACTTTTAAACAGAAATTCATTTATAGGTTAAATAATTTATTGAAGAAACACAATATATTTATCAGCTTTATAATTATCAAATAAAAATATTAAATGTATTAATGAAAGATTTGAATGTCTGTCTGGATATTTATTATTTTTTTTCTTTAATATTCCAAAGATTTATATTTAACAAAAATATGTTTGTAGGTTCAATATTTTTTCAATATTTTAAGTTAATATTATGTTTATTTATCAACACTCTTACATATCAATTGATAACAATATTAAATATATTAAAAAAACGGTGTTATAAATCTTCTCGGTAAAACTAAATAAATAATTAATGATATTAATAATAAATAAATGAAGTATTATAAACTATTTGTAAAGTAATTAATTATTTTTATTTAATACTCGCGTATCTTTGGTTACACGTGGTTTGCCATTGTCTTTGCTACTAGATAATAATTGCACTATTCCTGTAGAACCCAATTTATCATAAGAACTTTTTAGATCTTCTAAGGTTATGCATTCAGATGCAATTCTTTTATAATCATAAAATCTGAAATAACACTTTTTAAAGGCATTAAAGATGGCAATATTAGTTTTTTTCATGACGCACTCTTTATACGATACGTAATTTGTAATTACGACCTAAACGTTTTTCATGAGGTATCTTTTCTAGTGGAAGGACTTTTTTACACAGACAACATTTTAAATTTTTCCTAACTCAACTCAACGATCCGTTGACCATTACACAGGTTAGGCTCTTTTTTTTTCGCATCATTCATTGCCGATATACTTTTTGCGTTTATTGATGAGCTTTTCCTTTGTAAATTTACCTTGTCGCACATGATTATAATCAAAAGGCATTTTTTATTTACTTATATATTTTTTTATTTTAGATAAAAATAATATGGTCTAAACAGTAAACATACACAAAGTATAATAAATAACCTAAATAACCAATATAAACATCATTCTATGGAGCATTCGGTATACGCATTGGCAGCATTGCCACATTTATCTTCATTAAAAGTGCGTGTCTGCATATAAAGGTTTCCATGTGTCCAATACAGTCAACGACAAAAATAAAATACTCTGCCATTGAGTATTTTAAAACTTTTTGTATTTATTATCGGACTATA
Source organism: Pachyrhynchus sulphureomaculatus (assembly GCA_019049505.1). NCBI lineage: Eukaryota > Metazoa > Arthropoda > Insecta > Coleoptera > Curculionidae > Pachyrhynchus > Pachyrhynchus sulphureomaculatus. The sequence continues at coordinate 107,902,597 of CM032454.1, read as the reverse complement.
CTTTTGGCTCCGATTATCACGAGTCAACTACCTTAATTTGTAATCCGTATTATGCGCTTGCTATCTAGAGCCGATCTATGAGGGCTAAGAATTCTTCTTTTGATTTAGCTATCAATACTGTGTCGTGAGCAGAGCGGAAATTTGATATTTTTTCACCATAGTAGACTATAAGCACTACAAATTAATGGTAGCGAAACTTTCAGTTTTTCTTATTTTTAAGAAATATTCTAAAAGAATGTAATTTCTATACCCTCAAAGCCTGCAAGCGGTAAAGTCCCCTTAATATGAGAATCTTTAACTGAAATATATACTTAAAATTAATCATTATATAAATAAGTACACTTGTTACGCAATTAATTTTCTTCTGCTTTTCCGTTTGGTAGATAACCTATTCTTTTATAACGGTTTAAAGTCAAATAGAAAGCACGTCTCTCGAGCGCATCATAGATAACGTTGCCAAATTGCTTAGGCGTTCTTTACGTAATGAAGGTGCTTTTTTTTCTTATTTTTATTTTAATATGAACTGTATTCTAAAAGTATATATCTTAAAGCGCTTAATTTACGTGTCGCCAGGATGCCATTGGTCTAATTTCTTTTTAAATTTTGTATTAAAGAAAATATTTCCCTGATTTTTTTAAAATTACTTTGGTTTAAGCTCCAATTTGCAAATAGCCGCCTACACAACAAGATTTTGTGCTTCATAAGAGAAAAAGACCGAACTCGTTCCAATAATAAAATCTCTGAACCATACTTTTAAGACATATTCTCTAGCCTTGGTACTAAGTCACCGTGTCAACAATAATGGCAATATTACCAAATTAATTTTGCAAAAGTGCTTAGTAGTAATCTGGCCATTTGATTAGACGCTTAGCTGAAATAAACTATTAAATAAACAAGTTTTTAAACTAAGAGTGTATTTATGTATGGGCTCTTTAAATACAAATTCTGGAAGTTGTGAGCCAGAAATACGCTGAAGGATAGAGATTGCCGTCATGCTGTCGTGAAACTAACAAAAATTTGGCGCGATCGCAATATATCTAAAACAACAAAAATTCGACTAATGCATTCTCTAGTTTTTTTCTATTTTAGTATATGCCGAGAGACATGAACGCTAAAAGAAAGACTTAAAACCTTTGAGATGTAGTGTTATCGCAGACTACTATGGATTTCACACAGAACCAATATCTCCATTCTGGAAGAACTAGGAGTGGCTAAAAGAATAACTGACACCATCGATGAAAAAATGTTGCGATACTTTGGTCACATAGCTAGGCGGAATATGGAGCTGCTAGTCATAGAACGAAAAGTAAATGGTCCTAGACCCAGAGGCCGGTCTCCACGTCGCTGATCGGATCAGGTTCGGGAGCTAACTGGATTTGAAGTGCATGATGCAGTTCATATTGCTGACGATAGTGGAGGGTCAGTCATCACATTTTTGCTAAGAGGTTCGGACTGAGAAGAGAGAGAGAGAGAAAGAGAGAGTATCTTCAGTACGACTTTTCTTCTTTGACTATGAATGAATCAACAAATATCACTATTCATCAGGGAAAAATGCCCCTGCTCGAATTTTTTCCCTGAAATATTAATATTCAAACGTAAATGAGCACTAAATTCTTGGTAATCGCTTAAAATTTTAGAACTGGCAAACAGGAGAGCAGCGTTTCTAATTACTGCGTGCTTAGTAGGAAATTTAAGCAGAATATGCTGGCATATTTTCTCCTATTTTTTTTTTTTTTGAGTGGTATGTTTATTGTTTAGCTAGAAGTACTGTGGAGTATAAAATAGGAACTAGGCAAATTAAAATTTTTGTCTACTTTAGAGATGTACTATAATTTTGCGGAATTTAGAAATAAAGGTATGAAATGGTAAACATTAGAGAGATTTTGCAACGCTTATTTTTCACATGCCTTTGTCCTTATCATTATTTCAAGGATACACAGTAATAACGCGAAGGAATTGCAAGGTTAGGTTAGTTCAGGTTAGGTTCTATAAACTTAGGGAATTTTTTCCCCATTCATTTCATGGTTAAGCACACCGGTTATTAGTATTTGTTGAGTCAAAACAAGTTCCTAAATTAAAGTTGGGTCTAGCATGTTTCTATCACTTCCTTCAATATTTATAACCTAATACGTAATTTCATTTGAAATTAGCACTACACACACTGTAATGCCATTGTGCCAAAGATTGCAAAATCTCAACATAATCTAAACACTAATTAACTGTTGTCAGTGTTGTTTGTAGTAAAAGATTATCATTTCAATTTTACTGTATTTTCTTAGTTGTTTGTATATGTAAATAGGAAAAAAAACAGGCCCTACGATAATAGCGACAAGAATAACAAATTCAAATAGCCTCTCTTGTAAGTTCCTAGATAAAGCAAATCGTTGTCCCTAATATAGGTGTCTCTTATTTTGTTTCAATACTGCGCAAACTCCAAATGGTGAGTCTTTTGTATTAAATTTTTTTTACTACTGCACAAACTTCAAACGGTGGGCGCATGCTTCCAATAAAGGTAAAGACAGTGGCTACCAAAATAAGCATTGCAAAATCTCTCTATTATGCTTAACTTTTTTTATATATTTCCGATAATTTAGCGATAGTAGGTTTGATCCTTTGGGTGAGATCATTTTAGTTTCCTTTTTGAAGCAAAACTTCCTGGGACCAAGACATAAAAGTGTAGGGCGTCCGCCTCATACGGGATCGAAGTATTAGTTTCCAAACATTGTTCTCTTCAATTGTACAGCCAATTAATTAGATCGGGTTTTCCGTGGAATGTGAGGAAACATACACACTACGGCTCGCAATTACCGGTGGGTAGGTTTCTTTAATTTCCTTTTTACCGTATACTTATTTGGACCTATTGTTTTTCTTTTTTTGAGGTGGATGTTACAAATAGTATACAAAAATTTTAATTCCGTAATTTTGACCAGTGTTTTGAGTTCACATAAACTCGCTTGGTAAATGACTTAAAGCCAGTCCTGGCAACGGCAATTTAAGCGAAGGACCCTCAACAAATTAGAGGAGTGCGAATATCAGCAATGAGTAAGATCTTTTGTTTATATTTGGACTGCTTTGACTTGAGGGTTAACAATAATCAGTTTCCCGTCCCAGTGTAAACACGTTTGCCGAAGTTCAGATGATGATACTTTATTTTAATTTTTTCGTATTTACAATAATAACATTACTAAAATTGTACAGAGCAACAATAAAAGCGATTTTAAGCGAACCACATAAAGGCAATTCTTTTTTTTTTGTTTTATTAATTTTCTTAATCTCAGTAATCCCTACCACTACGCTTACGTAAGCTGCGATCGTTACAGCGTTCCATTAGCCTAATAAATAGCTTTCACCCCGGCGCTTATATATTTAACAGTAGTAAAATCCTTCTGAAAATTTATTATTATATTTTTTTGATTTTCCTTAATTAGGCTTGATACGTATGATTTTTTTTGGTTGTTGTTTGTGTCTTTTTTTCTTACAGGTGGCCAACATTAAAAAGGCCAGTTTTATAATTTTTGTTTAGTATGTTTCATAGAAGAGTTGGACTTTTAACCAACCTTGGCGATCAGTGTCCATAAAAATCAGCGTTTTATGGTTCCACGTACATAGGAGGCTCACAGTTTTACTAATTAAACCATGTAGCACCCTCTCTTTGTTTCATACAGTTAATTAATGAAATAAATAAATTAAATAAATAAATATATATATATATATATATATATATATATATATATATATATATATATATATATATATATATATATATGTATATATATTTATATATTTATATATATATATATATATATATATATATATATATATATATATATACGAGGCTGGTTTGAAAAGTCCGTGCAAAGTCCGAGAGATGGCACCACCGGCGCGTATCGAGGCCATGTTTAGTTAGTAGCATCTCTTGAATGAACGCACACCAAGTTTCAGACATATTGGCCTATTTCTTTGTGTTTGGCATTCGTGTGAATCAAGGAAGTCGAGTGATTTTCAAGAAATGGACGAAAAAGAATATCGTGTTGTGATTAAACATTACTTTATGAAAGGCAAAACGCTTCAGGAGACTAAAGAGAAGCTTAATAAACATTATGGTGACTCTGCACCTTCGATTAGAACAGTTTATAAGTGGTTTCAAATTTTCGGACTGGCCATATGTGCACAAGTGACGCTGAACGTTCTGGACGGCCTGTGGAGGTTACGACTCCAGAAATCATTGATCAAATCCATGATATGGTGATGGATGACAGAAGAGTTAAGGTGCGTGAGATTGCTAGTGCTGTGGGCATCTCGACTGAACGGGTACATAATATTTTGCATAAACATTTGGACATGGGAAAGCTATCCGCAAGATGGGTGCCGCGATTGCTCACGCTTGACCAAAAACGGAATCGTGTGAAGTGTTGCAAGGATGATTTGCAGTTGTTCCAGAAGAATCCGGAGGACTTTAAGCGTCGTCTCGTCACTGTGGATGAAACATGGATACATTACTATACTCCTGAGACCAAACAACAATCTAAACAATGGGTTACCAAGGGGGAATCTGCACCAAAAAAGGCGAATACCGTTACTTCGGCCGGAAAGGTTATGGCGACTATCTGGAAAAGGGTAAAACTATTACAGGTGAATATTATTCATCGTTATTGGACCGTTTGAAAACCGAGCTGCAAGAAAAACGCCCGCGATTGGCCCACAAGAAAGTCCTTTTCCCCTCTCGACAACGCACCAGCACACACCTCAGCAGTTGTGGTCGGAAAATTAATGGAAATAGGATTCCAACTCGTTTCACATCCCCCCTATTCTCCAGACTTGGCTCCCTCGGACTACTATTTGTTCCCCAATTTGAAGAAATGGCTGGCGGGACAAAGATTTTATTCAAACGAGGAGGTGATTGCAGACACTAATGGAAATTTTGCAGACTTGGACAAATCCTATTATTCAGAAGGGATCAACAAACTAGAACATCGTTGGACGAAGTGTATAAGCCTAAAAGGAGACTATGTCGAAAAATAAAAAAGGTTTACCCCAAACACATAAGTAGTTTTTATTTTTGCACGGACTTTTCAAACCAGCCTCGTATATATATATATATAAATATATATATATATATATATATATATATATATATATATATACATAGACTAAGTATATCATTCATATGATCTCTTCCCGCTAAGTCAAACATCCATTTAAAATTTTAATGGATGCATTAAGAACATACAAAACACTGAAGAAAGTTGGAATCCTGTCTTATGGAAATAAAAAAATAAAATATTAATCCGCTTCCGGGCAACACCGCTATGAAAACTAAATGTTTGTCTGTTATCGTGTACTAGAACATGCCTTGGTTGCATACCAGTGTTGCCACTTACACCTGTTAATTTTAATAACTGATTACATTTCGTTAAATATAATAGATTACAATAGAAATTTAGAATTGTTCAGCTGTTACTTATAAATATAATGTTATTGACTTTCTTTTCTAATATGTAAAATAATAGTGAAAAAGCCAACGAATTAACGAGTTTATTAAATTTTGTAAGTCTGACAACCCTATACATCGATTCTTTAACAGTCACTCCAGTCAGCGAGTTTCCAGGACAGGTTAGAATTATATTTTAATATAAAGATGTGGAAGCTTGAAAAGTTTCATATAACTTATATTTATTTATTTATTTATCGTTTGTAAGAAAATTTCTTTTGTGGTTACATTATCCTGTGGGGGAGAGTGGGTAACAGTGAATTATTATTTGTTGAGCTAAATATTTCCACACCTTTTCACATTTGGAAAATGTTTTCTTAATAAACCTCAAGCGATATCAATAAGGTACACACTGCGTTAGAAATCTAGACGCCACCTATCATAGATACATGCATAAAATCGGTTTTTTAAAAAAAGGGAAATGATCCACTGGGCCCCGCAGTTGGGTTACAATGAATCAGTACATGGGTTAACAGTTGATCGTATGGGTCCCAGTGGATTTTATGGGATTTATTAAATTAAATTTCATTTCAGATCAAGATTTATTTTACCTTGTTACACTTAATTTAGTAGTAATTAGGAACCAAATGAATATTATTGAGTCTTCTTGACCTTTGGTAACAGTAATGTCACTTAAGCTTAAATCTAATAGAATCAGTCTTTTTTTAATTTACATTTGTTAACAACAGCATTACAATGCAGTCATCTTAAATCTACATTTTGTAACATATGTAACAATGAAAACGTCACTTGAAAAGCTTAACTTTGTTAATAACCAGTATCACAACACAACTGTATTCTCCTACTAAATCTACACTTCATAACAATTACATAATAATGAACCTCAGTGGCAGTATCACAATAAAATCAACATTTACCTACTAATATTGCTCTGTAATTTAACCAAAATATAATCGAAAACAAAAATATTATATAACGAAAACATAAACTTTCTTTCTTGTAAGTGCCTAATGCAATTGAATTACTATCCATAAAAAACCCAATCACAAAAGATTAGCGGATATCGACACGCGAGAAATCCACGTCAAATGTATAAAGTCCTTGTTGCCTTTTGGTTTGTCCAGAAGAGTAGGATGGTTGAGGCAGAACCATCTTTATATCGTCTATTGACACTGCAGCTAAGTCAGGTACAAGCGGCATGCGGAATTTGTTAATATTCTTAAGACTTTTACCCAGAAAACTCACTTCAACTTCATTTTGTGAACCATTTAATATTTTACCCACGTAAAATATCTGTTTGTAATTGGCTTTGAATCCAACTAAAACGAATGTTCCCTCATTAAGAATTACAGCTATGAGTGAAAATTGTTCTGGATCAACAACGTAAATCTCTGGGTCTTCTTCTTCATAAAAAACCGTCTTCCTCTGAATAAACACTCAATTTGTCATCATCATCGCCACTGGATTCATCACTCTGCAAAACTTTTCTTTTAATACTCTTCATTTTTTTTTTCATTTCTTTTTGCTGCTTCATTTTCTTTTTCTTCGTTTGGTTCTTTAACTGCTTACGTTCTTCTATTTCATCTTTATTTGGCATGTCAGTTGCAATCATCAATTATTTTTTCTTGGCGCAGCTTTTGGTAACCTGGGGAAATCAAAAAGATTCTTGAAACTTTTGGAAGAAGGCTTTTGAGGTAAATTATTTAGATGTGTTGACGTCAACGGTTCAATACACTCCTCGGGGTTTTGTGTTCCAATATTTGCCTGTGCAATTTGTAAAGCTGGTGACTTACATAAAGGAGGAGTTCGCGGTGAAGTTTGTGGTGGCTGAGGAGCTAGAAGAGTTGATGGTATAAGAAGTGATGGAGTTTGTGGTATTGTAAAAGGTGGCAAAGTATGTGACGGAACAACCAACGGTGTAGTTTGTGGAGACACTGGGGATGGAGGGTTATGTAGCAGCTCAGTAGATTGAAGAATTTGCGGTGGCTTTGGGGGTTCTTCAACTTGAGGCCTATCTGTGCTAGTAGATAAAGGCAGGGCATGTTGGTGTAGTACATTCACGTCCTCTATAATTGATGGCGAAGGAGATCTACTAAGTTGATCTTCGGGTTCTGGTTCTGTTTCGAGTTGTCTATCTGTGATTTCTGATGGAGCAAAGTCAATTTCCGTGAAAATATTTGGGTTGTAAGGAAATATTCCTGATGCTTCAAAGGCACTGCAAATATTAGCTGGTGCCATTACTCTCATGTGTGCTTCTTTTACGCATGCTGCTATTTCATAGATCGAAAACGTTTTGCCGGGGTAGTGCACCATCCAACTATCAACAGGCGCATTGTAAACAGTTTTAAAAGAGCCAAAGACTGTCACATCTAGCGGTTGCAGCTTTCCAGTGGAGTGTGGTGGAACTGTTAGAATGGTTACGCCATTCTCCTTTGTCCGATTGACAGCCCTCAGACAGATATGAGCTTCAAAGTTATCCATAATTGCTGCTTTGGGTTTGATCAATAAATTCATCCAGCTTGATGATGTAGCTAAACCCAAAGTTCCAGTCGGGGCCCCATCGATCATATGGTTCTTGAAATGCACTCTTGGAAATATCATGACAGGGGGTAATGCCTGCCCCGCAGCACTAACAATGTAACAAGTAGTTACTAAGGTCCCTTTTTCGGAACTTGTTACTTTGCTGACCTGTTTTCGTCCGCGAACCGCTAACACTTCCTCAGATTTTTGAACTGGAACACACGTGTTCTATCTCCAAAACCTTCATTTCATTGCATTACGTCTCTCAGATTGTCGTAAAACATGCTGACGTTGTGTCTATTGAAAGACGTAGCTTGACTAAGGCTACAGACTTCTGGCGTACGAAGGCTTAGAGTTTCATTTCTTTTCCGGAAGTCGGAAGCCACTCAATACCAGCAGCTTGGAATTGATGCCACTTGTCTGGTACATTAATGTGTTCGGCACTACCATTTCATACGCCAATCTACGAACTTCGTTTGGTGTAAGGCTACATTTTACTATGTAATCAACTAGTAATTCCTCTTGTTCATTTGAGAAAATTCGGTTGACCTCATAATTAGGTGTCAAACGCACTGGTCCTTCAGTTGTCCTGGTCTTTTTATAATACCTGTATAAAGTGGTATAAGGGGTACCCTTTCGCTTTGCCGTAGCCCTGATTTTGGCACATACAACCAGTTGTATGACTTGCCTCATGACATCTTTACTATATTGTCCAATGTTTGTCTTTCGTACACGATTTCGTGGCATTTTTGAAACTGAAAAGACAAACGAATAGGATTTAATATTTATGTCGAGCCAACCACTCCAAATTAGGGAATCGATTATCCACTGTGCCCCAAAAGCAAATAAACCAGTGTAACCCATTGACCGTTAACGAAAACAAACGTTAATACAATACACAAACATATATTTAGAGAGAAACTGATTTAAGAAAGTAATAATATATAGAGTAATTCCGGCAAATAACTGTTAATTCATAAGAAATATTTATTACAACTGCCGCATTACACTTTTTAAAAACACGAAAAATTTTACTTACTTTTTCGTCGCACCGCGGCAGCGTGTCCCCCTCCTGTCGTAACTCAGTGGGGACTGGATTAGCGCGGGGGCGGTACAAAATGGCGCATGTTTGGCGTTTTGTATACGTGTGCGTTTTATGTTGGCCAAGGTACGGCGTACACGTATATGGGATAAGTGGTTCTCGAATGATAAGCACACTAACGGACAGACAAACAGGCAAAGAGCCGTTGCGTTTTATATATATTATATGGTTTATTATTATTATTATTATATAACCTGGCCAGAGAATATATTATTAAAAAAAAAAACACGTAAATCTGATAAGTGGTTTTCGAGTGATAAGCGCACCAACGGACAGACGGACATACAGAGAGACGTTCCATTTTATATATATTGTATTCTTTGTTACATGATATTGTTCCATATTTAACGGTTTAGGCAGCGTATTGCAAGAGAGTGCGCTAGCGGCAAACTTGTTTCCGACTCGATGTACTATTATCGTCACTGCTTATTTCTTATAATACCTAACGTAATAAAATATATCCTATAACCTGGCCAGGAAACATATATATCAATCTAAAAAAAAACACGTAAATCGGATAAGTGGTTCTCGCACTAACGGACAGACAGACAGACAGAGAGATGTTGCATTTTTATATATATATATATATATATATATATATATATATATATATATATATATATATATATATATATATATATATTAGAAGATTATAGATAACTTGGTCAGAGAATAAATGTATAAATTAAAAAAAAAAAAAAAAAAACATGTAAGTCGGATAAGTGGTTCTCAAGTCATGAGCGCACTAACGGACAGACAGCCAGACAGAGAGATGTTGCATTTTATATATATTATATTCTTTGCTGCATGATATTGTTCCATATTTAATGGTTTAGGCAGTGTATTGCAAGAGAACGCGCTAGCGACACACTTTTTTTTTCCGACTTGATTCACTATTATCGTCACTGCTTTTTTTTTTTTATTACCTAACGTAATAAAATATATCCTATAACCTGGCCAGAGAATATATGTACCTTTTTTTTTTAAAAAAAGTACGTAAATCGGATAAGTGGTTCTGGAGTGATAAGCACACTAACAGACAGAGAAATATTGCATTTTAAATATATATATATATATATATATATATATATATATATATATATATATATATATATATATATATATTATAGATATATTTTTAGGTAAAACAGAAAAAAAAAACATAATGTGCTCCAATATTAATTAACCAACAAAAATGTAACAAAAATACCTTATTTTCCTAAGCCATAAATAATGGCAATTTTAACCTAGTTCTGCACCTGTTCGTTACGTCGAATGAAGACTCGTGTAGATATCTTATTCTTTCATTTTCGGATATATGTTATTTTTAATTGTCTGATTGTTGATCAAATAGGTGTTATATCGCTTGAGATATATCTGGTTCCATTTTCTTTTTTTACTTTTCCATTGATTTTTGTAAAATTACACAAAATGAAAATGTTTAAGACTAGGCACTGAAACATAAAAAAGCAAACAATATCACTAAATTGGCTCTGCTATTTAACTTACCAATAGCTATTTTTCAGCAGATCAAACATTGTGTAAATAATTAGTGTTCCGTCCGGAACACTTATAAGATCACTTCGTGGTCAGCCTGTATGTATGTCTGTCCATCTGTCTGTCACATTCGATTTTCTCCGAAACTATTTGACATAGAAAGTTGAAATTTGGCACTAATGTAGGAACTGATCACCTCATCAGAACCATGTAGTTTTGAAAGTTAAATTTTGACTTAGGGGGTTAGTTTTGGGTGGTGAAATCGGAAATGAAAAAAAAATTACCAAGTCATCGAGTTGGGTGTCAAATGAAAGCTTGTAAAAACACGAGTTCAAAAATATATATAAAGTAATATTTGCGCACATTTTTCTGTGTATTACTTTTAAAAAATTGCGAAAATTCGCTGTTCCCTCCCTTATCTCGAAAAGTACTGATCAAAAAATTTTGAAAAAATTCTGGAATTTTCTTCACAGGGGAACGAACATTATCATCTTTACCAATTTATCTGGTATATAAAAAAAAAACAAAAAATTTCAATTTCATCAGTTTTTAGTAAAGATTGGAAAAAAACTTTGTTGAAAACTCATTTGGGGTGTGTTTTGTGAAGTCGTTGATCATTTTATAACAAGAATTTTTATTTTAAAAGCAATCAACGTACGCAACACTAATTGTCCGGTTATTTTTAATTTAGAGTTATTCTTAAAGTAAAGGTCTAAGTTAGCTAAGTTTTAAACTTAAGAAAACCGTAGAGGTCGATCATAAAGAATTATTTATCTAAATTTATCTATTTTAAGTAAAGGGCAGCATATATTTAATAATTTATAGGAGATGTAATTTATGCAATAGTGCAATTCCAAGGAGCAATTTTTCACTAATTGCAAGAATAAAATAATGCTTGCTACATATGCGGATGGCGCGCCACTGACTAGCTAGGTAATTCAGTAGTTGAAAGTCGCTAAAAACCATTGCTATTGTTGTGCGAAAGTGCTATAAGAGGGTGGATTGATAAATCTGGTAAATTTTACGAAATGGGAGGATGTTTTATTAAGCGCCATGACAGTTCGCAAGCGTGATTGTTGTAACGGTTGTGTTCAAAATGTTAAACAGATCGTAAGTGATGAGTGTTAAACATTTCGTAGAACACGTAGGCTGAAAAATTTTTGGTCTAGCTACTTAAAACACAAACAAATATTCATTAATATAGTCTCCTTCAAGAACGATACAATCAGTCGAATGCTTTTCTAACATTTCTATACCTATCTTGCAGAAGTATTCGTCTTTGCCTTATAAACAGGCCTCAAATCTCTTCCCCGCGAGCATTTTTTTGAGGTCTGCGAATAGATAATAGTCACTGGGGGCCAAATCTGAAAAATAGGGTGGATGAGGAAGCAATTCGAACTTCAATTCATGTAATTTTGCCATCGTAACCATTGGCTTGTGATACGGTGCATTGTCTTGAAGAAAGAGCACTTTTTTCTTGTTCATTTCGGGATGTTTCTTTGCGATTTCTGCTTTCAAACGCGTCAATAATTTTATATAATATTCGCTATTGATAGTTTTTTCTCTTCTTCGCATAGTCGATGAAAATCATTCCATGCGCATCCTAAAATACAGAGGCCAAAATCTTCCCAGCCGACTGTTGTGTCTTTGGTTGCTTCGGGTGACTTTCACCGGTTGCCGTCCACTGAGCTGACTGCCGATTTGATTCCGGTGTGTAATGATCGATCCATATTTCATCCATTGCCACATGTCGTATAAAAAATCCTTTTTATTGCTATTAAAGAGGTACAAACAGCGCTCAGAATTATCAACACGTTGTTGTTTTTGGTCCACTGTGAGCAAACGCGCTACCCTTTTCGAACAGAGCTATCTCATGCCCAATGGTTTATGCAAAATATGACTAACACGTTCTTTTGATATCGTTAGGGTGTCAGCTATCTCACGCAAATTCACTTTACGGTCGACCCAAACAATTTTGTGGATTTTTTTATGTTTTCCGGTTTAACCACCTAATTTGGGCGTCCAGAGCGTTTAGCAGCATGTGTATCTGTATGATAATTTTCCAGGAGCAGAGTCCCCGTAACACTTATCAAGTCAATGACTTGATAAGTGTTACGAGGACTCTGCCTTGAACGGTGTTTTTTCCCATAAAGAAACGGTGTTTAATCAATCCACGAAATTCGATTTTTTCCGTTGTTTTGAAAATATTAAAAGTAGCGTCTCTAAAACCATTGTAACTTGTAAGCTAAACTTTTCAGCCTACTTGTTAGATAGAGACGAGTATCGGGCAGTGCTAAATCATTTTTATTTAAAAAAGTGGTCTACGGCCCAGATAGAAACTGAACTGAACGAAGTTTATGGGTATTCTGCACCTGCACTTAAGATCATTTATGACTGCATAAATTAATTTAAACGTGGCTCTTGGAGTACTGAAGACACCGCACCGTTAGGACGCCCGATTGAGGTTTCTTATGGAATGAAAAGAAGAGATGGTTCATAAAATTCGTGGTATCGTGATGGAAGATCGTAAAGGCAAAAGTGTAAGAACTGAGCTTCGTAGTAGTTCCCCCCCACTCACCCTGTTCCCTAGATTTGGCCCCAAGCGACTTGTTTTTGTTTCTTAACCTCAAAAATTGGCTTGAGAGGAAGAAATTTTCGTTGAACGAAAATGTTACCTGAGCTGTAAACGAGTATCGCTCATAATTCGAAACAATTTTTTTTCTGAGGGAATAAAAAAAAATTGGTTTTTCTCGCTAGCTCAAGTATATTGAGTTTAATGGAGTTTATTAAGAAGTAAGTCTCCGTTTTTGCAAAAAAAAAAGTTATTTACCTTGTTTTTTACAATATTTTTCAATCCACCCTCATATACATCCAATTTAATCAAAATAATATTGATGATGACTTGTAAATGATTAAAATATAGGAAATAGGCTAAATCACCTTAAGCAAGTTCCTGTGTTCTAGCAGGGTCTGTATTTAATTAATAAAATATATAGAGTTCGCAACAGGATGCTTTTAACTAATTTTCTTTTTTAGGTCGATCTTTAGTTAACTAATGAGCTTTTAAAGTTTATATAGCTTAACCAAATTAAAACGAGCACCCTTCAATATTTAATATTAATTAAGTTACTTTGAAGGTATTTATGTAGATGATATGTAATTATAATACTACTTTGAAATGTGTTGGGACAAATTAAAAGGTTTTTAACCAAATATACTATTTACTTCAATAATATTGAGTTAAATATCAAAGGCGTTTCTTCGAAAATGTACTCGGGTTAATAACGAATGACTTGTTTATACTGATCTTATATCTATTCTATTAAAAGAGTTTGACAAGCTTTAATTCAAGAATTAGCCCAGTGCAATTAGCCTTTAACCCTTAAGTTGACAATGAATCTCCCGGGATACATACAAATTAAAAATTCTTAGCCACTCTCTGCTTTATTTGTCCACCTTATCTCGCTGTTGTATCCGACACGATACATGTTGTACCACGAATACATCAATACTTGTCGATATTATCTTGAATTTCGCGCCGTTATTCGTGAATTTTGTTCAGTCGTCTGTGTAATACGGTTTCTGACAGAGCCCCGCGCATGCGTCAGCTAGTAAGTTTATTGTTTTTACCTATTTTTTTTTTAGTTATTTTAAACGACTTAGATGGTAATTAGTTGTATGATGTTTTATCTTTGTTGTGATACATAAATAATATTAAAAACTTTACTGATTTTTCTATAAAATGAATGCTAATATTTTGTATCCCTCAAGATACACTGACAAGTTCGGTGTGTTATTTACTTTTATTTATTTTTAGAATAAGATGAGAAGAATTGACCGTATTTTCACCTTATTACCGCCAGTTGGGGCAGAAAGGGATCCTGAGAGTGATACTGAGCCTGAAGATTTATTGGGAAAAGCAAGTTCTGAACAAGATACATACTCAACAAGTTGAAGCAGTACTGCAACCCTCTGCGAGTGTTGAAGAGTTGGAGAAGATGCTGTTTTAACCACATTATTACCTGTCTCAATTGTCAATGTTCCTGAAACGCCTAGCAGCCGTCGTGTAACACGTAAGTCAGTTACAACTCCACCTGTTTTAAAATCGGTCTTAAAGTAAAAAAGACAAATTCAGAAAATTATAAGAGACTTTCAATGGATTGACGACGATTTTGATTATGAAGTGCATACTCGTATAGGCAAAGACAATTTCTCAAAACCAATTAAACTGCAGTTGCATTTGCAAAATTTTAAGATTTTCTTTAGTGATGATATAATAAATCTCATAGTGGAACAAACCAATTTTTATTCTACTCAGCAGTTCGGTAAATGCATCGATACCAATTGCGAAGAAATTGAAATCTATTTGGGGGTAGAACTTATGATGGGTGTTGTACATATGCCGGCGTACACTGACTACTGGGCCCAAGAAACACCATTCGCTCTAATTGCAGATCTTATGTCCCTAAAAATGTATCAAGTGTTGTGACGTAATCTTCATTTCGTAAACAACGAAGAAATTGACAATGACCGTTACTTCAAAGTGAGACCTCTTCTGGAAAAAGTCAGAGGAAACTATTTAAAAAATGAACCAGAACGTAGAAACTCAATTGATGAAATGATGGTGTCTTATAAAGGTAACAAAACTGGCTTGAGGAGGCAGTACTTAAAAAACAAACCAAAAAAGTGGGGTTTTAAAATATTTGCAAGATGTGGAATTTCCGGTATGGTCTACGATATTATCCCATATGGAGGTGAAGACACATTTAGGAATCACAGCTTTTTGGATATTGAAGAAGGCCTTGGTTTAGGTGCAAAGGTTGTTATTGCTCTGTGTTCCTCAATTCAGAACAAACCATTATCGGTTGTTTTGACAATTTTTTTTACAAGCCCAGAACTTACGTCCTTCTTTTGTGATGAGTACTGTATTTTCAGTTAGGGAACTATTAGGTCAAACCACCTTGGAGTTTGCCAAATGAAATCGGATGCTGATCTACGAAAAGAGGGCCGAGGATCTTTCGACCAAAAGGTTGATAACCAAAATCGTATTGCGATTATAAAGTGGCATGACAACAAAGCTGTCACCTTTTCTAGTTCTTATGTGGCAGCTAATCCCACCGAAACCATTCAAAGGTATTCTAAAGCAGGAGGAGGTAAAGTATATATAGTATGTCCAATGTATGTGTAAAGCACTATAACAGCCACATGGGCGGGATCGATCTTGCCGATATGTTCATTGCTTTGTATAGAACTGGAATGAAAACTCATATGTCTGAATAAAGCATGGCTGCTTTATAGGCGAGAATACAAATTATTAGAAGATGAAAAACTGGCTATGCGACTAAAAAAATTAAGATTATATGTCGCAAAGAGTCTATTTCAAACAAATAAATTGAAAAGAGGCTACCCTAGTAATTCAGAGGCCCCACAAACGTTAAAGAGAATAGGGAATGCACTGGAACCGAGACCTCAAGATGATAGCAGACTGGACAAGCTGGATCATTTTCCAGTATTTCTTGAAAAAGGAAGATGTAGGAACTGCCCATCTGGTCAAACACATGTTTTTTGTAGCAAATGTAATGTTCGGTTATGCCTTGTGCCTACTAGAAACTGTTTTGTTGATTTCCACAGTAATAAATAAAAATTTTTGAAAGGAAAAAGTTTTTTACCTCATTTTCTGAATATTTTAGTCTTGGCGATGTATCCCTAAAGATACAACTCAATATTTTGACTCTTATATGTTTCCAAAAGCAAATAACCATAAAAATGTCATTTTATAATCGTCGGCTTAGTTAAAAAAGAAATTTTTTTAAAGCAAAAACAATCATTTGCCAATTTTAGGGTTAAAAATGAAAAATTACGGAACCCAGCTATAATGAACGGATTTGAATGATTCGTTTTTTTTTGGGTTTCTAATGCCATAAATCACAAAGTTTACCCATTAAAAATTACCGCAATTTTAAAAATCCATTAATTTAAAAAAATACAATTATCAGAATATTTAAATATTACTTTTAAGAAAATAATGAATATTATAGTTTTCCAGGCTGTTTAAAAAGAATTTGTAAAAAAAATAAACTTTTTTAAATTTAATATCAGAAGTAAATCGGTGGTGAATCTGACACTATCTTGGGGCTCACTACAGGATAGGATAAGACAATGGGGAAGATGAACAGAAATCTCATTATCAGATCACAGACATATCTTCTTTTAAATTCGAGCCAATGCGAAGCCACCGGCGGTGTAAAGGTGCCAAAGGTCGACAAACTGAAATTTATATAAAAAATGACCTATCTGAAATGTATGCAGATGATGAGACAGACATTGAGTTTTGAGTGAGCTGTCTCAACACAGCTGTTATCGAGTACTAAAAGCAAGCTCCCTGCTTATAGAAAGGCATTGTTCAGCCAGTATTTCACGGTAAAACTCACACTTGGAAGATCACCGTAAAGAGGTTTGTAGGCTTTTAACAAGACCGTACGGAGTACTAGGAAGACTTTAGGAAGCCGAGAGGAAATATAAGAAACACAAATGTGAATCTTAGAGTAAAAGCAACAAATCAAATCTGTATCAGCAAGACTTTTTATAAAATACTAACCAAAGATGTCCCCCCCCGAAGATGTGGATCCACTTCCACACCGAAGAAGGCATTAACACTATAAGTTTCAATTCCTTTTCCTCCTGGTTTAAACTTTAGGGGGGAGGGGTTACCCGCTGGCAGCAGCAATGTCGATCTCAAGGGGAAGAGATTTCAGGGTTGGCAGCAGGGTGGTAACATAAGACCGAGTAAAATGGTCAGTTAGAAGATTTGCTTTTTATAAACCGCCGGGTATGATCAGGATATTCCCTGTCTTGCTTTTTATCCGATTGTGTCTTGTCCAATCTTCAAACGAACAAAAAAAAATCTCCAGCCGTTCCCAGTAATCTTGGACGAGTAATGTATTAAGGGGATTCAACCTGGAAATCTACTGCCCTTCTTAAAAGGCATTGGCCTTCCAAGATCCTAAAAAAGGACAAACGCACAACGAGCTCTTAAATGATCTAAATACTATAGGTATTCATCCCATCTATCTAACTTCTTCTTTTTCCTGTCCCATGTATTTACATATGTCGGAGTCTCTGTACCATTTTTTCAGTTTATATTGAGGTTGTTATCCTCTGCTAGTCGAAAAATGGACGCAGCGTCTGGAACACCACACCAGTGCCTGATATTCGGGAGCTATGACTGGTGCTTTCTACCGGGTCTTTGCCTACCCTCCATTTTTTCCTGAAGAATAAGTTTTGGAGTCGAGTAGCGGTCACCTAGTATAGTAGTTAGGTAGTTACTATATGTCTCAAATAAGACACTTTTCTTTGTTTCATGATATTAAGTAGTTGCCTCTCCACCCCCTTTGAAGCATTTCTTCATTGGTTAGATGTTCTCTCCATTAAATTCGTAGCAAACGTCGCAGTATCCATAGCTCGAAAGGTTCGATACGATTCAGTAATCTCACTTGTAATACCATTTTATTACTCGTAGGCGCAGTGCTAGTAGCAATTTTCTTTGAAGCCGCGTATTTTTTAACTTTAGAAAGGTATCCTTTGTCATGCCAATCCGCAGTTTAACCTCCCCATCACAATCCCATGGTTCGTTGACTACAGAGCTAAGATATTTGAATTTAATAACTCTCTCAATCTCTTGATCCTTTATAAAGAGAGATTCATCCTCTTGGGGACGTCTACTAATCACCATCATTTTGGTTTTCCCAATATTTATATGTAGACCATACTCCTCGCCAATATCATTCATCTTATTAATTAGAAGTTGCAGATTTTCCATGTTATTGGCAACTATTGCGGTATCGTTTGCATACCGAATATTATTTACAGGCTTTTCATTAACTTGTATCTCTCTGCATTCATCTTCTAGAGCAAACTGAAATATTTTCTCTGCCTAGATATTAAATTATTCTGGCGACAGTATGCAACAATACTTAACACCCTTTAAGACACTGAAAGGTTTTGTTGAAATGCCTTTATTAATTTTGATCTCAGCAGATTGATTCCAGTATAGATGTCTTATTATTCGTACATCCTTATCATCTATACTAATCTCATGATGTCGCTGCATCAGCTGCTATGTGGTCAAATGCCCGTTGATAGTCAATAAACCATATAAATACATCCTGTCGTTAGTCATAACATTTCTGTACAAGAAGTTTTATTGAAAATAACACTTACCTCGTTCCCAAACCTTTCATAAATCAAAACTGTGTTTCTCCACTTACTTCTTCGCACGTATTGACAATTTTGGAATGAATTATTCTCCCCCATCCAAAAGCTTTGTGAATGTGACTCATTAGGCTTATAAGTCTGAAGTCTTCACAGCGTTTAGGATTATGTTTTTTTAAGGATGGTTACGAATGTTGGTCTTAGCCAATCATTTGAAATTTGTGCGGTTTCATAGATTCTGTTGAAAAGGTATGTGACCTATTTTGTGTCCTGCCGTTTTGCAGTCTGCTCAGCGCTAATTTCAATTAAGCCTCCATTATTACAGATCCACTTAATTGGCCGGTGACACTTAGTACATTGTTTTCTCTACTTTCATTCACAGCATAATTTTCCCATCTATTTTTTCATCTTATCTGGGTCTAAAATCAGTTTTTCTTGTTTGTTCTAGAGAGCTGAGAGTGGGGTGTGCTTATTTATTTTCCTTATTTGTTTGAGCTTCTTTTGGAAGTTGAAGCTATCATGAATTTTATGCAAACTTTCTGTTTCTTTACATTCCCTTGCAACCCAGTTTTCTTTTGTCTCCTTTATGTGTTCTATAAATATCCGATTGAATTCTTCGTAGTGTTCTTGTTGATTTTTTGAAAGGTGTCGTTGTTTCAAATGTTTTAGAATATCTTCGGTAATCCATAGCTATCTAACTAAAGTTACAAAATTCATTCATTAGGCGTTGTTTTCAGATGTAATAGATAAAATAAATAGCATGAATACTATAGTAGGCTTATAGCTCAAAGTCTGAGTTTAAATAGTAATAAAAATATCTGATCACTGGCTCAGGGACTACTACTTCTATTACTGGTTAATATTTTTTAGGAAATATCAAGTTTGAAGGTTTAGAGGAAATTGAAAACATGAGAACTAATAAAAATAACTGCAGTTCACTGGCGAAAACCAAAGTAATGATTATTAGTCATAATAAAGATTTGTCACACATAAATGAAATTGCTGGTTTCACTGTTGTAGACCATTTCAACTATTTGGGATTCCTCAAAACTAACAATGGCGGCTATGAAGCGGAAGTAAGAAGACATTTGGCTATGGCTAGAAACTCGACGATCAAACCCACTAAGATTTGGAAAGATTCAGCTGTCACAAAAAAAACACAAAGTTAAGATTGATATATTAAACAAGCTGACAAGAGGCAAATCGATGCGTTTGAGATGTGAGCATATCGAAGAATCCTCAGAGTATCATATACCGAACACCGTACTAATGTATTCTTGCAGAGCTTAGTATAAAAGATCGACTTTCAAATAGAATTAATAGACAGTGAATGATTTGGTCACATTATGAGGAAAGTGGATGCCATGGAAGAGCTTGTAGTAACGGGGAAGGTAGAATATCAAGGAGACGGTCTTCAACAAGATAGTCTGACCTAGTAAGATCTCTCCTTGGTATAGGTATGCACGAGACAAGTCAGGTCGCGCAGGATCGAGATGCCTAGAGAATGACTGTTGAGGCAGCAACTGCATAGTGCCACTGATAGTCCTATTGGGATGAAAGGATTGAGAGAGGGGGGGAGAGAGAGAGAGATAGAGAGAGGTAGAGATAAAGAAGAAGTAGTAATCGAATATATAACAACAACATTAGCAGTTTTATTAGGAATAAACAAGATGTATGTTATTTCTGTCTAAATAAAGGACATTTTACGAAAGAGGTTTCAGAGATAAAAGTGGACAGAGAAATGTTGGAACATAAAGAGGAGATAATTATGTTAAATATAAGAAACAAAGCCAGAAAGGTAATAATTTTGAAGAGAGTATTTGTTTATTGGCAAATAATAATACATTAAAACTACAAAGATAAAAACACTTTTTTCCAGACAAATAAGTTCATCTTAGATCTTTCCTCGAAAAACTCATGCAAACTATGTATAAATAGTTAAAATAAGTTATTTAATAAACAAAGAAATATGCTGTCATAATTTTACTCAGAAATAATTTGATAAAGAGATTAAAAAGTAAACTTAGAATTGTTTAAGTTATCAATAATTTATTTACTAAAAATCCCTAATAGGGAAAATATATATATTTATATATATATATATATATATATATATATATATATATATATATATATATATATATATATATATATATATATATATATAATATATAGTAGAGTATGCTTCAACTAACAACTTAGGCATCAGTGCTAGTGGGAATATGTCGTTGGCATGTTTGTTATAAGGCATCCCCGCGAGAGAGTTATCACGAACCACTAAGTTAGTTTATATGGTAACATAACATGGTAGCAGTTGTTAAAATAAATATATAATGGTAGGCAACCGATAAGATAAAAATCAATTACTGATTTGTCTAACGTAGATGTATTACCAAACTTGTATTTTAATACGATTGTACTAAAGGAGCAACTTAATGTAAATTTTATACCACCCAAATAGTGGGCTGCTGCGCGGCTTTCCTGAGCAAACAGCAACAACAGAGGCGGCGTGGATACAATGTACAGACTGTCAAATAAGAACATGTCCGCGATAATTCATTTTTGGTACATGCGATTCTAGCGATTCAATAAAAAATCGGTAGAGGGAACCTTTATCTACGACGCATTTTAGTAATAGTACTAGTCGAAATTACGTAAAATCCACTAGTTTGCTCGTCGGTTCGCAGCAGTCTCTTTCTTGGTTCTCATCCAAAGGGGCCTAAAATGACACATTCCGCGGTTGCTGAATATATTAAAAAGTCGATGATGCTTGTGAAGACGTGGGTAAATCGTTTTAACCAGATGAAAAATGTCGACGACTTGCCAAAACATGGTTAGGTAGGCAAAGTCACCCCGAAAGTCAAAAAACGAATCGTGACTTTCTTTTCACTGGACCCGAAATTGACGCTGGGTTAAGAAGCAGCAAAATTAAGACAATCGGGTTTAAATGTGTCTCATGAGATCATTCGACAACATCTTCGTGCTCATGATGTCAAATTCCGAAGCACGTCGAAGAAACTTTTGCTGGGCGAAAATCAAGTCGTGAAGCGGCTGGCTTAGGCCCACGATAAGATACTAGAGTGGCCCTCACAATGGCCGTACGCCAATCCTATTGAAAACGTTTGGTCCCTAGTCAAGAGAAAGCTCAGAGGAAACACTTTGAGAACTTTGAGTCAGTTGTCTCGCGAAATTCGAAATATTTGCAGAGTATGCAGAAAATCTCGTCGACAGCATGCCTCGAAGATGCCATTCTGATGCAGGAGGCGATTGGACAACTTACTTGACAGACTGTAATACATACTATCTAAAAGTCTTACAAGATGTGCAAATAAAACCGGCGCCTCTGAAACTCTTGCGCTTGGTAGAAATTTTTATTTATTAGCCATTTTAGTGAACAATCTACATAACATAACTCTTTAATTTAAGATAATACTGTAAAAATGTAAATACTCCATACTGCTTAAAAATATTAAGACCATTTTTTAATAAATTTTGCTAAAATTAATATATTTCTGTTTTATATTTATGAAGCGATTTGGGATAAAAAAAAATAATTGTCACTGACTGATTAACCAACAATAATGGAAATCTATGTGGGGGAACTAAACGTGAAGAAATAAATGCGATCATCTTGGTGGGTGCTTTTCTTACGAATATAATACTTTCCTTTTGCAAGGTTAGTATAGATACACTTAACAAATAAAATAAATTCAACCCTGATAGTGGAAATAAAAAGTTTTCAGATTTACACTTGAAAAGGTATTGATGAATCGGACATGACATGTTTCGTACCACCGCTACTTTATCAAATGTGACCTCTTAAACTAATAATACTCAGATATTTATAATAATTTCTTAACTAACGATTAACAGCAGATTACAAGATTAAGTTTAACAAAGGATTATTACTTATTTCCAATTGATCATTCAGTATATTACCCGATCTTCTGAATTTATTAATTTCTAATGATTGCAGTAATGAGAGTTTATGACCTTTATTTTCTGTGTGTAAAATCGTCATTAAAATTATGACTATGTTCGATAAGGTGGGATGAAATTTTTATTGAGTTCTTGCCACTTTTTTGTACTTTTTGGGGAGACTCACAATCTGTGTTGATTAAGATGAATTTTCATCAAGTAACGATCTAAACAAAATAAATCATTACACATAGGTGTGGGGGACAAGTCGTATATTTACCATGTTTGACTGTAGAATTGTTTGCCGACACTACTGTTCATCAATAAAATATTTATCTTTGGCCCGGCGACATCTAGAAATATTCTTCTGAACTAAGTACAGCGCTATGAAAACAATCGATATTATGATTTACATTATATAGAAAACACATAATTATTTATTGTCATTTTACCCCATTTTTACTAGATACCACATATAGTAATATATAGAGGTGTAATGAAATGAACAAATTTAAATTAATGAGACTTTGACATAATGTTGCTTATTACTGTATAGAATTTTGAGTGGAATTTAAAAAAGATAATTTATTCTTAAAAAAATAGATATTGAATTTTAGTTATCAAAAAAGTTCATCCGCTTACTAAAAATGTTTTTATAGAATTTTGCTCACATTACACACAAATCATTTTTTAATATAATTATTATTATGGCATCCAAATTCAAAATTTTCTTTTGACCTATATATGAGGGTGGATTGCATAACTGTTGATAAGGGTGATGCATGACTGCTGATAAGGGTGCATGACTGTTGATAAGGGTGCATGACTGTTGATAAGGGTGCTGCATGACTCTGCATTACTGTTGATAAGGGTGATTCTTGTAATAGTTGTGTTCATTGTTTTAAATAGATGCAACGCGCAGTTATTTGTTGGTAACGATCGTAAGTGATTACCGTTACACCTTTCTTAGAAATGACAAATAACCGGTCAAGTGCAAGTTGGACTTGCGCAATTAGTGTTCCGTACGTTGATTGCATTTAAAATAAAAATTTTCGTTACGGAAGTATAAAATGATCAGTAACTTCACAAAACACATCCCAAATGAGTTTTCAACAAAGTTTTTTTCGATCTTCAGTAAAAACTGATGACCTTGAAATTTTTGTTTTTTTTTATATACCAGATAAATTATTAAAGGTAATGCACTCGTGTTAATTTTTGTTCAATCTACATACTGTAGAGAATATTCCAGAATTTTTTCAAAATTTTTTGATCGGTATTTTTCGAGATAAGGTGGGGGACAGCGATTTTTTGCACTATTTTCAAAAAAAAAATAAAAAGGAGTTGTGCGCAAGTGTTAGATTATATATATTTTTGAACTCGGCTAAGTATAAATATCGCTTCTGATTAATTTAACATGGTTAGCGAAATGCTCGTCGAGTGCAAAAATAAAGTGTTTATTAATCAGTGTATCAAAACAATATTTAAATAAAAGTTATAGGGTGTTATACGGCGCACAGGCTGATGCTGACAGTAAAATGTCAGTTCGAAGAAATTACGCCGTCTTATTTTTGAGTCCTACTAAAAGTTCTATATCTTATTTGTCTAAGATACTATATGTATAAATTGAACTGTTTTGAAATTATTGTCATTGAAATTTAAAATAAAAAAAAGACAAAAAGCTGTTAATAAATACTCTAGGTTTATTTTTAAGGTAACAATTGCTCAAAATGTCTACAGCGAGGCAATGACACAATCTGTCATTAATAGCCTGAACAGAGTTTTGCAGAGAATCCGGGGTGATCTGTACTACTTCATACTCAATTCTTTGTTGTAAATTTTCTACAGTTTCATGTCGACTTAGATAAGCTTTGGTTTTCAAATGACCCCATAAAAAAAATCGAGTGGCGTAAGGTCGGAATTCCTTGCAGGCCATTCTACAGCACCTCTTCTGTCTATCCATCGATTAGGAAAAATCGCATGATGATCCTAACCTAACTCATAATATTGTTTTTTTCTGACGAGGCCACTTGTCTTAACGGAAGAGTTAACAGGTATAACTGCCGGTACTAGTCTACTGAAAATCCCCACTGGATAATCAACAGTCATTTCTCAAAGACCACAAAAGATAAACGTGTGGACAGGGATTTGTGGACGTCATATCATTGGTCCCTTTTTTATCGATGGAAATCTTACAGGACAGCGGTATTTACAGTTACTCCAAGAGCAAGTTATTCCAACTTGTGCAGGTCTTTTTTTCCCGATGAAAATAATTTGGATACCCCTAACAGGAATCTGTGGTATAAACAGAACGGAGCACCTCCTCACTATGAAATCAATGATATTTAGATGCGATTAAGTCCCGACCTTATGCCACTCGATTTTTTTATGGGATCATTTGAAAACCAAAGTTTACCGAAGTCGACCAGAAACCGTAGAAGATTTACAACAAAGAATTCAATATGAAGTAGCACAGATCACCCCGGATTCTCTGCAAAACTCTGTTGAGGATGTTTATGACAGATTGGGTCATTGTCTCGCTGTTAACGGTAGAAATTTTGAGCAATTGTTACCTTTAAAAAAAACCTAGAGTATTTATTAATAGTTTTTTTGTTTTTTTATTTCAAATTTCAAATGAGAATAATTCCAAAACAGTTCAATTTAGACATATGATAAGTTAGACCAATAATATCTAGAATTTATAGTAGGACTCAAAAATAAAATAATATACAGAGCTTTCCATTTAAAAAATCAAGATGGCGTAATTTCTTCGAACTGACAGTTCAAAACATTCTATTGTTAACGTCGGCATATGCGCCGTATAACACCCTACAACTTTTATTTAAATATTTTTTTGATACATTGATTAATAAATGCTGTGGAATCATTATTCCATACATATGGGGCATCCTGTATATCACCAATACACCAAACATTTTATTTTTGCACTCGACGCGCGTTTCGTTAACCCAGAAGCGATATTTATACTTAGCCTAACATCTGAATTACTCAAGCGGAACTAATTACATGGGCGAGGCCATCAGCGTTATATACGTAGCTCTTTTCTAACCTTCTTCCCACTTCTTTAATCTTTTAAATATTTGACTATAAATACTTGAAAATTGTTAAAAAATAACACAATTTTCAGATTTGTCGTCTACTAGAACCTAAGCATGACGAGAGTACTAGTACGAGATATACTATATACTAGATAATACCTTTAACACCCTTCTCCACCACTCTAACTTCCTATATGATTAATTATAAATCATGATGTTTAAAATATATCCATTATTTCATCCAAAAACCAAAAAAAAATTTCAAAAAATTATGAAACTACATAATATTTAATGACCCTCTGCCTGCGTATACATATATATATATATATATATATATATATATATATATATATATATATATATATATATATATATATATATATATATATGTATATATATATATATATATATATATATATATAAATATATATATACACATATATATATATATATATATATATATATATATATATATATATATATATATATATATATATATGTAGTAGTGGTTTGGATCAATGCTTTGAAAAAGATGGATGAGATTCCATCGAAACGTCAGCGAAACCGTCCATCAAGGGACTTCAAGCTAACACGGGATACCCGAAAAAAAACCACTACTACATTTCACATCCGTGAGAACATTCGTCAAAAAATATATATATATATATATATATATATATATATATATATATATATATATATATATATATATATATATATATATATATATATATATATATCATCATTCATCAGCCGTCACTGCTGGATATAAACTACCGCTAAGAATTTCCACCGATCTTTGTCTTGAGCGATGTTAACCCAATTTCCTGCGATTCTTTTGATGTCATCTCCCCATCTAGTTGGTAGTCTACCTCAGTTCCTTTTGTTTCCTCTCCATTCTATTAATCTTTTACACCATCGATTATCATCAGTTCGGGCTCTATGGTCTGCCTATCTCCATTTAGTCTGCGTAATTTTTTGAATAATACCTATTACTTTTGTTCGTTGTTTGCACAGGTCAACATTTGATCTAAAAAAAAACACTCGGAGCGGTATGGTCCTTACGGGGTTTTTGGGGTCGTTGATTATGATGAGCGGGTTGGTTAACCTTTATCACATCAGATTCAAGGTCATTTGAAGGTCAAATAGAGAAAAAACCGTAGGAAAAATCTGAAAAATTTTATGCGTATGTTTTTGAGGTCCCTGAGTCCGAATCCGTAGTTTTGTTTGACCTTACGCCTTTTCCCAGAGGTCATTTGAAGGTCATTTGAAGGTCAAATAGAGAAAAAACCGTAGGAAAATCTGAAAAAATTATGCGTGTGTTTTTGAGGTCCCTGAGTCCCAATCCGTAGCTTTTTTGACCTTACGCCTTTTCCCAGAGGTCATTTGAAGGTCAAATAGAGAAAAAATCGTGGAAAAAATCTGAAAAAAATTCATGCGTATGTTTTTGAGGTCCCTGAGTCCGAACCCGTAGTTTGTTTGACTCAAGCCGCCTTTTAGAGGTCATTATAGGTCATTTCATCATCAGTTTATGTTTATTTGAAAAATATGTATTGTCATTTTGCGTTGTTAAATTTAATTTTGTTTTTATCGTACACTTGCGAAGCATACAGAGGTTAATTTACGGTACATTTTTATTGATTATATCTTATACATATCATTTTACATTTACGTTAATATATCACAATCAAAAATGTCTTTTATGCTGCTCGGTCATTACAAGGGAATTAATATGTGGAATATAAGCTAAATAATGGCAGGTAGACTGATGCAAGCAAATGTTTTAATACTGTTTAAAGGTACTTATTAGTAAAACTTAAAATATTGTTCATATCAAAAATAGACTACAAATATTTTGACTAGTTTTGTGACTGTGAAATAGACTTTTAAAATCTAAAAAAAAATTTGACCTAATTTTTGTACTCTCGATGTTCGTTCCATATATCTAGTAAATTTAAAGTCCAGCCCGACTGTGTTTTTTGAGTTATAAATGAAACATTGTGCGCTATGTTATGTTTAAATTTCGTTTTATAACTCAATTTCCAATACATTTCAAATTAATAATTCTACTGTCGAACAACCTTGTTATCAAGAAACCCTTAGTCTGTATACTTCAATACTTAATCCTTGTCGACAAAGAAACTCTAATACCCAATACCTTTGAACCCAATAACTTACTTGTACAGTAATCCTTATATCTACTTATACTCTCATATTGTCTTATATAATACCTCAATGCGTAAGTTAACTACTAAAAATGATTCGGCTCATAGTTCGTAAAGAGTCTCGAGTGTCCAAGTAGATTTTCGAAATCGCGCAGTCAGTATTTAATATGAATTAAGCATAAGAGTTTGCTTCTTTTAGTATTTATCAAAGCATGTTTGAAGTACTACTCTAAACGAGAACGCTTTCGTTTCTCGTAAAATGATCTTCGACTTGCTTTTCTTTTATGAGATTTATTTGATTCTCGCTTCAGGCTCCAGAAATAATCTACCAACATGTTTATCCCCCAAACACCTTGATACCTTTTTTCAAATTCACTCAAGTCTTGGTGCATCCTTTCTCCATGTTCTTCGCTAAAATCTCCGAGATTTTCAGGGAACCAATTAAAGTGTGAATGGAGAAAATGCAGTTTCAGACTCATTAAACACCCCATTTCTTTATAATTTTGTACTAAATTTCCAACAATATTTTTGTAATTATGATTTCCAAGAAATTTAGTCGTCACCTCTCTAAAACTTTGCCATGCTGCTTTTTCTTTGGCATTCATTTTCCTCTCAAATGCATCATTTTTGAGGAGGTCTCTTATTTGTGGTCCAGTAAATATGCCCTCTTTTATTTTAGCTTCAGAAAGATTAGGTAGCACTTTAAAAATATGCATGAAAGCAGGACTTTCGTTTCGGCTCATGGCCTTGACAAGTTGCTTTGCAATACCTAGTTTGATATGCAAAGGTG
The DNA here is from genome assembly GCA_019049505.1 of Pachyrhynchus sulphureomaculatus. Classification (NCBI taxonomy): domain Eukaryota; kingdom Metazoa; phylum Arthropoda; class Insecta; order Coleoptera; family Curculionidae; genus Pachyrhynchus; species Pachyrhynchus sulphureomaculatus. The sequence goes on along the minus strand of CM032454.1, from coordinate 107,873,886 downwards.
GAAGTAGGACCTTATTGGTTGATATCAAACTTGAACCTATGATGTTTTTTTCCACCTGGAATTAATTCTTGTCTCAACGGCCAGTCTTTCCGGCTCATCTCGAGCCTGACTATTCCACTCACAAATAAAGCACGGATAAGAAGTGTTTCCAGATTGCTGTCCCAGTAATATTGTAAATATCTTTAAGTCCCCACAAAGTTCCCACTGGTTTTGATCGTAATTCAATTTTTGCAATAGCAACTCAAAATTATGGTATTCTTCATCTAATACAACAGAATGAGCGACTGGTAAAGGGGCATAAATATTTCCATTATGTAACAAGATAGCTTTTAAGCTTCTTTTTGAAGAATCTATAAACAGTCGCCAATCACTTGCTGTGTATTCTATACCGTATTCTTGCACTAACCCTTCAATATTATGGCAATAGACTAGATTATTCATTTTAGTAAAATATTTTCTGAATGGACGTTCTCTCGAGCGATAGACAGAAATTTTTGTTCCTGTGGATAGACAATTTTTTTTCTTTTAGCCTAGATGCTAAAAGCTCTGATCTATCTTTCGAGAGTCCCAAGTCTCTGCACAGATCACTTAATTCGTTTTGATTAAATGTTTCGGCTTCCGATATATAATTTTTCCTCAACATCTGATTCTTCTGTGCTGAAATTTTCTCTTTCTTCGTGTTCGAATGTTTCATCTGGCATATCTTCATCAGTTACCACTTCTTGTCCCAATTCATTAATTTTCATGATATGATCACAGATGTTACACGTGCATATGAAATAGAATCCTTATTCTTTCGGTTGTACCCTTTCAAGTTTGTTAAGCAGAAGTAACAGTCAGTGGTATGGTCTGTTGGGGGTCTCCATATCATTGGCCGAGAAAATACCTGGTTGTTAATTCTATATAGAACATTGCGGCATTTATGACATATAGATTTTGGTGTGTAAGAGTTATCCAATGAGCTTGTATCAATATGATAAATTTGGTGATATTTTACTTTTAACGAATCTGAAAACATGAATTTCTTTTGTGGAATATACTCCCCACAAACAACACAAAAATTGTCGAGTTTAATGGAACATGACGAATTTCTTGTAGCATTTGCCTCTACAGAGGCCAAGTTTCCCACCAATGTAGAGCTACGGTCGCATGATGACGACGCCTACGGGCCCGCTTTCCCACCCTGACCAGCCGCCGATTCTGGGTTTCCGGACCCTGTCTCGTAATTTTTTTAGGAGTAGTTGCCATGACGGCATAAACGCCGTAACCCAGGGACTTCGCCGGATAGTGAGACAACTCCGTTGCCCACCGTCACCACGTGGAGGTGCCCTGGGTGCAACTACACCTGGAGTTTAAAGCGAGACTGAGCTAAATTTATAAAAAAGAAAAGAATAAATAATTTCGCGAGGAATGAAAAAGCATTTTATTGTCAAAGTAAAACTCCAAATATATATACAAAGATACTTAAAATGACCACCGTATATCTTTTGAGCATAAGATCATGCAGGATTTGAACTGAATGATCTGAAAAAATAATAGATGAATTTTCTCAGATTTTTTCCACGACTTTTTCTCTATTTGACCTTCAAATGACCTTCCAGGGACTTCAAAAATCAAATGAGCTCTGGGAAAAGGCGTAAGGTCAAACAAACTACGGATTCTGACTCAGGGACTTCAAAAACATACGCATGAAATTTTTCAGATTTTTCCTACGGTTTTTTTTCTCTATTTGACCTTTAAATGACCTTCAAATGGCCTCTGGGAAAAGGTGTAAGGTCAAACAAACTACGGATTCGGATTCAGGGACCTCAAAAATATACGCGTGAAATTTTTCAGATTTTTCCTACGGTTTTTTCTATATTTGACCTTCAAATGACCTCTGGGAAAAGGCGCAAGGTCAAAGAAACTACGGATTCGGACTCAGGGATCTCAAAAACATACGCAAGAATTTTTTCAGATTTTTCCTGCGGTTTTTTCTCTATTTGACCTTCGAATGACCTTGAATCTGATGTGATGAAGGTTAACCAACCCGCTCATCGTAATCAGCGACCCCAAAAACCCCATAAGGACCATAGCGCTCCGAGTGTTTTTTTTTAGATCAAATGTTGACCTGTGTTATGTTTGTTATTCTATCCTTTCTTGTGATATCCCACAAAGTTCGCTCCATTGTCCTTAGTGATACTCTCAGTTTATTTGCTAACCGTTTTATCAATGTGAGTATCTCGGAGCCATATGTGATTACCGGCAAAAAACATTGTTCATAAACTTTCCTTTTTAAGCACATTGGAAAATCACCCTGCAGTATATCGCTCAGCTTCCTAAATCCACACGGCGGTGTATCTCACGGGTTTGATTATCTTAGCCAATTTGTAATTCATTACCGAAGTACTTGTAATTTTAGGCTTGCTCCACCTCGCTCTCATTATATTTCATAATATTGTTCGTAACTATATTAGCCAGAAACCTGGTTTTCTGAAAACTAATATTTGCTAATGTAAGATGCAATTGAGAATGTATATGTACGTATATATATATATATATATATATATATATATATATATATATATATATATATATATATATATAAAATGAAGAATGAAAAGTCTTTTTTTTTTATGGGTCTACCATACGTGCTACAGGGAAGTCCCTAAAGCGTCCAGGAGCGGCATGTATGCGGAAAAAGCGATTCACGTTGTTCCTGAATCGCTGGAAATTGTACTCGGTGGGAAACACAGCCTTGGGCCAATTATTCCAAAGGGATGATATTCTCCATATAAAAGACTGCTTGAAAAGCGTTATACGCGGAGTAACAAGCTGGCATACGGATGTGAAGTATTAGCGCTACGTGTATTTGTAACATGCACCGCTCTGGGAGGAATTAAGCGGGCTACATCCTTCGAACACTTTCCATGAAAATACTTGTAGAACAGACTCAAGTCGCCAACCGTTGTTCGACTTTCCAGCGAATCAAGGCCGCCAGACACATAGATATTGTCCTTTTCAAAAAAATCCATATGATTTTTAGGAAGTACCAGTACCAAATTTCGACTATTAGTTTTCAAATTACAGTGGTTTTAGTGATGCTACTTTTGATACTTTCAAAACAATGGAAAAAATCGAATTCCGTGTGTTGATTAAACACTGTTTTTTGATGGAAAAAAATACCGTTTCAAGCAAAGCTTGATAAGTGTTGCGGAGACTCTGCCCCTTAAAAAAATCACTCATCATTTACTGGTCTGCTGAATTTAAATGCGGTCGTATAGATACAAATGATGCTGAACGCTCTGGATGCCCAAATGAGGTGGTTACACCGGAAAACATGAAAAAAAATCACAAAATTGTTTTGGATAACCGTAAAGTGAAATTGCGTGAGATTGCTGATACCCTAAAATTATCAAAAGGACGTGTTGGTCATATTTTGGGCATGAGAAAGCTCTGTTCGAAATGGGTACCGCGTTTACTCACAGTGGACCTAAAACAACAACGTGTTGATGATTCTGAGCGCTGTTTGGACCTGTTTCAGCGCAATAAAATGGATCTTTTTATGCGATATGTGACAATGGACATGGATGCCCTACTACACACCGGAATCAAATCAGCTGAGTGAACAGCAGCCGGTGAAAGCCGTCCGAAGCGACCAAAGACACAACAGTCGGCTGGAAAGGTTTTTGGTCTGTGTATTTTAAGATGCCCATGGAGTAATTCTTATCGACTATGCTCAGAAGGGAAAAACCATCAATGGTAAATATTATATAAAGTTATTGGTGCGTCTGAAGACAGAAATCGCAAAGAAACGGCCCCAAATGAACTAGAAAAAAGTTCTCTTTCATCAAGACAATGCACCGTGTCACAGGACAATGGTTGCCTTGGCAGAATTGCATGAATTGAAGTTAGAAATGCTTTCTCATCCACTTTATTCTCCAGATTTGGCTCCCAGCGACTATTATCTATTCGCAGACGTCAAAAAAAATGCTTACAGGAAAGAGATTTTGCTCCAATAAAGAAGTTATCGTCGAAACTAAGGCCTATCTTGAAGACAAATACAAATCCTTCTACAAGAAAGGTATAGAAATATTAGAAAAGCGTTGGAATGATTGTATCGCTCTTGAAGGAGACTACTATATATATATATATATATATATATATATATATATATATATATATATATATATATATATATATAAATATATATATATATATATATATATATATATATATATATATATATATATATATGTATATATATATATATATATATATATATATATATATATATATATATATATATATATATATATATATATATATATATATATATATATATATATTATATATTATATGCGTGCGTGCGTGCGTGCGTGCGTGTGTGCGTGTGTGTGTGCGTGTACGTGTACGTGTGCGTGTGCGTGTGCGTGTGCGTGTGTGTGTGTGTATGCGTGTGTGTGAGCGTGTGTGTGGGCGTGTATGTGTGTGGGTGTGTGTGTGGGTGCGTGCGTACGTGTGTGGATGCGGCGTGGGTTCGTGCGTGGATGCGTGCGTGGGTACCTGCGTGAGTAGGGGCGGTGCGTGCGTGCGTGCGTGCGTGCGCGCGCGTGTGTGCGGGCCACATCTAGAGAAATTGTACCAACTCTGGTTCTATCTCTAAAAGTTCTTAATAAAATTAGTGTGCTCAGAAATTGAAAGTCAGTTTTATTCGGTATTTTAAAAATAAAAAATCTAACTAAGAGGAATATCTTGCAAATAAGTAGAAAAATATATATACCCTGTACATCCTCATTTTATAACTGAAGCCAGATGTATGTATAATTTAAACACATTCATGTACTTCCCTCCAGACGCGAATCATGAACGAAAGTATGTAAACAGAGTTATAATTAATTTTGTGGACTGGTTCTATAAGAATTAAATGTTAATTATTAATAACATTTTTTTTCAGTTTTGTCTTTTTCTGTTATTATATATATATAAATATATATATATATATATATATATATATATATATATATATATATATATATATATATATATATATATATATATACATATATTTAATGTATTTTCCTAATAACTACAACCAGTTTTTACAACTTAACAATGATTTAAATGAGTTTTCTAGCTTATTTTATGGGATAGACTACAAATCAGTCTATAGAATACAGGTCCCAAGGATTTATAAAAAAATGTTATCAAACAATGCATGAAATCTGACTTGGTGCCTCGTCGTGTCATAAGCACCAACACTCTGCATCATGATATTCAGAAAAATCCTAGTCATTAAATGTTTCCATACTATCAAATATTACTCTCCATTGGTAGATTAATCAGTTGGAATAAATATAACACCTTTGCTATCGGGGATATTGATTATTCATGGAACTTTTTGTATTTTTGAGAATAACCACACACGAGAACGGTATTTGTTCTCTGTTAAATCAGAATGTTTAATCTTGTTTTGAGTATACAATCGTAAAGAAAAATTTCAAATTAAATTTAAGAAAAATAAAATAAACTTGCACGACATTCGAGTATAGTTGGGTAATGAAAATACTTGCAAGTTTATAGAAATTTAAAAGATGGTATTATACAGTGAATTTGTGGGTATTACCATCATTAATAGCGATAAACAGAAGTGCTACTTGACCATGGTAGACGGTTGCTTCAATAAAGACGGGTAACGAGAACGCTAACGGGCAGAACCTTCTTTAAAGGGCATTCGTTCTAGAATCCTCCCAACGATGATTCTATGCGTCAAAAACTATGTGGTTTATGAATACAACATAATAGGGGTGGGAAAGGCGTGGGGTCTTGTGGAAGCGTTGGCTGAAGAACTTTCTATTTTGGTCTGCTCTCTTATCTGATCCTCTCTAGTCCGATCCTCGGCATTGTCTGGGTTACTGTCGGTAGCTTTGCAGTTGATGGTGAAGTGATGGCTAGAAGTAGAAGCTTTTACCTTTGGTAACAGCGTACCAATAATATGGTATATATGCGACTTAACAGCTTGACGGAATTATTAAAAGAATAGCTATTTAAGCAAGAATTAAAAATTTAAAATGTTTGAGGGTCATTCAATAAGTAAAGAGACAAATAGCTCTAGCTCAAGAGCGGTTTATTGGATTGCTACAAAATTTGGCCTACTTTTCGACATAATTCTCCCAACGTTAATACACTTGTCCCACCTTTCTGCTAGCTTCTTGATTCCTGTAGCCAAGAATTCTTTCGGCTGACGTCGAAGCCACTCTTGCAGTTTTTCCTTCACTTTTTCATTGTCGGTGAACCTGTTTCTACTTAGGGCATCTTTGAGAGGTCCAAACAGGTAAAAATCACACGGAACAGGTCTGGGCTGTATGCGAGATAAGGTAAAATCTCCCAACGCAGTTCTTGAAGCTTTTATTGGGTAAGCCGGGCATTGTAAATAATATCTAGCCACTTGTAAACGTTCGCACGGTTCATGTAACTTTGTTCATACTGTAATAACATTCTAGAATGTATTTCACTCGGTTTAACACCTCATGCTACTAAAAATGTGATGACAGAACGCTGCTCTTCTAAAGTGAAGTCTTCCAATGGACTCGTCATTGTAAACTAGATATTATGAAGTTATGTTTGCATTACATGACGGAAGAGTTGATTAAAACTCATTACAAGGTTGTCAACTTCCACGCCTAGAAGTATGGAGCGGTTTCGTTGAATGAGTTTAAGCTGAGGCCAATTGTCTCTTTATTTATTGAATGACCTTCATATAATAAGAAGGTTAGCACCAATACGCATACTTCTCCAAATAAAATTCTGAAATTGAAAATGCTATAAAATAAATATAATAATACAATAATATTTTACAAATGTTATCTAATTTAATGAATTAACATGTAATATACTAATTATCTACTACTAGTTACTGAGATATTTTATTAAACTATCTCGTTAAAAGCCATTATTTTATATAAACACCTCCAAACACCAATTTTTTATATATTTTTTATTTATAGCGCTTTTATGATTTCTTATTCTCTCCATAGTAGATTTTCAGTACGATATAATGTAACAAATTAAATAGAAGCATCTATAAAAAGAAGTAAAAGCAACAAAGTCCACTACAACCTTATTGCTAATAACACAAAATGAGGATCTCTAAGAGGCCCTTCAGCATGTCGTCAAAGTTATGTTTCATTATTGGACACCTGATATCAGTTTCTAATTTATTAACTGTTTTAGATATACGAGGTAGCTGACAACGTTAGTTTTTATTATTTCTATAAATATAATATTCGCCATAAAACTCTTGTATTAGCTACATAGTAATTTATATAACAATTTAGGTTTTAGGACTGTAGAGGCTGATTGATAATCAAGAAATATTTATCAGGGACATACACCTGCTTTAGTAAGAAAAGAAACGTAATACATCGATAAAAAAATCAAAAATCTACTATTAAACATTATTTCTTTTTTGACATATTATATTAATTACTATTAATTAATAATAAGGATGAATTGAGGCTATGGCAGGACTATATGACATACATACATATGTTACATTCATTACATGTAACATACTTTGTAGTTAATTTATATCTTGCTTCAGAAGAAGACACAGTGTGTCGAAACAATTGTCAGCAATAATATAATAAATATAAGTAGCGATCTTAAACAGTTGTTTACATGTTTATTCCAAGTGAGTTTATAACGATCCCAAAAAAATTCAGGCGCTAAAAGATGCGGAGAATATCGAACAATTAACCTCATTTTTTAAAAGCGTTTCTGAAAATCATTCACAGAAGAATATACAAGTTGAGTGAAGAAAACCTGTCAGCTACACCATTCGTCTTTTATGATGTCATGGGAACCAGAGAGGCCTTATTTTCTATGTAGGTCTTGATTTGTCGATGTAGAGACGTCAATTGTGCATAATCGACTACCAAAAGGTTTTTGATAGAGTCCAACATCAGAAAATGGTCGGAATTCTGAAAGACTTTGACCTAGATGGAAAGGATATGCGCATTATTAGCAACCTCTACTGGAACCAAATGGCATTTATTAAGGCAGAAGGGGAGCGTTCAGAAGCAATATCTATTAAGCGTGGAGTAAGGCAGGGTTGTGTCTTGTCTCCACTATTTTTTAATATATACTCTGAGTAAATCATCAGAGAGGCACTGGAGGAGGCTGATGAAGGAATACTGCTTAATGGGGAGCGAATAAATAATTTTCGTTATTCTGACGACACGGCGGTTCTGGCTGATAACTTAGAAGGTCTACATCAGAGGTTCCCAAACTTTTTTCTCGTAGACCACTTTCAAAATTTTACTGGTTTCGGTTGACCCCCTGCTGCTACATTTCTACCATATTCTCAAAACTCGTCAAAAAATGTGAAGATTAGATCTAACGATGGAAATTTGCGTTGTGACTGAGTTCCAAACCTAAATTCGGAGTGATAAAAATAAGAAGAAAAATAATATATTTTCTTGTGTTCTATTTATTAAAATAATATGATTACAGACTTAATAGAATTAAAATTAAACATTAATAACGTACCGTAACTTCAACAATGAAAATCAACAATTAAAAAAAAATGGTCATAATTTTAATGAGAGGGATGTACTTGATGGATTGACAGCAAATTATCAATATTTGGCTTCAGTTTTGTAAGGAATAACCGCAAATCTCCCCGTTCTGTGATGTTCAATCTGCTCCTTCTTTTTGTTAATAGGTTTGTAACGACACTAAAACTTTTTTCGACAAGGCATGACGAGGGAAACGCTATCAAAAGTTTTCTCGCAATTTCCCACAGCCCAGGATATTTTTCGGCTATTTCTGCGTGCAGCCAAAATGTTTGATAGCCTTTTTTAAATTTCACCTTCAGCTCCTCATTGGTGCTAAGCTCGAGTAGCTCCTCTTGTAATACCACCTTCGCCACTTCCGTTTCATCAAATGGATTTATGATCCATAGTGGTATTTCCATCGTCAGAATATCTTCAAATCTATTTTTGAAGTCATCATACAGGGCATTTAAATGTTGAACGTATGTCTGAATATCCTCATCAAGACATTCTGCCTGTGACAAGTTTGGAAACTGGGAGAATTCGCGCCGACTAATATTTTGCTTCATAAATTTCAATTTTCCAAGAAAAGCCGAAATTACACCCTTTGTCTTTATTAAATTTAGGCTGTCCCCTTGTAACTGCAAGTTAATGTCATTAAATTTTTTGAACAAATCTGTCAAATACGCTTTCAATTTGATCAGGTTTTCTTTTAAATCTGGATCTTTACTTTCCAGAAATTCTAAAACTGATTCAAAAAGTGAGTAAAATCTTGTTAAACATGCACCTATCGACAACCAGCGTCTTCAGTATGTAAGAGCAATCGTTGGAAGTATTCATCATTTTCGTCGCACAATTGTGCAAATAAACGGGTATTCAACGCATTGCTTCTTATTTTGTTAACTGCTTTAATCACAAATTGAAGCGATTGGTGCAATCTATCACTGAAATTTTTCGCTACCAGGTGTTGTCGGTGGATGACACAGTGAATTGCAGTTACTCCTGGTATAATTTTTTTTAAGATGGCTTATAAACCCACGATATCGCCCGAAGGCAGGAGCTCCATCTGCTGCTACCGAAATAATGTTTGTAAATGGAATCGATTTTTCCTTAAAAAAATCACTCAGGACATTAAATATTGATTCGCCTTTAGTGTACGTCTCCAAAGTTTTCGCGAATAGCATCTCTTCATGGATTTCTTCGTCCATAACAAATCGAACATATGTCAATAATAATGCTTCATTACCAGGTAAAGTTGACTCGTCCAGTTGAATAGAAAAATGAGTTGTTTGCAGATAATTACATAAGAAGCTTTCAATATCAGAGCTCATTTCATCAATACGTCTTTGTACAGTGTTGTTACTCAATGGAATTCTTTTGAATACGTCAAATGGAGGTTTGTGCAGAACAGTTTTTAAAACCTCTTCATCAGCGGGTAAAATTAACTGTTTTCCGATGGTGTGCGGTTTTCCAGATTTCGCTATAAGCAATGAGATATTGTAAGATGCCCGCAAACCATTGAGACGTTGAAGCGAACATATTGTGCACGGTGGGTCTCTTTTCATATTATTCCTTCAATGTTTGAAAATATTTTAAATCTTTACCTATTTTATCAGGATGACACCTTCTTAGATGATCTTCGAGCTTCGATGGTTTCATAGAGTCATTGCTCAAAACTTTGTTGCATTAAAGGCATATGGGCAATCGTTTGTCTGTCTTTGATGGAAGAAAACCAAATTTCAAATAATCAACACTGTACTGTCGACATTTCTTCTTAGATTCAGCCATGTTTCGTATCAATTACCTACCTATAAAGAAAAAAAATGTTTGTTTTAGTAATCGTAAGGCGACTTTAACAGGATATGGCTATTTTAATAGAATAAAATAGGATTAATTAATTATTGCAATGAAAAAATCAAAATGCCGGCGGCAAAACTGATTTTAATTATTAAAAGCAATAAACTGCTAAGACCCATATAGAGGTTTTCCCAAAACGGCAGAACCTATTTTAATGTAATATAAAATATTTTTTGGATTAATTATATTTTGATACATTTCTGTAAATTCGAGAGAAAATACTTTTAAAGAATATTTTGACATCAAAACTCCGCTATTTTAATGCTTTATTTATTACTTTGATGTACGTTACGAGTGGTACATACAGACACGTACAATTTATGAAAATATTTTTAGTCATTTAGCATTAGCAACTACGAGGTCATTGAAATATGTACAAACACGCAGGTCAATCATATATCTCTACTTTAGTGAATCACCACAGTCCGGTAAATAAATAATTTTATAATAAAAAGTACTAAAAGTTCAATCTTTCTCGGCTTTCTGTTCTTTTATAGAAGTATCTAATAATTGCCCTGTTCAGTATTTAATTTTTATTACGTACCTACTACACGCAATCATAACAAATATAATATTATTACAATATAAAATAAAAGTATGAATAACAAATAGGCAGGTACTTACTTTTTCCGGCACTGGCAAACACTGACATCGATTCACTCACACTTTTCTTTTCAAAATTCCGGAAACAAATGAGTAACGTTTATCCTTGGCATTCGTATTTATATTGGTGAAGAATCAAACAAGTTCATGCAAGATCGCAAGCACAGCACAAGTCGTATTTCGTCCCTTTGCACGTCTGAACGTCTCGACGCGCGTTGTACTGAATATCGAATATGCAAGTTTTTACAAGTAACAGTCGCTGACCTTCTTAAAATACACTACTCAAAAAAATTAAGGGAGGTTTTAAAACAAGGAAATTAATGCTAAATAAAAGGGCTATCTAATCCATATGCCGGCCTAACTGAAAAAAATTTTTTCAAGCCCGTGGACCAAAAAAAAGCAAAATATTTGCAATATTATTTGTTCGCGCTATCTGTTAGGATTGCATGAGAACCGTAGCTCCTAAAAAATTTTAGCCAAAAAATCTGAAAATTAGAATCTTAAAACTTCAAAATGCTTTTTTTTTAAAGTCTCAATACGACCATTTTTCACCTAAATACAGCCTGTCAAAAATCACCGAAAAATTGGGAATTTTTTTTTGCTCCCTTAATTTTTTTGAGTAGTGTATTATCTGCCTACATTGATAGGTAAAGCCAAGCCAATATTTTTGTTCTTTACTATCGAAACCAGATAAATTTTCGTGGACCCCCACTTACAACTTGTAAACCCCCATTTTTTTTTCACGCCAACGTAGACCCCCGTCGAGTCTCCCGTGGACCCCCGGGGCTCCACCTGAACCACTTTAGGAATCACTGGTCTACATCATCTTATGGCTCCACAATATTCATATCTAGGTACTATGATAAACGAGCAGTGGAATCACTCGCAGGAAATTCATTGCCGTATCGAAAAAGCTAGAGCAGTGTTCTTCAAAATTACATCACTTCTCGAAAGCATAAAATTAAACACAAAATAAGACTCCTAAGATGGTATGTCTTCAGTGTCCTTCTTTACAGAGTGGAATCTTGGACGCTGACTGAAGCCACTTCTAAGAAACTTGAAGCATTTGAATTATGGTTATATCGCAGAATCTTGAAAATTTCTTATACTGACCATATTATCAACGAGGATGTCTTACGTCGCATGAACAAGAAACTGTAAATTATGGAAACCGTTAAAGTAGGAAAATTGGAGTATTTAGGACACATAATGAGAAATTCTCATAGATATGGATTACTACAGCAAATAACGATTACCAACATTCAAACTGAATAGACACTTCAAGAGGAAGATAATAATTACCTAAAGCTAGAAAAAAAATGTATAATATATAAAAAATTATAAATAACTTAAAAAAATATTGCATGAAAAAATTGTAGCTTGGGCAGGTGTGAAAATAAAATTTGGCCAGATACAACTTTAAACATGAAACAAAAGCTTTCAGGACTTTGAGCATATAAGATATCATGCTTGCAACCCTGTTCCTTCGATTGTACGAGACATTTTCAGCAAGGGTCTTTAACATTCAAAATTAGAACGCTAACAATAGTGTTTTAGAGACTATATTATCGGAGATTTTATGAAGTTTAGGGGTAGCACTGAGTACATGTTTCGGACATTTTGCCTGTCAGTATCCATTATCCTCAGCCGTTCAACCATCGTCGCATGTAGGCCACCCCTAGGCTTTTCGAGTGTTGTTCCTCTTTACCTCGTCTCATTTAATCAGTGTCTACCAAATATTTAATATCATCTGTCCAACGAGTTTGTGGTCTTCGGACAGGTCTTCTATGTCTTAGGCGTCTCCATTCCACAAGCCTCTTGGTTCATCCATTATCTGTCATACAGGCCACATGTACTTCCCAGTGCCATCTCAACTTGCAGGCCCGTACGGTTACGTCAGCTACTTTAGATCTTCTTCTTATCTCTTATAAATAATTATATATATATATATATATATATCTATATAATATATATATATATATATATATATATATATATATATATATTATATATATATATATATATATATATATATATATATATATATATATATATATATATATATATATATATATATATATATATATATATATATATATATATATATATATATATATATATATATATATATATATATATATATATATGTATGATTTTGTTATTTTTCTTTGACCTTGTATATAGTACTATAAATGAAGTTTACTTGTTGCGTTAGTTCCAATTTTTAAAATAAATAATTAACATGTGGTTCTTGTAACGACAAAATGAAAAAAGAGTACGTTGTAATTTATTGAAATGGGCTATGATAAATATTAATCTAAACTTCCACGTCCAAGACAAACTAAACAAGAATTTTGAGAATGGCAAACTGTGCCGAAACGTCAATAAGAAAAGGAATAATAAATTTTTTGGGAAGTTTCATTCTATAATTGACCTCCAAACCCAAGAAAATTGAAAAATAAAAATAATATATATATATATATATATATATATATATATATATATATATATATATATATATATATATATATATATATATATAAATAAAATATATGTACAGTCAGTCCAAAAAGTCTCTATACACCATCTGCTTTCTATACTATTTTTCTCTTTATGTTTAACTAATTAATTGGAACTATGAGAAAACATGTTTCAATTAATATTTGAAACTTAACCAACGAGGATTAGTATTAAAAACAACTACGAAACATTTTATTTAGAAATTACATTATTGTTATAAAAATGTAAACAAAATTAATGTCAAAAAAGTCTCCATACACTTACCCATTACCAATAATATTTTGATGGAGTTTAACGGAAAATAACAACTTCGTTTAAACTAATATTTAGTAGGACCATTGTTGGCCTTGATAATCTCCTGTAACTTTTTTGTCATGCTTGCAACCAGTTTTCCAGTAACTTCTGCTGGCATGTTCTCCAATTCGTTCAATATTCGGTTTTTTAATTCTTCTCTATTTGAAACATTATGTTTGCAAACGCTCCATTTAAGTTCTTCCCATAAATGCTCGATGGGGTTAACATCAGGTGAATGCGGAGGTGTATGAAGCTGCTGTCGCACATTATGGATCATCCATTCTCGCACCAAGTTTGCGGTATGTTTCAGATTATTGTCCTGTTGTAAAATGTATCTGTTCTCGAGTGCGAATTTTTGTACACTTTTTATTTAAATTGTCTTTCACAATGTTCAGATACACATGCTGATCCATAGTACCATTAACAAAATGTAAATTTCCAACACCTCCAGGGGAAATGTATCCCCAAAGCAGAACACTGCCACCCTTTTATCTCACCGTGGAACAAATGCTTTTAATATCGAATGCGGTATTCTTCTTTCTCCAAACTTTACTTCTGCCACCAGACCCAAAAAGGTTAATTTTAGTTTTACCACTAAAGATTACGGATTCCCAAAATTCAGGAGGTTTAGTAACGTATTTCCTAGCAACAGCTAACCGCTTTTTGCGATTAGCTTCCGAAATTAACGGCTTCTTCCTGGCTGCACACCCCAAATAGCCTGCCCTGTGTAAACAATTTCTCACTGCGAATATTTTTCGAAAATAATTTCCGTACTTCTTCTTCTAATTTTGGTGCACTTTTCTTGGGATCTATAATTATTTGTCTAACAATAATAGCCTCTTCACGTGGAGTCAGTTTCTTGGGACGACCGGAGCGTGGTCGAATTTTATAAGAACCCGTTGATTTATACTGGTTTACAATGTACCTGTATTTCTATACGTTTTTCCATCTTTCCAAAAATCAATTATGATCTTTCGAACTTGAAATGGAATTTCACAATTTCTCTCGCTCATTTTTAATACTACTTTAAAAACCCACTACAAAATTACTAGCAACAAGTTACAGATTATAAAGTATGGCCGAAAATTATTCATTTGTTTTCAATTTAGGGAACACCAGATAGCTTGATAAAATGAGACTGATTATAACATGTTTTTTAATGCAGTTCTCAAGTGTATGGAAACTTTTTAGACATTAGTTGTGTTTACATTTTTATAACAATGATGTAACTTTTAAATAAAATGTTCCGTAATTGTTTTTAATACTAATCCCCGTTGGTTAAGTTTTAAGTATTAATTTAAACATGTTTTCTCATTAATTCCAATTAATTAGTTAAACATAACAGAAAAATAGTATAGAAAGCAGATGGTGTATGGAGACATTTTGGACTGATATATATATATATATATATATATATATATATATATATATATATATATATATATATATATATATATATATATATATATATATATATATATATATATATATATATATATATATATATATATATATATATATATATATATATATATATATATATATATATATATATATATATATATATATTTATAACTAAGCGATTCCAATCGATCATTTACTGACAATTGAAAAACAACTATGTTCCGATGCGCAAAATAGAATAATAATGGCACATAACGAGTAAAATTGGATGCTCTTTCATATTACGCTATCAGTTTTTTGCTAGAACTCCTACAAACCTTGAAAACCGGAGTCGTAAGGGGATGAAATATTAAAATATATGTATAAGATCTTATACATTCATGTGTAAGGCTCTTTTTACCCAGAGAGGGGGCCATGGAGTTTTCGGATGAGTCGAGTTCAGTTTTTTTAGACATTAAGGGTATTATTTAAGCCTTACCCCCAAGAGATGAAACACGTGAAATAATCTATTGATACGATTTTAAAAAAGTTAAAAAAAAAATAATAAAAAGCTAAAAAGTTAAAAAATATAAGGTTACAAAACGTGAAAAAAAAAAAAACAAAAATAAGAAAGCTCAAAAAAAAAATAGAAAGAAATGAAAAAACCAAAAAAAAGTAAGATAAGTATCCGCAACGTCCTCGTCGTTTATCCTGGTTCATGTTAATAGTAGATAATATATAATTAATAATATTATAATGTAATATTGATGATTTTTAATATTTCATCCCGTTCGGAGGGACGAAAAGGCTCCAATACCTGAAAAATCAAATTCTGTGTCTAATTAAAAAATACTTATAAGTGAATTTTATAATTTAACCCCTTCACAACCCTTATTACAACCCTTTGAAGGTGTGGTAAGGCCTAAATAATACCCTTAATGTCTAAAAATTGAACTCGGCGCACCCGAAAACTCCATGGCCCCCTGTTTTGGTAATAAGAGCCTTTTGGTTTTTTCATCTTTTTACAATTTTTTTTGGGTTTTCTCATTTTTTATTTTCTTTTTTTACGTGTTGTAACTTTATATATTTTTTTTAGCTTTTCAGTTTCTTATTATTTTTTAACTTTTTTTATTTTTTCAAAGTCACATCAATTAATTATTTCACGCATTTCATCTTTGGGGGGTAAGGCCCAAATAATACCCTTAGTGTCTAAAAAACTGAACTCGGCGCACCCGAAAACTCCATGACACCCTCTTTGGGTAAAAAGAGTCTTACACATGAATGTATAATATCCTATACATGAATTTTAATATTTCATTCTCTTACGACCCCGTTTTTCGAGGTTAGTAAGGGTATTATTTGGGCCTTACCCCCCCAGTCTACAGAAAACTGGTGTAAGTTCCCTCGCGCAATTTTTGAGAACTATGGCAGGTATTTCGTCAGCGCCAGAAGCTTTTTTGGTGTCTAGCTTCATTAAAATACGTTTAATGATACGCTGTCTGAAGACAATATCGGGCATTCTTGACTACACTATGGGAATTGTAGGTAGTGTTTTTCCTTGGAACTCGACAGTAGAATGTGAAGCAAACAAGTTCGCTTTTTCAACAGGTGTCGTTGCAATAGAATTATCTGGTCGTGTGAGTGGTGGTATGGTGGATTTGGTGAAATTTTGACTAACTGCCTTAGCCACTGACCAAGAGGTCCTGGAATTGTCGAGACAAGCGAGAAGTTTGTTTCTAATTCGTTGATTGTGTGCCTCCTTGGTTTCGTCGATAATTTCTTTGCATCTGTTCCGAGCACGAACAAAAGTATTACCATTTATGGTGTTAGGATTTTCACGCTATTGTCGGTAGGCAAGATGTTTAGAAGCAATAGCTTCTTTGCACTTTCGGTCAAACCAAAGCTTGCCGTTGGAAGAGTAATTTTTTCGAAAAATTTGTATCTACTTTAGTTTTATATTTAAACGTAAAACATATATGTAGTTAGTAGGATCTTTTTGGGCCATCTTATAAAATGTTCGAAATTGATACCGGAATTTATTATTTAATAGTTTCATTGCAAATATAACTTATAAAGTAAATATTAAACTAGGCTCTGGCATTACTCAGTATATTTCATAAATAGCCTCTTTTATAGTGAGAAATCAGTAAACAATAAACGTCCAAGTGTAAATCGGACTATCACAATAAGTGTTCCGCACGTTGATTGCTTTTAAAATAAAATTTTTTGTTACGGATGATCAATAACTTCACAAAACACACTCCAAATGAGTTTTCAACAAAGTTTTTTCCGATTTTTACTGAAGACTGGTGACCTTAAAATTTTTCTTTTTTTTATATACTAGATAAATTATTAAAGGTGATAATTTTCGTTCAATCTACATCCTGAGGGGAATATTCCCGAATATTTTCAAAATTTTTTGATCAGTACTTTTCGAGATAAGTGAGGAACTGCGATTTTTCGCAATTTTTTAAAAATAATATAAAGAAAAGTGTGCGCAAGTATTCTATTTATATATATTTGAACTCGTGTTTCTACAAGCTTTCATTTGACACCCTACTCGATGACCTGGTAAACAAAAACCCCTTCTTATTTCACTCCCCAAAACTAACACCTTAAGTTAAAATTTAACTTTCAAAATTACACGGCTCTAATGAGGTCATCAGTTCCTATATTAGAGCAAAATTTCAACTTTCTATGTCAAATAGTTTCAGAAAAAATCGGCTGTGGCAGACAGACAGACGGACAGACACCGAAGTGATCTTATAAATGTTCCGTACGGATCATTAAAAATAGTTACGCAGGCTTCAAACATACTTACAGTTGAACTAATATGTTTACAAAATCCAAAATGGTGAATTTTAGAGAAAAACGTCATTATCTGAATTGTTTACACTAT
>CM032454.1:107708296-107850796 GCA_019049505.1 Pachyrhynchus sulphureomaculatus | reverse complement strand
TATATATATATATATATATATATATATATATATATATATATATATATATATATATATATATATATATATATATATATATATATATATATGTATATACTATTGAGTTACAGTACTATCTGCAGCTCTATAATATTACTATTAATTGAGAGGTCTCATTTTTTTTTAAGTCACATCGGAAGCGGTTCTAATTTTTCCGAAAAAACGGAAAAATTTTTTGTTCTTTAAATAAAATGCAAGTTAATTTGTACAAATATTACTGAGTAATTTCAAAGCATTAAGAAATTTTTTACTTCATTAAGAATATTCAGGAAAGATATGTATAAGGTAAAAGTTATAATAATGAAAACTAATCACACTGAAATTTTAATAAAATTTTCAAAGCACTGACATGAATCGAACAGAATGTCTGCTTCATTTTTTACCTCTTACGATTACAAACCTACGTAAAATTAAAAAATACGTTTTAGGGTTTAGTAGTAACAGTCTTTAAGCTTTTTTTAAGGGATTTTGTTTAGGAGAAAAAAATTAGTATACACACATAATTGCTTTTCTTTAAATTGTATTAAGAACACTTATTTTAATGCCTTTTTTATAAAATTTACTTTAAAACAATTCTATTAAAAATATTTAGATTTTCTGTCGATCCAGTCACCTTGTGATAAAATTGGAATTGTCCAAATCTGTACACAAGTATATATTTATAATATATATAAAATGCAACGTCGCTCTGTCTGTCTGTCTGTCCGTTAGTGCGCTTATTACTGAAGAACCACTTATCCGATTTACGTTCTTTTTTTTAAACATGCATATGTTCTCTGGCCAGGTTATAGAATATATTTTATTAGGTTAGGTAACATAAGGAATAAGCAGTGACGATAATGATGAATCAAGTCGGAAAAAAGTTTGCCGCTAGCACGTTCTCTTGCAATATGCTGCCTAAACCATTAAATATGGAACAATATCATGTAGCAAAGAGTATAATATATATAAAATGGAACGTCTCTTTGTCTGTCCGTTAGTGCGCTTATCACTCAAGAACCACTTATCCGATTTACGTATTGTTTTTTATCATTAATTTCTTCTCTGGCAAGGTTATCTATAACCTTCTATAATATATATAAAATGCAACGTCTCTCTAGCTATCTGTCTGTCTGTTTACCTGTCGTTAGTGCGCTTATCACTCGAGAACCACTCATTCGATTTACGTGCTTTTTTCTAAAACATACATAAGTTCTTTGGCCAGGTTATAGGATATATTTTATTACGTTAGGTAACAGAAGGAATAAGCAGTGAAGATAATAGTGAATCAAGTCGGAAAAAAGTTTGCCGCTAGCACGTTCTCTTGCAGTATGCTGCCTAAACCATTAAATATGGAATTTATATGCAATATTATGTAGCAAAGAATATAATGTATAAAAAGGCAACGTTTCTTTGTCTACCTGTCTGTCCGTTAGTGCGCTTATTACTCGAGAACCACTTATCTGAGTTAGGTTTATATATATATATATATATATATATATATATATATATATATATATATATATTAGCCGTACCTGCGGCTCTGCTCGGGTGGACTTCATTCCCTGTTATTGTCATTGCTCATTCCTTGTGATACCGTCCGTCCAAATATATCTTATAACCTGGCCAGAGAACATATATTTGAATTTAAAAAAAAAAAACACGTAAATCAGATAAGTGGCTCTCGAGTGATAAGCGCACTAACGGGCAGACATAGAGACGTTGCATTTTATATATATTATAGAAAATTATAAATAACCTGGCCAGAGAAGAAATTAATGTTAAAAAAAAATACGTAAATCGCATAAGTTGTTCTCGAGTGATAAGCGCACTAACGGACAGACATAGAGACGTTGCATTTTATATATATTATATTCTTTGCTACATGATATTGTTCCATATTTAATGGTTTAGGCAGTGTATTGCAAGAGAACGTGCTAGCGGCAAACTTTTTTCCGACTTGATTCACTATTATCGTCACTACTTATTCCTTATGTTACCTAACGTAATAAAATATATCCTATAACCTGGCCAGAGAACATATGTATGTTTAAAAGTACGTAAATCGAATAAGTGGTTCTCCAGTGATAAGCGCACTACCGGACAGACAGACAGACAGAGGGATAGAAAGACAGAAAGACGTTGCATTTTATATATATTATAGATATATACTTGTGTACAGATTCGTGCAATACCAATTTTATCACGAGGTGACTGGATGGACAGAAAATCTGAATATTTTTAATAGAATTGTTTTAAAGTAAATTTTATAAAAAATGTATTAAAATAACTGTTCTTAATACAATTTGAAGAAAAGCAATCATGTGTGTATACTAATTTTTTTTCTCCCAAACAAAATCCCTTAAAAAAGCTTAAAGACTGTTACTACTAAAACCTAAAACGTATTTTTTAATTTTACGTAGGTTTGTAATCGTAAGAGGTAAAAAATGAAGCAGACATTCTGTTTGATTCATGTCAGTGCTTTGTAAATTTTATTAAAATTTCAGTGTAATTAGTTTTCATTATTATAACTTTTACCTTATACATATCTTTCCTGAATATTCTTAATGAAGTAACAAATTTCTTAATGCTTTGATATTAGTCTATAATATTTGTACAAAATAACTTGCGTTTTATTTAATGAGCAAAAAAGATTAAATTTTTTTCCGTTTTTTCGGAACAGTCAGAACCGCTTCCGATGTGACTTAAAAAAAATGAGACCAATCTCAATTAATAATAATATTATAGAGCTGCAGATAGTACTGTAACTTAATACTATATATACATATAGTAGGCGAACCAGATGGAGTACGTCGCAGAGGCAGATCACCTATGCGTTGGAGTGACACAATAAGGACAATTATGAATATTAACCTGGAGCAGGCTGTTAGACTGACCGATAAGAGGCAACGCTGGCGAAAAGCCACAAAAAGAGCAATTCAACCACTGGAAGAGTAAAATCCTTAGTCTACACCAATCTGTCAAGAGGATAGAACTGGCGGTAGGGGTTCTTTGTATTGAGCATTTAACGAAGATAAAAACTGTCTTTAAATTGTAACATTTGGATGAATATGTTAGTTTAGATTTCACAAGAGTGTTTCTGAACTCATGCCGCCCACAAACTGATTTTAAAAGTAGGGGCTCCTGTAATATTGCTAGATAATTTCAATCTACCAAAATTATGATGTTCAGCCGCAAAATTCCATCGCTTCTTATGGCCTCCAAATCTGTGCCATTTTTTGATCCACTCTCGTGTATGCACGCATGCACAGGGAGAGAAAGTGTTGCCAACTCTGAGTGACGAAGTAGTTTTTGGACTCTCTTAGGTATAAGTAGTATGTTTTCGGCTGAAGATGTTCATCATTGTCGTGTGTGTGTGTGTGTGTGCGTGCATACGTGCGTGCGTGCGTGCATGCGTGCGTGAGTGCGTGCGTGCCTGCGGGCGTGTGTGTGTGGTGTTGGTTGTAGGTCAAGCGGGCGTCAGTGAAAATAGCCGTGAAGAGTTGGTTGAGCAAAAGGTCCCTATGATGTTGATGAAGGGTATGCTAGACTCAGTTAAAAAGTTTTTATTATGACGATGAGGTTTATTGTTAGAATTATCTCCGTTATTTTTAGTGTGTAATGGAGGTAGGTTAGATGTGCAAGAGGCGTTAATGAAGTTAGTAGTTTTTTTTGGGGTAAGAAGTTGGTCAAAAAGGTATTAGAAGAGGGTTGATGTGTAAGGCATTAATGAAGTGTTGTTTCTTTTTTACATAAAGGTGATGAAAGAGGCCGATTATGAGGTGTTTTTTGTTAAAAAGGTTGTCAAAAAGGCCTAATGTGGGTTGTTTTTTTCTAAAAAGTAGTTGAGAAAGGCCTTATAAGAGGGTAAAAGAAAGCGATGATCGTTGTACCAAAAAGCCTTTATGTGTTTTTCTTTTTGTTTGAAAGATGTTGAAAAAGAATTATATGGGGTTAGAAGGGAGATGGCTTACGCAAGAAGAGGATAAGCCAAGAAGTCCTTATTATTGTAGAGAAGATGATGATGATGATGACTAGACCAAAATGTCCTTATTATAACAGTGAGGGGCCGGTTGACCAAAAAAAAGGTTATGTTAAAAATAATTTTTTGTGAGGATAATTCACCCCCTTTTTGGAAGGCATTAAGTATTAATATATAGTATAAAACAAAGTCCTCCGCCTCGCCTGTTTGTCTGTCTGTCTACCTGTCGATTTCCTTAGTAAACACTGAACGGATGTTATTCCGGTTTTAGCTAATGGGTAGAATTTTTTCACGAGGACTGTTTGTTCTGGCACCCTGGGAAGAGATATTTATTGTGTTCTATTAAAAAATAGTTTAAACTATCATAAAAATATTTTAGACATGCCATTTTTATCTACACTAAATTATAACGGAGTTAAACATAGCATAACAACAACTTTCGTGCGAAACCGGGACGGATCGCTAGTATTTAATATATACTAGCGAATATAAAAAAAAATTGCGAAATATGTGGGTGAAAAATACTTTTAAGTCATTATATTGTTAAGCCTATGTATTTAGAGTAACATATCATATGCCCACTACCGCTATAGATATTAAAAAAACAGTACCCTCTTAATTGGGCTTTTTTTATTCGGAAAAGCTTTTAAAGTTCTTCTTGTAGAATATCTCACCCCCCCCCCCCCCCCCTAGCCATTCTTAAACAGGGTCCTTTTTTGTGTCAAACCTTTCCTAATGGTAATCGTTTTTCTAAAGTTCTTCTGTATGAAACGTTTCTTTTTAGTGTTCCGTATGGAACACTTATAAGATCACTCCGGTGTTTGTCCGTCTGTCTGTCTGTCACACCCGATTTTCTCCGAAACTGACATAGAAAGTTGAAATTTGGTTAATTAATATAGGAATTGATGGCCTCATCAAAATTTTTTACCAGGTTATCGAGTGGGGTGTCAAATGAAAGCTTGTAAAAAGACGAGTTCAAAAATACATATAATGTAATACTTGTGCACACTTCTCTTTGTATTTTTTTTTTAAATTGCGAAAAATCGCTGTCCACCCTCCTTATCTCGAAAAGTACTGATCAAAATATTTTGAAAAAATTTTGAAATATTCTCTACAGGGTGTAGATTGAACCTTTAATAATTTATCTGGTATATAAAAAAAAACAAAAATTTCAAGGTCAATAGTTTTCAGTAAAGATCAAAAAAAAAACTTCGTTGAAAACTCATTTCGAATGTATTTTGTGAAATCATTAATCATTTTATACTTCCGTAACAAAAATTTTTATTTTAAAAGCAATGACTGGTTATTTATTAAAACAATTTACTACTCGGTCATCGATTTTGAGATTATTCTGTTCGAAATGATTTCAGCTTTTAGAATTCTGGCGCAATAATTTTTTTTTTATTAACGCGTTTTTGATTGACGCGCCCCCGTTTTTCCTATTTACCGCGTAAATTCTAGCAATCACAGTATAATGATATACATTGAACGATAAACGTCTTGCACTTTTCAGATACGACGAATTTCATCTTCCGGAAAAAATGTATACTTATAATAGTGGGGTCATCGGAATGCCGTTCTCTATGGAACCATTTCCACATTCGTAATTTCTAGGTACTATACCGTTCACTTTGTCACAGAAGTATATTTTTTTTATGGGCCTAGCAGACGTGCTGCCGAGAAATCCCTTAAACGTTACAGGAGCGACACGCAGAAAAAGCGATTCACGTTGGTCTTGAATCGCTGTAAATTGTACTCGGTCGGAAACACAGTTCCGGGCAAACTATCCTAAAGGGATGAAGTTCTCCATATAAAAGACGACTTGAAAAGGGTTGTACGAGGAGTAACAAGCTTAGCCTTATACGGACGTGAAGTATTAGCGCTACGTGTATTTATAGCATGCACCTCTCTGGGAGAAATTAGGCGGGCTACATCCATCGAATACTTTCCATGAAAATACTCGAAGAATAGGGTCAAGTCGCCAACTGTTCTTTGATACTCCAACGAATCAAGGTTGCTGGCCAGTTTTGGGTCTCCAGTAAGGCGAACAGCTCTCTTTTAAATAGAATTCAACAAATGCAGTGTATGTTTGGGAGCAGAGTCCCAAACACGGGAGCAGTATTCCATCGTTGGTCGAATTTGAGCTTTGCACAGAATTAACAGTTGTTGTGGAGTGTAAAGCTTTCTAGTTCTAAATAATATTCCCAGCGTTTGAAAAGGCTCTCTTTGCAATGCTTGCAGCATGTTCATGCCAAGACATAATTTGCTTCCAAATTAACGCCCACCAAAATGAGTGACGATATGGAATGGACTGCCCCGACATAACTATGTCGAGTTTAGCAACGTTAACTTTTTTAGAAAAAACTGCTGCCTGAGTTTTTGTAGCATTAAATTCCACTTGGTTACTGTCACCCAAAGATAGAATTTCTTCCAGGTCTTTGTTAAGTTTAACGATCTCTTGCTGTCTGCGGATATTTGAATGAGTAGCCGACGGTAGAACGTTCAAAGTGAATGACGAGATGAGCCTACCGTGATCTGCAAAGCTGTAAATTGAATTTCTGGTCTTCTCCAGCAAATCGTTAAGATTTGTAAGAAAAAAGGCACAATACAGATGTCAATAATTACATAGTTTCTCATTATGGTAATAATTTAAAGCTGAATCTTGGTGTGTGTAACATTTGAGAAGTCAAACATTAATTTTCAAATAACTTTAAATGTTGTTAAACGAAAGCAAAATGAGACAATTAAAATCTATTTATAGTATCGCTGCTTAAAAAGTGTAAATTTATCAAAGAAAATAAAATACGATACGTTTTTATTCTTTAGAGTGTAAATTTGAGAAGAAAAAGTAATGTAAACAATAATATGTCAATTTTATATTTCAATTGTTGAAGTACTGTAGGTTGCATCATGGCGTTTTCAAAGAAGAAAATGTAATAACAAAGCTTTAAGTAGCTTTCAATGCAAGTGCACCATATAATACTGGCGTGTCTACATACGATATCGTAAATAAAAACTGTTTTTTAAAATTATGTGCTTGTTTACCTGCTTAACTTTCGTAAAATTGTTACGTAACATCAGCTAGCCTCGAAATTAATCAAAGGTCTTCGCAAAGGATTTTATCGTTTAAAAATCTTCCGACCTAATTAAAAATCATGAATTAAACACTTTGACCGGGCAACCCGTGCAATGTTTTAGCAATCAGATGTATATTTATGACTGGGTATATGAATATGAAAAAGTATGCAGAGATTTCAGAAATAATTAGAACTTTATTTAATGTTTACATAGTATAAATTCTGTAAAAAGAGTAAATAGAAATTGGTCACGTTTATTTACGAAAGTAGAATTTTAAATGAATAGATAACTTCGAACAAGTTGAGAAATTTAAACGATCATTTTATTATTTTAGGGTGAAGTAAATCCCAAGATATAAGATCCTGCCTATTTGCTTTTTCAGTGGGACAATAAACGACCCTATTAAGGTTTTGTGCATAGTTGCCAGGTATTACGATAAACGTATTTTTATTTTACTTGCTTTGTATGCCGCCCTCATTTGCACCTGCATTCATATCGGATCTATTATTACTTATATATTTACTACCTGGCAACCCGATTTGGAGTCGTCTAAGTATTTGAAAATATAGGCCTAACGACCACAGGTCCCCATTAAGATTCGAAAGATACTTTTTATTATTTTTATTTTTAGTTTTACTGACAACTTACAACGTAACGGTTCTATTTTAATTATGTGGCGTCCGTGGGAAAATTGCAATAGTGGCTATCGCAAGAGAAAACATTTTTCACCTGACGCTAAACAAATAGTGAAAAATACTTACGACAATTTTACCAAACGGTAAAAAAAATTTGAATAAACAAAGTGCTTTGCAAGAAACCAGTGAACTAACAAAAACCCCAATTTCTACGATTAAGGGTATTGTAGGAAAACCATCATTCAGGAATAGGAAAAAACGGAAAGATTTTCAAATGGATCATGTAGACGATTGTGAAAAAGATGTCATCAGGAGAAAAATATATTCCATGTATGAAGAGCAGTTGGTGCTGACACTAGACAAAATAAAATTAAGACTGGTGCAGGACGTGACCAATATACATTGTGGCCGATCAACCCTTCACAGAATTCTCTTAAGAATGGGATTCACGTTCCGAGAAATCAACAAAAGGCAAGTAATAATGGAGTCACAAGGATTACGAATCTTACGACACACTTATTTACAAGAAATTAAAAAGTCTCCATCAGAGAATTGGCCAATAATTTACCTTGACGAAACATGGTGCGATACCTATGACACTTTGCAAAAAGGGTGAGTTGACAGCAATACAAAATATCAGACTAACGCACCTTCAAATAAAGGTAAACGAATAACCATTTTGCATGCTGGATCTGTAAAGGACTGGGTTTCAAATTGTTTACTATTATATGCAAAAAACATAAAAGATTCTAGTTTGGACTTTCACGAAGACACGACCGCAGAACTTTTTGAAAATTGGTTTCAAAATCCCCTTTTGCTAAATGTTCCCGAACAGAGTGTTATAGTTATGGAAAATGCAAGTCGCCTACTAAATAAGGTTCCTAATGCAGCCAACACCAAATCGGAAATACAGAAATATATGTTAGAAAATTACATTTATTTTGACTTTAGTTATAAAAAAAGTGATCTTTTGGAAGTTTTGAAAAACTATAAATTGGAAAAGAAATATGTTTGTGATAGTATGGCTAAGAAAGTGGGACACACTGTTTGGCGGCTTCCTCCGTATTATTGTGTGTTTAATTTGAACATATCTGGCATCAAGTTAAATCAAAAAACAAAATATTTCTCTTACTTTGGCGTGTCAGTTGGCATAAAAAAAGTTATAAATGAAAAAATGGGGGCATTCAAAATATTTCATCCTACTTATGGAATTACCTCGTGATCAGTTGAATTTGCATTAGTAAAAATTTAAAAGTTATATATAATGATATGTATTTTTGTGGTTCCAAAGCTGCAGGGGTCCCTAAACGCTCCAGGAGCGCCACGATTCAGCGCGTTGTTCTTGAATCGCTTAAATTGTACTTGAAGCAAATTCATAAGGAATGACGTAAATAATATAAAAACTCTTGAAAAAGCGTTGTACGCGGAATTACCTCAGCTGCATACGGATGCGAAGTAACAGTATTTCTAACATGCACCGCTTTGGTGAAAACCAAATCCTAGGAACACTTTCCATTACTTGTAGAACAGACTCAAGTCGCCAACCGTTCTTATATCCAGCGAATATATAATATCCGGGTCCCCAATCAGACGGATCTTCTCTAACAGAATCCAACAAATGCAGTGTATGTTTGGGAGCGGAGCCCCAAACGTGGGAGCAGTAAAGCAGTAAAGAATTAACAGTTGCTGTGGGGTGTAAAGCTTTCTGGTTCTAAATAATATTCCCAACTTTTGAGAAGCTCTCCTTGCTATGCCTGCAACATGTTCATGCCAAGACATATTTGCTCCTAAACTAACGCCCAACAAATTGAGCGACGATGCTAGGGGAATGGAGTGCCCCGACATAACTATGTCGGGTTCAGCAACGTTAACTTTTTTAGAAAGAACTGCCGCTTGGGTTTTTGTAGCGTTAAATTCCACTTGGTTACTGTCACCCCAAGATAGAATTTCTTCCAGGTCTTTGTTAAGTTGAACGACCTCCTGCTGTCTGCGGATATTCGCCTGAGCAGCCGATGTCCGAGCGTTCAAGGTGAATGAAGAGACAAGCGTACTGTCATCTGCAAAGCTATAGATTGGATTCCCGGTCTTTTCCAGCAGATCGTTAATGTAAATGAGAAAGAGAGTAGGAGACAGTATGGAGCCCTGGGGCACACCGGCGTTGATAGTGAGGGTGTTAGAAAGAAATCCGTCGACCGCCACTCGTAAAGAACGCTCTCTGAGGAAACATGAGAGCCACAAACAGAACCTTTCAGACATACCATAAGAGCGTAACTTAGCCAACAGTCCATCGTGCCAAACACGGTCGAATGCCTTGAATATGTCAAGAGCAACCGCTCGAGATTCTCCAAAGTGTTCAATTGCGTTGTTCCAAACATGTGTTACATAAGTCAGAAGATCTCCTGTTGATTTATGTTTACGAAAACCATATTGGTTATCGCTAATACTATTGAATCGTTCAAGATATTTTAGAAGATGCTCATTGATAACCTTTTCCATGACTTTCGATATTATTGAAAGCAGTGCAACTGGTCGGTAGTTATTTGGCAAGGTGTTCTTACCTTTTTTAGGTATCGGCTGAACCGTGGCACATTTCCAGCAGGACGGAAATATTCCCTTTCTGTAGGATAGATTAAAAAGTCTACAGAAAACTGGTGTTAGTTCCCTTGCACAGTTTTTGAGAACTATGGCAGGTATTCCGTCAGCGCCAGAAGCCTTCTTGGTGTCTAGCTTCATTAAAATACGCTTTATGATGCGCTGTCTGAAGACAACATCGGGCATCCTTGACTGCAATATGGGAATAGTAGGTGGTGTTTTTCCTTGATTGTCGATAGGCAATATGTTTAGTATATGTTTAGTATATATATAATATGTCCCCTCTTGTAAACTAATTCATTCAAACTGTAAATTTGTACTTCTTATCCATTTGTTTTTACATGCATCTATAAATAATCATCTCTAAAAACACACTAATTTTATTTATTTTCATTAATGAATAAAATTCCATCTCTGCAACCTATCATAAATAAAAGGTTAGAATTTTTATATTGCCCACTTAAAACGGCAAAAATCAGGATCTTATATTTTGGGACAGGCTATAGGTAAATTTGATACTTCAATTATTAAACCGAATTGCCTATAAAATAGTAAAATTGTGACTGTATTTATTTGAAACTGATAGTAATAAGAATGCCAGTGGACTGACCGGCGGCGGCGGTCCTATAACAGAAGTGTGTTATCTATTCCCAGGTATTTTTCAGGCCACAATGCTTTTTTGTAACGCAGTTTTATTGCCGATCAAATCATTTTATTTACATTCCTTCTTGTTTCTCTAACTATAAATACATATTTAGAGTAGCATGCACAAGTGTCAGGCCAGCTACTGAAAAGTCAGTTAATGTGTTAACGAAATGTCTTCTCTAGCGAACCGCCAAAAGTTCGGGCAGCGAAAAGCGTATAGTAAAAAATGTATTTGACTACTTTAAAAACGATCACAGTTGTAATTTAAGTGTTGATGATTGTGTGACAAAATGTTTCTTAATGACCGGAGTTGGTAAAGCCACCCATTACAGGATTTTAAAAGAAGAAAAGGAGGGGGATATAGACTCTACAAAAAAGAGACCATACAGAAAAGAACTTCAGCTGACAGACAACACAAAACAAGCAGTAAGGCGTATTGTTCATGACTTTTTTTTATGGACAAAAGAATTCCAACTTAGGATATGATTCTGCCAGCTGCGACAAACCACCCAGAAATACCGAACATGAGTAGATTAACACTATGAAGTGTTTTAAAAGGTATGAATCTTTATTGTGTTTGTGTGTATTGAGATTGATAAGAAGTGGAGAAGTTGCACACTGAAGAAGAGACTATTTAAGGAAAGTTAGAAAAGCTCGCTCTGAAAGAAGAAGATATATTGCTTAGATGAGACTTGGAGCCAAGCATTCAATGAAGGTCTCTCGACTGATCTTGAGTCGCCATCTGGTAAGGGACGTAGGTTAATTATTACGCATATTGGAAGCGAAAGGGGTCTTGTAGACGGAGGTCTTTTACATTCATATCCAAGAAAACAGGAGATTATTACGAAGATATGAATTCCGATGCATTTGAAGACTGGTTTTCGCTGATGATAGACTTAATACTAGACAGTTGTGTTATTGTAATGGATAACGCAAGCTTTCATTCTAAAAACCTAGAATGAGTTACAACCTTGGTTTAGGTGAAAAAGGACATCCAGTCTTGGATGACCGAGAAAAACATTTCATTTCCAAAAGATAGCGTTAAGAGAGATTTATTAGAACTTGTAAAGCTGGAAGTTCTCAGAAATAAAGACAATTACACAAGTTTCGTTATCGACGAAATGGCAAAAAAACGTAATATTACTGTTTATCGCCTGCCACCATATGACTGCGGGTTCAATCCGTAGGAGGTTAAAGGGTGAAATCGTCAGGACAAAACCTTTTTCAGAATGCCATGTCTAATGTTTCCACAGAAAATTGGCGAAAATGCGTCAAGCATGTATTGAGGGTGGAAGATAAAATGTGGACTGTATGCATGGCAGTAGATAATAATAACCTTTAATTATACAGGTAAATTCAAATGAGGTAGACAATGATAGTTTTTGAAGCCTGTCGGAAATAGAAGATTGGTAATCGTTTTTTTCATTGTTGTTTGACTTCCTGACTTGTATTTAATTAATAATGTTTCATTTTAAAAAGTTTTTTTTTTCTAATAAATGTTCAAATATTATAGAACTGTTTCATTCATATTATTCGCAAATAATACGTATACGCCCAGACGCCCCACCACTGGCCAGAACTATTTCAGACTATTTAGCCCCACACAACAAAAAAAAAGGGTGTTTTTCCTATTGTATTCAAACATAACAGATTGCGAATATTAGACCGATGCCAGATGGTATTCCAATAAAGTTGTTGGACTGCTGTATTGCAGGTAAAATGTAGGTAACACTCTAGGGCCGTTCCTACTGCTTGAAGCCAATTTGCATAATTCTAGATGATTTATTGCCATCACTTTCAAATAAATAGAAGATGTCTTACAAATAGTAAATTTTCGATTTTCCAGGTTTACTTTCATTTTGCTCAATAGCATTTAAATTTACTCTGCGAACACTTTTTTTTATGGGTCTAGCACACGTGCTGCAGGGAGGTCCCTAAAACGCTACAGTAGCGGACGTGTGCGGAAAAAGCGATTCACGTTGCTCTTGAATCGCTGCAAATTGTACTCGGTGGGACACACAGTCCTGGGCAAATTATTCCAAAGGGATAATGTTCTCCATATAAAAGACTGCTTGAAAAGCATTGTACAAGGAGTAACAAGCTGAACCTCATACGGATGTGAAGTATCAGCGTGACGTGTATTTCTAATATGCACCGCTCTGGGAGGAATTAAACGGGCCACATCCTCCGAACACTTTCCATGGAAATACTTGTAGAATAGGCTCAAGTCGCCAACCGTTCTTCGATGTTCCAGCGAATCAAGGCCGCCGGTCAGTTCCGGGCCTCCAATCAGACGAACAGCTCTTCTCTGAATAGAATCCAACAAATGCAGTGTATGTATGGGAGCGGAGCCCCAAACATGGGAGCAGTATTCCATAGTTGGTCGAATTTGAGCTTTGTAAAGAATTAACAGTTGTTGTGGAGTGTAAAGCTTTCTGGTTCGAAATAATATTCCCCACTTTTGAGAAGCTCTCCTTGCTATGCCTGCAACATGCTCATGCCAGAACATATTTGCTACCAAATTAACGCCCAACAAATTGAGTGACGATGTTAGAGGAATGTAGTGCCCCGCAATAACTATGTCGGGTTCAGCAACGCGAACTTTTTTAGAAAAAACTGCCGGCTGGGTTTTTGTAGCGTTAAATTCCACTTGCTTACTGTCACTCTAAAATAGAATTTCTTCCAGGTCTTTGTTAAATTGAACAACTTCCCGCAGTCTGCGGACACTCGCCTGAGCAGCCGATGTCCGAGCGTTCAAAGTGAACGAAGAGACAAGCGTACTATCATCTGCAAAGATGTAAATTGGATTTCCGGTCTTTTCCAGCAGATCGTTAATATAAATGAGAAAGAGAGTAGGAGATAGTATGGAGCCTTGGGGCACACTGGCGTTGATAGTGAAGGTGTTAGAAAGAAATCCGTCGACCGCTACTCGTAAAGAACGCTCACTGAGGAAACATGAGAGCCACAATCAGAACTTTTCAGACATACTATAAGAGCGTAGCTTAGCCAACAGCCCATCGTGCCAAACACGGTCTGCCTTGGATATGTCAAGAGCAACCGCTCGAGATTCTCCAAAGTGTTCAATTGCGTTGTTCCAAAGATGTGTTACATAAATCAGAAGATCTCCTGTTGATCTATGTTTACGAAAGCCATATTGGTGATCGCTAATAACGTTGAATAATTCAAGATACTTTAGAAGATTTTGATTGATAGCCTTTTCGATGACATTCGATATTATTGAAAGCAGTGCGACTGGTCGGTAGTTATTTGGCAAGGTCTTCTTGCATTTTTTAGGTATCGGGTCAACTGTGGCACACTTCCAGCAGGAAGAAAATATTCCCTTTCTGTAGGATAGGTTGAAAAGTCTACAGAAACTGGTGTCAATTCCCTCGCACAGTTTTTGAGAACTATGGCAGGTATTCCGTCAGCGCCAGAAGCTTTTTGGTGTCTAGGTTTGATTATACAGCCCCACAAAAAATACATGGATCTAGTGTATTTTTCGACGCTGAATTCAAATCCATAGTTAAAAAAAGATTTATCGTGTAATTTTTTTTTTTCTTGGCCAAAAACATCTCTTGAAATGGGCTAAAACTATAGTAATAATGTAATGACCCTTAATGAAGTGTGAAAAATGGTAGATATTTTATAGTGTAGAGAAGACCACGGCAAGCTATGTCCATTAATTAAACCAAAATCTACCCTTACAGGGGATGAAAAGTACCTCTAAAACTCAAATAAGGCACGTGAGTTTAAATAACATGTTCAAAGGACAAATTCTTATAGCTCTTAGGACAAAATATCTGAATCTGGTATGGCAACCAGACATTACTCTTAAAGAGTTGAGACCCCTATAGGATGTAAAAATCGCACTTACCTACGGAAGTATCTCATAAGTTTCAATAACGACAAAAAAAGTTTAGGCTTTTGTAGTTTCAAGCAGGGTGAACAAATATGGAGTAAATTCACTTGAAATACCCATACACGACTATAAACTGCCCTTAGAGGGAGGTATAAACTGCCCTTAGAGGCTGGTATAAACTACCCTTAGAGGGTGGTAGAAACTATGCTGTAATGATGTACATGGATGTTATTGAAATTTGGAAAGGATCAAGTACTTTTATCTCATCCTGCCAAACATTTAAGACAACTAGATCATCATCCTAATAACGTTGAAAATCATCCCTAGGAGGGGGGAGGAGGAACTAACCCCTGGGATTGTTCTAGCAGGCTGTATTTGTCCATCCAGTCTGAGACTACAAAAGCCTGTATTTTTTTTCTCAGATGCTAGAACTTCTAAGATCCATCAATCCCAGGGGGTAGTTCTCACCTAAGGATAATTTTCGACCTTATTAGGAAGATAATCTAGTTGTCTTGAATGTTTGGCACAATGAGATAAAAGTACTTGATCCTTTCCAAATTTCAATAACATCCATGTGCATCATTAGAGCGTAAGGGTAGTTTATAGTCGTTTATCAGTGGTTCAAGCTACTTTACTCCATATGTGTTCACCCTGTCTAAAACTGCAAAAGCCTAAACTTTTTTCGTCGTTATTGAAACTTATGAGATACCTCCGTAGGTGGGGGTGGTTTTTACATGCTATAGGAGTCTCAACCCATTGAGAGTAATGTCTGGTTGTCACACCAGATTCAGATATTTTGTCCTAAGACCTACAAGAATTTATCCTTTGTACATGTTATTTAAACTCAAGTGCGTTATTTGAGTTTTGGAGGTACTTTTCATCCCCCTATAAGGGTGGATTTTGGTTTAATTAACAGAAATAGCTTGTTGTGGTTTGAATGTCTATTTTCTTCTCCAGACTATAAAATATCTAGCATTTTTCACACTTCATTAAGAGTCATTACATTATTACTATAGTTTTAGTCCATTTCAAGGGATGTTTTTGGCCAAAAAAAAAATGATAAGATAAATATTTTTTTTAACTACGGATTCGAATTCAACGTCGAAAAATACACTAGATCCATGTATTTTGGTTCGTGGTAATGAACTTTAATTGTTTTTGTGGGGCTGTGTTATTTAAGCTTATTAGTAACTGGGCGCTACCGGCAGATACCTATTCCTTACGAATATCATTTGGCGATAAATTAGAATTTTAGTTTTACCTGATTATTTAGTGAAAGTATTTTTGCACAATCGTTATGTATTAAATGAGATATAGTTCCTTTAAAAACACGTACAGCCCCAAATTAACTTAAAATTCCAAATTTAGTGGTGCAACACTTACTTAAAGTTAATATTTAATCTGCGATATGTTTGTGAAGAAAGACATGTATGGGCAGTACGTCTTCATAACATCTCTACTTTAGCACTTACAGAACTCCAGCATGAAATAGGACACCAGATTATCTGTGATCAAGCAAATGTCCTTGCAACAAATTCCTTATTTTATCCTAGGAAAATTCGTGAGTCCATCGAAATATCTAAACATCCCAACAGACTTAATCGTGACACTGGAGTTTACCTCTACCAATGGGGGAACTGAACATCCATGAAGCTTCGCCTCCCCCTAATCCGGTCCACTAATATAAAATGACCTGTGTTGGCGTAATTAAATCAGTTTCGTGCCAGAAGTTAATTTTCGGAACAAGCTTTGAAGAAGTTAACAGAATGATTGGAGAAACATAAGCATCACTTAATCGACACAGGAGAAATCCAGAAGAATCATACCTATAAACTTTATATGGGTATATAAACTTCGACGCATCTACCAGGTGTACAAGTATGAAATGCGGATTTCAGACAACAGATGGTGCACCAATGCAGTTTGTGCTATAAAGATTTGACACTGAGCTACTTGGTTGTGTCATCAACAAATGTCAGACGCGCACGAGTAATAAATTGGAAAAGTGTGTGCATAGTGTTGTGTTGTTCTGGCAAAACCAGTTCGCGACACGTTGAAAGCACTCAGCTGGGAAGTTCTACCCCATGCGGCTTACTCACCAGACTTGGCTCCTTCCAATTACCACTTGTTTGCGTTAATGGGTCACGCACTTGCTGAGCAGCGCTTTGGTTCGTACGAAGATGTGAAAAAATGGCTCAATGAATGGTTCGCAGCAAGAGGGGAAGATTTTTACTGGCGTGGTATTCATAAATTGCCCGAAAGATGGGAAAAATGTATAACAAGCGATGGAGGATACTTTAAATAAAGCACTATTTATCATTCTTCCGAATTTAACATGTTTTTTTAGAAAAAAAATCCACATTTCATACTTGTACACGTGGTATATTGAATTTGTATTAATAACTTAATAACACAAGTACATGTAGATCGGACATGCTATGTATGATGTCATTGACAGCCATCATTGGTGTCCATTTTCTACTTAGTCGCTTGCTTTCCGTTCAATATGTGAGGAGAGAACTAAATTACAATCGCGACTAGATCACGAGGGCTACTTTTGGAGTTTCTACAAAAACAGTGAAAGAAAAAAATTTTTGGTGCAAATCGTTTTATTGTTTTTCAATTCGCCTTTAATATTTATACACTTCTGCATGTGTTCAAACCAATTCTCGAAACATTTTTTCCACTCTGAAGTTGGTACCTCAAAAACATGGTTTTGGAAGGATTTAATAGCTTTTTGAAAATTGTCGTCCACGCATTTTTTTTTTGACATTCGGGAACAAAAAGAAGTAGATAGGCGATAAATCATGTGAATACGGGCAATGAGACATTAATTCGAAGTTTTTTTCCGTCAAATAATCAATTGTTTGACATGCTGTGTAAGAGCTGACCTTGTCATGATAAGGAATGATGTTATGTTTTCGGTTCTTCGGCAAATAAATTGTTGTATACATCTGAGCATTAACTATCCTTTGATTCTCTTAATCAATGGTTGCAACTTGTCAAGTATAACCAAAGAAACAAGCAATTATTTTCTCAGAAGTGCTTCGCGAACGAACCATTTTTGTTGGATTCGGTTCATCTTGGAACACCCAAACAGTTGATTGTTGCTTCAACTTGCTTCAGTTCAGTACTAATATATCCAAGTTTTATCTCCTATTACGATGTTGGATACAGATTTTGCATGTCCTCAGTCGGAATTTTTGAGCATTTCCTTACACCAATTGACACGACCCTGTTTTTGAGTTTCGGTCAAATTATGCGGAATCCATCCAACAGATCTTTTCCACAGCAAATGTTCATGCAAAATCGAATGTACTACAGTATTCCTTGGTCGACCTTCACTAAATTCATCGCTGACGGAAGCATGACCATGATGAAATTCTGCAAACTAGTTATAAACAATGTTTTCTGACGGTGATTCATTATCAAAAGTTGAACGAAGCGATTCGAGCCATTGTTGTTGAGTTACGCCTTTGCTAAAATCGTAAAAAATTATCCTTCCTTTTTTAACGCTCATTGTAAACAAACTACTCGGTCAATTTCCGAGCTGTCACTGTTTTAACAATAAGAAATGTCAAATTTTTGCGACAATGTTTTGCCTTTGTAAAAACTGAAAAGGCTACCCTCGTAATGTAAAGATAAATGAAGACGAAGGTTTCGCCTCGCTTCTGCCTTTTGCTTACTACCAATCTTCGCCTAAAGTTTAAAGCCAGATATTAAGGATACTGTGAATCCAGTCATTAATAGTGGGCAATACCAGAGGTAGCATTTTATATATGGATAAACATGAGTTAATTCTTCTTCTATGTATCTAGACGTTTTTGCGTAAAATGTATTTGAATTTATTTTTTTCTTAAATGTAATTAATAATAAACTACCAAACTACTACCACTAAAAACTACCAACTACATATCTACTACCATAAACTACCAAAAGCATATCATCAAAGACCCGACTATTGCAGAGGACAGATGTAGGAAATGCCACCAGCAGAAAGAAACGATCGAACACATAACGAGCGGATGTAAAATATTGGCCGGAACAGAGTACACAGCCAGGCATGATTCAGCTGCCAAAGTAGTTCACCAAGCACTGGCCACAACATACAAACTCATAGAAAACACAGATCCCTACTACAAATACACGCCAACATCCATACTTGAAAATGAAGATTACAAGCTCTACTGGGACATCGGTATCCATACAGATAAAACAGTCTCCGCCAATAGACCCAATATTACTTTTCAGTGCAAAAAAGAAAAAGTCACCTATCTAATTGACATAGCTGTCCCCAACGACACAAACATCCAAACGAAATACACAGAGAAAATTTCCAAATACACAGATCTTGCAACGGAAATAAAAAGGCTATGGAAACAAGAAAAAGTCATCATTGCCCCCCTCATTATATCAGCCACAGGCCTTACACCAACAACATTCACACCACACTTAGTACAATTAGGACTCAACACAAACATACACAAAAACATTCAGAAGTCAGTGATTTTGAAAACATGTAACATTGTCAGGTCATTCCTTAATACACAATAGTAATGCGTTTGTGCTGACTTGGTTTGCGCCCGTCAGCCAAACATGGAACCACATTAACCAAATGTGAGAAAGAAAAACGAGAACAATAATAATAATAATCAATAACTACTATAATTATATGAGGAAAAATGGCACCTATGGAACGAGCCTAGAGATACTTGCCCTCTCGGAAACACAAAATAGCAACTTTCATATATTCTCAAAACAACGAAGAACAAGACATACAAAAATAACTTTTACGGACAGACCAACAATAATAAGCACGGGAAAATACAACAAAACTATTTACCTTTTACTAACAGGCAACCCTATGTCGGGTCACTTTGAGCTTCTGACACCACAAAACATTGAGAACATTCCAGACAACAGCAGACCAATAAAAGAAGCATCGGGCGAGCGACGTAACGGTCGAGGACGTCGCGGGAAATGGCAGCTCGACCAAAACGATGAAGACCGGGCAACCGAAAATGGACCTGCCAAAAGTGTTTGTGCCGGCGAGTAAGCCGACACCCACCAAGGCGGGAAAGTCACAGCAACGCATGAGTTGCACCACAGGAATCAATGAACACGCCATGCGTTGCTGTAATGAAATCACACCTGACAAAGAAATCACTGACAAGAAAATCACTCGCCGCTTGGACCCACCACCACCAATCCCAAGCGCAAACGACGTAGATGCGGGACAAATACAACCACCAAAGCCAGGCCAAACCGCGTATGTTTTGCAAGGACAACATGAAACTACCAAGGCTGGCAAACCAAGACAGCGGTTAAAGTGGACAGATGAAATGAATAGAACAGTGATGCGCTGTTACTACACCGCCACCAAACTAGAAACAGTGACATCAGGCTACAGACTGGAACTACACAGACTTTTCTTGACCGAATATCCACATCTGCAATTACTTGTTACAGAACAGAGAGTAATAGACCAAAAAAGAGTTATTACCAAGAACAATCGTCTCACACCTTTCGAACTGCAAACCATCAAGGATACAGTAGCTGCTGAGCTGAGCACGGACCAAGTAGCTGCTGAACTGAACACAGACCAACCAAACAATAGAAACAGTAGAGCAAATACCGAACCAATCTCACACACACAATCACCCAGTCGAAAACAACAAGACCCACCACCCAGCAGGAGCATAACTCAAAATAATATTTCAATACAAATAACAAGCACCACACGACACCATATTACAGACGACAAAATAAATGACTCACCATCCTCAAGAACATCTGCACAACATAACCCCGAATCATCTCTCATACAAACACTCAAAGCAGAAATGCAGTCACATCTAGCTCGATGGTCAGGCACCGACCCTACAACAAGAAATCCCATCCCTCGTTTAATCTTCAAACAGAGCACACAAATAATCCTCAACACAATAAACAATCACATAATACCACAGTACATAACAGACTTAAGCACGATCGAAGACATTCACACAATAATATATGCAGCAGCAATCACCACTATAACACAAAATAATCAAAAACTCCCGCAACGACAAAGAGTCCCCAACAGCAGAAAATCTAAATTTAAATGGCAAATAAGAATAGAAAACAAAATCGACAACATCAGAAGAGATCTGGGACACCTTACCCAGTTTATGAACGGGAACGCATCCAAACGTGTCACACAGGGTGTAGACAAGATCAAATCTAAATCTCTCAACCGAACACTGCCAGAAATCGTTGATACTTTGAAACAAAAACTATCCGTATATGCTGCAAGACTCCGTAGATACAAAGAATCAAACGAGAGGAAAGACACCAACAACCTCTTCCGAAGAAGCGAAAAACAGTTCTACCGAAAAACTATGTACAACGAGCAGACAGTAGTAACTGAACCACCAAACAAACAAGAACTCGCAGATTATTGGAAAACTGTCTGGTCAGAACCCAAACTACATAATAATAACACCCCTTGGATCAAAGCCGAAGAAGATAAACACAAACGTGTGACAGAACAAGAAAATTCCACACTAACTACAAAAGAAATTACAGAAACAATCAAACACACACACAACTGGAAATGCCCTGGGATAGACAACATACAAAACTTCTGGTACAAACAGTTTACCACCACACACGAAGCACTCACACACCAAATCAACAAAGCCATTCTACAACCACACACATTCCCCACTTTTCTTACACAAGGAATAACATACATCAAACCCAAAAGTTCAGACACCACAAACCCGTCAAACTACCGACCTATCACCTGTCTTCCAACCCTATACAAGATCATCACAGCTACAATTTCCAAGAAAATAGAACAACACCTAATAGACAACAATATTCTCACAGAAGAGCAGAAGGGATGCAGGAAAAATAGTCGAGGATGCAAAGAACAGCTGATCATAGATAGCGTGATTATGGGACAAACCAGAAAAGAACACAGAAACCTTCACATCGGTTACATAGACTATAAAAAAGCCTTTGACTCTATACCCCACAGCTGGTTAATCAGAGCCCTAGAAATCTATAAAATCAACCAACACCTCAGGCAATTTCTCGCGCAAATTATGAAAACATGGAAAACCAAAATACGCCTAGAAAGACAAACCGAACGCATCCAAACAGAAGAGCTGTACATCAGACGGGGTATATTTCAGGGAGACTCGCTTAGCGCTCTATGGTTTTGCCTCTGTCTCAATCCACTCTCAAATATACTAAACAGAACAGAGCATGGCTTCAATATCAGACACCAAAAAGTGAATCAACATAAAATAAACCACCTCCTATATATGGATGACATAAAACTCTACGCTGCCACAAAAACACAGCTGAAAGAACTCCTCAAAATCACAGAAATATTCACCCTAGATGTCAATATGGAATTTGGTATAAGTAAATGCAAAGTGCTCAACATCAACAAAGGCCAATGGAAGTACCACCATGAGACAGAAACCATCAACAATGAAACACTCGATAACATGTTCGACAAAGAAACATACAAATATCTAGGCTTCCAACAAAGCACCAAACTCAACCACACTCACATCAAAACAGAGCTCAGAACCGAATTCAAAAACAGACTGACGAAACTTTTACAAACAAAACTCAACTCTAAGAATCTCACTAAAGCCATCAACACGTTCGCTATACCTATACTGACATATTCATTTGGTATCATCAAATGGTCACAAACAGACATAGAAAATATTCACATCCTTATACGATCTCAATTCACCAAATACAGGAAATTGCACCCCAACGCATGCAAAGAAAGACTTACCATCGAGAGGAAGGCAGGAGGAAGAGGAATTATAGACATCAGATCATTACACACAAAACAAATACAAGCACTCAGGAAATTCTTTCACACCAAGCAAACCAGCCTCCACACAGCAACAATCAAAGCAGACAAAAACTATACCCCACTCGACTTATCCCGGGTAGACCACGCAGCAGATACACACAGTCACACCCAATTACAACAGGAAAAGATGAAAAACGTGGTCAGAGAAAACACTCCACGGAAAACACAGATACCACATAGAACAAGACTACGTAAATAAAAAACAATCATACACCTGGTTACGGGATGGGCAGCTATTCCCGGAAACAGAAGGCTTCTTACTTGCCATCCAGGATAAAGTCATATTAACCAGGAACTACCAAAAGCATATCATCAAAGACCCAACTATTACAGAAGATAGATGCAGAAAATGCCGCCAGCAGAAAGAAACGATCGAACACATAACAAGCGGATGTAAAATATTAGCCGGAACGGAATACACAGCCAGACATGACTCAGCGGCAAAAGTGGTTCACCAAGCACTAGCCACAACATACAAGCTTATAGAAAACACAGATCCCTACTACAAATACACACCAACATCCGTACTTGAAAATAAAGATTATAAACTCTACTGGGACATCAGTATCCATACAGATAAAACAGTCTCCGCCAATAGACCCGATATTACTTTTCAGTGCAAAAAAAAAAAGTCACCTATCTAATTGACATAGCTGTCCCCAACGACACAAACATCCAAACGAAATACACAGAAAAAATTTCCAAATACACAGACCTTGCAACGGAAATAAAAAGGCTATGGAAACAAGAAAAAGTCATCATTGTCCCCCTCATTATATCAGCCACAGGCCTTACACCAACAACATTCACACCACACTTAGAACAATTAGGACTCAACACAAACATACACAAAAACATTCAGAAGTCAGTGATTTTGAAAACATGTAACATTGTCAGGTCATTCCTTAATACACAATGGTAATGCGTTTGTGCTGACTTGGTTTGCGCCCGTCAGCCAAACATGGAACCACATTGACCAAATGTGAGAAAGAAAAACGAGAACAGTCATAATAATAATAATAATACACACACATCCTTATACGATCTCAATTCACCAAATACAGGAAATTACACCCCAACGCATGCAAAGAAAGACTTACCATCGAGAGGAAGGCAGGAGGAAGAGGAATTATAGACATCAGATCATTACACACAAAACAAATACAAGCACTTAGGAAATTCTTTCACAGCAAGCAAACCAGCCTCCACACAGCAACAGTCAAAGCAGACAAAAACTATACACCTCTCGACTTATCCCGGGCAGACCACTCAGCAGACACACACAGTCACACCCAATTACAACAGGAAAAGATGAAAACGTGGTCAGAAAAAACACTCCACGGAAAACACAGATACCACATAGAACAAGACCACATAAATAAAAAACCTGGTTACAGGATGGGCAGCTATTCCCTGAAACGGAAGGCTTCTTACTTGCCATCCAGGATAAAGTCATATTAACCAGAAACTACCAAAAGCATATCATCAAAGACCCGACTATTGCAGAGGACAGATGTAGGAAATGCCACCAGCAGAAAGAAACGATCGAACACATAACGAGCGGATGTAAAATATTGGCCGGAACAGAGTACACAGCCAGGCATGATTCAGCTGCCAAAGTGGTTCACCAAGCACTAGCCACAACATACAAACTCATGGAAAACACAGATCCATACTACAAATACACACCAACATCCATACTTGAAAATAAAGATTACAAGCTCTACTGGGACATCAGTATCCATACAGATAAAACAGTCTCCGCCAATAGACCCGATATTACTTTTCAGTGCAAAAAAAGAAAAGTCACCTATCTAATTGACATAGCTGTCCCCAACGACACGAACATCCAAACGAAATACACAGAAAAAATTTCCAAATACACAGACCTTGCAACGGAAATAAAGCGGCTATGGAAACAAGAAAAAGTCATCATTGTCCCCCTCATTATATCAGCCACAGGCCTTACACCAATAACATTCACACCACATTTAGTACAATTAGGACTCAACACAAACATACACAAAAAACATTCAGAAGTCAGTGATTTTGAAAACATGTAACATTGTCAGGTCATTCCTTAATACACAATGGTAATGCGTTTGTGCTGACTTGGTTTGCGCCCGTCAGCCAAACATGGAACCACATTGACCAAATGTGAGAAAGAAGAACTTTTTTGTAATAATAATAATAATGTCTTTATTGTAATTTACAGAGTAAAATCACAAAAGGCGAAATTGAAGCCAGGCTTCCTCATTTAACCTATACATATATATATAATAATAACTAAATTTACATATATCAACTAAAAACTAATACATAAATAAACTGTGACACAAATGTTGTTTGAGACATGGTAAAAAGACAATAATACATTTCGACGCAACGGTGACATAAGAGACCGGATCAAAACAGAAAGCAAATCATGCACGGGACGGCAATGTTATCAACATGTTGCGTGCCCTATGTTTAAACGCGGTGGGTTTTAATTGTCTTAAGTCTGCAGGCAACTTATTGTAAGATATTGATATCTGATAGCTAAATGATCGTTCAAATAAAGTTGTTCTATGATAAGGAGGAGTGATGGTAAATTTATGCCTCAAATCTAAAGCATGAGCATCATATCTAAATTTAATTTTCTGATACAAATAATTGGGAATTTTTTTGAAAATTATCTTATTAAATAGAACAAAACTATGTAAATGCCTTATTTCGCTCATAATTAGCCACCCAATCTCTTTCATTCCAGCACTTAGTCCCCTCTCATACTTTCTTATGCTACCAATTAGACGCACACAACAGTTCTGCATACGCTGTATACGTCTGACATCTCGCTCTACAAGACAGGGTCCATACACAGTGTCGCAGAATGCAAAGTGCGACAGCACCAATGATTCGCACAAGGATTTTTTCAGAGCGGCATTCAAAAGGTGTCGTTGGTTAAAAATAAGTTTTAAATTTGCAAATGCTTTCCTGATACAGCGGCTAATATGTTCTGAGAATCTCAATTTAACGTCCAGCAATAATCCCAAGTTCCTGGCAACACTGGAAACCTGTACTGTGTCATTATTTATACTGACATGTATCAGATCCCGATAT
This sequence comes from Pachyrhynchus sulphureomaculatus, assembly GCA_019049505.1. Lineage (NCBI taxonomy): Eukaryota > Metazoa > Arthropoda > Insecta > Coleoptera > Curculionidae > Pachyrhynchus > Pachyrhynchus sulphureomaculatus. The sequence goes on along the minus strand of CM032454.1, from coordinate 107,825,000 downwards.
TGATCCCTACATTGCTCTCGTCCAAATAAAAGTAACTGACTTTTTTTAGGATTCAATTCAAGACAATGGTTTTGCGAAACCTTCCGAAGATGCTCAAGCTCATTCGAAAGTTTATCATTCGCCTCCAGAATTTGTTCGGGTCGAAATGACATATAAATCTGCGTGTCATCTGCATATAGGTGCGTTGAGACGTTCTTCAGGTTGACAGTAAGTTGAGAAGTGTACAATGTGAAAGTAGAGGCCCAAGGATTGACCCCTGAGGCACACCACACTTAGCGACTACTTGACTGGATTGTTTACGATTAAGTTTTACACGCTGTGTTCTGTTCTCGAGATAGCTCTTAATAAGCCCACAAGCATCTCCCCCAAAGTCAAGAAAACCGAGAATGGCCAAAAGCAAAGTATGATTTATTCGATCAAAAGCTTTCGAGTAGTCCAAGAGCACCAAGGCAGTGAGCTCACCACGGTCCGCTGCCGTTAGAATATCATCTGTAACTTTGAGAAGTGCAGTAGCACAACTGTGATCCTTGCGAAAACCAGATTGGAAATCTGGTAGGAGCCCGTACCGCTCAATATGCTCCTGCATTTGCCGCTCCATCACTCTCTCAATGACCTTCGACAGCGTTGGCAATATGCTTATGGGCCTAAGATCCTTCAGATCCTTGGGGGAGGTCACCTTCGGAAACGGAATTATAAAGGAACTTTTCCAAATGTCGGGGAAACAGTTAGTTTCTATACATGAGTTAACTAAATGCACAATAAAAGGAATTATGCGTGGACAACAGTTCAACAACATAGTTATACCAATTCCATCAGTACCCACCGCCCTAGAGCCAATAGAAAAAAGTGCCTGCTCAATCTCACCAGTTGTTGCCACTCTAAAATGAAATGTACTTGTGGCCTGTTTTTTATTTTGTAAATAAAAGTTTAAGGTTTCCGGATCTGGAGCCGAAGAGCCAGCAGCAGTAACAAAAAATGTGTTAATATCTTCTACATTCCCCAAATGTTCAGGAACAGAACTAGATACTTTAGAAGAAATATCCAAATCCCTCAACAATTTCCAATTATTTTTTGGATTACTAGACCGAAAATTACTTTCTAAATACAACTTCTTTTCATTTTCCGTTGCTAGTGTAACATAATTCCTAAGTCGTCTATAACTTTCCCAATTCTCCAGTGATTTATTTTTCTTATATTAGGTTAAGGCTTTGTTACGAAGACGCATGGCATGCCTTAAGCCCTGATTTAGCCACGGGGCTTTCTTCTTAGTGATACGTGCACTTCTCAAAGGAGCATGAACATTGAATAAGTTAAGTATATATGCATTAAATGTGCATAGTTTTTCGTTTATATTTTGTATATAGAGTATATTATCAAAAGGTATCTCCAAAAGATCGCTGTAGAATTTTCCTTCATCGAAATTTTTAAAGTCTCTATATGCTACCAAAAATGGTTCAGACTTTGTCACCCGCAGTCTCAGCTCGCACCTAACAAGGAAATGATCAGATACGTCAAAGCATGTGTCAACATTACTGTTCAACACAACGTCACTATTAGAACATATTATAAGGTCAATAAGTGATGCGTTAGTAAGTCCACGCCTGGTAGGTTCATCGATAACCTGCTTCAAACCGTATGCATGCAGTAATGCAAGAAACTGCCGAGTGTACACACAGTCAAGATTAAGCAAATTGATATTGAAATCGCCAAGGCAAATCAAATTCTCGCACTGCAACAAAAATTTAGACATATTATGTTCGAATTCATCAAAGAAATCGTTAATTCCCTTAAAGCCAGGAGGTCTATACACAACGCCTAAAACACTTTTTATAGCATTAATTTTAAATTCTATCCAGACTTGCTCAGAGGTATCAGATTTTAAGTTACTCAAAATATTAAGTTCAATAGAATTACGTACATATAAAAGAACTCCTCCCCCACGTCCCCGCACACGATCCATTCTTACCAATTCATAGCCATCAATAGACACCATTACGTCATCAACATCACGTGTTAACCAAGTCTCAGACACAGCTAAAATATCAAATCTGTTGGACAATATACAATCCCTAATCCTATTTATTTTGGCAACAATAGACCTAATATTTATATGTCCTATTTTTAAATTGTTATTTTTGTTTACATGAAAGGCCATTGAGCTACAATGTTTGTAAATATTAAATCTTAAAAGTATATGTATATGAATAGAACTATTTACAGATCTCTTTTTATACTCTCGACTTGTGCGGAAGTAATAATTCTAAGCACAGGCTCGCCATCGTTTTTCTTCTGACCAAAACTTTTTCGTCCTTGCACCAAAACGTATTTGAAACCACAAGATTTCAGTTCCTTTGCCTTAAGAAAGAGAGAGCGAGTTAACTTAGGCAGGTCAGGATTTATATATATGTTTCGTTTTGAAGCAGCAGTAATACGGCACAGCTCAGTATCAAGGGCAGTTATTTTACGCTGTTGTAAAATTCTGTTTCTTATATTTTCATCATTGAAATGAACCAAGACAGGCTTCAAGGATTTTTTACTAGGCAAAACTTTTACGCTGAATTCGCCTTCCGGGATGTTTATATTTAAAGCGTCTAAGGTTTTCATAACTTCGTCCTTACTATGTTCATCGCCGTTAATCCCGACAATGACCACATTTTTGTTCTTCTCGCTATTTATCACGTTACTCGAACCTTTGACATGAACTATTTCATTTTCAAGCTCAGTCACCCTATTCTTAAGTAGTTCATGCTCCTTTCTCAAAGTTTTATTTTCGTTAGAAAGCGTTTGCATGGTTTCTTGCATTTGTTCTATCAAGGAACCATTAAAAGTAACTGATTGCTTCAATTCATTAAACATTTTTTCTATTGCTTTCATTATATCTAGATTAGTTGGATTGGAGGTATGAAAAAGACTCTCCAACAGACGTGAACTGTCCTCCACCATCGCTACAGGGGAGTTCCTTACGCCAATACTGCTTCCCCTGCTAATACTCGCAATGTTTCTGGGCTCCCTTCTCACTTCATCATGCATCAGGCACTCTGAACAGGCCCATTTTTGCGACGTTTTACAGAGTTCATATGCAGAAAATTCCTCATTGCTCAACCCTGAATAATCTTTGTGAAACCACTCGCCACAGTTACCAGCACATTGAATCCTATGATGTAGTTTAGTAATATTATGCCTATGTCAGTATCCTGACAATGAGTTAAATCCTCAATGAATCTTTTGTAACTTGTAATTTTTTTGAAATTTGTCTTAATTTTTCATTTTTTTTTTTTTTTGCCCTTTGCTGATGATATATAATACTTTCATCTGAAGGTTTTTGAAATTTATATTTGCTTATGTAATATTTAAAATTAAACTACATAAATTACTTGCCATTTTTTTACCACAGCATTATATTATGTAGGTAGAGAATAAAATTAAATTGTCATCTATAATATTGTCAACAAGATTTTCTCACATTTAATTATGAGGGCTTAACTACGTTAGTTAATAAAGATTTTTAATTAAAAACATTTATGTATATGACAAGATAAACCTTAAAAATATAAAACGCCGCATATTAAGTCATAAACTTATGAACTAATATTAATCTTGCCCTAAGGAACCTGACCTCCTCCGACTTTCTAACCACCTGCAGAAAAATAATAAGCAACCTCCTGCTAATTTAATATTAACATGAAACAGGGAGTTCTCTAATTATTATACAATAAAACTCAGATATCTAAAGGGTGATTCAGTTTAGTTCCCATATTAGAATGGCAAAATTCTTGAAAATGTGTTTTTCATTGTAGAAATGGTATTTTCAATCTAGAAACATGAACAAAATTAGTCGTACAGAAAAATATAACAGAACATGGTGTTAAAATTATCGAAGTATATTATGAAAAATGTAATTTTAGTTAAATTTCCCAATTTTTTGTTTCAAATATCTCCGCAACGGAACGTGAGCGGGAGTGGCGATTTACGTTGATTTTAAATCATTGCAGGTTCTACTTGGTCGAACACACACTCCTGGGTAGTTAATTTTAAAGGTAAAAGTTCTTTTTTTTTTTATTCTTCAACTCCCTGCCTGAGTAGGCCTTTTTAGTGTTCCGTACGGAATACTTATAAGATCACTTCGGCATCCGTCTCTCTGTCTGCTCGTCTGTCCGTATGTGCGCCTGTCCGGCTGTCTGTCACACCCGATTTTCTCCGAAACTATTTGACATAGAAAGTTGAAATCTGGCTTAATATAGGAATTGATGGCCCCATCAGAGCTGTGCAGTTTTGAAAGTTAAATTTTGACATAAAGGATTAGTTTTGGGGGGTAAAATCGGAAGCGAAAACAAAAAAAAATTACCAGATCATCGAGTAGGGTGTCAAATGAAATCTTGTGAAAACACGAGTTCAAAAATACATATAATGTAATACTTGTATTATTTTAAAAAAACTGCGAAAATCTTATTTCGAAAAGTACTGATCGAATGAAATAACCGGTCAAGTGCAAGTTGAACTTGCGCAATTAGTGTTCCGTACGTTGATTGCTTTTCAAATAAAAAATTTTGTTACAGAGATATAAAATGATCAGTGACTTCACAAAACACACTCCAAATGAGTTTTCAAGAGAGTTTGTTTCCAATCTTTACTGAAATCTGATGACCTTGAATTTTTTTTTTATATACCAGATAAATTATTCAAGGTAATGCACTCGTGATAATTTTCGTTCAATCTACACCCCGTGGAGAAAATTCCAGAGTTTTTTCAAAATTTTTTGATAAGTATTTTTCGAGATAAGGAGGGTGGACAGCGATTTTTCGCGATTTTTTAAAAATAATACAAAGAAAAGTGCGCGCAAGTATTACATTATATATATATTTTTTACTCGTGTTTTCACAAACTTTCATTTGACACCACACTCGATTACCTAGTAAAAAAAAATTTTTTTCACTTCCGATTTCACCCCCCAAAAATAACCCCTTAAATCAAAATTTAACTTTCAAAACTACATGGCTCTGATGAGGCCAACAATTCCTATATTATTACCAAATTTCAACTTTCTATGACAAATAGTTTCGGAGAAAATCGGGTGTGACAGACGGACAGACAGACGGGCAGACAGACGGGCAGACAGACAGACGGACAGACACCGAAGTGATCTTATAAGTGTTCCGTACGGAACACTAAAAATTCTGGAACATTCTCCATAGGGTATACATTGAACGAAAATTATCACGAGTGCATTACCTTTCATAATTTATCTGGTATAAAAAAAAAACAATAATTTCAGGTCATCACTTTTGAATAAGGATCGGAAACAAACTTTGTTGAAAACTCATTTGGGGTGTGTTTTGTGAAGTCACTGATCATTTTATACCTCCGTAATAAAAATTTTTATCTTAAAAGCAATTAACGTACGGAACACTAATTTCGCAAGTCCGACTTGCATTTCGTCAGTTATTTTATATCTTACGGAATATCGGCGACAATGTCGTAATACCCATCAACGTTGTCCAAATGCCGAAACTTACATTTTTGTATTTCACAGCACCTTTCAGACAACGCGGTGTGTTGCGACGCACTGTGGGCCAGGAATCGGGGGGTGAAATTTCGAGGTTCACGTGATTTCAACTTTCCGCGTTCAAAACTGGTTCATCGAGGGTTTCTGGGATCGCTGAATCTATTTTCGGGGTCATTTTTATCACATGCACCCTTTTGAGCTGTGAAAATGGGGGTTGGAAGGGGAGAAATTACGATATTCTCCTGAATTTCGGGATCATTTCGATCATATGCACCCTTTTGAGAGGTGAAAATGAGAGTTGCCAAATAGATTCAGCGGCCCCAGAAACTCCCGAGGAACCCGTTTTGGACACGAAATTCTAATTCAGGAGATTATCGTAATTTCTCTCCCTCCAACCCCCATTTTCACCACTCAAAATATGCATATGGTCAAAATAACCTTGAAAATAGATTCAGCGGCCGCAGAAATCCCCGAGGTACCAATTTTGAACGTGAAACTCTAATTCAGGTGAATATCGTAATTTCTTCCCCTCCAACCCCCATTGTCACCCTTTAAAAGGGGGCATATGATCAAAATAGATTCAGCGGCCCCAGAAACCCCCGATGACCTAGTTTTGAACGTGTAAACTTGAAATCACGGAAACTTCGAAATTTTACCTCCCGGTTCCGTGCTTCTTTTTGCAATTTTAAAAAATTTTGAAGTTATATTTTGCAAATCGCCTCTTTTCTAGGTTAAATCAAATAAATGCAGAGTATCACTGGAAGTGTATCTCTAAATATGGGAGTAGTATTCCAGCGATGATCTGTATTCAAGTTTAAAAACTAATGTGAACCTTTCTCGTACGAAATATTATTTCTCATTTTTTATTTCCTATGCTTGCAATGTGATCATGCCAAGACATATTTGGTCTTCCAAGTTCACACCTAGGAAGTTGGGAGACAGAGCTAGCTTTTGCCCTTCATGTTTCTGTCGAATTTTGTAACGTTCATTTTTTCTATAAAAAACTGCTGTCTAGATTTTTCTAGAGTTAAATCTATATGGATACTGCCACTCCAAGCAGGAATTTATTTCAGGTATTTGTCATTGTTAAAACTTACCTGCTATCTGTGGATATTTGCATGGGTAGCTGACTTTCTAGCGTTCAAGTAAAATTGAGAAACAACTGTTCTACAAGCAGATTTATAAATTTAATTCTTAGCATTTTCAAACAGATCGTTCATGTAAAGAATTTCGTTTTGGAAATACAGATATTGGAAAGAAATCCATTAACTGCCGCAAATAACAATTTCTAAGAGAATTAGAGAGCCGTAAGCAAAACCTTTCAAACGTACCATAAGATATTGCTTTAACCAACAATCCGTTATGTCAAACACTGTGTTGTTTCAAAGATGTAACTAGGTATTTGTATGAGTTACTCCTCTTTGTCGTCTCCTCCTTCTCTCTGTGAACCTTTGTTACTTTTTGTCCCAAATTATTGTAGTTGCTTCCTCCTTTCTATAAACCTAAGTTGAGTTTTAAAAGAATGTTCATTGGTATTCAGGGATTTAAGTGCTCTTTTCGCTATATTCCAAAAGAATTAGCAATTCATGATGGCTGAAGGTATTGAAATGGATAATGTTTGAAAACATCTCCTGACAGAATTTATATTATAGGAAACGAAAATACATTTTTAGTGTTCTGTACGGAACACTTATAAAATCACTTCGGTGTCAGTCCATCTGCCTGTCTGTCTGTCTGTCACACCCGATTTTCTCCGAAACTATTTGACACAGAAAGTTTAAATTCGGCCTTAATATAGGAATTGATGGCCTCGTCAGAGCCGTGTAGTTTCGAAAGTTAAATTTTGACTTAAGGAGTTAGTTTTGGGGGTGAAATTGGATGTGAAAACAATTTTTTTTTACCAGATCATCAAGTGAGGTGTCAAATGAAACCTTGTAAAAAGACGAGTTCAAAAATAGATGTAATGTAATACTTGGGCACAATTCTCTCTATATTATTTTTAAAAAATATGCGAAAAATCTCTGCCCCCTCACCTTATCTCGCAAAGTACTGATAAAAAAAATTTTGAAAAAATTCTAGATTATTTTCTACAAGATGTAGGTTGAATCAAAATTATCACGAGTAATAATTTATCTGGTATATAAAAAAAAAAAAAAACGAAAATTTCAAGGTCATCAGTTTTTACTAAAGATGGGAAAAAAATGAACGAAAATTTTTATTTTAAAAGCAATCAACAACTTACGGAACACTAATTGCGCAAGTCCAACTTGCACTTGATCGGTTATTTTGTATTTTAATTCTGGGATGAACAATACGTAAGTACTATTTCGATTAGATTGGAATCAAAATTGAGTCGACTTGAAAAGATTTCAAAATCTTAACTTCATAAAAATATTATTTCATGGCATTGTACATTAACAGATGTTAGAATATTGTAGAATTACAGAAACTGCTGCAAATAAAAAAATATTCTTTGGTAGATTTCTGTTTTTATATATGTTTGCCTCTCTGAAAAACCTTCTCTCTATTACGGAAAAAATCTATACACTGTGATAATCTTGACTTTCTTAAAAGTTCTTACCCCACTCTTTAGAGAGAGCAGTGTGCATCTATAATATATATAAAATGCAACGTCTCTTTGTCTGTTAGTGCGCTTATCATTCGAAGACCACTTATCCGATTTAGGTGCTTTTTTTTTAAAACATACATTTATTCCCTGGCCAGGTTATAGGATATATTTTATTACGTTAGGAATGAGCAGTGACGATAATAGTGAATCAAGTGGGAAAAAAGTTTGCCGCTAGCCCGTTCTCTTGCAATACACTGGTTAAACCATTAAATATGCAACAATATTATGTAGCAAAGAATATATCATAATATATAAAATGCAACGTTTCTCTATCTGTCTGTCTATCCGTTAGCGTGCTTATCACGCGAGAACCACTTATCCGGTTTACAAGTTTTTTTTTTTAAATCCATATATTTGCTCTCTGGCCAGGTCGTCTATAATCTTCTATAATATATATAAAATACAATGTCTCTCTGTCTGTCTGTCTGTTTATTCGTTAGTTCGCTTATCAGTCGAGAACCACTTATCCGATTTACGTGTGTTTTTTTTTTAAGTCATACATCTGTTCTCTCGTCAGGTTATCTATAACTATAATATATATAAAATACAACGTCTCTTTGTCTGTCTGTCTGTCCGGTAGTGCGCTTATCACTCGAGAACCACTTATCCGATTCACGTATTATCTTTTTAATTCATACATTTGTTCTCGGGCCAGGTTATCTATAATCTTCTATAATATATATAAAATGCAACTCTTTCTGTCTGTCCATCTGTCTGTCCCTTAGTGAGCTTATCACTCGAGAATCACTTATCCGATTTACGTGTTTTCTTTTTAATTCATACATTTTTTTTCTGGCCAGGTTACCTATAATCTTCTATAATATATATAAAATGCAACATCTCTCTGTCTATCTGTCTGTCCGTTAGTGCGCTTACCACATGAGAACCACTTATCTGATGTACGTGTTTTTTTTTTTTAATTCATACATTGTTCTCTGGCTAGGTTATCTATAATCTTCTATAATATATATATATAAAATGCAACGTTTCTCTGTCTGCCTGTTTATCCGTTAATGCGCTTATCACTCGAGAACCATGTATATATATATATATATATATATATATATATATATATATATATAGTGTGTATATATATATATATATATATATATATATATATATATATATATATATATATATATATACAGATATATAACGCAACGTCTCTCTCTAGATGTCTGTCCGTTAGTGTTCTTATCATTTCAGAACCACTTATCCGATTTACGTGTTTTTTTTTTAAATTCTTAACTTAATATTTATCAAAAAAAATCAGTAATATATATAAAACGCAACTTCTCTTTGCAAATCTTCAGAGAGGCACTGGTGGAGGCTAATGAAGGAATATTGCTTAATGCGAATAAATAACATTCGTTATGCTGACGATACGACGGTTATGGCTGATAACTTCTTACATCTTATGACAAAAATAAACGAAGTCACTAATCGATACGGCCTCGAACAGCAAAACAAAGTACATGGTAATCAGCAAGTCTTCGGTTCCTGCTGCCTTGTTGATGGTTAACAATCACCAAATACAAAGAACTCCATAATATTCATATCTAGGTACCATGTTAAATGAACAATGTGATCATCGCAGGAAATTCGTTGCCATATCGAAAAAGCTAGAGCAGTGCTCCTCAACTATGTTGGGAATGGGGAATCTTTGGCACAATGACACTACTCAGTATATGATCTATACTGAGTAGTGTACTACACCAAACTCTTTATTTTTGCACTCGACGCCCGTTTCGCTAACCATGTTAGTTGAAATCAATTATCGCTCCTGATGAAGCTAACAGGTTAGCGAAACGCGTGTCGAGCGTAAAAATAAAGAGTTCGGTGTAATGGTGATATATACTGAGTAGAGTGTTCCTTAAAATGACATCACTTTTCAAAAGCTAAGCAATAAAATTGAGCACCAAAATGAGACTCCTAAGATGTTATTCTTCAATGTTCTTCTTTATGGTGTGGAATTTTGGACGCTGACTGAAGTCACCTCTAAGAAACTTGAGGCATTTAAATTATGACTATATCGCCGAATTTTGAAAATTTCTTATACTGACCATATTACCAACGAAGAAGTCTTACGTCACATGAACAAGAAACTAGAAATTATGGAAACTATTAAAGTAAGAAAATTGGAGTATTTAGGACACATAAGGAAAAATCCCCACAGATAGGGATTACTACAGCAAATACTTCAAGTAAATGTATTTGAAAAAAGGGAACCAGAACGCAGATATATTTGCGAAATTGGTTCTCAACAAATACTACTGGTTTCTCCAGAGCTGCAGTGGATAAAGTAATAATAGCCACAATGATCGCCAACATTCGAACCGAATAGGCACTTTAAGAAGAAAATAATATGGAACAAATAAAAATTTGAGGTGTTTTCTAGCATACACAAAATAATATGAATCTATGAACAAACATTACCCTTTTTTAAAAAAATGGGGAGGAAAATTAAGTAATTTTATATGCCGCTTTATTATTACTTGATAATAAACGATGACATCATCATCATCAGCTTGTATCGGTGTCTAGCTTTTCCAACGTCCATTATCTTTGTTATACTCCGTATTATTTCATTTATCTTTAGTCTTAAGGATATTCCGAGCATTGGAATATTTTTATTTGTTATGTCGTGTTCTTCAGTTTTCCGAATGCCGACCATGGTAATATCCTCTTCCTAATCATCTCTTGTGTTTGATTTTCTTTTTCTAAGGATATTTATGTCCTAAATAGACATAGTTTGATAAGTTGTCTATGACGTAGTTTACTTAAGTCCGATTTTTGCTGACTTCTCTTCCAGTTCCACTAACATTTGTCCAAGTACTTCCTTATTTTCGGATATTACAACAATATCGTGTGCGTATCTTAGATGGCCGATCCTCTTTCTATTTATTCATATTCCTCCTTAAGTACGTCTTCGGATGTTAATGTAAACAATTTAGCAATCGTCTTGTCTTATACCTCTTATACCTCCTCCTATCTTTATCGTGTCGTTATGCGCCCTTTTTTATACAAGAGTATCACAATGGCGTTATTCCAGTTATTAAGGAATCAGCCCTGATATGTGAATTCATTGAATAACTCGTATAGTCTTGTCAACAGTACTTGCACCATATTGAAGCATCTCTGTCAAAACTTCATCATTTCCCGGAGCTTTGTTATTTTTCATTGATTTTCAAGCATAACTTATATCATCTTCTGCGATTTCTGAAAGATCCTTCGAGGCTACATTTATCAAGGGGTTTTTGTCCTCTTGGTTTTAATTGTATAATTGAGGTGTCCGTTACTTTGTGACAGTACATTTTAAATGTGCTACTGCAGTTTCGTAAGTTTTGACAATGTAGAAAACCTACGAAACTGCAGTAGCAGATACATAAGTGACAAAACCAAAGTAATTTGTTTCATTTCATTTAGAAATTTACTCTTGGTTTCATTTTGCTGAACTTTTGAGCTGTACAAATTTCCCTATATTTTTTCTGCCTTTTAATACCTCGTTTCTATCTCGAATTTCATTCCGAAATTGGTACTTTATAGCTATTATCGGTTTGCGATGGACATTCTTTTTTTTAGGCTTTTCAAACCTTAATATAAGATCTTATCTTATCATTTTTCTTGTTTCCTTTGCTAGTTTTTTAAATTCATGATCATCGTCCCTGAATAACTGTCTCTTCCTATCGTATTTTTTTGTTTTTCGGCTTAATTTAATGATTATCCTAGAGACCATTTCTTTTCTGCTTATTTAATATTCTTGTTAGTGAGTCGTTGGTGTTGGCTAGATTTCTTAGTTTCCAGATATTTGCGTTTCTCTTATTTTGTTACTCAGCTGTTCCTTATATTGGAAAGCATTTATTATTCATTTTGTTAGGTCTACGGTATGTTTTTTAGGTTTAAATAGTTTTAATCTTTTTAAGTTAACATTCAAAGTTATTTTAGCCCGTAATAGTCGATGTTAACATTGCAATAACTCAATGCCACAACTTCTGTGACAATGGATTTGTTACTAGAGAGGAAATAGTTTATTTTGTTCTTCATATTGGCATTCGGGCTTTCTTTGTTATTTTTTATTGAAGAAAGAGTTCGTTGCATATAATTAATGTTCTGTTATGAAAATGAAACTAGACGATATATGCAAATATTATGACTGTGGTGTAGAAATATTTTAATGCATATATGAAATTGCTATCCCAATTTATTAATGGATACAGAAAAATAAGGAACTTGTTAATCTTTAAAAATCCCCCGATAAAACTTTTTATATTTGTTATATTACGTGCATACCTCTGAGAAACATTTCAATGCTCTATTTTATTTCGAATAATGGATTTTCCAAAATTCAAAAAATGTGAGAAGAGATGCTAAAATATTAGCAGTTGCAGGATATTTTTGACCTAATTATAGATGATATATGTAAGTTTCATTACTGAGGTGCACAAATATTCTAATGGATATATGCAGATTGCCCGTTATAAATTTTTCAGCTTACGGAAAACATCTGCCCGCACAATGTAAGTTCGAAAACGTATAACTATAAAAGGTTTTTAACAGTTTTGTTTTCAAGCAAACATGCTAAATAATATGGCTCATAAGAATATGTTCGAATAAACATTTTATTTTGTATGTATTGATATGGGAGGATAAACATAAAAAACTGGAATATTAACAATTTTTATGTATATATATATATATATATATATATATATATATATATATATATATATATATATATATATATATATATATATATATATATATTAAAATTCCAGGTTTCAATTCGTTCGTCTAACAAAGAATTTGCATGACGTTTCGCCAAAATCTCATTTGGCATTTTCAAGTCCTCTTGCTGCTGCTGCTACTCGATACTGTGATCTTGCCGCTCGAAGCCAACTCAGCGTACCAAATTTACTGCCTGGTTTCTATTCTTTCCGCTATGGTATGTATTCTTCTTGTTCGTTTCCTGATTTCTTCATTTTGGAAGTGCTCCTGTCTAGATATTCTACATGCTGCCCTTGAACAATCCATTTCTACCGTGTCTATGTTTTACTTATCTTTTTTGTCATTCTCCAGCATTCTGATCCATACGTTAATATAGGCTGAACAAATGCCCTATAGATTGTCTGTTTTGTTTTCATTTTTATCCGGTTTGACCAAAGCAAAGAGTTTAGAATCCTTACGCGTTTTTACCCTGTTGAGAACTGTACTGTATATTTCTTACAGTACAGACAGTAATTACTCTTCCCAACGGCTTAAACTCCTCGCATCTAGTTATTTCTCTTAACTTTAAATCTGGTTCTTCTTTCCCATCCTCACCCTTCCTAAGATACTCCATCTTCTTCATGTTTATGTTCAAACTCCACGTTTCCTATTGTTCTTTCTTCTATGAGCACCTGAGCATCTGTAAAGAATATAGTTGTTAGGAACTGGTTACCAATCTCTATGCCCATTCTTGTACACATCCTCTTCCGTTCTTCTAGTGCTTCATGTAAATTCATTTTAAAAATGGTGGGTGACAGACAGTATCCCTGTTTCAAGCCTTTAGTTAGTTTAAACAGTGAAGATATTTTATTTCCAGTCTTTATCGCGCTTTGTGGATTCTTATAAATGTTGTAAATTAATTTAATATTTAAAGTATTAACTTTCGCTAATACATTAAATAGTTTTTTAAGAGTACTGAAGGGTTTTTTCCAGATCTATGAAGGCGAGGTTAGTCGGTAGATTTCGAATTTTCCGTTTTTTATATATTTGCTGAAGAGTGAATTTATTGTCCATGCATGATCTTCCTTCTCAAAAGGCATTTTGTTCTTCTATGTCTTCATGCTCCAATTCAATTCTTTTCATAGTTATTCTGCCCTATAACCTCTTAAGACGCTAATGATGCTGATTCCTCTGTAGTCTCTACATACCTTTCTGTGACCCTTCTTGTAAAATGAACTGATATATGCTATGTTCCAGTCAGATGGAATAGTCTTTCGCACATTCAGGCAGTCGTTAAAAAGGTCTGCTACCTTTTCCGATAAAATAGTTGGTCCATATTTCACTAGCTCAATGGGAATGCCCTGCAGCTTTTCCATATTTTATGTCTCTTTTAACTTCCTCTAAACTTAGTCTTTCTAATTCTGGATCTTTCTCTATAAGGATTGCGTTAAGTTCTTCTTTAAACTCATCTCTATTTTCAGTTAATAACATTTGGTAGGGTTTTTACCATTCGTCGTGACGAATTAAGTTTAGATTTGTTCTATCTTCCCATTCTTTTCTTATATTTTTATTTGTCTTCCAAGCTTCTGTAACTCTCGCCCCTCCTAAGCATCTCTATACTTTCTCGCATTGTTTTTCCCACAGTTCGTTTTTTCTCCTACTAAACATTATTTTCACTTCTTTATTATGTTTTGCGTATATTTTTCTATCTTTCGGATCCCCTGTGAGAAGTCATGTTTCGTAGGCCTTTTTCTTATCTTCAATTGCCAATTTAATGACCAAATTTGACAATTTCGAGGACTCAAAACATTCAATTACATTTTGTATTTAAAAAATGTAAACAACAAATTACTTAAAGTATTTCATAGTCTTAAAAGAATTAATTGATTTCTTCCAAATATTAATTGCTACTACTCAATAGGCATTTTATAAAACATAAATACTAGTTTACCAGACAATAAATAAATCATATATTGCCACTATTTTGCTTAGGATCCATTTGTATTCACTGTTTGCAGTTAATTAATTTTGGAACGTAATAACAATTACGCTATTTATGTGTTTATATTTAATTATTTATTGAATAACTTCCAAGCATATTATCACAAATCGGTATGTTTGATTCCAGTAGTAGCAAAAAAATCGTGTTGGTTTATGTCTTTAATGGATTAAATTTGGTGGAATTTTTAAACGAGAACAATAGTAGTTGAACGTTTCTACAAGTCACTTAAGTTTTAACTATTAAAGCTTTTCAGATACTAACTTACTGCGCATGTTCTGACAACTATAAAATTATTTTCTTGTCGTAAGTAAGTAAAATAGAAAAAATTATAAGCTGATTAACAATTCAATATACTAACATAAGGACGTATCTATGTCAATGTCAAGTAGATTATGGATTTTTTGCATTAGTAAAAAGTAGGATTTGTTTCCTTAAAATTCTTTTATTATAATAATACAAATCTACTCATATTCATAAAATCCTCAACAAATCTAATGTAAACCTTGTGATCTCCTCCGAAATATTGTCTGCTTTTGAAACATGCCTCTCAACCTATTTCCAGTTCAATCACAAATTCTATCTTCAAAACTCAGGTTTACCAATGGGATCCCCACTTAGTCCCCTCTTAGCAGACATTTTCATCACACATATAGAAAAATAAATTCCTAACTCTAATCATGGCAAAAACCATATTCATTTTTGGTACAGATATGTTGACGGCATCCTCGCTTGTTTTAAAGGCTCCTGAAGACAACTAGACAATATCTTAAATTACATTAATAGCATCCACCCAAAAATTCAGTTCACCCTAGAACAAGAAGCAGATAACAAAATTAACTTCCTAGATCTAAGCATCTTACATATAAATAATAGTTGAACACTTAAAAGTATATAGAAAACCAACATTCACAGGTATAACAATCTCCAAAGACTCATTCCATCCAAACCAATATAAAATAGCAGCATTCAACTCAATGATACATAGAGCCCTTTCACAGAAGACGAACTAAATACCATTATAAACATTGCCACAAAAAATAACTTCTCTCGAGGGGGTATTGAAAAATTAATAAACCAAAAACAAAAGCAACTTACTTTTCGCTTAATATAGCCCAAAATAAAATCCACGGAACAACATACATACATAACAATATCCTACCATGGCACGCTATCCAAAAAATTAGCCAGTATTTTATCAGAACATAATTTGAAAATTGCGTTCAAATTGCAAAATACCCTGTCAAATATCCTTTACAATGCCAAAGATAAGACGGGCAAATTTCAAAATCTGGAGTTTATAATTTAAACTGCTCGGATTGTAACAGCATATATAGTATATTGGGCAAATAGTCCGATGAATAAGAATTTTAAATCGCCATTCAAAATGGAAACCTGAATTTTTGAACAAAAATTAGTTTTAATACGTAGATCAAGTAACAATAGTCAAAAACTGGAAAGTGAGTAGTGGAAGGGGCTGTAAAAAAAAACTACCCCAAAAAACATTTTTTCGGAAATTTCTCGGAAAATATAAAAATTACAAAAAAATCTTTCGAACAAAGTCGATAGATAATACAATTATCTACAAAATCGTTTTAAATCACTTTTTACGTATTTGCGATATAAAACGAGATATTTGCAATTGAAAATTGTTATTTGACGCACAGCTAGCTAAAAAATATCTGAATGCGAAAAAATTCATAAGAAATAAAAAAAATCATTAATTTTCAACTTTTTGTTTTAATTATATCTATTTAACGTAACTAATTTTTTCAGAGAATTTTTTTATTAACTTTTTGAAAAGTTATAAACAATTATATTTTTTGAATTTGTTTTATTGTTAAAATTGAAAAAAAAAGTATGCTATTACATTTTTTGAAGTTTTATCTAAAAAATATACGCTATACTTTCAAGTCACATCCTATTTTTACCTGAGAATTTACCTGTGATATAAATCTATTCTAAAATAAATTGCCCTTGAGGCTACGCTTTTGCGGCTCCAAATTAGTCTCGAGAGAAAGAGTATATACTGTGCTCTGTCACTCTCGCAGTGGTACAATCAAGCTCATGCGCTTACGCATCATTGGCACTACGCATGTGCTGCACCGTAACCGGGCCTTAGTGAGATAAAAATAGCAAGACAACAGAATTTATGTCTTTTTGATATATTTGACTCGGGACGAATATTTAGGATTCCAGTTCTCTGACATCGATCAGGCAACGCTGGGCAAAATTTTATTTTCCAATATATTTTTCAATAAAAACTTTTTTTACGCATTTTACAACTAAATCGCCCTATTTTTTTTGTCGATTTCGTTTTTTTGTGACGCAACTTTGAAGCGCGCTATTATTTAAACAAATAGACATTCAAGGAGGTGCCTCAATACTTCATTGTAGGAAATTTTTTGCTCTACAAATTTAAAACAATAAAATTATCTGAGATTTTAATAGGTTTCGAATTATTCATATAAAAATAATGGGGACTCTGAACTTCAGGGGTAGATTTTTTAGTTTCTTGCAGTTTTGTTTAAAAAAAACTTAAAAACATGTTTTTAGGCGCTGTTAATGGTAATTTTGTTATATTTATCTATATTGTTTATTTAATCTCGTTTTTAACTCAAATTTTTGTCATCTTTAAACTTACTATCACTTATACTTATATTTGTATATGTTCTAAAAAAAATCAATAACTGTCTAGATTCGTTTATAAAATCACACGCATTTTTACATTAAAAAAAACATTAATTTTTTATTTGTACTTTCTCAGAGCATTACACAAAAGAAAACTAAAAAATATGTAACAGATATTTGGGAATCAAAAAATATTAAAATCTATTTCTCTGGTCTCAGTATCTTCAATTTCTTCATCTGAATCATCGTTATATAAAATATCTCTAATCCTTAAGTATTTTCTTTCTCGTTCTAATAGCTCGCCCAACAACTCATCGTCAGTGTCTGAGCTTTCATTCACATCGTCCTGGTTACTGTCTATTTGACAGACATCTTCGTTGATATCACCAGGAATGGTATCTTTTTCGCCAAATGGATCAGAATTTTTATTATGGTCTTCTACATCCTGTAGAAGTATGTTAAAAGTGGAACTTCTCAAAATTGCGGCACAGTTTAAGAAATACGCAGTCGATGAGATAGCAAAGGAACCAAATATCACAGTGTTAGATTACCTCCATATCATTGCGAATTGAATCCCATAGAGCTAATTTGAGCACAAATGAAAGGTTTGGTTGCAAGGGAAAACATCACGTTCAAACTTCAAGACGTAAGGCAATTATTACTCGCCGGAATATAGAGGATCAAAGGGGATAATAGGAAAAATACCATCCGACATGTTATAGAAGAAGAAAATAAAATGTGGAAACTTGACGAATACATCGAAGAAATTGTGAAAATAGAACCCTTAATAATCAATTTAAGAGAAGTCGAATCTTCAGATTTAAGATGATGATTGTTTTTGATTGTAATTAAAGCACTTCTATATCGTGAATGATGAACTCTCATTTACAATTTATGTCTTCATTGTATAGCAGAGGTTTTCTGCCTAAAATAGGGTGATCCCTTAAAAATAATTCAAAACAAGTAGCAAAATCCAGTAAAATGCGTAAGAAATCTCTTTTTCTTTTGGGTGCACCGCATCTACAATGAGAGAATTCTGCTATCAACTCCAAACAAATAAACTTTAGATACAATTGAAAAAAAAGTTCAAAAATAATAATTTTTTTATTTTTTACGAATTTTTTCAGATTTTGATATATTTTAGCTAGCGGTGCGTCAAATAACAATTTTCAATTGCAAATATCTCGTTTTATACCGTAAATACGTGAAAAGTGATTTAAGGTGATTTTGTAGATAATTGATAATAGATTTTACTCTAAACATTTTTTTATCATTTTTATATGATGAGAAATTTGCGAAAAAGTGGTTTTTGAGGTAGTTTTTATTTTTTTACAACCCCTTCCATTCAATTTCCAATTTTTGACTATTAATACTTAATCTACGTATTAAAACTAATTTTTGACCAAAAATTCAGGCTTCAACTATGAATAAGCATTTAAAATTCTTATTTAGCCCTAAAGTTCAGAGTCCCCATCATTTTTATATGAATAACGCGAAATCTATTGAATGTTTATAACTTTTCAAAAAGTTAATAAAAAAAAATTCTCTGAAAAAATTCATTACGTTAAATAAATACAATTAAAGCAAAAAGTTCAAAAATAATGATTTTTTTTATTTTTGATGAATTTTTTCACATTCAGATATATTTTAGCTAGCTGTGCGTCAAATAACAATTTTCAATTGCAAATATCTCGTTTTATATCGCAAATACGTGAAAAGTGATTTAAAACGATTTTGCAGATAATTGTATTATCTATCGATTTTGTTCGAAAGATTTTTTTGTAATTTTTATATTTTCCGAGAAATTTCCGAAAAGGTGTTTTTTGGGGTAGTTTTTATTTTTTTTTTACAACCCCTTCCACTCAATTGCCAATTTTTGACTATTGATACTTGATCTACGTATTAAAACTAATTTTTTTTTTCAAAAATTCAGGTTTTCAGTATGAATGGCCATTTAAAATTCTTATTGATCGGACTAAAAGCGGAAGAAACTTTAAAACCAGATATACAGAGCATTTTAGATCATATAGACTACAAAAAATAGATTCTTCATTTTCAAAGTACTGTAGAGAAAATCAACACCCCTTTCCTGATTTACATAACACGGAAATTTTACATTATGCCGAGAAAGGTTTTAAATTAAATATCTTAGAATTATTACAAATTTATAAACATCGGAAAAACCAAAACTGTAATCTGTTAAACGACCAACTAGACCTTTTCTATTCACCGCTATTTACCATCATAAAACCATAAAATTACTATCTACCACTTAAGATTAATTGTATTAACCCTAGAATTAAAATAATAATGTTTTATACCTACCACCTAAGTTTAATTTTAGTGTGACCTGTCTATGTAACTTAGTACCTAAGTTGATAATGACCACATAATTCGAAACTGCAGTCGCAAAATTATGCAATATAGTAATAATACATAATAAGTGTTTCATTTCTTCCCCTCAAAATGATAAATTACCACGGCCACGACGACCAATTATTTCAATATTGCAAAGGTTACTGTGGATTATTTTAGGCTATAGTTTTTATTATACGTACTACCATAGACCTTGTGGGATCTAATATTCTGAAATTGATATAGAGTTTATTTCAAATCTACTCACTATATCAGTAAGGACCATTTTGTGGTTTGAAGATATACCTTTATATTATTAAGTCTTTATTTTTTTTTATGGGTGTAGTACACGTGCTGCAGGGCGGTCACTAAAGCGCTTCAGGAGCGACACGTGTGCGGAAAAAACGATTCACGTTGTTCTTGAATTGCTGTAAATTGTACTCGGTGGGAAACACAGTCTTGGGCAAATTATTTCAAAGGGATGTTGTTCTCCATATAAAAGACTGCTTCAAAAGCGTTGTACGAGGAGTAACAAGCTGAACCTCATACGGATGTGAAGTATCAGCGCGACGTGTAATTCTAACATGCAACGCTCTGAGAGGAATTAAGCAGGCCACATCCTCCGAACACTTTCCATGAAAATACTTGTAGAATAGGCTCAAGTCGCCAACCGTTCTTCGATGTTCCAGCGAATCAAGGCCGTCGGTCAGTTCCGGGTCTCCAATCAGACGAACAGCTCTTCTCTGAATAGAATCCAACAAATGCAATGTATGTTTGGGAGCGGAGCCCCAAACATGGGAGCAGTATTCCATAGTTGGTCGAATTTGAGCTTTGTAAAGAATTAACAGTTCTTGTGGAGTGTAAAGCTTTCTGCTTCGAAATAATAGTCCCAACTTTTGAGAAGCTCTTCTTGCTATGCCTGCAACATGCTCATGCCAGGACATATTTGCAAATTAACGCCCAACAAATTGAGTGACGATGTTAGAGGGATGGAGTGCCCCCATACGTATGTTGGGTTCAGCAGCGTTAACTTTTTTAGACAAAACTGCCGCCTGGGTTTTTGTAGCGTTAAATTCCACTTGGTTGCTGTCACCCCAAGATATAATTTCTTAAAGGTCTTTGTTAAGTTGAATAACTTCCCGCTGTCTGCGGACACTCGCCTGAGCAGCCGATGTCCGAGCGTTCAAAGTGAATGAAGAGATAAGCGTACTGTTATCTGCAAAGCTGTAGATTGGATTTCCGATCTTTTCCAGCAGATCGTTAATTTAAATGAGAAAGAGAGTAGGAGATAGTATGGAGCCTTGGGGCACACCGGCGTTGATAGTGAAGGTGTTAGAAAGAAATCCGTCAACTGCCATTAGTAAAGAACGCTCTCTGAGGAAATATGAGAGCCACAAACAGAACTTTTCAGACATACCATAAGCTTAGCCAACAGTCTATCGTGCCAAACACTGTCAAATGACTTGGATATGTCAAGAGCAACCGCTCGAGATTCTTCAAAGTATTCAATTGCGTTGTTCCAAACATGTGTTACATAAGTCAGAAGATCTCCTGTTGATCTATGTTTACGAAAGCCATATTGGTGATCGCTAATAATGTTGAATTCTTCAAGATATTTTAGAAGATGTTGATTGATGATATTTTAGAAGATGATGATGATGACCCTCGCACAGTTTTTGAGAACCGAGGTATTCCGTCAGCGCCAGAAGGTTTTTTAGTGTCTAGCTTCATTAAAATACGTTTTGTGATACGCTGTTTGAAGACAACATCGGGCATCCTTGACTGCACCATGGGAATAGTAGGTGGTGTTTTTCCCTGGAAACCGACAGTAGAATGTGAAGCAAAGAGTTTAGCCAACAAGTTCGCAACAGGTGTTGAATATAATTATCTGGCCGTGTGAGTGGTGGTATGGTAGATTTGGTGAAATTTTAGCTAACTGCCTTAGCGACTGACCAAAAGGACCTGGAATTGTTGAGACAACGAGAAGTTTGTTTCTAATTCGCCGATTGTGTGCATCCTTGGTTTGGTCGATAATTTCTTTGTATCTGTTCCGGGCACGAACAAAGGTGTTACGATTTATGGTGGTAGGATTTTCACGCCATTGTGGGTAGGCAAGATGTTTAGAAGCAACAGCTTCTTTGCATCTTCGGTCAGACCAAGGCTTGCCGTTGGAAGGGCATTTCTTCGAAAAAGGAACGTAAGCTTCCATATCTGCCAAAATAACATCCGAAACCTCCCTGTCGCAGTCACATGGGTCGTCAGAACGAAAACAAACGCCTAACCAAGGAAAGTTCGAAAATATTCTATGACATCTTTCCATTTAGCAGATCTGTAGTGCCAAATCTTGCGCAGTTTAGGCGTTCCGCTGTCACTGATTGGTAGGATACTCGATGTCGAAAGCAGTTTATGGTCGGAGGAACCTAACGGCGGATTTATAGTGACCGTGTGAATCTCCGGATTCGTGATTAAAAATAGATCAAGAAGACTGCCGAACTCTCCGTCTCGATCAGGGATCCGTGTTGGTTCGTCAATAAGCTGATTCAGAATGATTCAGTTTCACGACCTCGTTCGTATATTGTCCTTTTTTGTCTGTTTTAAATATTATGAAGTCATATCTAATATTTTTTCGTTAATAGTTATCAAATCTTAGTTACTTCATTATACCGTTGATATTAGTTTTTACGCCTTGAATTTGATTGGCCATACCGCCTTACTTGGCACTAGTTTACAGTAGTTGATTACTCCAGGCAGGGAAAACCAGGCCAGTCATTACTCTTATTATTTTAATTCACATTTCTGTGAATTTCCCTGAGTACTAGAGTGTCAAATTAAGGGCATTTATGTTACCTGTACTAAGTTCAAAACCCTCGTACTATTCTTACAGTTCACAAAATTATTGTTCTTTGTAATCGTGTTATTTCGCTTTTAGGAATGTTCAATATTTCTATTTTTTTTTAATACGTTTTTATGTAAAGGCACTAATAATACTTTATTTAACGGCTATGAATTTTTATCTCAAAAATGAGGTTTCAGCATTTTTTCCGCAAGGCTTGCATCAGTGTTGTCATCAAACCATATAGAGAACTCTATTTTAATGGCGTGCTTTTATCCCCTAGACATAGTTTCATGTTTGATCGATTTGCTTGGATTCTTCAATCTATATACGTGTGTACAGATAATAGTGTGTAAAATTTTCATTTATCTTTTACTTTAAAAGCAATAGTCGATGGGTAACTTTACCTATGTCGTTGCGTTTACAGAGGTAACTAGTTGGAACATTGTCCTTAGTATGAATCGTGTGTATGTTTTAATTGGGACCATCTGGTCTTGAACAGTCAGGATAAATCACGCTATTTCTGGCCTTAATTAGCCAGAGGAGATCAATATCATTCTTATGTGAACTTGTCTAGAATCTTCTATGTAATACTTCGAAATGCCAAGCGTTTTTCATATTTTCATTTTTGTTTCTCTTTCTGGATCCTTTATAGTTAGCTTAAATGGAGCCTATTTGTTTTTATCAAACAGCTAAAGTAGCTACATGAATGCGATAATTTTTCTTTGGAAAGTATGCTTTAGGGTTCAGCTTTCTCTCTTCTTCCCCTCCCTCTTTTTCATGAAGGATTTCCAAACAAAATAAATTTCTCCTTTCTTCTTCCTGCTGAAGATACATAGTTTAATTGCAAAGATTGAATGGAGCATCCTAGATCTTATGAAAGCTGTTCTTATTTTTCTATCTAAACGTTTGTGAGCAATTTTGGGCCAAATGTGTAAGATATCGTTGGAATACCTCACATGTTAACAGCATTTATTTTATATTTTTATGAGCAATATTAACCCTTCTCATTAATTCCTTTTCAGCAGCCTTTTTGTTTTCTCGTTGATTTATTTTACATTCTCGTTAACTTTCTAAATACCAGTAAATTGTTTCTAGTCCTGACTGCGTTCGTTTAGATAAATTCTTTGTTTGAGATAATATATCCTTTTTAGTGTTCTGTCCGAAATAGTTGAAAGTTGAAACTTGCCACTAATATAGAAATTGATAACCTCATCAGGGCCATGTAATTTTGAAAGTTAAATTTTGACTTAAGGGAGTGTGAAATCGGAAGTGAAAAAAAAGACCAGGTCATCGAGTGGGGTGTCAAATGAAAGCTTGTAAATAAAAATATGTATAATGTGATATTGGCGCACACTTTTCTTTGTATTATTTTTAAAAAATTGCGAAAAATCGCTTTCTCCCCCCTTATCTCGAAAGGTACTGATCAAAAAATTTTGCAAAAAACTTCTGACATATTATCCACAGGTTGTAGATTGAATCAAAATTATCACCTTATTTATCTGGTATATAAGAAAAAACAATAATTTCATCAGTTTTCAGTAAAGATCAGAAAAAAACTTAGAAAACTCGTTTGGGATGTGTTTTGTGAAGTAATTGATCATTTTACCTATACCGCTATAACAAAAATTTTTATTTTAAAAGCAATCAATGTACGGAACACTAATTGCGCAAGTCCGACCCTCACTTGGCCGGTTATTTATACATTCGGAAAGTTGTCCATACCAAATTTTAGGTTATGTTCAATTTTTGCATAGAAGCAGGTTCTAAAATCCAGGTATGGACGATCCAAAAATTTACTTGTTAATTTTACTTTCTTCATAATAATAAATTATCCTTGGTTCTCTTAGGTTGCTTAGACAGATTAATTTGGTCAACGATCACTAGCTAACCTACACACTTCTAACCAATATATTGCGAATATCTTACCAGAGTTTTAACGTTAAGACGGAGCTTCGTCTCGGACTAATGAGTTTGGACATTTCACAACATTTCTTCTTCTTATGAACACTTGACTGTAATGAATTTATTTTTTTTTATTGATCTAGCACACGTACTGCAGGGAATGACACGTGTGCGGAAAAAGCGATTCACGTTGTTCTTGAATGGTTGTAAATTGTAATCGGTGGAGAATACTGTCCTGGTAAAATTATTCCAAAGGGAAGATATTCTCCATATAAAAGACTGCTTGAAAAGTGTTGTACAAGGAGTAATAAGCTGAACCTCATACGAATGTAAAGTATTAGCGCGACGGGTATTTCTAACATGCACTGCTCTGGGAGGAATTAAGCTGGATGCATCCTTCGAACACTTTCTATTCCAAACTTAGAAATTAGGATACGATATAAAAATTTGGTCTATATTTAAAATTATATATTTATTGGTAGTATGCAATCAAGGGATGATTTAAGCTTTCAACTAGTCATAGACTTGTATAGGATTGGTTTTAACCAATAAAATTTTTACCGTTTACTTCTTCTTCCTACTTTTTCTTTAGGCGTACGCCTGTTTAATCTTCATCTACCTGCCTACTACTCCTCTGCATTCAGATCATTGCTCCATCTCTTACCGTTTACTATAATTCAAATCGGCTTGGTTTGGGGATGCTGAGAGTGTGTATGTATAATTAAAAATGTAAAACAAATTATTTTCCTTTTTAGTGTTTCGTACGGAACACTTATAAGATGACTTCGGTGTCCGTCTGTCTGTCACAGCCGATTTTCTCCGAAACTATTTGACCTAAGGAGTTGAAATTTGGTACTAATATAGGAATTGATGGTCTCATCAGAGCCGTATAGTTTTGAAAGTTAAATTTTGACTTAAGGGGTTAGTTTTCGAGGGTGAAATCGGAAGTGGAAAAAAAAATTTAGCAGGTCATCGAGTGGGGTGTCAAATGAAAGCTTGTAAAAACATAAGTTCAAAAATATATATAATGTAATACTTGCGCACACGTCTCTTTGTATTATTTTCAAAAAAGTGCGAAAAATCGCTCTCCCCTTCCTTTTCTCGAAAACTACTGATCAAAAAATTTTGACAAAATTGTGGAATATTCTCTACAGGGTGTAGATTGAACGAGAATTATTATTATCACGAGTGCATTACTTTTAATAATTTAGCTGGTATATAAAAGAAAAAGCAGAAATTTTCAATGAAGATCGGAAAAAAATTTTGTTGAAAACTCATTTGGGACGCGTTTTGTGAAGTTACTTCCGTAACAAAAGTTTTTATTTTAAAAGCAATCAACGTACTGTCACAATCACTAATTGCAACTTGCTCTTGACCGGTTATTTATTTTATATTCTTAACATAAAATATTGTCTCTTGAGGAATTTATTTTGTTAATTAATTAATAGTATAGGTAATCATTATAAAAAAGAATATTAAAAAAATTGTCAATTTTAATTTTTTAAAGTAGATATAATTTATTATATAATATAACTATTGCGTAATTCTAATTTATAAAGTCTATCTATATCGAGGTATCCTTTTGGTTTATATAAATTTATTGTTGATGTTATAAATAATAATTATTTTTATGTCACCAACTACCAAGCAATTTAATTGAAATTTACTCGATTTCTTTAGAACTTTAGAACTAGAAACTTTGTAATTTGTCAACTTTTAACTGAATAATAAATTCCATAAATTGTGATGACTATATTTTAACTTTATAACAGGAAAGTCCTATTTATTGTTTTTGCTAGAACTTCATACGAAAATATTTTGGTAACAAATATTCGTACTCCTCCTCCCGTTTTTAATATAATTAACGTTTTGGAAATTATGATAACTTTCTTTTATCTTGAAAAATACTTTAATATTATTTTAAAATTTTCGTATCATGCATTATTGTTTTCAAAGAACTCGAATATATAGGTATTGAAATTTTTTTTAATATCTTATTGAAATTTACTATCCCCTAATGTTAAAAATAATTTATTTGTTCCTTCCGAACACTAATTTGTAGCTGTCGATAGCAAAATTTGTACCAATTGCTTCGTGTGTAGAATTCAAATTTTTGTTATACTTAAAGAATTTATATAATTTCGTTTATTTTCCACTGTAATATGAGAAAACCTGATTATAACACAATTTCTCTTATTCTGAAATATCTATAACTAATATAACAAATATTTAAAGATCCCTAAGGTCCTCTTTTAAAATACCAAATGTGTTCCTATATAAATGATCTTGTAATTTTGTAAAAAGACATTCCCTTGGATTTTCTGTAAACGATAAATTTTTTTGGAGTATCCTGACTGACTGATGTTCTTTATTTCTAAATTGTCCTTATTGTCAATATATTATAATATCAATAAGGTTTTTTAATTTTTACAAAAGAAAGTCTTCATTGTAAGTTTTACCTAAATTTAATAAAATCGTTTTGGAGATTTGAAAGTTTTTGTTCGTTCAGCATTTTTAATAGCTACATTTTTTTATTTTTGATACAAATCGTTTTATTGTTTCTCAAAATATTCGCCTTAAAAATTTATACACTTAGCATGCGTTCTAACCAATCCTCGAATTTTTTCCACTCTGAAGTTGGTACCTCAAAACAGTTGAAAGGATTCAACTGCTTCTTGAGGTGATAATCGCTGTTTAAGCATTTTTTTTTGATATTCGGGAACAAAAATAAGTCGTTAGGCGATACATTAAATGAATATCGGCAATGAGACATTAATTAAATGTTTTTCTTCGTCAAATAATCAATTGTTTGACGTGCTATGTGAGAGCTGGCATTGTCATGACGAAGAATGACGTGAAGTTTTCGGTTGTTTTTCCTGATTTCATCGATGACTTCTGGTAAAGAAGTTGTTGTATACCATTCAGAGATCATTTTCTTGGAAGTGCTTCGCGAACGAAGCACTTTTATGGATTCGGTTCATCTTGGAACACCCAAATAGTTCATTGATGCTTAGCACGAATATACCCAAGTTTCGACTCTTCTTACAATGTATGTGTATACGGAAAATGAGTATCCTCGGTCGAATTTTTTAAGCATTTCCTTACACCAACTGACATGAGACACATGTTGAGTTTAGGTAAAATTTTGCGAAATCCATCGGGAACAGATATTTTTCAGAGCTAAATGTTCATGGAAAATCGAATATACTGCAGTCTTCCATATGGCTAAGAATGCCTCTGTCTGACATACTCTAAGTCACATGCCGATCCTCTTCAATCATGTTGCGCAGAGAATCGGTATTTTTTGGAACAACAAGCTATTTTGGTCGACCTACCCGAATTTCATCGCTGACGGAAGTACCACCGTGACGAAATTCTGCAAACTAATTGTAAACACTCTGTTATGATGATCATTCATTACCAAAAGTTGAACGAAGGGATTCGAGACATTATTATTGAGGTCGGCCTTTATTAAAATCGTAAAAAATCATTCAGGTTTTGTCGAACCTTCACGTGATATTTCCTTTTGTTCACAAAACTGTTTTTTCAAATGCTCACTGTAAACGAGGCTAATTTCTGAGCTACTACTGTTTTAACAATAACAGATATCAAATTTTATAATGGTAATGTCAAATCTCAAAAGCGCCATCTAGTGCTCGCTTGTAAAAACCAGTCCAGCAGTCCTCGTATAATTAAAATTTTGAAAAATGTAAGTAAATGTAATAAATAATTAAATTCTAAACTTGAAAACGTGCAAGGTTTGATGATAAATATTACATTTTGTCTAATGATAAAAAGTATCAGCCGTCAATCGCGAGCAGTAGTCTATCTAAATTATTAGAAATTTGGCCATCTTTACGATATGGTCGGATCCTTATTAGTACTTAAATTTATATAAGTTACAATTAAAATAAACAGCCCCTCTTCACTTTCTGCAAGCAATTATAATACCATTTAAAGTTTACCGATAAACCAGACTCAAATAAGGAACAGTAAGGAAGTGTAACATCCCTTTTTTATGAGCAGAGTACACATGTTGCAGGGAAATCGTTAAACCGCTACAGGAGCCACACAGGCACCCCAGAATTCAGATAAAAATAGTCTCACAATACTGACCGCTAGGTTACATGCAGACATATCACAAAACTGTTTCAGATTTCCAATAAGCAACTCATATAGTTATTAAATTGACTGTGTCGGTAGCCAGATGAATGGACGAGACCTTCCAAAAATGGTTAAGATTTTATTATTTCAGCTAACCTAAATAGATAGAATTAATTAATATTTTATACCAGTTAACCTAGCTAAATGGGAAGACACGACGCAAACTTGCTACCTTGGAGGACAACGACGGTAAAGCAATATTGAGAGTGACGACAAATGGAAGGTATGGAAGATTTAAATAAGACAAATCATTAGTAAGAACTAGCAGTCTAAATAATGTCAAAATTAAAGATATCTTTTCATTTTAAGAAAAAATTCTGAATTCAAGATGGAAGATCCAATAAGTAAACTCTTTAATAACAAAAGAGGAAATAATTAATGCTTCGAAAAACATGGAAAACGGACGAGCACCAGGTCCAGATAATATCCACACAGAGGTGTTGAAGGTCTTCCGAGACTTTGAAGAATTCTTAAATATGTTTTATGACACTTCACGCATTCACACATCTATAGAAAATGTGAGGTTGGTGTATCGGAAACTCAATTTGGATTCCGAGATGCTCTCGATACCAGAAAAGCATTGTTTTTACTGCAAATGCTTGTTCATAAATGTAGAAATATGAGTTAAGACGCTCTCATATGTCTCATTGATTACTCGAAGGCCTTCGACAAACTCATCGAGATACTTACGACAACAGAGAGAGATGAAAAAAATATTAAAATAATTAGAAACCTTCATTGGGAACCATAAGATCGAGATCTATAAGGGTGTCTGTCAAGGCTGTGTTCTCTCCCTAACCCTCTTTAACATTTACTCTGAACGAATAATACAAGAGGCACTGGCAGAACAAGGCGGTATAAAAGTAAACGGATAGCACATGAACAATATCAGATATACCGATAATACTGCTGGTAATCTTAAATATCCACTAAACTTAGTAGTTTAGTGGATCTTAAAGTCCATCAATATTCAGAACTATATGGGACTGGGTGTTCTTGACAATTAACAACACAGTGGTAGAGCAGGTGGGGATGTTTAATTATTTGGGTACTACAATCTATGACACATGGGGCTATGGTGCAGAAATTAGATGTCGCGTCGAAAAGGTCAGGGTGGCATTCCTTCAGATGAGGACCTTATTCACTTCGAGAGATCTGAACTGAAGGTCAGAATGTTGCGCTGCTATATCTTCTCTGTTTTACTTTATGGAGTCAACACGTGGACGATCAACGAAGCAATAATGAGGAGAATAAATGCTTTCGAAATGTGGCTGAGCCGGCGTATCCAGAAAATTCCCTGGCGACTCCATGTAAATAATAACGAGGTACTCAGGAGAATGGCAAAGGGTCATGGGGACATGTCATGGTATAGACTGTTAAAACTGATACTTCAGAGCAAGCTTTTCGCAAAAAAAGGATCAGGCAGAAAACGTCACTCCTGGATGAAAAATTTACGAGACTGGTTCGGTCTCAGTTCGATACAGCTTTTTCGTATTGCTGCTAATAAAGTTAGAATAGCTCTGTTAATCGCTAATGTCCAAAACGCATGAAGCAATATTAGAAGAAGATACCAATTGGACTACAAAAATAAAATCAATCAGATAAAATCTTGTTTACGAAATTATGGAAATACTTATAAAATATGGCAGTTACAACAAGAATTCATTCAACATGAACCGTAATTCACAAATCTGTTTTATAGACTGAAAAAATTAACATATCCTATATTTTAGGTGAAAAATACAAATCTGTTATATATTTCACAACGTATTGGGTATACAAACTTGATTGTAAGTTTATACATCGTGCTTTCAACGAATGGCTCTACGGGAAAATAAATTTACTCGGGCAATCATTTTCAATGGTTATTTGATCCTTTATAAAATCATAAAAAACACAGTATTATGGAAAAATAAAAACATTTGCATAATATTGTCATACCCCTGTTATCCTTTGCTACATTTAATTTAGATTAGATGAAGGTGTAGGCACCACAGTTTTTTCCATACAATTATCATTACTTACAGTCCTTTAACCTAAATTCGTATTTTATATTTTGTACAATTTTCCCCATATGCGGGATTTCACAAATTTTTAAAAGCTTTTCGTTATTATTAAAAAAGAAAATTATATTTATATTCTCTTAGGTACATTTCTTTATGATTATTATTCATAATGAAGAAATAGTTGCGTTTTACCAACGAGGACAAAATATATAACGTAAATGTTAATTAGGTAAAAAATAAATGGATATTAGGTAATTCACATAAAAAAAAGAATTACAGAGTGATTTCAAAAAATTAAAAAGCTATAGAAAAAACTTAACAGTTTGAAACTCAGTCACTACTGATCCTATAAACTATCAAACACAATACAAAGATATGTATATAAATATATATATATATATATATATATATATATATATATATATATATAAATATGTATATATATATATATATATATATATATATATATATATATATATATATATATATATATATATATATATATATATATATATATATATATATATATATATATATATATATATATATATATATATATACCCCGCTTAGCGCGACCCCGTTACGCGCGGTTTCACTATAACGCGAATTTCAAATTTCGCGCTCATGTAGTCATTAACTTCTCTATGGTCGCGGGGGGATCCCCGCTTTCTCTGAATATTCTCTTTGAAGAATTGGGAATTCCCTGTCCTTCGACTTTGTTCTATGGGGATTTCCTCGTTCGTTTCGTGTGTTCATTTGTTCCGTAATGTTAGTTCGGTCGGCTGGCAGTTTTGTTTTAATATTTATTGGAGATACATACATACATAATTTAACCCTACGTTAAAAATGCCGCCTGTAAAGAAAAAAGAGCGTAAAAGCGTCACTTTGGAATTGAAGATGAAAGTGTTAAGAAGAATGGAAAATGGAGGCAAAGCAACAATTGTTGGGAGAGATTTTGGACTCTCAGAATCGACTGTGAGAACGATTTATAAAAATCGGAAAAAAATTAAAATCTCCAGCGAAGGTTCAACACCTATAAGTGCAACAAAACTTTCTCGTTCGAGATCATCTATCTTAGAAAGAATGGAGAAATTACTGTCAGTCTGGATCGAAGATTTGAATAAGAAGAACACACCACTAAGTCAAGATCTCATATGCACAAAAGCAAAATCTTTGTATGAGATGCTGAAAACAAAAGAAGGAGAAGGGAGTGCCACTCCGACTTTTGCTGCCAGCAGAGGCTGGTTCCATCGGTTCAAGCAGCGTTCTAATCTTCACAATATCCACATAACAGGCGAGGCGGCCAGCGCGGACATTCAAGCTGCAGCTGAGTTTCCAGACAAGTTTCAAGACTTCGTTAGACGAGAGAAAATTCCTGCTTGTCTCATCTTCAATGTTGATGAGACCGCACTTTACTGGAAAAAAATGCCATCTCGAACATTCATTTCTAAGGAAGAACGTCAAGCCAGTGGTTTCAAAGCTGCGAAAGATCGACTAACATTCTGCTGGGTGGTAATGCCACTGGTGATTTCAAACTGAAACCTTTACTAGTGTACCATTCAGAAACACCCGGTGCAATGCGAGGCACAGACAAGACAAGTCTACCAGTTGTGTGGCGATCAAACAGAAAGGCGTGGGTTACACGGGAAATTTTTCAAGAATGGTATTCTAATAGTTTTTGCCCATCAGTCAAATCATACTGTGACAGAAATGGGCTTGAACCTAAAGTTATATTACTCTTAGACAATGCCCCAGGACATCCAACCTCACTTGATACGCCCAGAGACTTAAAAGTGTACGTAAAGTTCCTTCCACCAAACACTACGTCAATATTACAACCTATGGACCAGGGAGCAATAGCAAACTTCAAAGCTTATTACCATCGCCGCACTTTTAGCCAACTAATTCATGAAACTGACGGGAAGGAAGACAGTCTATGCGAGAGTGGTGGAAGTCATACAACATTATGAAGTCTATTCACAACATAGAAGAGGCTTGGAAGGAAGTTAAAATGAGTTGTATGAATGGGGTGTGGCGTAATCTTTGGCCAGATGTAGTGGAAGCACCTAGAAGAATTGTCCAGATGCAGAGACAAGTGCTTGAAGACATTGCTGCAATGATTGAGGGGTCTGAACTTGAAGATGTCACGGTAGAAGATCTCGTAGAACTTGTGTAGCAACGCACGACGATCCTATTAGCAATGAAGATCTGATCGAGTTACAGAATAATCCTATCTACGATGAGGAAGAACAAGTAGAAGAGAAAGTTTTATCTTCAGGGGAAATACAAAATGCACTTTCAAAAATTTATTCAGGTTTGGACATATTGCAGAGTATAGACAATAATGATGACCGTGTCTTGACCGTGTGTCAAACAATTAAAAACAGTGTTGGGTGTTATGAACGTATTTTACAAGAACGTAAACAAAACGTTACCCAAAAGACAATAGATGTAACTTTTTTTCCGTAAAAAATAAGAGTATGTATTGCATAAAGTGTTCTTAGAATTAAAGTGATTGATTAAAATGATTTGTATTTTTTTGTATTAATTTTAATCATAAACCTCGATATACGCGAATTTCAGTTAACGCGATTTTTTTCGGAACGTATCCCTCGCGTAATATTACTGTATATATATATATATATATACATTTACATATATATATATATATATATATATATATATATATATATATATATATATATATATGTATATATACAGGGTACTCCATATGTATGGAATAATGATTCCACAGCATTTATTATTCAGTGTACTAAAAAAATGTTTAAATAAAAGTTGTAGGGTGTTATACGGCGCACATGCTGACGTTGACAATAAAATATTTTGAACTGTCAGTTCGAAGAAATTACGCCATCTTAAATTTTTTAAATGGACTCCTACTAAAAATTTTAGATATTAACATACCATACGTCTAAATTGAACTGTTTTGGAATTATTGATATTTGAAATTAAGGAGATCAAATTAAATGTTTTTTTAAGCTGGCTTGTGTCAAACATTTACTGTCAGGTAACGACTTAAGGCGTCAAAAAATGATTTATTGACAAAAACGTTTATTGCTGCATTTTGTGAAATTGCAATTTGAACATAATGGTACATTTAACAGAGACTGAAAGATTGGTAAAATTTCGTTACGCGGGCTTTTCAGAAAAAGGTTTTTTTTGAAAGACTTACGAGAAAATAGCGGTGGGAGGCTGTTTTTGCCCTTTTCTTTTAGTAAATAAAAATTAACCTATATCGTTGACAACTGTTGATAACCACTGATCGAAAATGTAGTAGTTTTCGGAAGAATAGGCTTCGTTCACCTTAATGAGTGAAATGTAGAGGTAGCCCAATCTTTTCAAAAAATTATTAATTTTTTTTCAATTATAATCTAATCTTATCACAAAATTGTTTATTGTCAAATTTTTGGTAAAATTTCAGTACGCGGGCTTTTCAGAGAAAGGATGATTTTTTTTTAAATAGGCTTAAAATGACCTAAATTTGAAAAATTTATGAGAAAAAAATGGAAGGTAGCCGTTTATGTTAACTTGAATTAGCTGTCCTACCTTAATATGAAAATATGATATACTTTCGTCAATCTTTCAAAATTAGGGCATTTTAGGCCTATTCTAAAAAAAAATAACCGGTCAAGTGCAAGTTGAACTTGCACAATTACTATTCTGTACGTTCACTGCTTTTGAATTAAAAATTTTTATTACGGAGGTATAAAATAATCAGTGACTTTACAAAACACACCCAAAATCAGTTTTCAACAAAGTTTGTTTCCCATCTTTACTCAAAACTAATGACCTTGAAATTTTTGTTACATTATTAAAGGTAATGTTGTGGTGATAATTTTCGTTCAATCTACACCCTGTGGAGAATATTCCAGAATTTTTTCAAAATTGTTTGATCAGTAATTTTCGAGATACGGGGGAGGGACAGTGATTTTTGGCGATTTTTTAAAAATAATACCAAGAAAAGTGTGCGCAAGTATTATATTATATATTTTTGGACTCATGTTTTTACAAGCTTTCATTTGAGACCTCACTCGATGATCTAGTAACATTTTTTTTTTTATTTCCGATTTCATCCTCCAAAACTAACCCCTTAAGTCAAGATTTCACTTTCAAAACTATACGGCTCTGACGAGACCATCAATTCCTATATTAGTACCAAATCTCAACTTTCTATGTCAAATAATTTCGGAGAAAATAGGGTGTAACAGACGGACGGACACCGAAGTGATCTTATAAGTGTTCCGTACCTTGTGATTTGTTCTTTTCGTGTTGTTTTCTGCAAACAAAATTTCATAGCAAAGTTCCTTATTGGTTGGAATTTTACTATGACTTTAAATACAGCATAATCAACTCGGCACATGTGCATGAACGAACTGAGTTCTTCCGAGCAGTTTCGATCAATGGTTGTCAATGGCTTAGTAGACTTTCGTAAGCTTACGTATCAATATTTATATACTCAGAAAGAAACGTGCAAAAACGGCCACCCCTCGATCTCGTAAATCTTTCAAAAGTAGACCATTTTAAGCCCGCGTAACGAAGTCTTACCGAAAGAATCACTTTGCTAATGATGGTATATCCGAATCGAGAACCTATTACCCAATCCGTAGTTAGCAAAACATTAAAAAGATTTAGACAATTAGGTCATGTTAAGGATCGTTCTAAATCTGGATCTCCAAAAGTTAAAACAAGCGATGTTAAAAAGTTAGATGTTTTACTTTATAGAAACTCCTCATACAGCAAGTCGTCAGCTTTGCCTAGACCACAACATAAATAAGTTGTATACTGAATGAAGAAAAATTACATCCATATAAAACATTGCAAGAATTATCTGAAGAGGACTATTGTAGACGCGTTGATTTTTGCAAGGTCATGTTGGAACGAATCAATAATGATCCTAACCTAATTCATAATATTGTTTTTTCTCACGAGGCCACATTTCGTCTTAACGGAAGAGTTAACATATATATATATATATATATATATATATATATATATATATATATATATATATATATATATATATATATATATATATATGTATATATATATACATATATATATATATATATATATATATATATATATATATATAGATATATATATATATATATATATATATATATATATATATATATATATATATATATATATATATATATATATATATATATATATATATATATGTATATATATATATATATATATATATATATATATATATATATATATATATATATATATATATATATACATACATATATATATATATATATATATATATATATATATATATATATATATATATATATATATATATATATATATATATATGTATATATATATGTATATATATATATATATATATATATATATATATATATATATATATATATATATATATACATACATATATATATATATATATATATATATATATATATATATATATATATATATATATATATATATATATATATATATATATATATATATATATATATACATATATACATATAAATATACATATATATATATGTAGGTGTTTTGAAGAAGTTCGCTGTATAAAGGCAAATTGCAGTAAACGTAGTACAAAAATTGTTCTCTTATTTATTTCTGGAATGGTTTAGTACTTAATTGAAAACTGGAATATTTATTTCTGACGGCGAGAGAGATGATAATATTGATGATCCTAACTTCAGGAATATGTTAGATAATCAGGTTATAATGACAAGTTCGTGCCAAAATGTGAGTCGGCGTTCATATTCTTATTCATTTCAATGGAATTATCCAAAATTAACATTTTAAATTAAGATACATCCAAGTTTATTTGAAGTAGCTATATTATACTTAGATCTTCTTATTTTATTCTATATTCCTTACTTGAGTGTGGCATATCCGCCGATAAACTTTAATTGACGTTGTGACTGCTTGCAGTGGGTTCAGAGGGACTATGACATCGCTGAAAGCTTCGCTAATTCTGAATAGATAGAAGTTTACTTTATAGATGAAAAATGTTCCTGTCTCCTTTATATTTTACTACTAAGATTAGGAGACGTAGTTAAACAAGGGACAGCAGTATAGATCATTCTGATATGTACAATGTTCCCAGAAGTACTATTGTTTGTTTTCACCGATGGTTTAGACACACAACTAGGTCAAATAATTCCCTACCGATGGTATTAAATTTCATTTCTACTTTAGTATTCAGCAAAAAGTTCAGAATGTATATTATGGAAATATATGATTGTTATAAGGCTCTTCGCCTATGTTATCTTTTGATTGTTTTTTTCTTAATTGTTTTAATATTGATTTTTTCTTTTTTTATTCTACTTTTCTGTTATTTAAAGTTCTACTTGTTGTTAATAACTATTTCCATTATTGTATTTACCATTGGTTAGTTCTTCTACGTGGATTGCAGGCTGTTGCTAATAGCTTCACCTAACGAAAGTGCTGCATAGGAACTTCATTCCGCATTCATTCAGCCTGAACTGTCAAAATAGCCTATGAAATAGATCAATTTCAATTTCTTCTTCGTACAGAGTAACCCAATTGGGACAAGGTGCGACTGGTAATAAAGACGTTATGCTGAATTCTACAAGAAGTTTCCAGATCTACACGTAGTACAACAGATACAACAGATAGTATTAAGGTAATACTGGGTACTACCCCTTATCCCTTAACAGCGCTTTAGTATTATGGCAGTTAAATTAGAAATCAGTAATCATATTAACGGTGTGGGAAACAATGAGATACTAAATAAGATAATGAACCTGATCTACAACAAGGACCCAAGACGCAGAATTAGCCAA
The DNA here is from genome assembly GCA_019049505.1 of Pachyrhynchus sulphureomaculatus. Taxonomy (NCBI): domain Eukaryota; kingdom Metazoa; phylum Arthropoda; class Insecta; order Coleoptera; family Curculionidae; genus Pachyrhynchus; species Pachyrhynchus sulphureomaculatus. Next base: position 107,787,441 of record CM032454.1, on the reverse strand, counting down.
GTGGCTTCCGAGATTAAACCGATGATCTTCACCAGAAATTATCCACTGAGTTTAGTAGAGCTGTATTTGCGTATGTAATTCTATCATACCTTTTATACTGGCCATATTTTAAATGACACACTTTTTCCAGTGTATGTTTTAGGGATCCATATACTAAGATAAGTAACTGCAGTAATTAATACAATAGAACTTAAAGTTATTCCAAATTAAAGAAGATATCATCCAACAATATCGCAATGGGAGGAAAATTGAATAAGAAATTCTAGTGCCTTCGAAGAGATATTTAACAACTAAAAAATATTTTAAAGCACAAACAAAAAGTTAAAAAATTGGTGAAAAATGGAATGAATGGAACCTAGCCAATCACAAACAAATCATATAAATAATATACCATTTTAGGGTATTAAGGTATGATTGATACTCTAGAAGAGAAACATTTTTTGTTGTTATGATGTTAATGGAAACGAGACAAGGTGTTTTTTGAACAATCAAATAAGTGATTTCTCATCCCCAAATAAATTCGTCACCTGACACTGTTACTACCAACAAGTCAAGTCAAAAATAAATAGAAAACAACTAACTACACTCGTTTTTGATAAATACTTCCTAACTGGATTATAGCCAAATGCAACTAGAGCCATTTACCATCGAGAAGATTGGAAGAAGAAAGAATTCCTCAACTGGAAATCTTCCGGCCCCGACAAAGTCCATAATGATTTGCTTATGAGGTTTGTTCTTATCAATATCTGGCTATTCTAATTAACGATGAGTTTTTTTTTACTACCGAAAGATCCCTAAAACAAGAGAGATCAGGAGAAGTGTCGACCAGACACCTGCAGTGGGCAACACTGTAAAAGCGAATAATTTCTTGCTTTACACAATGTATCCACGAACATCATTTAACGAAATCATATCATCGTCATTCAGTAAAAAAGTTTCCTCATCACAACTCTGAATTAGTGGGTTGGGAAGAACAGAGTTGGGCTTTTTAAAGAAAATTTGAAAGCTAAGCCTAAAATTCCGTTCCTCCATTGGCTAGATTTGTAGTTAAGTGTCAAACTAGAGGTTAAACTTATATTATGTAAGTAATCGGAAGTAGTAAAATTTGGTCCTGTGTTGCGCCGCACTCGCAACTTATTTCCTCGTTGATATATCACCATTTTGCTGAGGGTTTCCCTGCATCTATTTGCACCTGTCCGAAGCCTCTTTAGGGTTCCCCATTCAGAATAAAGTAAGTCATGTCTAGCGCTTATTTTTTTTTGTAGTCCCTATGAAGTTTGGTGTTGCTGTGATTTTCCACCAATCCAGTCGGGCACCGCTTGAGGGTAGTAAAGCTGGGTGAGTCGTGGCAAGGAAACTTTTTCTAGATCTTAGTCTGTAGCTTTCTGGGGCTTATATTGAGTGTAGCATGTCATTTTTTTGTTTTCCTCATTCTACTTCCGCTGCTATTTCTTTCCCGATTTAGAGGGTGCAATTCCTGTAATGGGGTAAAGCTTCTTGGTTACAGTTGATTCAGGAAGCTGGTAATGGCCGTGATAGCTTCGTTCACCGTCACATTGACTAGTTTGGCGTTCGTAGAGTTCCTCCATACTGAAGCTGAGTATTTTGCTGCTGATAGACTGCGAACCATGGTTGATGTTCCTAAAACCTATGGCTGACTATCCCACTTTGTGTTTGTTAATTTACTTAGGATATTATTCTGTGCCTTAACTATATGTTTTGTATCCTGACAGTGAGTTTTGCAGCTTAGGATTCGGTATAATTTCATACTTAAGTATTTTGGGTTGTTACAGTGTTGTAGTTGATTGTCTCTCCAGCTGATATTCTTTTTGCATTTCTATGTCTCAGATGGAATACGCCCGTCTGTGGTTTTGCGGATTCGATTTTAGATGAGTAGGGGGAGAAGTTTTCAAGAGCTGGTAGAAGTTATTCTAATAGTAATAGCTTATTATGATAGAAGATGTCATATCTAATATTACGGCTTATTGGAATATTCGAATGGTATCTAATATATACATACTTAAATATATCCGCTGCTATTTCTTTCCCGATTTAGAGGGTGCAATTCCTGTAATGGGGTAAAGCTTCTTGGTTACAGTTGATTCAGGAAGCTGGTAACGGCCGTGATAGCTTCGTTCACCGTCACATTGACTAGTTTGGCGTTTGTAGAGTTCCTCCATACTGAAGCTGAGTATTTTGCTGCTGATAGACTGCGAACCATGGTTGATGTTCCTAAAACCTATGGCTGACTATCCCACTTTGTGTTTGTTAATTTACTTAGGATATTATTCTGTGCCTTAACTATATGTTTTGTATCCTGACAGTGAGTTTTGCAGCTTAGGATTCGGTATAATTTCATACTTAAGTATTAAGGGTTGTTACAGTGTTGTAGTTGATTGTCTCTCCAGCTGATATTCTTTTTGCATTTCTATGTCTCAGATGGAATACGCCCATCTGTGGTTTTGCGGATTCGATTTTAGATGAGTAGGGGGAGAAGTTTTCAAGAGCTGGTAGAAGTTATTCTAATAGTAATAGCTTATTATGATAGAAGATGTCATATCTAATATTACGGCTTATTGGAATATTCAAATGGTATCTAATATATACATACTTAAATATATATAAACACAAGTCAAAAAAGGTGAACAAGGTTTTTCATGTGATTTATGTTCCCTAAGTAAAATAATATAATAAAAATAGCATATTTTATTTTTTAAAGTTAAATGAATCTGTAATCTTACATCATCTAAAAAAACTTGGTTAAGTTTTTAATATAAATTTTTATGCGCTTTATCTCAAAAATAGGAATTTATTCTTTTGTAAGGCGACATGTTCTAATTTTTTGGACTCTATGTATATTTTAGAACACAAATTGTAACATCTGAAATAGTATTTCGGCATACACAAACTTGTACCTCGAAAAAATTTTTGGAGAAATTAAAAATGGGGCATATTCCCATGCGATGCGTACGTTATAGGTGACCGTACAGGTACCTTTTTTTTTCTTAGCTAGTAACTCAGTTAAACTACTTTTTAAATAAAGTAGTATGTAGATTTTATTTTTTTCTTAGAATATTTATGTACGGTCCGTCAAGTAAGAACGTGTCCGCGATAATTCATTTTTGGTAGATGCGATTCTAGCAATTCAACCAAAAATCCGTAGAGGGAACCCTTGTCTACGACGCATTTTAGTAAAAGTATCAGTCGATTCCGAACTTTGGTTGAAATTATGTAAAATCCAAAATAAGTAACTTGTTTGCCCGTCGGTTCGAGGCAGTCTTTCTTTGTTCCCATCCAAAGAAGCCTAAAACGACACTTTCTGCGGCTGCTAAATATATTAAAAAGTCGGTATCGTTTGTAAAGAAGTGGGGAAATCATTTTAACGAGACGAAAACTGTCGACGACTTGCCAAAACGTGGCTCGGTAAACAAAGTCACTCCGAAATTGACGCTGCGTCAAGGAGCAGCAAAATTAAGAAAATCAGGTTTGAATGTATCCCATGAGATCCTTTAACAAAATCTTCGTGCTCGTGATGTCAAATTCCGAAGAACATTGACGAAACCTTTGCTGGACGAAAATTGCGTCGCGAAGCGGCTCGCTTGTGCCTACGATAAGATACTAGAGTGGCCCTTACAGTCGCCTGACGCCAAGACCATTGAAAACGTTTGGTCCCTTGTAAGGAAAATCTTAAAGGAAATACTTTGAGGACTTTGACTCAGTTGTCTTGCGAGATTCGAGAAATTTACAGAGTATGTAGAAAACCTCGTCGACAGCATGCCTCGAAAATGCGATACAATTATTGATGCAAGAGGTTATTGGAAACTTACTGTGGTAATTGCGCCGTTGTTAGCATACCAAAGAATACATTGATGGCAAAAAATATTCTCGAAACACATTTTTTTCAAGAATGCAAGCGGTCCCGTTCTTACTTGACAGGCTATAGTTAAGTTAGATATTTTAACAAAATATAACTATTTAGTACAAGAACGTAATTTATGGAATATCCAACTTATCTTTGCCTTAGTTACTTATCGGTTAGTTAGTGAGAACTTTTATATATTTTTATGTAACTTGTAACTAGCTACTTTTTTTACTTTTTTATAGCTCTGTCTATAAACGCTAACAGTTTTTTTTTTCAGGATCATATGTTCATGTATGTTTATAAAGCAAAAAGCTGAAAACTAAGTAGTTTCACCTGAAAAGTATAGGAAAAAGCCGTTTGGTCAAAATTTTTGAAATTTTGGGAAAAAGTTCTCCAAATTACGCTGAACTAAACTTCTCATGGGCACAGTGCTCAAAATTTAATAGTTCGGCCGCCAATCCTGAAAATCGGGAAACTTTTATCTGAAACAGTTTCTTCAAAAGTGAAAAAAATTTAAAAAAAAATAGAAAATAAAACAATTTAAATCGCCTATATTTTTAGGCTCCAAACGCTACTGGCGGCCGAACTATTGAATTTTGAGCATAAGAACTTTTGGTCTGCATAACTTGAAAAACTTTTTCCCAAAATTTTGACCGAATGGCTTTTTCCTATACTTTTGTGCGGGGTCTTTTTTCTTGAAATACTGTATTGGATGCTTGGACGTGTGAATAAAATTTTTCTTTATGACGCACTTAACATTCTACATGGGGTGAAAAGTTCCAAGACTTTTAAAGAAAAAACAGTGTTTTACCAAAAACCAATTTATCCTTCAACATAGTTTCCTTCAAAAGCGATACACTTTATCGGGTGCTCTTTCAACATTTGGATATCTTTCATATAGTATGATCTGTTCAGCTCTTTGAAATAAACCTCGACTTCTTTATTTGAGCGAAATTTCTTTCTCTGGAGCCGCTTTTTCAAGTTTGGATAAAGGTAATAATCGCTAGGGGCCGGAGCTGGTAAATACGGGGATGAGGAAGGAATTGATAGCCCAATTGGTCCAATTTCACCAGCGATTTTACGGAGTTGTGAGCTGGTGAAACAACATTTTTTTTCTTCGCTTAATGCGGCCTTTTTTCTTGATTTTACCATTCCAGCGATCCCATAATCCAATGTAATAGTCGATCATTATTATTCCATGCGTATCTCGAAAAATACTTGTCAAAACCTCTCCAGCTGATGTTGCCTGTATTTTTGGACGCTTCGGTCTATATTCATGCGGTTCCAGCTCCTTCGCTGACTTGGTGTTGGGCTGAGGCGCGTAGTAGTGGATCCATGTTTCGTCCATTGTTATGAATCTACACAAGAACTCTTTTGGATTTCGCCGAAACCGTGCCAAACAGGGTTCTAAATCTTCAACATGTTGCTGTTTTTGATCAATCGTTCATAGGTAAATATTCATGTAAAATATGCCTTACGTGTCATGTTGATATCTTCACGATGTCAGCTATCTTCATCTCTTTTACTTCCTCTTTGCGGTCATTCAGAATAATGTGGCGGATTTTTTTTTTGTTTTTTATAGCGACTGCTTTGTTTGAATGTCAAGAACGTGTTGTATCATAGGTGCTTGTAAGAGCACATTTAAGTTCACTAAACCATCGACATATAGTTGCTTTCGATGGAGCAGATGTACCATAACACTTCTCAAGCAATTCGTGGGTTCTTGCTGTATTTTTTTTCCATCAAAACGCAATGTTCAGTAGATGAATTTTTTTTTGTTCTATCGTTTTGAATAACTCAAAAAGCGCCCCTCAAACAGCTGTAACTCGCAAACTAATATATAAAATAGCCTGAAAATTGCGAGTGGACACTAACTGAACATCACATGGTTTTTTTGTAGTGCTGCCATCTCTCGGAAAGTCTGGGGACTATTCACCCCATGTAGTATTAAAACTATAAGAAAAATTCATTTTCACTAGATAATTTCGTGAGGTATAATTTTTGGTTTTGAAATGAAAAAAATTTAATAACCGGCCAAGTGCAAATCGCACTTGCGCAAATAGTGTTCTATCCGTTGATTGATTTTGTTTTTTTTATATGTCTACCAGATAAATTTATTAAAGGTAATATACTCGTGATAATTTTCGTTTAATCTACAACCAGTGGAAAATAGTTCAAAATTTTTTCAAAATTTTTGATCATTACTTTTCAAAGGGAAAGGCAGCGATTTTTCGCAATTTTTAAAAAGTAATACAGGGAAAAGTGCGCGCAAGTATTACATTATATATATTTTTGAACTTTTATTTTCACAAGCTTTCATTTGAGACCCCTCTTCATCTTCCAAAACTAACCCTTTAGTCAAATTAACTTTCAAAACTACACGGCTCTGATGGAGTTATCAATTCCTATATTAGTGCCAAATTTCAATTTTCTATGTCAAATAGTTTCAGAGAAAATCGGGTGTGACAGACGCCGGACAGATAAACAGACAGACACCGAAGTGATCTTATAAGTGTTTCGTATGGAACACTAAAAATAAATAAATTAAATTTAATTGTTGTACAAGAAAAATGTTAGTATAGAACACCAAGTGAAATGTTATCTAGCTTGCAAATTAAACGGATAATAAAATTAACAATTGGGTTATATAAAAATCTGGTTAACTACTTTACTAAAGGAAAAAATACTTTGGTGTGACAGAAAAAATACTCATTATATAAACGAAGGAGTATTGCTAGGACGGTTGGTACTGAACATTTAATAGATTTTTTTTTATGTTCGATGAATATTTTATCTGTAAAATTAATTCACTCTTGCACATGAGCATGCATTGCCGGAAATCGCGACTTAAATTGAGACATAATCACTTTGACGTATACGACTGCAAACTAATTTACTATATAGATCATTTCTGATTTTAACTTGAAAATATTTTAGCCCTTGCTTGTCATGTTTAAATTTACCATCTAGTTAAATACAATAATTCGAAAAATTAGGTCACCTTGACTAATGAAGATTTTTAAAAAAATTTTTAAAAGTAATAACTGGTCAAGTGTAAGTTAGACTTGCGCGATTAGTGCTCCGTAAATTGATTGCTTTTAAAATAAAAATTTTCGTTACGGAAGTATAAAATGATCAGTGACTTCACAAAATATATCCCAAATCCCAACAAAGTTTTTTCCGATCTTTAGTGAAAACTGGTGACCTTGAAATTTTTGTTTTTTTTTAATATACCAGATAAATTATTAAAGATAATACACTTGTGATAATTTTCGTTCAATCTACACCCTGTAGAAGATATTCCAGAATTTTTTCAAAATTTTTTGATCAGTACTTTTCGTGATAAGGTGGGGGGACAGCGATTTTTCGCATTTTTTAAAAAAATAATACAAAGAGAATTGTGCGCAAGTATTACATTATCTATATTTTTGAACTCGTCTTTTTACAAGCTTTCATTTAACAGTCCACTCGTTGACCTGATGAGGCCATCAATTCCTATATTATTGCCAAATTTCAACTTCCTATGTCATAGTTTCAGAAAAAATCGGGTGTGACAGACAGATAGGCACCGACGTGATCTTATAAGTGTTCCGTACGGAACACTAAAAATTACAATGGCTTAAATGAAACAAAATCTAATTTACTTTTAATAGGCCTAAAAAAACATTAAATTTAAAAATAAGAAATCGCTTAGAGTTTAAAACTACTACAATAAAATTACTTAATTACTTTGTTGACTGATACTAAATATATTTTTGTAAAGATTTGCAAATGCGTTATCGCGATTTCGTATTACAACTACATTTTCAAACGCTTAACTAAGACTAAAACAGATTTTTAGTATTTATGTTTATATAATGAACAAATGTGGATATATTAGGTACATAAAAGCTGGTAAAGGACGGAATTTGCTACGTCTAATGGACTACTCAGTAATTTATATTTATATATATTTATAAATTTACTGAATAGTCAATTAGATGTAGCAATTTCCGCCCTTTATCAACTTTTATAGCACCTAATATACCCACATCTGTTCATTATATAAACATAAATACAAAAAATCTATTTTAGTCTTAGTTAAGCGTTTGAAAATGTGGTTGTACTAAGAAATAGCTATAATGCATTTGTAAATCTTTACAAAAATATATTTAGTGTCAGTTAACAAAGTAATTAAGTAATTTTATTGTTAAAATGAACTATCACAAAGTAACAGACCAATCAATCAAGTCTTTAAAATTACTGTTATTGATAATTTTAAAATACCAATAGTACAATATGGAAATAATCTTGGTGTAGTTCCTGATTAATACTGAAATTGTGTTGAGCTTATAAAATATTAAATATATAAAAAATGCGTAACAACTCGACTTTGTCGTTCCTATTATTTTAAATGGACTAGATTAGTGTTATATTATTCACGACAAAAACAGTAATTGTAATGACAAATATATTTGTCATAATTTATGACGGTGTAACATCGTATTTAAAAAACGTAAACTGTAGTACTTTCGAAATAAATTCAAAATTAGAGTCGAATTGGAATAATGATTACCCGGAATTTTAATGTATATATATATATATATATATATATATATATATATATATATATATATATATATATATATATATATATATATATATATATATATATATATATATATATATATATATATATATATATATATATATATATATATATATATATATATATATATATATATATATATATATATATATATATGTATATATATATATATATATATATATATATATATATATATATATATATATGTATATGTATATGTATATATACATATATATATATATATATATATATATATATATATATATATATATATATATATATATTTATATATTCTTCTCCACTGCAGGAAATAGGCATTTCCAAGTTTTGTCCAATTGTCTCTATCCTGGGCAAGTTGAAACCATCTACTGTTTGCTATTAACCTAATATCATCGGTACACCTTTTCATTGGTCTTCCGACACTTCGCCTGCTCTCAAAAGGTCTCCATATAAGTAATTTTGTTGTCCATCTACCATTATTAGTTCTAGCCACATGCCCCTCCCATTACCACTTTAATTTTGCGACTGATATCTGTAATTTTTTTGTTGGTCTGATATCCTCGCTCGTAAACTCCAGCTCATACGTACTTATTGGAAGTATGCAGCTCTTGTACACTTTTCTTTTTGAGATCATAGGGATATCTCTGATTTTTAGAATGAATCCCAGTTTTCGAAATGCAGTCCAACTGAGACCAAGTCGCTTTGGTATTTCCGTTGTTTGATTGTCCTTATCCAATCTAATTTTATGCCTCAAGTATCCACACTCTTCAACTCTCTCGATCTCTTCCGTACCAGTCTTAATTTTTGTGTTTTGTGGACTTAGAACTTTTGTTTTCCTGATGTTCATCTCGAGTTCAACTTTTTGTGAAGTTTGATAAGTTGTTCTATCGTGATTTTGAGTTGTTCCAGATCTTCGTTAATCAGTATCACTTTATTTGTTAATCGCAAGTGACGTAAATATATGCCATTGATTTTAATTCCCTTCTCTTCCCACTCAAGACTTTTAAATACATCCTCCAAGGCCAGGGTAAATAATTTTGGTGAAATTGTGTCGCCCTGCCTAACACCATTCTTTGATCTTGATGGGTTCTGTTTTTCAATATTCATCTAATTTAATCGTTAATGCTTTTCATATATGAATTTGAGTAGTTTGGTTTAACTTGAATCTATTCTGGCATGAGCTAAGGACTGCATAGTTGCCCATTGTTCCAGGGAGTTGAAAACCTTCTTATAATTGATTGCACTTTAATATTATACTCGGTCGCTTTTTTTGTTAAAAGGCGTAACGTCTGGATATGATCTGTTGTTACAAATTCCTTGCGAAAGTGCGCCTGCTCGACTGGTTGGTAGTTATTGTTGTCATATTTGTTAGACAGGTTATGGCAATTTTAGTAAGAATACAAATGCGATAACAAGCCGTTGGGGCGATAGTTCTGAAGGTTTTCGTGATCGCCTTTCTTGAACAAAAGTATGACTTCACTATCTTGCCAATTCTTTGTTCTTCAAGGCATTTATTGAGTAATATCCGTATCGCTTCAAAAAGTTCGTTTCTTCCTATTTTCAATATTTAACGTGTTATTTTAACTTGACCTGGAAATTTCTTATTCTTCATTTGTTTCCAATTCATTCCGGCTTACATCAAAAATTTCCTTCAAATCAATTAAGTTGGGAATGTGGAATCTTTGGCACAATGATACTACTCAGTATATATCACCACTATCACAGTCAATCATCGCTCCTGATGAAGCTAACATGGTTAGCGAAACGCGCGTCGAGTTCAAACCAATGTTAAAAATTGTTTTTGCTGCTGAGTCGGATTTGTTATAGACGAGAAATAAAGTTTTTTTGTAGAATTCCTTTATTTCCCCGTTATTTTCTTCCTGTCAGTAACTATTTTAACTGTTTTATCTCGTAATTTTATGATATTAGTTTAGCTTTGTAAAATCTTGGATTTCAATACTTTCATATTTTTGTTTTCTTCAATGGTATTAATTATTAAGTTCGTACAAATAAGGTTAATTAGTATTACTGTTAAAAGGTATGTATAATTTTGAATTTATTATCATTGCAATGAAAATAGAACGAAAAAGATATAAATACTATATTATGTTAAAAAGTAAAGCAATATATTTATCAGACATATCATAAAGGAAAACAAGTTCCATTTTTATGATGTATAAAGAAATTACTTGGAGTTTATAACAATTGATTGAATATCAACTTGGGAAGTAAATATCGCATAAACAAACAGAAAATAAATCTTTTACGTGCCAAAGATTTATCATTAGTTTATATCAATAATAATGCTTCTTTGTCTCGTAAATTTTAAGAACAGATATTACTAATTATGCAGTTTTATTAAAGAAGCCTATTATTTGTTAAGCTTTACCTACAAGTAAATTGGCGATAAAGTATTTTCATTTTCACCGTTTTTCAACCACAAGAGCAAAAAATATGGAAAACATTCACATCTTTAATTTTAGTGTAATTTGTAAAGTTCCGCTGTATGTAGGGGTTCTTTTTTGTCGATAATCTCTCCTTTTCCGGATTATCAATTTTTAAATTGGAGTTCCATTGTAGTTACAGGTTCTTTTTGTGAAAAATCTCCACCACCTGAATGTCAATTTTTAGTTTGATGAGTGGTGGTAACTTTATACCATATGTTCTTAATGCCTATCTTCATTTTTGTGGCATGTACGTCTGGAAAAGGCAGTTGGTTGCCTTGTTCCATTTTCAAAGTGAATCGAATTATTTTATGAATTGAGCTGGATCATCTAGGAAGTTGAGGAGTAGGCTTCAACCGAAGGGCCATGCGACGAATACGTCATCGAATACTGAATCCATAGTTTTGGTTTCATGGTTGTCGTCACCATTGTTTTTTTCTTGAAGTAGATAATGGAGAGATTGGTCACTACCGGTGGTCGAGAGAATCCTATAGCTGCAGCTTTTGTATGTCAGTATATTGTATATATATATATATATATATATATATATATATATATATATATATATATATATATATATATATATATATATATATATATTTAGCACACTTAAAATACAGTAGAACAGAAAAGTCTAGCATTGCCGAACATGCCCTTGAAGCTGATCATAATGTAACATTAGATAATCTAATATTAATAAACAATGTATCCGATAGGAGATTGTTGAACGCATACGAAAGTATGGAAATTATAAAATGTAATAGTAGTTTAAGTAAAGACAGAGGGCCTATTCCTTACAGTTCCCTTTACTGGTTACTTGACCGGAACTGATGGCCTTACCTATGCTATTAGTTCCGCCTGAGTAGTTCAAGGGTTAGGCTAAGTATAAATAGCGTAGATTTGTGGCTTAGCTTTGGTCAATCAAAAATTGAAATTGATAATTTCACGGTAAAAAATAACTCCAATCATTACAGTCAATATTTCATGGTAAGATATTATTCACAAAAAGTTGAGCAGTGAAAGTACTTCAGATATACTAAGAACAGAAACTTGACATTACCCTCTAAGTATTGTTTCTGTTAAGATTTTCATATCCCGGAACTCCAAGAACTCTGGATATACAGTATGTCCCAAAACTTTTATACAAATAGAGAAAAAGTTTATCTTACCTATTACAAAAAAAATTATTCTTGATAAAAGGTTCTGCATCACATGAAAATCCAAATCAAGCATCAAAATTTAAAATATTTGATGGTATACAAGGAAAATAAAAAAATAATGATTTATAACGAAGAGTAAAGTGTGTTTAAATTTAAATACAGAACAAAATATTAATTGAAAATGTTAATAGGAGCTAAAAAATTATCCTCACGTTTAGAGGCCTTCCTAGTTAAAAATTCAAAAAAACTCCAGTAAACACGTTAGTATTTGTTGGATTATTTATTGAATAAAAGAAAATGAAATCACTACAAATTTTAGGCTGAAAATACATGAACATATCTTTGGAAATACCTAACAACTTTCAACAAACTCAGTTCCTATTAACATTTTCAATTAATAGTTTGCTCTGTATTTAAATTTAAATACACTTTACTCTTCATTATAAATCATTATTTTTTTATTTTTTGATGCTTGATTATGGATTTCTATGTGATGCATAACTTTTCATCAAGAAAAGGTTTTTTTTTTTTTTTTTGTAATATTGTAAGGTGCGAACTTGCCCGCACTTTTGTACCCTGTGAAAAGTTGTTTTTCCCACGCTTGGGCGCAATTTTCTTGCAACCTCTTTTTAATTTCTGATAATGAATTGAGTGGATCCTTATTTTAAAAGAACTAAAGAAATTAAACACACACTAGCTCAGTTTTCCTTGGTAGAGAGATATGGGTAAGAGATAATTTTTGTACGTCTTTTTGGAATTATTTTTTCTTATTTTTAAAAAACCTCAGCTGTACGACTTTTGGGCACCATTCATTTTAAATAGAAAGGATCTAACTTCAGCTAAAAAAAATGAAAAAATACTGAAAGGGTGTACAGTTGTTAAATAAAAAAACAGTTTGGTACAGCCGTCATTATCCTGAAAAGTAAGATAGGTATTCAGTGAGACACTAGCTTTAATCAATAAAAAGAAAATTTATTCATGATTTTAAAATAAAAGTTCTAACCTCTGCGGTTTTAAGGATTACAAAAAATTCTAGCCTAACAGGTAGTTATTATTATTAGAGTCCCTAAATCAGACATTTAAATTCTAAAACCTGACTACCCCCGAAAGCGAAGAATCGTGATTTTCACTTCACCTTTTGTCAGTTCAGATTGCTATTAAGACACTTACTTCGGGAATAGGTCTATTGATGAATGTTCTGGTAACTTACGGTTTTTATTTGGGCTTCTAGGCCTTCGATGGAACACAAAACCGATTTTACACTTTGTAGGAAACACTTAGAGCCCACTACGGCTTTACGTTAGAAAAAAAAAACTCGTGCCTTACTTGGCTCTCATAATTGTTGCTATGAGCGTCTACTGCGGCTCGGTCGAAGTAAGCCTGGCTGCGGCTCGATGGAAATTAGCCTACTTGGCAGCTCGGTCGAAATAACCTACTTGGCGGCTCGGTGGAAATAAGCCCCTCTTCCTGTCCACCGGACTCTTAAATAAACCGCGGGCACTCTCTCGGTAATATGGCTACGCCGGAACCAAAAAACCGGATACAAATATTTGACCAATCCCGGCGTATCGAGAGATTCGATCGGAAACCCGCACTGCACACTAATATACCGAACGGCTTGGAATTTCTGATTAATATACTGCTCGATACAAAAATGAAAAGAAGTACAATTTAAAGTGAAAAATCAGTAACATTACATGGTCTTAAAATCTAGGAAAAAATGAATGTTACAATATGTAAGATAAACTTTTTCTCTATTTGTCTAGAAATTTTTAGAACAGTATGAACCGATATATATATATATATATATATATATATATATATATATATATATATATATATATATATATATATATCAATAAAAAACCCACACGAGACAAAAGGAACTGAGGTAGATCAACGGAGCGACGACATCAAGAGAGTTGCGGAAAATTGGGTTAACACAGCTCAGGACAGAGATCAGTGGAAGTTCTTAGAGGCCACAATCTAGAAAGAACTCTTTAATAATCTTAAAAATATACAGACTTAATAGGCCCCTTATCTCTATAATATTTTTCCCCCTACTTCTTAACTGTTATATGTATATCCGATTTAAAATCTACATCTCATTTCGTTCAAGAGTTACCGTGCCAAGAGTTAGACAGAAAGAGTGATAGAAATTAAAAGTTTTCCTCATGATTTGGGTATGATTTTTTACGAATACATTATTTTTCTGGGCAAAGAAAGTAAAGAAAAAACGACACACAATCTTTGCTTGTGACTCATGTATTAATAAAAGTGTTACGTATGTTCGAAATAAAATGCAAATATTACTATGCAGTACTATACTATTTCTAGTACTATATATTAAAATCTAATTCGTCGAAGTCTTGTTGCACGGAAAGTGTCATTGCGAATAGTATTACTTGTTTTAGAATCATAATGACATCAGACAGAAAAAAAACCGGTCAAGTGCAAGTTGAACTTGCGTAATTAGTGTTCCGTACGTTGATTGCTTTTAAAATATAAAATTTTGTTACGGAGGTATAAAATGATTAGTGACTTCACAAAACACGTCCTAAATGAGTTTTCAACAAAGTTTGTTTTCAATCTTTACTGACAACTGATGACCTTGAAATTTTTGTTTTTTTATATACCAGATAAATTATTAAAGGTAATGCACTCGTGATAATTTTCGTTTAATCTACACCCCATGAACAATATTCCAGAATTTTTTCAAAATTTTTTGATGAGTACTTATCGAGATAAGGCGGATGGACAGCGATTTTTTAAAAATAATACAAGGAAAAGTGCGCGCAATTATTACATTATATATATATATATATATATATATATATATATATATATATATATATATATATATATATATATATATATATATATATATATATATATATATATATATATATATATATATATATATATATATATATATATATATATATATATATATATATATATATATATATATATATATATATTTTACTCGTGTTTTCACAAGCTTTCATCCGACACCACACTCGATGACCTAGTAAAGTTTTTTTTCACTTCCGATTTCACCCTCCAAAACTAACCCCTTAAGTCAAAATTTAACATTCAAAACTAGATGGCTCTGATGAGGCCATCAATTCCTATATTATTACCAAATTTCAACTTTGTATTACAAATAGTTTTGGGTGTGACAGACGGACAGACAGACAGACGGACAGATATCGAAGTCATATTCTAAGTATTCCGTACGGAACACTAAAAACAAGTTTTTTAAATTTTCACTTTTGCTACTAAGCAAAGTATTGTGAATGTTAAAAAATCACATTCCAAATTTGTTGCATTGTGTGATGACGTTTTAGTATACCTAGAATACGTAAAACCTGGTCTTCAATTTTCATCACTCTGGTATTGGCATTTAACCTTCCGACAGATTTCAGAGATCAATTGCATTTTTGGTGCACATATATGTATGTATAATATTTAAAATAGAAAAAGAAGCTATAGTTTGAGAAGCGAAAATTTTTTTAAAAGGAGGTGGAGAAAGGTGTGGAAGTCAATAAATTATGTTTACTTTCAAGTCTTGTGAGATTTGTTCCTGCTTTTTGGTTGCCCTAAGGTACAAATTGTATACAATGTTATTTATAGTCAAACATTTAAGGGGTTAAAGAGATAGAGGCTGCTTTCAGCAAATCATATTATTCGTCCTTTTCTAGATATCTTAAAATCATGTTATTATGTTATTTTTTCATTATTTCCAATTTAAACAGAAATAGCATAAAAAACGATGCGGTCATAGTCTGACTTTATTTAAAATATATTGGTTTTACAACTTTCTGCTGATACTAGGGGTTCAATTCCAGCAAAAAAAGTCAATATTCTAATTTAACTAAATTAAAATAAATAAAATATAAGATGTTTTAACACTAATTATTTTTGTGCAAAAAAAGATGAAATTATTTGCGAAACTTATTTATTATAATTAACTTCGAAATTATCATTGTTTTTTTTTTTTGAATTTATAAATTAGATTATTAGGTATATTATTAAAATTGTATTACGCACAAACGAAATTGCTTATTAGATAGCATTCGTTGAAAAATTGAAAGCATCTTATGTTAAATTAGTTCTAATGAATTCAGTATTGTTTGTTAAACATCTTATTATCGAATATTCAAAAACAGCATGCCAGTAAAAATTTCAATTTAGTTTAGCAAAAAACATTTATTTTATGTGTAGACATACGGCACTGTATAAAATTCAGTTTTAATGAAAAAAAATGTCAGTTAAGGGTACCAAAACCATAGGAAATCACGAACATACAAGAAAACTAAAAAAAAAGTTTCTCGGTGCAGGGGGGATTTGAACCCACGATTTTAGGGTATACGCCCCTACAATTCAATTTCACTTTCAACAAATCTTTATTATTATAGTCGACGGCGTTGTAATAAGTCGGATCAGACGTCCTTTCATTTTCTGAATTAGATCGAAAAAAGCAGAGTTTCTCAATAGGTGTGCGAAGAAAATTTGGAATATGTCAAATTTAGTTTACCAGTTGTTAAATTTGATATTGGTATGTTCAAAATTTAAAGAATTGCCCATAAAGGGTTGCGTTCAGCATACAATAAAATACAGTTAACACAAGGTTAAGTTTTAAAATTAGCACTTCACACCAAGTTTAAAAAACATCAAAACATGATAAATTAGTACAAAGCTTTTTTTAATCAAAGTTAGGTAAGGATTGAAATTAGAATGTATTTTAAACAGAATGAAAGGGAACTTACATAAATATAAAAAACGATCATCTACTAAAATATACCTACCTAGGAATATTATGGTATATACTCGATTATGTATGCTGAAAGAGAACAGTATGAAACACCCTTAGTAAATAGAAATTGGAAGTTTGTTCCCGTTTATTCTTAATGACATGATTCACATAATATTTTGACAAGAATTTTTAAGGGGATTTTCTGATGGGTTTGGGGAAAGGACGCCTTGAATCCTATTTCCTACATATCGAATTATTTTATTATGTATAACATACCTATAGGGTAGTCCACGTAAAATAAAATATTACACTGTACACATACCTTATCTCGGAAAGTTCTTAATACTTATATCAACAGTTTATAGCAGATTAATAGTATACTTATTTCAGGAAAGGGGGACACTTTTGATGATGTTTTTTTTGTCGCGACACCCACACCCTTCTGAAGAGAGGGAGTCACCTTCAAAAATTTGAATGAAATGGGATACTTCTTTTGTCCAGAATCGATAATCGATTCTATTAATCAAAAAGTGTGTGCATGTCTTTTTCTTAAATCAATTTAGCATATAGTTTTAATTTTAATTTGAACTAAAATTGGCAAAAGTTTATGTTTACTGCTTACTTATTAAAGCAACGGTTAACCATATTTTAAATCACTTTTACAGGCTCGTTAGAAACAATATTTTTTTTCCTAAGAAAATCTTTATTATGGCGTTTTATCCCTACCCCTTCTGGTAAGTTACGGATTTTTTTACGTCGAATTTCATTATTGCATATTTTTAGGACACTACGTAAAAAAATAAATTGTTCTATTTTATTTTTATTTATTTAACAAGCAGAAAAATTTTATGAACATTACCTTTTTTTCGCAAAACTTACCGGACCAAATTTTCCATTCGATGGCAAGAAAAATCATACACACGCTGCGCGGTGTGTACAAGCTGCACACAACTTATGCATTCATTACATATAGGTATGTAGGTAACAACTTATTTAAAAAATGGTGCTTAATTTATTAAGCTACACTAAAGAGGAGCAAAGAATACCTTTAGAAGGCGGTAACTTAATAAATCCGAGGTCTACCCAGAAAGAATATATCAAGAGCATTAAATTTAAACAGAAAAACTGAATAAACAGTTGTTTATTCAGTTTTTCTACATTAAAAAAAAAAAAATAAAAAAGTTCAAATTCGCTATCTGAGTCATAAGAGGTATCGCTGTCATCTTTAGATAATAAGATAACTACAGGGTTTACTTGGATATCTAAACCTTTTTCTCTATCCACCATTCCAAAATTATTTTTTCTGTATGCTCTACTACTTTACTTCCAGTACTCTTCTGTGATAAGGTCTAGAGTCAGAGGTGTCAAACTCAATTTTGCAAAGGGCTATATATTAAATTTAGAATGTGTAGGCGGGCCAGATTCAAATAAAAAAAATGTACTGAATTATTATAACATTTTATTTATTTAATTATATAGTATATAACACAGGGGAACAGCTGTTTTGGTGTCGAGGTTTTTTGAGCTGATTCTATATCAATTTGATGTCCTGAATTCAAATAACGTATTCATTTGTACCTAGGAGCTCAAATTTTTAAGATATACAATTTTAGAGAAATATAAGTTACATTATTGTAACTCAAATCCGTAAGTGTAGTAAACAAAAGTAGATACGAAATTTTTATTTTAGTTATACAAAATACAATATTATGTCGTACTTACAAACAAAAAAAAAACATTGAAGAAATGAAATAGTCACTCAACACTTGGAAAGCTTCTTTTCCGCGACATTCTTGAATGTTTTTTTAAACAGTCCCTTTTTAAACTCCAGCAGTAATCTGCCATCATGTGCATGTCCCATCTTCCTTTGTAGCGGTCCTCCATAACTTTAATATCTTGGTGAAATCTTTCACCTTGTTCCTCACTCATGTCTCCTAAATTTTCTGGAAAACGGTCTAAGTGGCTGTGTAAATAGTGTATTTTAATACTCATATTGCACCCTAAGGATTTGAAACTATTAAGCATCTTGTTAACCATTTCAACATAGTTTTGAGCTTTATGTTTGCCTAGAAAATTTTCTACAACTGCAACAAATGATGTCCAAGCTTCTCGTTCAACTTGATTCATTGAATTTATGAAGGCAGGATCCTTAATTAATTGTCTTATTTGTGGGCCGTCAAATATCCCTGCTTTGAGTTTTTCTGTGCTCAACTCATGCATTTTTACCCCTATATATGCAAAACAAGACCCATTCTTATCAAGAGCCTTTACAAATTGCTTCATTAAGCCCAACTTTATATGTAACGGAGGAAGTATGATTTTTTCTCTTTCAACCAAAGCGTCGTTAATGACATTCTTTTCCCCAACGTCCATGTTTTCTCTCTGAGGCCAATCTTTTCTAACCCAGTGGTGTGTTTTGTCCCTACTATCCCAGAGGCACAAGAAACACGGATATTTCGTGTAACCACTTTGCTGCCCAAGAAGAAAGTTTACCATTTTTAAGTCTACACAAATCATCCATTGATGTTCGTAATACTTTATCTTCTGCAAGACCAAAGCTATGGTATTATATTCTTCTTTCAGTTTCGTTGAGTGAGTGAGCTAGTGGTATTGAACCATATTTATTCCCATTATGTAGAAGGACACATTTTAAACTTCGCTTTGAACTGTCAATAAATAGGCGCCAATCATCTGGAATATATTCAGAAAGTCCCATTTCTTTCATGAGTCCCCTAATTTCATGACAAAATACAAGATTGTCTTCTTGAGAAAAGAATGGTAGCAGATCTTTTTCTCTTGTACGGTAAAAGGTAATTTTGGTTCCTTGTTCCAATAAATTTTTGTCGTTCAACCTAGAAGCCAGTACTTCAGAAGCTTTTTTCGATAAATTGAGATCCCTGGTGAGATCATTTAATTCATTTTGATTGAAGCGTTGAGGAACTGATGACGTCCCCTCATAGTCACTGTTAGTTTCATTAGCATCAGAACTTTTATTAGCATCAGAAGAGCGATCAGAGGGAAAATATTCGTCATCAGAGATATGTGGTAGCTGATGAAATGTTGGAATCGGTATTTCATCTGAGTGCGGGATAGGGCGTATTGCCGAGTCTAAATTGGGATAAGTCCACTTACTGCGGTTATTTCGATTGATTCCATTAGTATTTACTAAACAGAAATAACAATCATTGAAGTGGTTTTTTGGTTCTCTCCAAACCATTGGTACGCCGAATTTTAGACATTTTCTTTTCCCGGTAGTCCACTGCCGTAAATGCTCTGTACAAGTTTTACATACGAATGCGGGGCCCACGTTTTGTCCTGATCACCAAGCTTAACTCCAAAGTATCCAAGATACGCTCGCTTTACAAAGTCAGTAATAGTTTGTCTGTTTTGTTGAAACATGTATTCTCCGCATATATAGCAAAACACATCAGGTTGATTTACACAACTTCTTCTTGAACTGGAACCTGAACTCATTTTAATTCTGTTCAATAACACAAAAACACTCTTTTCTTAACATAAAATAACACGCCGAATTCGATCTACTCTCATTAGTAAGAACGCACAAACTGACGAGACTTACCCGAGTTAGGTGATTAAAAGGGTCAGTTCAGGTACCTGATAGGCAATGGTTCCACTATTTATAGATTTACCTGGAATTTACTCAATTACAGACTGACAATAAAACAATTGTACCTACATTAATGAATATATAATAATTTTAGAACTCTCATAAATGAATATACTGAATAAAAACCACATTGGTAGATAAGTTGATGTATCTAAAAAAGTAGAGCTGATAGAGAAAAACGGATTGCATGTATAGATTTAGCGTCCCAAATATAGTTAAAATCAGCTCTAAAATCCCAGGCACCAAAACAAAAATATTTTTTTGTTGCCCTGTGTAATATACGGTTGTTAAAAATTATGATTCTTCATTGCGATCGCGGGCCTTATTGATACGTCCCGGGGGCCGGATGCGGCCCGCGGGCCGTATCTTTGACATCCCTGGTCTAGAGCGTCTTGCTATACCAATTCAGGTTCATGAGATGTAGGTCCTTCAGTAATATGCTTTTCATAATAGGATTTTGCTATATTAATTCTATGACATTAAATTGGTAATGGTAATGTGGCAAACGCAAAACCTCATAACCCTGTTCCCTTAAAATTTCATCAACTGGGTATATTTTAGGTTTTCTAAAAGTCTTTGCCACTAAGAGTAATTCTGTTTTTAATAAATTTGAAGAAGGGTTTTGATTTTGCTCTTCTAACTATGGAAATATTTAATTTTTTTCTACGTTGACTTTCGTCGTTTGATCAAAATTCTAGAACGATATGAAGCATTGTCCAAAACGATTAATAAGGGTAGATCTAAATTTGGAATAAGCATTTCTTTTAGCCACTTTTCGAATGTTTCATTATTCATGCTATCGTGGTAATCGGCGCTTTTCAATGTAGTTGAAAATATGAAACTGGCCCCAGGTACAACTCCGGTGTATAAACCAGCATGCAAAATAATAAACTTGTTTCCAGAACTGTACCCCTTCTCCTTTTTACTGATTTAGCCGAATTATCTTGCCAGGATTTGGACCCACTTCCGTTTGAAAATACCCATCTTTCATCCAAAAAAGTTACTTTTCTAAATCGTTAATTTAAATTTTCAACATACTTCCTTAAAAATGTTACTCGTTGATTGGCAAATATCTTCCGTTGTAGTCTTTTTTATATCGAAATCTCAAATGTTTCATTAATTTTGACAAAAACTTTAGTCCAATTTCTAAAATCTTTCTATCCCATAAAGTATCTTTTAATGTCGTAAGAGTTGTGTTCATGTTAGATTTAGACATATCGTAAATCAAAGTTCTCACATCCATTTTCACGCATTCGCTTAAATCCTGAGTTTTTGGCCTTTTGTTTTTTCTTTTTTCACATTTTTTCGCGGTTATACCGCTGCGATCTGCATTAACAATCATTTGTATGGTTCTAATACTTAAATTTAAAGCTTACGATACTTATTTCTGGATGGACTTCGGATTTGTTAACTTACTGTCTTTGATAGATTTTCTTTGTTCCTTTTCAAAGTAGCTTATAAAATTAAGCACCATTTTCTTAGTAGTCTGAGGATTTAAAAAGCCGGCAAAACGCTTTTTGGCTTCCATTATTATATGTATAATAAAATTTTTTGACACCATTGAAAATTTCAAAAAAATTGGCATTGACATTGATATAATAATGCTGCATTTTTAACATCCAAAAACATTTAGAGACATTTACAAGAATATTTTACAAATATTAAATAAATTAGAGATATTCTATATATTCCTATTCGTTAAGCTCTGAATGCCCTCAGATGAGAAAGCAAAAATAATGGCAACTACTAAGTTCAATAATATTTAAATAAAATAAAATAATCCAGTCAATCATGGCATATGAAAAATACTATTTTTGCTTTTGTAAGTGTGTTCTTTTAAACATTTTTTGAACAATTTTAAAAGTAATATTTGAAGTTTGAACGCACTAATATTTTTAATATTTAACAATTCTGAACCAGTTTTTTTCTCAAAATATTTAGATGGTTGCTTGCCACTGAAAATTATAGTTGGTTTTCTGTCTCGGACATAAAAAATCTATTAGACTTTTTCAATTTTCCGACGTGGTATTAATTAAATTCATGCTGACTGCAACTTTAACAAGGACGACAACAGAAACGTGTATCGGAGCTAAGATGATACACCCGACTTATTATAATGCCGTCGACTATAATAACTTTATATATTGTGCTAATTTTTTACATATTTCTAAGAACGATAGATACAATATGTTGTCTTTTGCGTATTCATTTATAAATAACCTTTCTGCGGCCGCTGTTCTACCATTTTGGGTAAAATTTTATCACTGCATTTTTCCTTTATTAGTCTTACCATTTCCATTTTTTAAAATATCAAAAGTATTAGTTTGTTTATTTTGTAAAAATTTTTTGCTGCCTCCAGTTCATTTATTTAAATACTTAGTTATTTTTTGCCCCTACACTTTACCGAGTAAGGCACAGTACCAGCGTACCTTGGCTTGCCGGTCGGAGATGTGTCTCGTCGTCTCCTTCATCTCAGTTGAGAACCAGTCTAAATACCCCGGTCGTCGTGCGACTTGGCATCGTGAGTAAATAAGCTCAACCTTTTAGCCATCAATTTTACTGTTTCGTCCATTCGTGGGTCTTTATAATATAAGAATATATATAATATAAGGAATACGTAAACCATACAAATAAGTTTTAACGAATGAAAATGGTGTCAGTTAAGGGTACCTAAATAATAAACAATTAAGAAAATACTTAAAGTAAAGACACAACCAAAAGAAAATTAAAAAGTAAAGTAGGGAAAGCGACGAGACAAGCCAAGGTACGCTGGTGTCGTGGCTTAATTGGTAAAGTGACGTATACTCTGGAATCGTCGGTTTGCATTTCAGAGGCATCGAGAAATTTTTTTTATCTTGTGGTTATGTCTTTACTTTAGGCGTTTGTATATATATATATATATATATATATATATATATATATATATATATATATATATATATATATACAATAGATTTGAACAATTGGATCAATTTCTTTAGGATAGCAGGATAATTGCATATTTTAAAAAAGTTTTCAATCCTAAGTAGAGCTTAAGTAGCTAGAATAAAAAATAGTGGATCCATTTTTTAATGGATGGAAATAGAAATTTGAAAAATAAAGGTAGATAAACTGAATCAGCATGACTCTATATGATTATAATGTGTTTATAACTTAAATAGCAAGTATAGTAATTGATGGAAAAAAAAATTACAGAATTTTTCCAAAATTTTAATTAATAATCTGTCTGAGGCATTGCCAACAAAATTGATGTTCAAATTATTACAAATATAAAAAATACACAAAATGTTCTAAAAAAATATTTGACTTTATGAAAACAAGATTATTTTTAGTGCTCTGAATCTCAATATAATAGAACAGTTGTGGAAACATATCGGTGCCTGTCCTTATAAATGTTTGTCTGTTCTACCTGTTTATCTGTTACAATCTTTTTCTACAAAAAGGTAAAAAATCTTAACAATAAACAATAAATGTTAAGCGGTGACGGTAAAAACAACACTATAACTGGGAACACTGCCTACTCGGTAGAAACTTTTATTAATATTACCTCCATCTTAGCGATATGGTGTTTTTAGAAACGATCGTATTTTCGATCTCACTCTAGGCACAAAAAAAAATAGACAAAGCATGTTATACATAACATCGTTCCCCGCCAAATCAGTGATTCATTATAAACTGCAGTTATTGCGATAAGGACAAATAAAATACACTGGACAAAATTTCAACGGTGTCTTATGCCAAAAAATTACCGTACTCCATGTCCGTGAAGCGCCGCTAAAAACCTGAAAAATCGCATGATGTTGTTGGAAAGACTTACGGGTGTTGTTAATTATATTTGTTAATTTTAGTAGCAGGTTATTGGTGGTCCTATGAAACTTATTAAAGTACAAATTTAGAAAATATTAAGCCGTTTCTTATAAATAAAATTTTATTTACTTTCTTCTCTATTAGCTAAAACTGTGGACGATAATTCTACTTCATTAGATTAGATTTTTAATAATATGGCCAAAAAACAGTAGACAATTGAATATTTTAAATTTAAGAAATCGAAACTCATCATTTTCAATCGCCCTTCCGTGAGTCCACTGTTAATCTTAGATTGCTTTTAGATGTAAACAAGCGCATTCTTAATGTTATCAAGAAAACATGTCACACTTAACCAGAAAAATTATAAATGAAATATGTTCTTAATGACAGCCAGACATACGTAGAAAAAATATATAGTGGTTTATTGGATGAAGACCGTCGGTAAGTTTTATCCTTGTAGTCTATCCATTATTCTCGGTTTCCGTTCATTTAATGCAAATAATTGATACTAACTGACCTTCTTCGACCGATAAGCACCTACTTATTTTTTCTGCGTATTTTCTAGGGCAGCTAAACATCTATTTTGTTTATTAATAATTCATTCTTTATTTTAAATACTTTTTAGAAGAGCTTATATGCCTACAAATTCTAAAAAAAAACCGACCAAGTGCAAGTCAATCTTGCGCAATTAGTATTTCGTACGTTGATTGTTTTTAAAATAAAATAAAATCTTTACTTAGGCTAAGTTAATTGGGTCCCTGACATGTATATAGCTTAAGATCCAATATATATTTTCCCTTAGTCAACTATGTATAATAGTTATAGCATCTTGGCTACCTAATAGCCAGTAAATCAATCTAGAATCTAGTAATAAAACAGTAAAACAAATATTTACTACCTAATTATTTGTTTAATTATAAACAAATAAAATAAAATTATTTTCTCTCCCACCCATCCATGTGTGTACTAAGAAGTATATTAGCAAAACTTAAACCATATTTCCAAGGAACATAGTTTTCATTTTCTTTACACCAGATGAATTATCAAACGTAATGCACGCCTGATAATTTTCGCCTAATCTACACTTTATCAGGAATGTTCCAGAATTTTTTCAAAACTTTTTGTTAAATACTTTTCGAGATAAAGGGGAGACAGGGATTTGTGGTCATTTTTTAAAAATAATACGAAGAAAAGTGTGCGCAAATATTACATCAAATATATTTTTGAACTCGTGTCTTCACAAGCTTTCATTTGACACTGTACTCGACGACTTGGTAAAAAAATTTTCGGTTTGACCCCTCCCCAAAACTAACCTCCTAAGTCAAAATTTAACTTTTAAAACTACACACCTCTAATTGGGTCACCAATTTCTATATTTGTACCAAATTTCAACTTTCTGTGAATTTCAGAGAAAATGAGGTGTGACAGACGGACACCGAAGGGATCCGTATTCCGTATGGAACAATAAAAAAAGACGCCATAAAGAAATATTTTCCAGTAATAATGATTATTAAGATCCTATGTTAATCCGAGTTGACAAAATCATGCACAATATATTATCATTTTTAGCGTTCCGTACGGAGCCCTTCTGTGTCTGACTGTCCGTCTGTCTGTCTGCCCATCTGTCACACCCCATTTTCTCCGAAACTATTTGACATAGAAAGTTGAAATTTAGTACTAATATAGAAATTGATATCAGAGCCGTGTAGTTTCAAATGTTAAATTTTAACTTACGGGATTAGTTTTGGGGGGTGAAATCGAAAAAAAAATTACCAGATCATCGAGTGTGATGTCAAATGAAAGCTTTTTAAAAATATACATAATACAATACTTGCACACACTTTTTTTGCTTATTTTTAAAAAATTGCGAAAAATCGCTATTCGTCCCTTAGCTCGAAAAGTACTGACCGAAAAATCTTGAAAAAACTCTGAAATATTCTCCACAGGGTGTAGATTGAACGAGAATTATGACGAGTGCACTTTTAATAATTTCTCTGGAATATATAAAAAACAAGAATTTCAAGGTCATCAATTTTCAATAAAGATCGGAAAACTCATTTGGGATGTGTTTTGTGAAGTCGGGGATCATTTTATGCCTCCGTAACAAAAATTGTTATTTTAAAAACAATCAACGTACGGAACACTAATTGCGCAAGTCCGACTTGCACTTGGCCGGTTATTTTTGTTTTATTTTGTTATTTAAGGCAAATAAGCAATAAATATTTTATTTCGCTCAGTTTTTCAGAACCAAATAAATAATTGTATTAAGTATTTAATATTCTACCTATCTAATGAGTTAGCTATTTTAAGTTAATTTAACAAATTTTCAAAATTAAAAATAATGCTGTCTGTTTTTTTAAGCCCATATTTTTACTGAAAAATCTGAAGTTTCAATTATTTCTATTAAAATTGCAATTTAGTAATGCTTAATATTACAAGATGCGCATGTGCCGACAAGCAACAATTTTATTATTGCTTTTTATAAAAATAGACAAAATATATACTATGGCTGAAAAATCCTTTATAAACAAATAAAAAGTTGAATTCTGTACTGTGCAAAAACATATTTCCAAATAGAAAATGACATTGTTTCAGCATTCAAAATAGTATACTTCGAAGAAATTTTTATTTTAATTTTTAGACCATACCCAATAACCCTAATTTGCAGTTTCCCGAAAGTACCAGTTTACTCAGGAAGTGATTAAAATCCTTGTGCTGAAAGTAACTAAAAATGTTTATATATATTTAAAGTATTTTTTTTAATTAAAAGACTGAAAAGATGTCAAAAATATTTATAATAACCGGCCAAGGGCAAGTCGTACTTGCGAAATTGGTGTTCCGTACGTTGATTGTTTTTAAAATAAAAATTTTTGTTACTGAGGTATAAAATGATAAATGACTTCACAAAACATACCTCGAATGAGTTTTCCACAAAGTTTTCCGTTCTTTATTGAAAACTGATGACCTTGACCTTTTCTTTTTTTATATACCAGATAAATTACACAGGCCAACAAAAAAAATATTTGTAAAAACTTTTTAAACCAATACATCTAAGTGTTATGTATTTTTGAGTGCTGAAACCGTATCTGGTATCAGTTTTTTTGTATCACCCACAGTTGTCTCACAATATTACATCGATTAAATTTCAAAATAGGGAAAATTTGATACATTAAAAATAAAAACTTAAACCGTACTTTTATTTGATTAGGCTACAATTTTTACTCACGATTACATATTTCACTTCAATGCGAATATTTTAGGTGCTTATTTTTTTGTATTTCCTTTCCCTTTTCTCTGTAAAGTTTCTTGTATAGCTTTTTCTGCGATGTGAAGCATTTTGTTGTTCTCTATGAAGTGACCTACAGTAATCACCCATCATGTTGATATTCCACTGTCCTTGGTACCGCTTCTCCATCTCCTTTATATTCTGATGGAACCGTTCCCCCTGCTCTTCACTTACATCGCCTAAGTTTTTAGGAAAAAAGTCAAGATGGTTTTGCAAGAAGTGGACTTTAAGGCTCATCAGACAAACCCCGATTTTTTAACTTGTCTATCATATTAGCTACGATAAGTTCATAGTTAGGGTCTTTCACATTGCCCAAAAACTTAGTCACAACTTGTTTAAATGATATCCAGCCTCCTTTTCCTTTATAATCATCCTTGCTTTAAAGTTGGAATCGAACATCAATTTACGAATATCAGGCCCAACGAAAACCCCTTCTTTCAGTTTGGCTTCTGATAAATGAGGAAATCTTTTACACAAATATTTAAAATATTCACCATCTTTATGCAAGGCTTTCACAAATTGTTTCATTAAGCCTAACTTGATGTGTAGTGGTGGTAGAAGAATCTTTTTTGGGTCTACTAAAGTTTTATGCAAAATGTTCGTCTCGCCAGGTGTTTTTCTTACGGGCCATTGTTTTTTTTGACCAATGTTGATCCCTTGCTCTGCTATCCCACTCACATATAAAACATGGAAACTTTGTGAATCCCTTTTGTTGACCAAGGATCATGGAGACAACTTTTAAATCTCCACATAGCATCCAATCGTGAGCTGGATAGTTAATTTTCTGTAAAATCATGTTAAGATTTTCGTAAGTTTCCTTCATATGGACTCAATGAGTAACAGGCAGTGAAGCGTAAGTTGTGTAACAGAACACCTTTTAAACTAGTTTTTGATGAGTCTATAAAAAGGCTCCAATCTTCCTTCTTGTACTCAATGCCAAATTCGTTCATTAGACTACCAATATCATGGCAATAAACCAAATCCTTTTCTTGCTTGAAAAATTGAGCAATCTACTGATCTCTTGTTCTATAATGGTAAAGAGATGTTTCAGATTCCAAGAAATGTTTTTTTTTCAGCCTAGAACCAAGCAATTCTACTTTTTCCTTAGTCAAACCCAAATCTCTCACTAAATCATTTAACTCAGCTTGTGTAAACAACTGTGGTTTTAAATTTTCTAGAGAACATTGAAATTCATTATCATCCGGTCGACTTTTATTAAATTCGGGACTGGATTGTAAAATGTCATCAATAGACTGAGGTAGCAAAGGAACAGGAAGTCCCGGTCCATGTCCTACCGGCCGATTAGCTGAATTACTTTCTTATTTTTGGAGTTATATCCAGAAACATCAACGCTGCAAAAATAAAAATCATTTGAATGATTTTCTTGCTCTCTCCATGCCATGGGTACTGCAAATCTAAAAGCTTTCTTTTCTTTTTTATACTATTTCCTAAGATCCTCGACACAAACATAACATACTTTGTGAGGAGCATAACATTTTTCTTGATTACCGATTTCTACACCAAAATATGCAAAGTATACTTTTTACAAAGTCAGCAATGTTTCTTTGATGTTTTTTAACTACAATCTCACCACATATATAACAAAAAGTGTTGGGAGAGTTTTTACAACCACGATTAGCCATACTTTGAGTGTGAATTAAAGCACATGGGCTAAACACTGCAATGCGAGGTTATATTAACTGGAAGAAAACAGCTGTGACATTTATCGGAACTGCCAACCTAATAACATTTGATTTTATTGCCAACCTTATAAAATTGTGATTTTATTGCCAACCTAATAATATTCGAATGATAAAAAATAAACTTTTCACATTGTGAATATTAAAATGTAAAAAATTGGTAGACTCAGCACACCAAAAAACATAGAAATCAGGTAAAATTATTAAAAAAGTGTTTTCATCGTTGGCCTATGTTATTAAAAGTAATGTGCTCTTGATAGTTTTCGTCCGGGGTCAGCGATTTTTAGCAATTTTTAAAAAATAGTAAAAAGAAGTGTTCACAAGTATTGCATTATGTATATTTTTGAACTTATGTTTTTGCAAGCCTTCATTTGGCACGAAACTCGATGACATGGTAAAAATTTTTTCACTTCCGATTTCACTCCCAAAACTAACCCCTTAAGTCAAAATTTAACTTTCAAAACTACACGGTTTTGATGAAGCCATTAATTCCTATATTAGTGCCAAATTTCAACTTTCTATTTCAAATAGTTTCGGAGAAAATCGGGTGACAGACGGACAGACAGACGAACAGATAGACATACGCCGAAGTGATCTTATAAGTGTTCCGTATCGAACACCAAAAATATAATAATAATGTCATTAATTTACCTTTTCTGGCATGAAAAAATATGTTTCAATCAATATATGTTTCTAAAACTTTTTCTATAATGAATTTAGAACTTTTATAAAATAAGATATATGAACCAAAATTTGGGACATAACTTTGTGTTTCTTTAAAGAAATAAAAAAGGTGTTGTAGGTGACTCTCATCTTAGATCGTTTCAATACTCCAAAAACTCAAAATTAACAAATACACGGTGCCCCATATGTATGGAATAATGATTTCACAGCATTTATTAATCAGTGTATCAAAAAAAAATGTTTAAATGAAAGTTATAGGTTGTTAAACGGCGCCCATGCTGACATTGACAATAAAATGTTTCGAACTATCAGTTCGAAGAAATTACGCCATCTCGATTTTTTTTTAAATGGAAAGCCCTGTTTATTATTTTATTTTTGGGTCCTAGTAAAAATTCTAGATATTATTTGTCACATACCATATGTCTAAACTGAGCTGTTTTGGAATTATTGATATTTGAAATTAAGGAGATCAAATTTAAAAAAAAAAATTTAAGCTGGCTCGTGTCTAACATTTATTGTCAAGTAACGACTTAACGCGTCAAAAAATGATTTATTGGCGAAAACGTTTATTGCTGCATTTTGTGAAATTGCACTTTGAGCGTCAAATCACTTTGTTAATGATGGTTGGTTACGGAGGTAAGAGAACACAACAGGAGGTATGTGATCTTTTTAACGCAAAATAAAAATAAACCTAAAGTATTTATTAATAGTTTTTTTGTCTTTTTTTATTTTAAATTTCAAATGACAATATTCCAAAACAGTTCAATTTAGATACATGGTATGTTAGACAAATAATATATAGAATTTTTAGTAGGACTCAAAAATAAAATAATATGCAGGGCTATCCATATAAAAAAAACAAGATAGCGTAATTTCTTCAAACTGACAGTTCAAAACATTTTATTGTCAACGTCAGTATGAGCATCGTATAACACCCTATAACTTTTATCTAAACATTTTTTTGATACGCTGATTAATAAATGCTGTGGAATGATTATTCCATACATATGGGGCACCCTGTTTATTTTTGTGATCTACGGACTCGAGAACGTGAAGAAATGCAATCATTTCAGAACGCATTTTTTTTAAAGAATATAACCATCTCAGAATGCATAATTTTAGTCAGTGATGGAAGTAAAAATCTAGAATTGCAAATAGTGGCATATTTTGTGAAAAATTTCTATGTTTTGACTATGCTTATATTGCATTAAGTGCTAAATTTATCGCATCAAAACAGGGCGACAGACAGTTTAAGGAGTGCGGTTTCAAAAAACCAAATATTTACTGTTTAAATTATTCTTAGATTTAGAACAGCTACTCCGATTGGAATTAATAAAGTGAGTAACGGTAACTTTTTACGGAAGATAAATTAAATGACGTAATAATTGGTTAACAGTGTGCACGCAAAACACGGGCGCTGAATATTTTTACGTTAAGTGGGCGTTGCATAGAGCATACCAAAAACTACCCCAATGGCTCATCCCCATATCTGATCCGCTATAAAAGCAGCCTGTTGCGGCGAGTGTCGCGAGTCAAACTTTGAAAACTGTTGCTCTTGCTGTCTGCTTTGCCCACGAGCAACAAGTTCTTTAACCGCGCATCCGAAGAAACTTTCGAATTAGTTTTTGTTGTTACAATTAACGCGAAAAATGTGTCATAAAATGACTAAAAGAAATCTTAAGATGCCGTTGCCCGCAAATTTTGTTAAATTTGCTGCTATTTTAGCCATTTTTTTACTTGCTGAATGTGCTGCGGGTAAGTTGCATTAAGATATTATTGTAGAAATCCAGTTAATTAAAAAAAAAGTTTGCATTATTTTTGAAGGAAAATAGAGAATAAATTTTTATTTGTTTGATATACATACATATATATATATATATATATATATATATATATATATATATATATATATATATATATATATATATATATATATATATATATATATATATATATATATATATATATATATATATATATATATATATATATATATATATATATATATATATATATATATATATATATATATATATATATATATATATATATATATATATATATATATATATTATATCATATATATATATATATATATATATATATATATATATATATATATATATATATATATAAGAAATTTGCTTCTTCATATAAAATAAAATAAAAATTTGGAATCTAGAAATAACAAATGTAAACGTCCATGTAATTTTCATATGTCAGTGCTGAAATGTGACATTCATTACAGATTATCGGAAGCATTCTAATTTTTTTGTAACGTTTGTCATCTTCTCTTCGTTGGCTTTTGTATACAAATGTATCAGGATAATTATTAATAAATATAATACAATTTGTTTTGAAGTTAAAGAATAGAAGAGAGCATCAATCTCAAAATTTAGTTTAAAGTGCAAAATGAAATTTTCTTGTAACATACCCTTTAAAAGACGGTGCTGTGATATTTAGTTACTGGTTTCAACAGGTCAAAATTAAAATTTTATATTCAAAATGTTTTTATAATTCCATATTGTATTATAATATTATTTATACTTTTATAAAAGCAGCAGTTGAAATATATTTTAATATCAACAATAAGTTAAAATTTAGCTAAATGTAATATCATAAAATAAAAGTAATTCAGCGGTAAAGGTATATATTTTTGTGAAGCTGCAAAAATTGTTTCAGTGAAATACATTATATATTTAATTAAAATTTTTGGTAAAGTTTTTCTAATGAAAAATAAATAATCAGAAAATTATGTGCAAATCCTTTAAATAAAATGTATATTGCAATATTATTGACACAATGATTGTCAGTTCTTTTTAAATATATAAAGAATAATAGTATAGAAAGCACCCCATATCTGTTACTTTCGATAAATAGAGCTTTTCAATCTCGATTTAAAGATGTTGCTTTAAAAAAACCGACAGTATTTAATATTTTTATAGACAATATTTTTAATGGGGTTATAACTGCAACAATTGGATGAAATATTTTTATATTTTTTATTTAGAATAGCATAAATGGTACTATATATACGAAAAGTCTCATAACGAGTGATCGAGATTAAAAATATATGAGACAAATAATAATCATCTTAGAGGCTTTGAAATATAGTGACTTAAATTTAAGAAAACGGTAGGATATAAAAATAAAAAAAAGTAATAAAACTTTTCGTATATCACCAGAGTCAATATTTTCCTATCGAGAAGAAAAGACAACAGTCCTACAAACAGACCTTTTTTTAAAAATAATTCCCAATTTAGTGACGGACACCTTCAAACAACTATATACATGTATACATGTATATATGTATATGTATATATATATATATATATATATATATATATATATATATATATATATATATATATATATATATATGTATATATATATATATATATATATATATATATATATATATATATATATATATATATATATTGAACCTTTTGTTTACATAAACTTGGTTGTTTTTTCTTGGGTTCTTTTGAAAAAAAACCAATGCCAGTTGTTTATTTTTATTTTTTTAGGAATTTTAATTTTTTTTTTTATTCATTCCTGAAAGTCAAATATTGGTACATTAGTTTGTCACTAACATACCAATAGCTGGCTTTCAGGAAAGAATAAAAAAATACCTAAAAAAATAAGGCGAAACATCAATTATCGACTAGTAATGTATTTTTTTAAAAGAATTAATTACCCAAGAAAAACTAACCAAGTTATATATATATATATATATATATATATATATATATATATATATATATATATATATATATATATATATATATATATATATATATATATATATATATATATATATACATATATATATATATATATATATATATATATATATATATATATATATATATATATATATATATATATATATATATATATATATATATATATATATATATATGTATTCTATAAGTTTCTAGAAACTATAGAAATTTGATTAATGACATACGAAAAGTTTTATTAACATATGATTAGCATATCTATTTCAGCCTAACGTTCCCTCATGTTTTATCTCGTTATACGCTTTTTCTTATTTAAAAAAAAAACTTATATGGCTATATTTTGCAACTTCTAAGATATGTATTAGTTTGCTCATATTTTAGTAAAATTTTGGATTTTGATCAGTCGTAATGAGACTTGTATACATTATTGGTTGTGCGTTCCTAAGAAATATAAAAATAACATTATTATTACACAGGTTAAGTCATATGATGTTCACTTTCAATAGCACCCCCAATGAAGATATATAAAATGTCTTTCTGTGTGTGTATTTTAGCAATGGCTCTAACCAACTGGCCAGAGAAAACGTCTTTCTAACGGAATTTTCAATCGAAGAGGATATGAAGTAATTATAGATCTGAAATATTTTGCTTATCGAAAGTAGAGCGAAAACTCTAATGTCATTAATCTTACTGCCCTAAACAGATGAAAACAAATAATTGGCGCAACTAAAACACCAAATAATTAGAAAATTTAAAACACATTACTCGCCTGCGGTAACAGTTCAAAATCCTTTTGATCGGTGACTAAAATAGTTGGTCAAATTTCAATAAATTCGTTATGATCTGAAAATACTAATGAAACCATATTTGTTTAAAAAGTCAACTTGTTACTTGAACTTAAAGTCGACGGCCGATTTTAAAGGAAGAATATTACCCACTGTCCTCAATGTAAAGTCGAAAATGCTGGTTCTCATCAATTTTAATCGCTCTATAGAAACTAGCAAAATCTCTGGTTCTGATAAAATATCTGTGAAGATGTACTAGTTAAAACACTATATAAAGTCTTGAAATTACTATTTGCATGGCCATAACTGAAGAGTTTTAGATAGCAGGTTGATTTCTAATATAATAGTATAGTTTACATAGGTACTTATTTCGTTTCTGGTTTCGCGAGAAACGTGACACACTATTTATTTTAAATAAAATACGATTCATATTTTCGTTGTTTTGAATTCTATTGAAAATCCTAGTCATTTTCTTGAACCGTTCCTTATGTTAAATATCAATTACTTCCGACCAATCCCCATTTCTGAGAGAAAAACTATTTTGTCTCTTTTATTGCAATAATTTACTTTTTGACGATCCCAAAGGTGGGTTATTTTCCTCCGACTATTTATATACATGTCTTAATTGATCTAGTTTAATCATATTGGTATCGATATTAATTTTGTCAAGTTACTAAGTAAGAAATTTATATTCATTGATTAAGTCAAGAATGTGTAATTATTACATGGTTTGAATAATATTAATATTGGGTATTTTATTTTATTATATGGATTCCCAAAATATATTATTCTTTGGATTATATTAATAGAAAACTTATTAATAATATTTCTGAACCCGTTTATCAATAAATATGTTACTTGAGTCGTTGAAGGAGATAAATTAGTTACACTCCTTTGATGAACATTGTCTTACTGCTGGTCAATTTACATGTATAATACTTAACTACTAAATGCAATTAAATCATAGAATAACCAATATTTTGAAATTACGAAAATATATCCGGAGAATATTTACATATATTGAACCTTATTATAAGACAAAATAGATTATTCTCATTATCGTTTGAGCTATGGTATCGGGTATACAGTTAAATAAAAAGTTTAAAAAAAATAGGAGAAGTAAAAGAGGAGTACACTTACAGTAACTCTAGTTCAAAACATTTCTTGCTAAAAGTACATATCTCGCGGCAAAATGTTTCGAAACTGAATTTAAACTTTAAAATTTACTGCCCGTGATTGTATTTCTGACCAAGTGTAAGCTGCAGTTATTCATGATCAACGTGAGTCTCTGCTTTCAAACATCGCTCTTGTAGCAATTAAGGCACTTTCCTGTAGTGTATGTGTCGTGCTCATAAAAAAAAAATAGAAGACTCATTCTGTAGTAATATTAGGTTTTGGTAATATCTTGTCACACATTAATTCGAGTAAAGTGAATTTTATGTTATCTTTATTTGTCAAATCCCAATGTTGTCCTTAAAGTAACTTTAAAGACATTAAAATTTATAACCTTAAACTTAAATTATTATAAGGACTTAACACAATCTTTTATACGTTTAATGATTTAAAAAATATAACATGTAAATATTTCCCTAGTTTTTTATTCGCTTGGAAATTATTTTAAAATATTTGAATTAACTATGATTGACAATGAATTATTCACGCTTGATATTTTTATTCTTGATATAAAAATTATAAGATAATAATAATTTAAAGATTATATTTTCCAGTTTCGGTGTAAAGATATTTGAATTAGGCAAATAATATCTTATTCAATTCCATTGTAGTTTTTGAAATACTCCTACTTTCATGAGGCCAAAAGTTCAGTTTCTTTATTTGTTTTGTTTTTTCCAATTTCAAGATATTATTTCAAAAAAAAAGTCACTTGTTCTATTATCTTGCCTTGCTTCACAATTTTCATCAGGTCCATAATTTTTTATTACATAATATATTTCTATTCAAAAACTTTTTTAAGACACTTTTCAAAAACACATTCATTTCGAATCATCCTTTATTTAATAATGGACCGGATGCCATGAATTTGGACGAAATTTAAATATAATTGTTCAAAACTAATATACCGAAATTTGTTTCAAATAAATAAGGTAGTGTTGAACAGATAGTTTTTTAAAGTTGAAATAGTGTAAGAACTATTTAGAGAAAGAAATAAGAAAATGGATAAAAAGGTTGTTACATAAAATACACAAAAAGCAGGGTCAAGATTTATTCAGATCTATATCCAAGATAATAATTGTCTAGCAGGATACAGCCATTTGGTTCAGCGTATCTCCATAAAACTTCTTTAGATTGACTTATAACTAGGGGAACCATTTTATAGCCAGCAGTGTTCTCGCATACAATTTTTTTTTGTTACGTGATACATACAATCAAAAATAAGACGAATAATTTAAATTATTGAATATTGTTTGGTTCAAGAAGAGGATCTTTTGAGTATCTTGTTACATTAAGTTTTAAATATAGTTTAATTTTACTTAACGCATTTTTAGGATTTATTTTCAATTTTTCGAGAAACATTTTAAAATTCTTTCTTATTTCTTTTAGTTTGTTCTTTTTTAAGAAAATTTTATTAATTGATTTTCTTTTATAAAACATGGTTCTTTTCATGTGTCTTGGAATTATACAGTGGCAACTTGGAGCAACTTTCCGGCATTTGGCATACGATTGCACAAGGTATCTTCAGGTTTTTTAATCTTCGAGATTAGATCACTAGCTGAGTGTTCTAATCCCTGCAGATGCCAATGTAGGTGGAACGTCGGAAAGTTACTCTAAATTGATTGGTCAGATCTAAAAACCATAATTTCTCATCTAACCGTAACCGTAAAAGTTTTTATTTCAGGTTTTTTTTTCTTTACAAGACGCCAACAACATTGTTCTTGTAATATAGTAAACTATTTGAACTTAAACTAATATGCTATTTTTATAAGCAATTAATTTAAAATGAAGAAAAATACATTTTCCATAATTTATTGAAGTAGCATTGAAAGGATGGTTTGTTGATCAATGGCAAAGGCTAGATTGCAACCTTGAATTCTAAATTAAAAACTAAATGTAGCGACTTGTTTAATAAAATAAATACTTGTACGTTTTTCATTTCTAATGATAATGTTTAGTCACAAAGTTCAATCAAATGTCAACCTTGAATATTGAATCTTATGTCCTTTAGCCTATTCATCTTTTATTTAAATGTAACTTAAATATAAGTTGACAGACAACATGCGTATTATGCAATATAATATTGTGCTAGAAAAATAAAAGATCTTCGCAGATTAAAAAATTATGTTAATATTTTCAAAGTAGTAGTAGTTTTAGGTAGGATCTATATGTTTGCAGTATGAGGAACATTAAGTTATTTTATAGATATATTTGCATCATTTAAGTAATAACGGACAAAACTCCCTTTCATCTACTACTTTATTTCTGGTGCTTTCCATGTCAGAAATTATTATGTTACTGGAAGCACCTAACTAATTATAAAAATAAAATTTCATCACAACTCTCCTACATACATAAGAAAAAACTATACTCGCTGATTCCTTTATAAAATTCGCACATATTTTAGGGTATTTTTCTGTTCTAACAAGAAATATAAAAGTTATGAAATAAACCACACTGTATAACTAAAAATTAGCTTACTTTCTTACTGTATATCAAAAGTACTCTGAAACTTGTCATTTATTTAATTAAAATTTTCAAAACATGTTTCATATAATTAAAACCTAAATTCCTTGGTGACACATATTTGTATCTGTCACTACGTATAAGATAATTCTTCGTTAGGAGTAAATGTTTGTTAATAGTGTTATAAAATTACTATATATTATATTGCCGATATTCCTTATTTAATTTCTGTACCTGGCACCACTCTTATTTTATGAGATCACTACCAAACAAATGTACTAAAAATATTTAAAATTTCATCACGATCTAATTTTTTTTTTGCCATTGTTATATTTGATGTTGAAAATTCCATCAAAGAGATGTTTAAACAAGAAAATTTAAAATAAAATTCGAAAAACAAGACCTTCGAAAAGCTTGGAAAGCTTTAGAATTTTAAAACAATTCTACATGTTTTTAGACAGGAATATCAGCTTAGCGAACCAAGACCATCAAGTAAATGTTTTGCTCTTGCATCAAAATTTACGGGCTATCCAGGCCTGCCATTTATGAATTACCAAACAATCTCGGGCATACATTCTTCACTCCATATTAGAGTTCGTCAGCCAACCTATGTCCAGTGTGAAACCGCTATTGTTGTGAATTCATGTATTGTAGTTACTTTGTTTCTGTTGGCTAATATCATTTGTTTATTTGCTTTTTGGTGTATTCAAATATATATAATTGGATGTAGATAATATGTTAGCAATAATGCAATAGGTCATTGATATAAGTCAATTCCACTTGCAAATTTCACAACGGCATATATGTTTAATAAACAATGGCAGTAATTGATTTTTGGAGACGTTATCTTACATAGACATTCCTTTTTCATAAATTTTTTTTTTCCTACTTATTTTCTTATTTTGAGAATTTTTAGTTTCCATTATATGATTTTCCTCTCAAAGGAGTAAATTTCAATTCAATTAAAATTTAATTTTAATTATTAATGGCCAAAAAGTTTTTTTGTATAATCATATTTATTATTTTAGGATTTTTTTTAGTCTAAAGCTCGTCAAACCAGTAACTTCAATGGACATTTTATAACCTTTATAGGGTATCCAATTTTTATTGAAGAAACATTTTTTTTAAAATCTAATTACTTCATACTAACGGGAAACTAGTAATGCTCTTGCTATAGATTTTCTAGCTAGAAAGAGAATAACATTTATACTTATTTGGATATTTAAAAAATATATTTAGTGATTCTTTGGTAAACATAAATTTAGTATATATAATTTAGTAATGCATAATTACTTTATTATCCATGAAAGTTTTTCAAATTAGTATATTTTTTAAAACTTTTTTTTATATGTATTCAATTTTTATATGTGTTCAAATACTATAATATTATTAATAATAATATCATGAGATAAGTGGTAGTTTCCTTTTTGTAAAGGAATTTGTCAAAATTCTTTAGACAATAGTCTGTAATCGTGCCACACCCTATAAGAATTATTATTCTATATCACTCTGAGTAAAGGTTTTCTATTGGTAAAGAAGAGGAGAATCTAAATAATTGTCTATTTTTGTGATTCTTCATTCATATATTTCTGATCTTTATATACATTAAATGATGCTAAGGTAATTCTCCCTAAAAATAATCAATGCACAGAAACAAATCTGTTAAAATAAAATCGCAATTACGTGCAAAAATTTTATTGCGTATTTTTTAATGGAAACATGAAATACCCAACTATTTAATGTTTATCGACTTTGTTTTGAGTGATTAATTAGTACTGCAGTTGTCTTTTGTTAGTATATTAAGTTGCACCGAAAACAAAATGGCTGATTTCTAGATATAACGAAATTTTATTATTTCAAATGTAATATCTCCTATACTGTTGTTAAAAAATGATTGTAGCATTTTATAGTCATTTTAAGAATAAGTTACTGAAAACTATAAAAATGCATTACATTTTAAAATTATTTTTCTATATTTCTAATGAATATTTTCTATAAGTGAAATTGTTAACTCATTTCATAATTTTTTTATATATTACACTACTTTAAATTACTTTGTAACGCTTTCTTGTTACAAAATGATCTTAGATAATGTGGTGGTTGAAAGAATAATTGGCGATGATATCTAGAAGCCAGCCAAATATTCTATTGCTAAATTGTTTACTATTGGTAGTAACACAGTTCGACTATACAAAAATGATATTTATTGTTTAGAAATAAATAAAAAAAATATATAGGTGGGCGGTAAAAATAGAATATATAATTTGAAAAAATTTACTAATACGATAAAATTTCATATGTAATAATACACAAGATAAGTATCTACTATCTATAATTAAGGGGGAGCCGGCGAGTACAGACTAGTTTATAATGACATCGAGTATTATAACAGTGAGATAGTTAATATTGATACGAATTCGATTACTTTTTGATATATATGATTAAAAAACATAAAAAAGGAATATTCTTAATTATATTCATGTTTTTCAAAATTTTATAGTTACGGTACGAGTTTTATATATACATTAATAATTTTAGACTCGATTTTTTATCCATTGTGAAATACGCTCATGAAATAATTCTAAATAACGATGTCCTTATCACAATTAAAACTCACTTAAAAAGTAACGAGGTTTTAGGTGTCTTAGAAAAAAAACAACGTGCTCTAATGTGGTCTAAAGTGCACTACTTTATTCAATAAATTAAATTGTACTTCAGAAAACAGAATGCATGATGTCTTCCCTCTGTTTCAGCATATTTCGAGATTAATATGCATTCAAATGTTGTTAGGCAAGCGGTTTAATAATCAGGAAAGAGCAAACCTAAAATTAAATAAATTGTAACTTTCTGTATGATAATTTTCTCTAAGTTAATTAATATACAAGACTGTTAGTGGAACATTAAAGTTTGTAAACAGTATCAGTTCAAATAATCAAACTTTAGAATTAGCATTTCGATAAGTCGACAACTATACTTGGGTGTTTAAAATAAGGTTATTATTTACAGATTGTGGTTCATTTTTATGTGGATATCTTGAGCTTTATAAAGAGAGTGCTTTATTCAAAGTTGTATCCTTTCGAGAGATGGAAAATAGTTTTACATACATAGGTTGCGTCAAAAAGTGTAGTAAGCTAATTTCATCAATAGAAAATCTTATGCACTATATTTTTGAATTTTATTTACCATCAGTATTTGCTTTTGTTTCAAAAATGGCAATTTTCCCAGTTTCACAAGCTAGGAAATTATCCTTCTCAGTCTTAGCAGAGGTGTGGTGACTGCCAGTGACATTAAGCCCTTTCATTGGTACTATAGACAAGCAAGATGAACTTCCGTTCGCTCCCGAACCTGATCCGACCAGTAACGCGAAGTGGAGACCGGCCTCTGGGCATAAGACCGGTTACTTTTTAGCAGCTCCATATCGTTATTCCGCCTAGCTATGTGGCTAAAGTTTCGCAAATATTTTTCATGGATGGTGTTAGTTATTCTTTTAGGTACTCTTAGTTTTCTCAGAATCGAAATATTGGCTCTATGCGCAGTCCATGGTATACGCAGTAGTCTGCGATAACACCAGCTCTTAAACGCCTTGAGTCTTAAGCGATCCCTTTCTTTAAGCGTCCCTGTCTCTGCGGCGTACAGTAAAATAGAAAAAAACTAGAGAATGCAGGAGTAGAATTTTTATTGTTTTAGATAAATTGCGATCGCACCAAATTTTTGTTAGTTTCACGACAGCATGACGGGCAATCTCTATCTGTCGGCGTACTTCTGGCTCATAACTTCTAGAATTTGTAATTAAAGAGCCCAGATATGTAAATTTATTAACAACTTTACAGTTAAAAATTTTCATGATATTGGGTTGGTTATTCTTGGCTCTGCCTATGATCATAAACTTGGTTTTAGATTGATTTATCCGTAATCCCAGCAATTCGGAATGGAATTAAATTTCTCCTTTTTCCAGAATATTCTGGTAAAACTGCCACTGGATCTTCTTTTAAATAACAGATCTCCTAATCTTTCAAGAGTAGGATGGCACTATATGGCCATTCGAAATATCAGTGTTCTTCGCCCATATTTGTAGATGTAAATCAAAGAAGGTGTTTGATTACGAGTGGTTTATTAACATTCTTATCCAACTTATCGGAATATGGACCAAGTTTATGTCTGACAATGTTTAAATTTCTGACGTCAGTCATTGTGTGGATTACCGTCTAATATTTGTCAGTATCACTGTGATTGCAGCTTCAATAAGAAAATAAGGAATTGATATTTATTGGATTGGTAATAATGTTTTTTCTAGCAGATTTCACTGTAATTGGCAGAGGGTCGGAGATCGTGAATACATGCTGGCAAGCTTTCGTAAGTTCCCTCAGCTGGTGGAATAATTGAATTCCACAGATATCATCGCTGTCGATGAAATAAGGAAGAATGAATTTATATAGGTTAAACTGTACCTAAAATCTGGGAGATCTGTTCGATTACCTAATGTCGGCAGAAGGCAGACATGGTAAAGAGTATATGTTTCGCTATCGTCTAAAGAGATTTTTTTTTAAGACAAATTACTTTTGCTTCAAAATGGTAAGCTTCTAGAATTATTAGGTCTAGGTGTTGAGACATTAAGAGAATTTTTCAACAGTAATTCGCATTAATTGGCCTTTTTAGTCTACCCTCGTAAAATGCCACCCGATTTGAAATATTAGAAATGGTATTTTAAATGTCCTTAATGTTATGGTTTCATATTTATTCGTCTATATGTAATTTTCAAATAGCGCAGTTAAAAGTCTAAATTGTGACAGAAATTTTTTTTTCTTATTAACTTACAATTTAATACTCATAGCGAGTTTTTTTTTATATACAATCCAAAGCGTCAAAATTACCTGTTATAGATTTGTAGATAGCCCCTACTCCGCAAAATAAACCACATGTTGAACGAAAATCATATTGTTTATTATAAGTTACTATCCAT
Organism: Pachyrhynchus sulphureomaculatus; assembly: GCA_019049505.1. Classification (NCBI taxonomy): domain Eukaryota; kingdom Metazoa; phylum Arthropoda; class Insecta; order Coleoptera; family Curculionidae; genus Pachyrhynchus; species Pachyrhynchus sulphureomaculatus. The sequence continues at coordinate 107,744,396 of CM032454.1, read as the reverse complement.
TGTACTTTTGGTTTACTTAATCAGCAATTTGTTGAAGATTTATGTACTTTTAGGCTTTGAGAGATAGCATTGTAGTTTCAGGACAATTTTAATTAAGCGTGTAATGACGGACTGCAGTATAGTTCATGTATTATTAAGTAACGTTTGTTTTGAATGCGAAGTAGGATATTTTCTAAAAAAACTATGGAATGTATACAGGGCATTCTTAAGATCGAAGAGCATTCGAGTAAATTCGTAATGTCCATGTTCTACCATGAAGGGTGCTTTTTCGATCTATGTGGGTCAATCTTTATCTGGAGGAATTCCTAGGCAAGGTCAGGTGTTGTCAAGTACTCGCACTGGCCTAGTTGGTCCATGACATAAGAAAAATTGAGTAATGAATACTTATTATCCACCATGAGTTCGTGTAGCTTGCGGTAATCGATTAGTAAGTGCTCTTTGTCAGGAACCTCCAGGTTTTATCAAAACTGTCTGAACTGGCGATGTGCAGAGAAAACCCGTTGGATGTTACTTTCGTTCAATATTTTGTTAATTTGTATTTTACTTCTTCTCTATGCATACGTACTAGATTTGTTAAAACTAAGCGACCGTCATTCATGTGAATCTAGTGTTTTATTTTATTTGTGAATGTTAGTGTATCACTGTAGAAATGAAAATTAAATCAATATATTGATTCGTTAAAGGTTATTTTTCTTCTTCGTTTATATGACCGTCCTTAACTGATTTTTGTTCTTTCTTTTTATTTCGATTTCAAATTTATATTTGAATAACCGATAAGTTTTGTGCGTGCGTGTACTTTTACAACTGATGAAAAAAAAACTGTGTTTATTAATTCTTCCTAAAGTATTAGAACGTCCAGTGTCTCTCTGGTGCCTGATCACTGTTGGAAATGTTTTAATTTAAAACGTGTTCGGTCGTAGCTTATCTGAAAATTTCGTTACATCTTAGTTGTCCTCAAAAATTATTTTCATTTTTTCTAGTTAGCTACCTTGTTGTAATTTTAAAAAATAACTGTTTATTTTCATAATGTTCTAGAAAATGGAAGTTTCAAATCGAACCAAAGTTAATATTGATATTATAAATATAAGTTTTTTTAGGATCTTGATAGGACTTGATAATTCTTATGGAACGAAGAAAAATTCTGGTAATATTCCTAATTTAGACGTTCAACCGAGTATTCATCACAAGCATGCTTCCACGAAGATTATATACGTGGAAGTCTCCACTAGACTCATCAGGAATTAAATAGACTATATTCTAGTGAATAAATGTTTTAGAAATAGTGTTGTATCTGTCAAAACATATCCCAGTGCTGATATAAGCTCGGATCACAATGCCCTGGTAGGGCTTCTAAGAATTAACTTAAAAAAGTTAAAAAGAAAACAGAAAAAAACATAAACAATATGCGACAACTTAAAGATAAAAATGTAACGAACGTAATTAAAAAATATCTTAATAAAGAACTCCGAGACACAGATTTAAACGAACACATAGAATCTGAAATAGAAAAGTTCAATGAAATAACAAGGGGGCTAAAGAATAAGTATCTAACTGTGGAACAAAAACATAAAAGGAAGGAATGGATGACAGCTGACATTCTAAGACTCATGGAGGAAAGACGGTTACACAATAACAGAGGTAACAAAAGATAATACAGCAGAATACACACACAAATGCAGAAAGAAATTCGAGCAGGAATAGGTGGAATGGTGAAAGATATAAAGAGATAGAGGAGTTGCAGGGAAAGTATGATAGCTTTAATATCTATCGAAAAATCAAAGACTTCACTGGTGAATGGAGAACGAAATCAAATGGACGTTTAATAAATCATCAAGGAAACGTTGTTATCGATAAGGAAGAGAAACAGAAGATATCTCAAAACTGTATTACAATTATTTTGTGATGCAAGACCAGATCAGCCACATGCTCAAAAGACTTGTTTGGGCCCTGTATTACCACAGATAAAGTGCGTACTGCAATAAATCAACTAAAAAAATGGAAAAGCCACCGGTCCTGATGAATTCCATGGGAAGTTTCTTAAGCTCTTAGATAAGGATGGGATTAAGTGGCTTACGGTGATCTACAATAAAATCTATGATTTAGGCAGAATACCAGAAAGCTAGTTAAAGTCTGAGTTTATAGTGATCCCAAAAAATGCAGGCGCTAAAATATGTGGAGAATATCGAACAGTTAGCCTCATAAGCCCTCTTTTGAAAACATTTCTGAAAATCATTCACAGAAGAATATACAACTTGTGTGAAGAAAACATGTCAGCTACACAATTCGGTTTTCGTGATGCCATGGGAACCAGACAGGCCTTATTTTCTATGCAGTTTTTGATTCAGCGATGTAGAGACGTCAATTATGACGTATATTTGTGCCTGATCGACTACCAGATGGCCAAAATTCTCAAAGACCTTAGGTTAGATGGAAAGGATCTGTGGATTACTAGCAATCTCTACTGGAGCCAGATAGCGTTTATTAAAGCAGAAGGGGTGCGCTCAGAAGCAATATCAATTGAGCGTGGAGTAAGGCAGGTTTGTGTTTTGTCTTCACTATTGTTTAATATATACTCTGAGCAAATCTTCAGAGAGGCACTTGAAAAGGCTGATGACAATACTGCTTATTGAGGAGCGAAAAAATAACATTCATTATGCTGACGATACGGCGGTTATTGCAGATAACTTCAAGGGTCTGCAACATCTTATGACAAAAATAAATGAAGACAGTAATCGATACGGCCTCGAACTTAATATCAGTAAAACGTAGGAAATTCGTTGCCTTATCGAAGAAGCTAGAGCAGTCTTCTTCAAAATGGCATCACTTTTCAAAAGCTCAGCAATAAAATTGAGAACGAAAATAAGATTCCAAAGATGCTATGTCTTCACTGTCCTTTTTTATGGTGTGGGATCTTGGACGCTGACTGAAGCCACTTCTAAGAAACTTGAGGCATTTGAATTATGGCTTATCGCCGAATTTTGAAACTTTCTTATACTGACCATATTACCAACGAGAATGTCTTACGTCTCATGATCAAGAAACTGGAAATTACGGAAAATTTTAAAGTAGGAAAATTGGAGTTTTTACGACACATAATGAGGAATCCCCACAGATATGGATTACTACAGCAGATGCTGGTATTTGGAAAAAGGAAACCAGGACGAAGAAGTATTTTCTGGCTAAACAATCTGCAAAATTGGTTCTCAACAAATACTACTGGTCTTTTCAGAGCTGCGGTGGATAAAGTAATAATAGCCAGAATTATTGCCAACATTCGAACCGAATAGGCACTTTAAGAAAAAGATGCTTTGAATGGTCATATGAAGGTTAATTTTTATAATCTGTCTAATTCTAGTACTAGCTAGTCATTCTTGACTACTCAATATCCTTGCTCCATATTAATCGAAATACTTTTCGAATAAGAGACCGCCCACAGTTAATACGTAAATTTAATTAAATTATCTTTTTTTTACCTAATTTATGTGAAATTATTCCTTTCTATTTACGTAATATACATTACAAACACTTTTGCAGACAAGCTTGAAAAAAAAAAAACCTTTATTGACATAAAAATTCGCATACGATTTATCTTTTACGTTTGCTTTTTAAATTCCATTAAGTCATTTTATTAATACTAAACGTACTTTTTCATTTAAAATCTTTCCTTTTATTTGTTTTTTATATTTAAATTATAGTGAAGCGTTGCGTGAATTTTCTTTTGTATTTTATATATATTTTTTATGGTTAAAATGAAAATTCTAAACAATTTCTCTGTTGAAGATAGTGCTTAGGATGTTTAATAATTATACGGTACTTAACATAATTTTTAGTACTTGGTACATTGCTTATATAGCAATATAACTACTTGTAATATAGGTACACCACATTCGGTGATCACACGTGATGACAGGAGAAATAAATTTTTATAAGGGGAATTACTTAGAAACTAACAACAATGGCTAGGATTGATTTTGAAAAAACATATTGACAATAATTAACTTTGGAATTCCACTCTAGTAATGGTGGCGTATTATTTGTTTTTCTAATGCAGTTCCATGTTTATCGGGAGTTTGATATTTCTATATTACATTGTGGATATTCAAGAACTTAATAACTAGGAATTAGTGCCAATAATTTAATTCCAGAGACAAATAATAATAAACTGCGTGGCTACGAATTTCGTATAATTCGAAAGAGCATTATAGCTTTTTCTTTCTATCATAAACAGTTTCTGTAGGTTTCTTCGTTTATTTTTAAATACCACATTCCAGAATTATCGTGACTGTCCTCTTTTACGGCCATCAGATGGCGCTTTTTTGGATATCTTCCTTGAAGATTTTCAGTCAGCAGCAGGTAAACAAACCACTTGAGTCTTTTTAATTCTATTTTAATTATAATTGTTTCTATCTTCTTCATTTAATGTCTAATTTCTTGGATTTATACTCTTTCTGTTCTTAACACACAAGTATTTATTTGAAGATTGTCCATTTCAACTAGTTTAAGTTGCCCTTTCTATCCTCCTTTATGGTCCAAACTTCATTTTAATACATTAGTACCATTTTCACCATTGCTATTTTAATATATTATTTTATCTGATAATATATTTTAATTACACCAAAATGGATTTAGTGCATCAACAACTTTTCCTGCATTTTAAGTTTCTTGTCTTTCTGTACCAATTCTGTAATAACGCTTTTAAAATATAATTGTTTTACATTATCATAGACAATCCAACAAAACTTCGAATTAAACTTTTAAATTTACAACCAAACATTCGGTTTGAAAAATTGAAGAATACCTAGGCATCAACGGCAATAAAAGACATAAAATATGCCTTAAATATGTTAAAAAAAACATTCTTATCATATTATATATATATATATATATATATATATATATATATATATATATATATATATATATATATTAGATTATGATCAGATGGTTAGTAGAATTCATGTCTAGCGCAAAAATAAAATTCTTGTTTTAGTGGTGTTAACTGTTGTGTAGTGCCATTGTGTAAAAATTTCTGAATCGCAACGTAATTATAATTGCTACAGGATAGCTTAAAATCTAACACAATATGTAAGCTAAGAATAATGTCTACATGTAACAATATATTTTGAGAAGATATAATTTTTTAGTTAATACATCACAGACCACTCAATACAATTGAGTAGCTGTTGATTTCTTACATGTCTTCGTTGTATTAAACTACAGAGTGTTACAATTTCAGTATTATCAAGGCTCTCAGTAGATAGCCTGTAATTTTTTTGAAACTTTTATATTTGATATTTATAACTTCTAATATATAATTAACAAGAACAAGAACAGTAGTTGGAGGCCTAAAAAATATCTGAACTCGTTTTAGATGAACCTATATCCACTATACTGATTATATTGATCTCGTTATGATAAATTAATCTTAAAAAAAAAGCATAGTTGTATATAAGTTTCATTATTTTGAGTTTTCTAGTATAATTTTATGATTAATCTTATCAAATGCCTTAGAAAAGTCAGTGAACACCGTATTAACTTCACGTCAATAACACTGGATGTAAACTACTGAATAATTCCGAATTGATTCTCGTAGACCGCCCCACAGTGTCTCGACTAGTACAAGCTAGCGGGACAATATTATTTCTTCACTTATTTCAATTGTTTATGTATATTCCAGGTATCTTAAGCTATTTTAAGAAAAAAAAAGTTGAAAAATGTGTACTGTATGTGTATTAATCGAAATATGTAGCTGCAAGACGGAAGTGGTTTACTAATGTGTCTCATTTGTTCACTATTGTCGCTAATTGTTCTTTAATTAGCTACATACGTCTACCTACTCATTATGTGTGAAAAGCACTATCATGTTTGTTTACAAAGAAATTTCTAGGAGAAAAATAAAAATTATAATGATAGTACCCACATTTATTAATTTGCAAAATATTATTTCTTTTAAAATAAATTAGTACAATAACAGTATCTATATATCAATTATTTACAATAACAAGGTGTATAAGTAAAAGAAATATAATATTAAATAACTTATATACTAAGGCATGAGTTATAAGCAACCGCAACACACAATAAAATAAGAATAATAATTACAATAAAAAAATACTTAAACCTACTAATCACCATCAGATGAGTCGTCATCACCGCTCTCCCATTCAGTAGAATATTCAGAGAGTAAATAATCCTCCTCATTTAATTCGTGATGATGACTTACTGATGGTGTTTCGGATGGTAATGAAGGTGGGATAATCAACTGCAGAACCTCCGATGGCAAAGAAGTAAATTTTCTTCGCGGTAATTTTCTATACGAGTTGATAACAGGATCAGACGTAATTAAAAGCATTCTCAAAAGATCTGTATTTGTGGCAATACGTGACCGCTTCCTGGTGTGCCGTTCACGGAATCTACGACAGTCTTTATTTCTTGCCTCCTGGGCTTCTTCGGAGAGTTGTCCAATGGGAAGAAGAAAAGACTTTATAACTTCCGCGCTGTGTACAAGAATTTTATGCACAGTAACGGGCACGGAATACCACGAATACAGATCAAGGTATAATTTTCTAGTATCAACACAAAACTTTTCGAATTCTATATAATTTATGTCATATCCCGATGACAAAGTTCTTAAAATTACATGAAATCTACGAATAAGGTTTACGTCTAATCCTGTAATTTCGCTGCTCAATTCAGCTTTGGAAAAAATCTACGTGCTGTGTTTCCATCGTTTGTGTTATCATACCCAGGTTTTGGTTTATCTACAATGAGACCCATACGATCTTTAAACACTTTTTGTATCTCTTCTGAGCGTTGCTTCACAATAGCTTTGTCGTTATCTCCCCTGACTTGCCACTTTTTTATTTCTAAACGATAGCTGATGTGAAGCAAATATTCAAACGTGCGGATCCATGCATGTAAAGTAGATAAACCAAATGCAAGGGCGTTCTTCGTTGCTGGGATATTTCTTTGACTCCTCGTTCATAGTAGACGGGGTGGCACCACAAATATAACACTTTTATGTTGAACTTGTGTCTGTTAAGGCATTGCACACTTTGCCATCAGTCATTGTCAACAACAAATCGTGTTTAACAGAGATTTGAGATCCAGCAACGTTACATAATGTTGGAAGAAGCTGACTTACTTCATCTAAAATTTTAGAAGTTTCTTCTTTCGTAAACTCTGTTGTCTCCTTGGCAAAAATAAACTTAATAGGACGGCAATATAAAGTAGAGGAAGGTCTTGGATTTTGCCAGATCACAGTTTCGCCATCAAGGAGTCTCAAAGGGACAAATGAGTATACGAACAAAAATTCGTCTGTAGCGTTAGTGTTCTCAAATTTCTGCTTATACGTGCTATGCCCCGAACTCCGATCACAGCCCCATTTGCTTACCAACGTATAATATGAACGAGGTAACACACTTCTAATGACTTCCGTCTGAGCTTTAACTAATCGTTCAGCCATTTTATCCAAAATCGCGTGAAGTTTAATTTCAGCTCGAGATTCAGTCACAGAAATATATTCGTCAGAAGGACAACAAGAAGCTTTGGACTTACCTAAACTATAAAACGATGGATACACTTGATGTCCCGCTTTCATTGACCATTTTCTTGTTTGTTTATATGAGTGAGAAGTCGATTTCGAGTCCACATAATAAGCTAAAGCTTCGTCTGGTGTTAACTGCCGACTTTGTTCAGATCACTTATTCTTTTCTCTAGTTTCACTGACCGCGATGTTATGGATCTGTTTAGCAACACGTCGATGCCCTTCTTTTCGAGTAGCTAACTCAGCTGCTGTAATAAGCTCACTTGCACTTCGCGATTCCAAAAGATCTTTTACTCTCCGTCTCTTCGTTTTCGTTGATGAGTCTTCAAATGATTTTCTGGGTCGCCCTACGGAAAGAGCCGCTGATGATGTTGAAGTGCACGACTGGTTAACACACAACTTTATTTCGATTCCGGATCCCTCTAACCAATCTTTATGTTTGATTAGAAACATTTCTTTGTTACACTTTAAAGAAGTCCACTTTTGATTGAATTTTGCTGAAAGGCTTGATATTTTCATTTTGAGTCGTTTTAGAGAATCGTCAGAAACATCAGACATATTGAATTTTTCACTTATATAATAAAAAATGCCACTCTTAAGTTCAGTTTTGTCATGTTTTAGCCATTCTTCAAAAAACTCCATTTTCGTCATAGTCACGACTCGTTCTGAAAAAAATAAAATAATTTTACTTTCGGGCCTTTTTGGGGTCTATAATATATATGAATCTGTGCCTGAATGTTGTAGGTATTACATATAGAAAAATCTAGGTGGATATATGTGGATAAAAAAAGTTGCTACTTTTAAAGTTTACAATTAATGTAAAATTTGCTGGATTTATCTATACATTTACAAATTGATATTACACCAAAAGTATATAGATTTTTTATAAAAAATATAAGTCATAATAGAGTACATACCTTCAACAGAATATTTCATCACAAAAAACTCGTTTCACTTTGCTACCAATTTTAAAATATGTTATCACAAGTGTGCATAAAATGCAACTGATTTGCAAATGAAAATGACCTCTCTTATAAGGGTTACTTTGACCCCCTGATAAGATAACTTTATGAGGTGATAAACAAATTAATTCTTGGAATTCGTTAAATGGGGGGGGGGGGGGGGGTTGTTTACAAGTCGTTATCAGTGGTTCCTGGAAATTACGTCATGAATATTGTCCCGCTAGCATGTTCTTGCCGAATCACTGTGCGCCCCTTTAATAATCCATTCCATAAAATAATAATTGTAAAAATTATAGAAGTATTTTAAAAGTTTTGAAAAACTAAGTAAGCAATGATACTAACATTCATTCTCACATTTCTTTTTTTAAATAGGACATATTTTGGTTACTTTGAAGCGTTCAGAATATACTCTATGATTTAAAGATATATTAAGAAGCCTGTTAGTTTGAGTGTTATGCTAAAGCTCCTCGTATCTTTTACCATAAAATTTGGAACACAAGCTGGGATTCTGGACATTTTTAATTTTAGTTTTTTACACCTTTTCTGATATAGCTCTCTGTACTTACGTTAAAATATCTTCGTTATCACCAACATTTTGCTGTATCTAAATTATCTCCATTGATGCGATTTCACCAGAGTCACAAATATTCGGCAAATGACTAAAATATCATCAAGTGTCTCCACAATCCTGCTCTGGAATTACATTTTGGCATGTACATCGCAGTTATTTTGCTTTTGATAAATATATCTCCGAAATTTCCTTAGTTTATTTTTAGTAATATTGGAATGCATTTCTTGAATTGTAATTAAGGTGCCACATTTCTAACTGATTAAAAAAGTTTTAAATAAATGTCATTAACATATTGCTTCCTTTTTTTAATAAGGTTATATTTATTTTATTATACTCTACAGGAAACTTTCTTCTAATAATAACGTTATTTCTGGAACAGATCTGCCAAAAATTAAATTCACTGACATTGACAATAGTATATAAGATCGTAAGTTTTGATCTTTAAATTTATTGATTAGATCTACCTCACTAATCTCTTGTCGACTTGAACCTATTGCAAGCAATTCCTATAGTTTGACTTTCATTTTTAAATTTATGTAGCCGGTTTTGTTGGACGACTATTTGGTCATCCAGTGCTCTTTCTTGTGTTAGTCAAAAACCTTTCGAATTATTATTTTTATAGTATTCTAAGCCCTCCGACATCAATATTTCCCACCGACTCTGTGCACGTCGTCTACCCATCTCACTGGCGATCTTCCTCGTCTTCGTGGTGTTTGCCTAGGCCGCCAAAAGATTATCCTTGATGTCCATTTATTATCGTTAACCCTTGCAATATAATATGTCCTGTCCAACTTCGTTTTAATTTTGTAATATGCTCAACAATATCGTTTTTGTACCCGTCCTGTGTCTTATCTCTTCATTTCTAATCTTATCTCTGAGAGAAACTCCCAGCATTGTTGTCTCCATGGCCCTTTGCATTCTTCTCAACCTATTTGCACTTTTTTATATCATAGCCAAAGTTTCGAGTCCGTAGGTGGCCACAGGCAAAATGCAAGTGTCTTTTTAAATTTCTGTGATTTCTGATCCTTTAAAATATAGTTCAATCTCTCGAAGATATTCATATTATGCTGGAAATTTCTTATGTTTGGCTTTCTTTTCCGACTGTAATATTTTGTCCCAGGTATATGTATTCGTTTACGTTTTCTATGTTGTTGCCATCTCTCTTGATCTGGGGACTGTCCTTACTCATTATCTTAGTTTTATTAAAATTCATCCTAAGATCAGCCTTCCGTGACGTGACGCTGAGTTTAGTTCTATTAGCATCTGTCCTACTTCCTTGATGTCAAAGGAACTTAAAACTATGCCGTTTGCAAAACGTAGATTGTTCAGCTAAGTCTCATAAATGTTTGTGCTCTCACCTTCCCACGAGAGTTACTTAAAAACATCTTCCATACTCAAAGTGAAGAGTTTCGGTAAGATTGTGTCGCCCTGTCGGATTCCCCTTTCTACCTAAATTTTGTCCGTTTTTAGTTGTTCGTTAATTTTTACGTGGAAAATTTCATAGATATTTTCAACAATATCTGGAATCTATCACGGCACTTTGGAGTGATTCTCGTCTTCCTCATATTTCGATACTGTCGAACGCCTTTTGAAAAACAACAAATGCAAAATGGAGAGGAATGTTATATTCCTTTGTTTTTTCAATTATGTATCTCACTGGATCTAGATGGTCGATGGTGCTGTATCTCTTTCGGAATCCGGCCTGTTCTATGGGTTGATAAAAGTCGAGTTTCTTTGTTAGCCATTTTGTTAGAGTTTGTAAAAAATGAGATAAAAAGCTGATGGGTCTAGAGTTCCCTATATTTTTATGTCCGTTTTTTAAATATCTGCACCACCTCTGCATTGTTTCAAGCTGGGCGTATTTTCCCTTCTTCTAGATATCTGTTCATAAGTAGTCTTATGTTAGTGTTCTCCCCGAGTTTAAGCACCTCCGAGGTTATTAGGGCATCTTCTATTTCTTATTTGTTTTAAGGCTTCTTTTATTGTAGAGTTTGTTACTTCAAGTAGTTCTTCTAGTCCCTTATTTGTTACGATTTTTCTTGTGTAGCGTATTTTGACGTGTGTGAAGTATAGAGTTGACTGTAGAAAATATGCACTATTTGAGTAAGTTTGTCCAAGTTGGTAATTATCCTTCTCTAGGAATTTTCCATCTTTGTGATCTTGCAATTTAATTCTGAACGACGGTACATCCAACTTTTGGGAACTCGTTTTCAGTTTTCGTTCTATTTTGCTTCTATTTTAGACTCGCAAACACAACAAACTACATACATATATTAAATTAATTAATCGCCTTTAGCGAAAAGTCACTAAAATATCGTCTATCTCATTTTGCCTTTTATCCTTTGTTATATTTTTGAATTTAAATTCCAAAAGATATGATCTCTTACAGAACAATTTAAAAAACATATTAAAAATTAACATACTCAGCGAGATTATTGGTTAAATACATTTTAGTTTTATTGTGAATAGATTGGTTTACACTGTATTTTTGAAAAATATACTTAATATTTTCATAATGTGGTTAAACTTTTTTAGCTTATAGTGTAGTGGAATTAATTTTAACATATTATGCAGTCAGGCATCTCGACTACAACGAGCAAATTTTTAATATGAAAATTTATATTTTTTCAGGACGATACGAAATTAAAAAAAGTAGGGGTACGTATTCAAAAAAATACAAATATTATTGGTTTATGTTATTTTGATTTATTGCATGGATGTTAAATTAGAAACTGTTATATATTTTGATATGGTGAAAAATAACTATCCAGTATACTTAAAAATAGCGAGAAACACAAAGTACAGTAAGCGCAAAAATATTATGTTGTTTGTTTTTTCATTATACCTAACATATTTAACATCATATTTTAAAAGTAGTACATTGCTATTTAGAACATTTTTAAACATTTTATGTATTATCTAATTTTTGCCTACACAATTTATTAGATAACGGACTAGGGTTATCAGTCTAAGGTTTATGTCTCGATAGACTTCGTGTCTTTATTAGAACGTCTATATTTTTTAACATTAATATTAAATTAAATTTTTAATGTAAAAAATAAAAAACCAAAACTGTTTCCTGGTAGTATGTAGACAAGCCTCAATGATCTCTACAAGTAGCCGTATTGATTTGTTTATAATATAAAATTTGCGTTGAAAAACATAGATGTTCAAAAAATTACAATTGTAGCCTCGTTGAAGAAGTATTAAATTATTATTTTTAATTCATTTCATATTTCAACCAATAAATTATTAACTAAAAGAATAAAAAATAAATAAAAACTTCTACATAAAGTGAATATTTTTGCAAATACTGTATAGTGGAATGTAATACTAAAATTACAATCCTACATAACCAAAAATTATTTGCATGAATGAAATTTATTAATATTTTGAAATTATTTATCTAAATTCTCAATTATTTTCTGATTTAAAAATTAATTTTAATGACTTGTTTATAATAAGCATGGCCAATTGTATAGGTATTGCTAACATAGAAATTAAAGGTTTCCAAGACAATTAAATTAGTTCTAAGTCCTTAAAATCGTTGTGGCCAAATTATCGATAGTTTCTGGCAAAAATTATAGAAGTGTTTTAGTTGAAACGAAATATTAAATATAATATTATGGCAACATTTATATTTCTTCTTCGTTATTTATCAACTACTAAACATTTCGGGGAATCTAAATTTGTTTAAATACACTGGTGAGCAAAAAAATAGACTCAAACTATTTGGCTTCATTTAACATGGATCCTAGAATTTAGTGTTAGTATATTTTTATGGATTTTAGTATCATTTGAATGTACATTTCCATAGCATACCTCATTCCTTTTACTGATTAAAATGATTGAAAGGGGAAACAAATAGAACACAGATTGAAAGTAGGGGTAAGAGAAAGGAAAAGTTAAACAAATTTTATAATTAACAAGTAAATTTATTGATAAAAACCAAAATTTTTGGATTACCTTCCCCTAGCCCATATTACTGCTGCCAGCCGATTTTTCATGGGGCGGGTAAGCTTTTTAACCACTGCCTGTGGGATCCTTCCCCACTCTTCCGCCATCGCAACCATTAATACCTCAGCGATGCAGGGGCTGGATTTCTGGATCGAACCCTTCTTTTGAGCTCATCCCACATGTACTCGATTGGATTGAGGTAAGGACTCCGCAAAGGCCAGTCTAATATGGGTAATTCCACTTCCGCTAGGTATTGCCGCACTAATCCAGCAGCATGTGACCTTGCATTTTCGTGCATTAGCACGAAGCTATCGCTAACAAACCCAGTGTCAGGAACGACGTGTTCCTGCAGGATCTCATCAGTTACGAAAACCAAATCGGTTTTCCCATCTAGTGAGATGCCTACCTTCAGCATGACAGTACTCCTTCTTAGGCGACCACTTCAGTAATGTAGCACTGCGCGTAGCGCTCCCCAGGCCTCCTACAGACTCCTCTTCTTCTATCATTGCTATGTAGCTACATTCGGGACTCGTCGGAGAATAAAACGGAGCGCTATTCTTCTAATGTCCATTCGACATATTCTCAGGCAAATCTGAGTCGCGCTTGTCGATGGGCTGCTGTTAATTTGGGACCGTTAGCTGGCCTCCTCGGTGTTAGATTAGATTTATTAAGTCTTCTTCTGACTGTCCACTGACGACGAACTTGTTGGAGCTGCTGCTGGACCTCAATGCCGGTCAAGTGACGATTTCTTAGAGTTGTGTTGACAGTAAAGCGGTCGTCTCGCACCGAGGTACACCTTCTTCTTCCTGATCCTGGCCTCCGCGTAAAGGCGCCAGCATCTTGATAATGTCTGTAGACTCTGGATGGCTCAGGTGCAGTTGCGCAGTGACTACAAGTTGGCTGTGCCCTTCTTGCAATAGAGCAATGACTTGCGCCATTGCTTGGGGGGTGGTATCCATTTTCCGATGACGTAATTAGTGAGTAGGTATGGAAGAGATGTGGGCGGTTCAAGTTCCGATAAAGGAATAATAGGAAAATGCAGTTGCATGTGTTTTTATAGGGTTGGCTAGCACGCAACGAGTACGTTGCCGGGCGAGCAAAAACGATTCTATTGAGTAAAACCGTTTTAATCAGTAAAACTTTTTGCAAAATCCAAATGTTTTTGGTATTTCTGGAAAGAGTAGAAAATCAGCATTCTAATGGAACTAAAAATAATACCCCTGTTTGAAAATTAAATTCAAGGATCGGTGTTAAATGATGCAAAAACCGTTTGAGTCGATTTTTTTGTTCACCAGTGTATTTATTAAACAACAGTAATAAAAAATAATGTTAATTAAAAATTTCATAAAAAATTTTTTTAAGGAAGTGAGTGGATGGGGCAGGGATGTGCCATTAAATACAAAGGGCATTTTTTTAAGAAAAGAAAATATAACACTGCAGACTTAATTAGCATTCCGTACGGAACACTTATGGGATTACTTCGGTGTCCGTCTGTCCGTCTGTATGTCGCCTGTTTTGCAGAAATATAGGAATTAATGGCCCAATTAGTGTAGTTCAGAAAGTTAAATTTTGACTTAAGGTGTTACTTGATGCAATCCAAAGTGAAAAAAAAAATACTAGATCATCGAGTGGGGTGTCAAATCAAAGCTTGTTAAAACACGAATTCAAAAATATATATTATATGATACTTGCGTACACCTGTCTTTGTATCATTTTTAAAGGAATGGTCAAAGACCACTGTCCATCGACCCTATCTCGAAAAGTACTGATCAAAAAATTTTGAAAAAATTCTGGACTGGTCTCCATGAAGTGTAGGTTAAGTGAAAATTATTACGAGAGCATTATGTTTGATAATTTATCTGGTATAAAAAAACTAGTTGCCCGCCAAAATGGTAAAGGTTTATTTCGTCCAAAGTTTTGAACTGAATCAGGAGTCTGCTGTTTTATGCATCAGATACCGAGTGTGTGCGTGTGTGTGTGTTTTATTTTATTTGTTTAAATTTGTAAACTTTTACCACTAGATTCTAGAGTTAGACTAATTTATTGGCAACTAAGTAGCTAAGATGCTATACACATTATTGACTAAGAAAAAACGTGAAAATACATATTGGATCTTAAGATATATACCTGTCAGGAACTTTTTGTCTTATCCTGGTTGGTTTAATTAGCCTGCTGAGTCAGTATCTAACTAGATATGGTTATAATCGGGGCTCTCAATTCTTTTACTGAAAACTTATTTGGGGTGTGTTTTGTGAAGTCATTGATCATTTTATACCTCCGTAACAAAAATTTTTATTTTAAACGCAATCACTGCATGAAACACTAATTGCGCAAGTCCAACTTGCTCTTAACCTTTTTCTTTTAATTAAATAGATAAGTAGGTATTATTTTGCTAACTACAAATAAAAAATTATAATAATGGGAGTGTACCCAGTCTGCACAATCTTTGAAACCGGCTTTATTACAGAAAAATAAAAGTGGAAATCTGGCTACATTAAAAAAGAGAAAATAAAGCAAACTTCCTGCAACTAGGGTAAAGAGTAAATTTTATTTTAATTAACATATTTTTAGTGTTCCGTACGGAACACTTATAAGATCACTTCGGTGTCTGTCCGTCTGTCTGTCCGTGTGTCACACCCGATTTTCTCCGAAACTATTTGTCATAGAAAGTTGAAATTTGATAATAATATAGGAATTGGTGGTTTCATCAGAGCCATGTACTTTTGAAAGTTAAATTTTGACTTAAGGGGTTAGTTTTGGGGGGTGAAATCGGAAGCGAAAAAAAAATTTTTTTATTAGGTAATCGAGTGTGGTGTCAAATGAAAGCTTGTGAAAACACGACTAAATATATATAATGTAATACTTGCCCGCACTTTTCTTTGTATTATTTTTAAAAAATCGCGAAAAATCGCTGCCCACCCGCCCTATCTCGAAAAGTACTTATCAAAAAATTTTGAAAAAATTCTGGAATATTCTCCACGGGGTGTAGATTGAACGAAAATTATCACGAGTGCATTACCTGTAATAATTTATCTGGTATATAAAAAAAAAAACAGAAATTTCAAGGTCATCAATTTTCAGTAAAGATTGGAAATAAACTTTGTTGAAAACTCATTTGGGGTGTGTTTTGTGAAGTCACTGATCATTTTATACTACCATTACAACAGTTTTTATTTTAAAAGCAATCAACGTACGGAACACTAATTGCGGAAGTTCAACTTGCACTTGACCGGTTATTTAATATCGGTTGAATTAATGAGAATTTAAATAAATATAATTTACTGAAATGTACGTTTAATAAAATAAGATGAATTGTATAAAAATACAATTTTGCAGTTATCGGCAATAGAGAGTTGCCGTTGGTTTTATGAAAGCTTTTCCTTTCGTATCGTATATTAATTTTACCAATATAAAAACATCCATAAGTATATGTACCGCCAACTTACGGAACAACTTAAGTGTATTATTTATTACATAGTTTTAAATTTTTACTGAACTTACTGAAGAGCTGCAAACGATACTGACAATATTCTACTTAAACCAAATATATAAAAATAACTGCAGTTAAAACAAAGTACAAAAAATCACCTGAGAATTGAAATGAAAACTCGAAACTACAATAACACAACTGAGCGTATATTAACGTTCACAGCGAAAACCCGAATGAAACATCAAAACTCTAACAAAAACTTGAACCCACAAAAATGAAAATAATTAGCAGAAGACCGGAAAAGACCCGATTCTATTGAGAAAAAAATCGAGAACTCAAGACAAACATGTAAAATATATTTGAGAAATTACTGGCTGTTGAACCGAAAGATAGAATGGATTAAAATATAAAGGGAATAAGAGAAGAAAGCAGAGTTATAATTGCAAGAGACTGGTCATTAGTAGGAAGGGGAACCATGGGTATACCCCAAAAACATTGGAAAGACAACCTTCCCAATATAAGGTAGGCAAAGGCGGTAACAGACTGGCAATTGTGCCTATACAATGAAAGATAAAGTTAAGAATATCTCAAATAGTTCAAATAATCAAAAATACATCAATTAAATATGTTGTCAATATGTAATATCGAAACAATGTGCAAGCTGCAGGATATTGGGATACGCTGTTCTTAGTCAGATAATTCGGAATATTTTAAATATTTTTCGTGAATAAGAAGTTCACAGTCATAACACGAAAATTTATTATTCCTGAAATATTACCAAATATGCTGTTTTCAGGTCAGTAGGTTTCAGGAATTTTATTAATCGCCAGCAAAAAAACTTCTATCTCGTTAGAATTTTAAAAATGTATCCTACAGCAAAAATTCAGCAGAAAAAATGCTCTTATGTAAAGCTTATAATCATGTCTGTTACCTGCATGAGATAATTAATATATTTAAAATACTCGTGAAAGTTTCAAGTATGAATCGTATTAAAACTTTTTAATAAAAAGTTAAATATACCCTTGTCACAATATTGTAATTAGTCAAGAAAAGTTTGGTATATATTTATATTATTTTTTCATTGAGCGAACATTATAAACAAACAATTATTATTACTATGCTAAATTTCTCTACTTTGGTAGGTTCGGTTGTAAGTATCGAAGTAACTCAAGACACTTAGAGCTATTGTATTTATATAGATGAGTTTAAAAAGTAGCGTAAAATAGACATAGTACACAAGATGACTGATTTTTGAATCACCAAGAAGCCATGGTCTGTTCTGTTCAGTGTATTTGAGAGTGGATTGAGACAGAGGCAAAACCATAGAGCGCTGAGCGAGTCTCCCTGAAATATACTCCGTCTGATATATAGCTCTTCTGTTTGGATGCGTTTGGTTTGTGTTTTCTTATTATTATTATTATTGTTGCACAGTTAAGTTGGTATTTACGAGTCTGTACCGGGTGTATACCATACACCTTGGATGGTAGTTTCCCGAGATCCCCTTTAATTTCTCCGTTTGCTCTGCTGCCATTGTACTCGTGGACCCTATTATGATGGAGATTATTCAGTTCTATATTTTCACGTTCGCTGTATGTCTAGATCTTTATACTTTAACCCTTTTTGTGATTCTTTCAAAATAATGTTTTTGTCGGTTGGTATTGCAACATTTATTAACAAGCAACTTCTGTTTTCTTTATGTTTTAACACTATATCTGGTTTGTTGTTTGATACTGGTCAGTCTGTCTGAATTTTTATGTTACATATCTTTGTTGCTTTGTCGTTGTCTATTATGCTAGCTGGTTTCATGTTCGTACAATTTGTAGTGTTTTAGTATGCGATAATGTAGGTGGTGGCATACTTTGTTGTGGCTTATTATGTACTCTGATTTTGTAATGACTGGGCAAGCACTGATGATGTGTTGTACGGTTTCAACATTGTTATTATTATTATCTAAAGAGAATAAAAAAGAATCCGACGCGTGAGGCTTCGGTGTGTGGTCCGAAACTGATGATCACGCCTCACGTCCGTTCGGTCAGTGACCATCGTTCAAATTTATTTGCCTGAGCAATCTAAGCGACCCAACAATAACTGCACTCTGCATCTTCATTGAGGGAACAAATCGCAAAGTTCTACAGATGCCGAAAACTCATTACATAAATTTTCTTTGCTGTTTTATCGAGAAGTACTATATCGAGTTTGTTGGCTTGCAAACGCCTTGTGGTCGAAAAAGCAAAATTCCAGTTCCTGTCATCTGACATTTTCTACAACTGACTAGGTTTTTCCAGGAAGATACGGCAGATTGTAATATAGGATACGCAATGCTGCCTTATGACGATGGATTTAAGATGATATAGCGTGAACAGGACACGCTGAAAATAAATGCATCAGTCATAATGGTTCTTTGTTGTATCCTTTTACTTAATGTCAGCTAGTTTGATAAATCGACTACGATATAATGGGTATTAATCACATCACCCCGACAAGCTAGTAAAATTCCCTCGGTCTCTCACTTAAGACTTGCTGACTGTAGAAAAATAAATGTTAGTTTTTTCAACAGCTGCAGCGAATTCATATTCCTATAAAACACTCTATGTTGGGGATTTTTTGTGTGCTGCCTATAAAATTGTTTTTGTTCAGCTGTTTTAATGGCTGTCTTACGTCCAGGTGGTCCTAAATCTAGAATGTTAACCTTATCATTTGATTGTTCGACGACGTCGCTAAAGTTTATTGCCAGACCAAGTTTTTCCGCCGCATCTTCCGCAGCTCTAAACAGAAAGGCTTCCACTCCTCTCTGTTCAGAAGAGAATTGGAACTCTTTGCAACCTCACATGCTAGTCCGACGACGATTCGATTATGTAGACACTCTAAGTTCAAAAGTCCTCTTCCACCTTGATGGCGTGAAAGGTATATTCGAGGAACAGAGGATCGAGGATGAAGACTTCTATTCATGTGCATGATTTTTCGTCTGCTAACATCCAAATCTCGCAGTTCTTCTTTCGTCCACTTTACTACCCCAAAGGAATAGAGAAGTATCGGTATAGCCAGCATATTGGTAGCAGCAATTTTACTAGGTCCTGTCAGTTCTTATCACCAAAACTTTTTTAATCGTTTCCTGTACTTACTATGAAGTTCTGTTTTAATAGTTGCTGTATCTTGCATGCGATGTCTAGATAGTAGTACGTTCCTTCGGCATCTAAATGGTGCACAACGTTCCCATAACTGCTTGTCCTCTGGAAGTTCATGATTTCGCCCTCTGTCGAGCTTAATGACGGCACATTTATCTAATCCAAATTCCGTACCAATACCCCGCATGTATTCTTGAACTACTCTTAAGTGATTGTCTTAAGTCCTGTCCTGAAGCAGCTTAAAGTTTAAGGTCATACATATAAAATAGGTAAGTGACCTTATACCTCTGATCTCCTGGTAAAGCACAGTTATACTTACGGCGTAGAACAACCGAGAAAGGAAGCAGCGAAATACAGAATAAAAGTGGGCTTAAGGACTCCCCTTGAAAAATTCCTCTTCTATAAGTCAAGGGCTCAGTTTCTACTTTTTGAGTACCTGATTTTTTTTTTTAATGGGCCTAGCACACGTACTGCAGGGAAATCCCTAAAGCGCCACAGGAGCAATGCGTATGCGGAAAAATTGATTCACGTTGGTTTTAAGTCGCTGAGTACCTGATGTTATGGTAAATTTAGTTTTCCAGAGCGGCATTAGACGTTCTGTGCAGTTAATCAAAGGAGGCGCCACTTTAAGCTTTTTTCAGGTTAGTTCAGGTAATCAATACATGTCATGGACAAATTTCTTTTGTATTGCATGTAGTCCTGAGTGATACATCTATCAATCAGAAGGTTCTCCTTGCAACTTTCAAATCTTTTCCTTCCTCCACGCTGCTCATTGATGTAATGAAGAACCGGTTCAATCATGCTAAGTAATCTGTTGTATTTAAATAATGCCAGTGAATATTTTGTAACAAGAGTTTAAGCACGTGATCGGTCTATAGTTTTTGGGGTTGGTCAAGTCGCCGCTTTTTGAAATCAGTACCGTTTTTCCCTCTACAAACCACTTAGGAATTGGTTGTCTCTCATTTAACCAGGTATTAAATATTCTAGCGAGATGTTCGTGGGTGTTAGAGAATTTTTTCCACCAAAAATTGTTGATGGTATCAGGTCCTGGAGCGGCAAGGTATCTCGTCCTGGAGCAACAAAGCTCTTTGTGCCTTTAATTGCGTCTACAACCTCTTCCTTTGTGATTGTATCATTACATACGTTCTGCTGTTGGAATTGTAAGCAGTAAGTCCCGAAGCAATCTAGGGTAGTTGTGTCTGCGTTGAGTGGTTTCTTTGCCTCAATAAATGCCCTTCCTCCTCGTTCTATGGATGGCGGTGTGCCTCTTCCTCGAGTAAAGGATATAGTTGTGTGAGGAAAATCCTATTATCGGCAACAGATTTTATTCGCTTTACGAGGCGTTTCTTTACCATCACTAGAGTTCATGTTCATTCTAGACAATGCTATTTGATGATGTTCAATGAGTCTTTAGAAAATGTGTGATGGGTGTGACGAAGTTTCGGTGCTATTTTTTTCCTCTTGGTTGTAAATTTGAAAGGGAGTACTTTAAAAATTTAGTATTTAATATAAAAGTATATCGATTTAACGAACCGTATACTCACAATGTTTAAATCTAAGTACAAAAGCTGTAAGGTTTCAACATTAATAAATAAATACAAATTTAAATTTCAGTATTGCATTCATTTCGTCTTAGACTGTAGGATCTTATAAAAATTTAAGTTACATTAATATTAAAACGACAAGAAATATATTATACATTCTGAGAATAAATATGTATCACAACTTTTCAGACTTAAAACTTGTAAAGGTATTTTATTGAATAATACATGGCTTATATTATATATATATATATATATATATATATATATATATATATATATATATATATATATATATATATATCTGTGGCGTAGCCACGGGAAGGCCACTGTAGTTCTTTTTTTCTGAAAAACCTGCACTTTCCGGTTAACAAATTTTGGTTTACAGTATTTAGGGATGCATAAACTTTTACAGTTCTAGTATAAGGAGATCTTTTCCTTTTTCTGATTAAGTGACTTTGCTCCCCAGTTATCGTTTAATGCCACCCTGTTTGTTGATTAGCGCTTCTCTCTATAACCAGCTCTGCCTTTAGTCTTCTAGTTTTTTCCTTAAAAAAACACCCGTTGTATTCATATTATGATACTTCATACATGGCCCATAGTTTCAAGCCATTATAAATATACAATTGCGTTATGGGTGTTTGTTTTCGCTGTGTATTTTTCATTTTCCTTAATATTCTGATTAAAGAAGCTTCACTTAACCTTAAAAAATATTTAGTGACTTTTTAATATGACTTCTCGATTTCAATAACAGCGAGTTGTTTATTTAGTCGAGTGTTTTTAAAAGTGACGTTCTTTCTGCTCAAGCTGCGTAGTATTTAGTGTTTGTTTTTGAAAAATAGAAATTGGAAGCTTGTATAATACAACACCATAGTATTCAATAGACTAATCAGGTTCATAATTTTCTTGCAGAGAGTAAAAATTAAGATTGTGTTCTAAATTTAATTCATTTTTTAAAAAATATTTCTCATAATACCTATGTAAGAAAATATGCTGGTACAATAATTTTATTAACAACACATGTTATTATTTTTTATTTACAAATCTAATGGTTTCTAGAAAATATTTTTTTAATCAAATTACTGAAAAAAGATAAAACTTTCATAACAATGTTAATAGGCGTGTCAATAATGCTGGTAAAAGATACTTTCATAAAATTTTCAAAATATGTGAATTGAGAAAAATGTAATGACTGTTTCTTTTCTTACCCCAAGAAATAAATTATTTACGTATAATGAACACTTCACATGACACTTTTTAAAATTTTCTTCACCCGTAATCAAAATTCTATTACCTAAATAATTAAGTCTTCATTACCTATCTATTTTCCGTTTTCTTGAACATCTTGTCATTATTTTGACTTCATTAGTAGTCATATAGTTTAACAACAATTGTTACTCTGCTATATAGGTTTCTATAACTTTATATAATTTTCTGAATCATATACAGTCAGTCCAAAAAAGTCTCCATACACCACCTGCTTTCTAACATATACTATTTTTCTGTTATGTTTAGCAAATTAATTGGAACTATGAGAAAACATGTTTAAATTAATATCTGAAACTTAACCAACGAGGATTAGTATTCAAAACAACTACGGAACATTTTATTTAGGAGTTACATCATTCTTATAAAAATGTAAACAAAACTAATGTCAACCAAAAACTTTTCAGCCTACGTGTATATATAAGATTCTCCACGTAACAAGTTATTTCAAAAACCCCTTGGCCTATTAAAATAAACTGTGATGTTATTATTTTTCATCTTTCATAAATTTCACTTCTTCGTTTATTATAATCACTCACGGTATTCGAAGGATTTGGCACCTGCTGCCTTTACTCCTCCATCATATCTTTACGAATATTGCCTACAAACAAAAGAAATATTGTTTTTCACGCGGCGATGTAGGTATATGAGGAGGTTTCTTATATGGTAATGCTTAAAAATTCTGTTTTTAGAAACATGACATATAAAGAGTGATTCATTTCCTTCATAGTATTCGATTTATTTAAGTAAAATAACAGAACAACTAGTTTTAACAGTATGAAAAAAGTTTGGGCCTAAAGCTAGTGTTGGTCCCCGATAATATTTCTGCATTCTTATCAAAAGATTGTGTCCTCGTTTTTGCTTATCCTCTTACAATATTATTTAATACGTCTATTTGTCAGACATATTGCAGAACAACCCGTATAACTCTTGTGTCCAAAAAAGATGGTAACAGAATTAACACACTGTAGATTAATTACCATTATTAATAAATTTTTAGAAATTTTCAAAATTTTATTAAATAATTGTCTACATAACTCAACAACAGAGGTTCCTATTGTTTTTTCTGCAAGATCTAACTGAATCACTTGATGCTCTAAATCCTTCAATCGGCTGGATCATAGTAGTATGTTAGACAAATTGTCCACAATTGGTTTTTCAATAAGTTACTGTCAGTTTTTGTAATCGTGGTTAGTAAATTGCATGCAGCTTGTTTACTGTTAAGGTCACAACTTTAGAGAATGTGTTACCACATTGGAGGTGCCACAGGAATCACACACTTGTTCTGTCCGGAGATGTAAAGTTATGTGCCCAGAAAATAAATTACTTTTAAATATATACAAATGTCACGTAATCACTTTTATCAAAAAAATTACATCGTATATCATATAATTATAGGGTAAGTGGCTAGGTTATAAAGCAGTATGAATTATTCTGTGATTGGAGGACTATATACTATATTTCTGAGACAATATTGCAAATTGACGGGAAGAAATGAAACACTTATTATGTATTATTACCACTATATTGCACAATTTTGCGACTGCAGTTTCGACCTATGTGATCATTATCAAGCTTATGTACTAAACTAAGTTACATAGACAAGTCATACTAAAATTAAACTTAGGTGGAAAGTACAAAACATTATAATTTTTAATTCTAGAGTTAACACAATTACTCGTAAGTGGTAGGTAGTAATTTTTTGGTTCTATGTCGGGAAAGAGCGGTGAATAGAAAAGGTCTAGTTGGTCGTTTAACAGATTACATTTTTGGTTTTTCCGATGTTTATAAATTTGTAATGAATCTAAGGTATTTAATTTAAAACCTTTCTCTGCATAATATAAAATTTCGGTGTTATGTAAATCAGGAAAGGGGTGTTTATTTTCTGTACAGAGGTTTATAAAAAAAGAATCTGTTTTTTGTAGTCAATATGATCTAAAATGTTCTGTATATCTGGTTTTAAAGTTCCTTCCCCTTTGCCCACTATACATGCTGTTACTATCCGAGCAGTTTAACTTATAAACTCCAGATTTTTGAAATTTGTCTGTCTTATCTTTGGCATTGTAAAGGATATTTGATAGGGTATTTTGTGATTTAAACGCAATTTTCAAATTATGTTTTGATAAAAATTGGCTAACTTTTCGGATAGCGTGTCATGGTAGGATATTGTTATGTATATATGTTGTTCCGTGGATTTTATTTTGGGGTATATTAAGCGAGAAATAAGTTGCTTTTGTTTTTTGTTTATTAGTTTTTCGATGCACTGTCGAGAGAAGTTATTTTTTGTGGTAATGTTTATAATGGTTTTTAGTTCGTATTCTAGGCCAGCTTTGGATAACGGGAATGAAAGGGCTCTATGTATCATTGAGTTGAATGCTGCCATTTTATGTTGGTTTGGGGGGGAATGAGGCTTTGGGGATTGTTATACCTGTGAATGTTGGATTTCTGCACACTTTAAACGTGCAACTATTATTTATATGTAAGATACTTAGATCTAGGAAGTTAGTTTTGTTATCTGCTTCTTGTTCTAGAGTGAACTGAATTTTTGGGTGTATGCTATTAATGGAATTTAAGAAAATGTCTAATTGTCTTGAGGAACCTTTAAAACAAGCGAGGATGTCGTCAACATATCTGTACCAAAAATGAATATGGTTTTGGCCATGATTAGAGTTAAGAATTTATCTTTCTATATGTGTGATCCCATTGGCAAACCTGAGTTTTGAAGATAGAATTTGTGATTGAATTGGAAATAGGTTTAAGAAAGGCATGTTTCAAAAGCAGATAATATTTTGGAGGAGATCACATGGTGTATATTAGATTTGTTTAGGATTCTATGGATTATTTGCATGCATTCTTCTGCTGGAATGTTAGAGAACATATTCATATACATAATAAGTGTTTGATTTATTCCCGTCAAAATGATAAATTATCCCATAGTAACGGCCACAATGATCAATTATTTCAATATTGCAAAGGTTACCAAGTGTACAAGTATGAAAGGCGCACAGATCGTGCACCAATGCAGTGTGTGCTATAAAGATTTGACACTGCGCCATTTTGTTATATTATCAACAAGTGTCAGACGCGCACGAGTGATAAATTGGAAAAGTGTGCGCATAGTGTTCTGTTGTGTTCAATATGGCGAAATTTATACCGAACCAAGAGCATTCGCGGAGAGCATTAATTTTTTGTTTTCATTTAAAGAAAACTGCTGTTGAATCATACTGATTACTTCGAGAAGCTTATGGTGAACATGCTCTATCGTAAGAACGTGAGAACGATGGTTTTGGCGTTTCAAAAGTGGTGACTTCGATGTTGCAGACAAGGAACGTGGTGAACCGCCAAAAAAATACGAGGATATGGAATTTGCAAGCATTGTTGGACGAAGATGATTCACAAACACAAAAACAACTCGCTGAGCAATTGGGCGTTAGTCAATAAGCTGTTTCCAATCGGCTACGAGAGATGGGAAAGATTCAGAAGCCGGTAGAGGGGTACCACATGAGTTGAACGACAGGCAAATAGAAAAGCGCAAAAACACGTGTGACATCTTGCTCGCTCGGTACAAAAGGAAGTCGTTTTTTTGCATCGTATAGTTACAGGGGATGAAAAGTGGATTTATTTTGAGAATCCTTAGCGCAAAAAATTATGGGTAGACCCAGGCGCACCATCCTTACGACCGCAAGACCGAATCGCTTTGGCAGAAAGCCGATGCTCTGTGTTTGGTGGGACCAGAAGGGCGTGGTCTATTATGAGCTGTTAAACGGTTAATACTAAACGTTATCAACAACAATTGACCGATTTGAACCATTCGCTGCTGCTGAAAAAAGGCCAGAATATCGAAAGAGGCAACACAAAGTCATTTTTCTTCTTGACAGTGCTCCATCACATACGGCAAAACCAGTTCGCAACACCTTTGAAGCACTCAGCTGGGAAGTTCTACCCCATGCGGCTTACTCACTAGACTTGGCTCTTTCCGATTACCACTTGTTTGCATCAATGGGTCGCGCACTTGCTGAGCAGCGCTTTGGTTCGTACAAAGATGTGAAAAAATGGCTCGATGAATGGTTAGCAGCAAAAGGGAAAGATTTTAGGGGCATGGTATTCACAAATTGCCCGAAAGATGGGAAAAATGTATAACAAGCGATGGAGCATACTTTGAATAAAGCACTTTTTATCAGTCTTCCGAATTTAACATGTTTTTTTAGAAAAAAATCTGCATTTCATACTTGTACACCTGGATTGTTTTAGGCTATAGTTTTTATTATACGCACTGCCATAGACCTTGTGGGATCTAATATTCTGAAATTGATATAGAGAATATCTAGAATACTCAGTAGTTGTTCGATGCCCTTTTTAGCAGATACATATCCAAAGTACTGACGCCTTTTAAAGTATGCTAATGTCAAATTTGATATAGAATATCATAACATAGGTCATCATTTCACACGTCTGTTGACTAGATTCTCAATGGGGAGTTTAGAGGCACGATAAAAAATACTATCTGGTAAAATCTCTGTACACAAAATTTTTCAGCCTCTTTCCTAGACCTACTACACCTAACTTATTGATTTTTAATCTACCAACTCCAGGAACTAATGTTCTTAAAATTTTAGCCTCTCTTTCAGAAATGCCAAAAATGTATTAAAATTCTCGACCAACATGATATCACTACTCAGTATATATCACCACTACACCAAACACTTTATTTTTTTGCATTCGGCGCGCGTTTCGCTAACCATGTTGGCTTCAATCATCGTTCCTGATGAAGCTAACATGGTTAGCGAAACGCGCATCGAATGCAAAAATAAAGTGTTTTGTGTAGTGGTGATATATACTGAGTAGTGTCATTGTGCCAAAAATTCCACATTCACAACTTAGTACCCAACACGATGTGTTTAACTTCGATAATTTGGCACTTTTGTTTCAATTAATTATTAATTCATTCAATCAATCAATTAATTTTCTCTTTTGTATTTAAACTACTGGCACATGATAAATAAATAAATAAATAAACAGTGCTCCTTAACAACGATTTAAAGTACCTTGCTACAGCTTAGATCCATCGTCACTGTATCCAGTATCAGTAGCAATTTTACAACTTCAAAACCAAAATTTAATTGGAGCACAATACTCTGTCCATACGACTTAGAACAAAATCAACTAAGTTTTTGAGGATTTACTGAAAAACAGCTAATAAAGATGTCGTAATATTTCAAGTTGTGGCATGCTAAGGAGGAATTAAGTCAGGTGTCCTAGTAAACACAGATAGAGCCAATTGTTTGTTTTGTAGTTAAAACATCGAAATTTCCTAACCTACCTCATAAAGATATTAGAATAACATTACTTTACCACCTTTACAGCGGATTTTTTTTTATGTTGTAGTTGTTTTTCATAAGATACCCTTTTCTAAAAATTACATTCGTAGTTTGTGTCCTTGAAGATATTTTCTTATTTATTGAAAGTAAAACTACTATTTATTAAAATATTTTATACAGTACATAAGTTTTCGAATATAGGACGCTCGTTTTTAAAGTAACTACCGCCGGTTTGGCGTCGTCGCCGGTGTCGTAGCGCTGACCACCAAAGTACTTCTTTAAGTGCAGGAACAAATAGTAATCATTGGGTGTTAGGTCAGGGCTGTACAGGGGATGATCAAGTTATTCCCAGTCATGTGACGCGATGCACGTGTGGACGAGCATTGGTATGAAGCAAGACGATCCCTCTACTGAGCATGCCACGCCTCTTGTTTTAGATTGCCCAACGCAGTTTTTATCATTTTTTTTCATCAACTCTCTGCATCATCGGTCGCCCACTTCGTCTCTCATCGTGCACGTTTGCACGGCCATCTTTCAATGCTCTAACTCATTTTTTTACCATTTAATAGCCCATAGCGCTATATGCCCAATCTGCCGATGAATTTCGGCTGCTTTCAGGTCTTTTGCCCTTAAAAAACAAATTACAGCGCGTATTTCACAATCCGCGAGATATTCAATAATATACGGCATTTTAAACACGCACAAATATACGTAAACTTAGACGAATGTTTCCGTAATGGCGTCTGTGACTACTCAATAGATAGGTACTCAGCCCGCATTCGCGGAACGGCAGCCATATTTCAAAACGGTATTTACTTAAAAAACGCGCCTCGTATAACTACAAAAGATTTGCTTATTTGCTGTGAAAGAAATGCAAATGAAAAAAGCCTGCCTACACGGTTAAGAATAGATGAATGTATGTACGGTATAAAATATTCTTTAAGAATTTTTAATATCTGCAACAGTGGTTAGAGCAACAGGTGGTTATGTACACAAACAGCGAGGTGTAGTAAAATTACTTTATGGTTTGGCAAAAGTAAGAGCGACGTCTTAATTATGCTCCAACTTTTAGCCAAATCAACACCTTAAGGTTAGTCTATTCCCTTTACCTCCCGTGTTAAAGGGGTTGAAAAATAACCTATCGAGATTTTGCATTTTATCACAGTTTCAGGGTCCCCAGATCACGAAAATCATAGTCTTCCTTCAATCAGTCGGTCTGTTTCTCTGTTCTCGAATGAATTAAGAGCGTAATATCAAATTTGATACACACAACATAGATGACATAAAGAAGAAACTTATAGTTTAGGGGCAGGGAGTGAAAGGGATGCTCATTGATTTGTGTTTTCAATGGTAGTCTGAGAATTTTTCTGGTTTTTATTGCAGAAATTTTAAGTTTGCGGGATGGAGGTAGGAATTACGGGAGTGTATCCTGTTTAGAAATCTTGTAGCCGAGAAATTAGAAAAACATAGTATTTTTTCAATATGTCCATTTTTTTAGAATTTTCTTTCTTATCAGTTATTATAGAATTCCTAGTTTTGTTTCTCGCAACTGTACATTTACTTTTACTTCCCTTTCCAAAGAGATAATTACCCAACGAGATTTTTACAATTCTGCACGTTTCATGGTTCTCAGATTACGAAAAATATAAATCACATTTCCGTCGGGCCGTTGGCACAATAACTCGAGAATAGAATAAGATACTGATTTCAAATTTGATATACAATGAAGTAAGAAGGGCGCTTGTAGTTTCTGAGCTGCATCTTTTAAAGCGGAAGTACTAAAAGCTGTATGAAGAAAGTAAATATATTATAATTTCAAGAGTAATATAAGAATTTTTTTCCTATTCTTTGGTTAGTTAACGGAGATATTTCATTCCTAATTATCTATAGCAAAATATATAAGGAGCAAAAGGGGTGGGAAAGGGCGCTACAGGTATTGCTTCTTACATATCGTATTATATGTACTTTTCAGGATTCTCGAAGTCGAGAAATTAAATAAATATACTATTTATGACAGAAATTGTCAGATTTTATTGTAAATATCTCTGACGCTCTTCATCATTTAAAATATAATATGGAGCGCGAGGAAGTCAAATTCAGTATTTACTTTAGAATTACGTGTTTGGAAACGAAGTACTGAGTAAATAATGTACCAATTTTTTAGAAAGTTTCTCCAATGAAAAAATAAAAAAGGATCATATTAAAAATTTGAGTACCAATAACTACTAAAACAGAAACAATGGTTTTTTTGAGGAGGAAAATATTTAAAATTCATTAAAAGAATTACGTATTAAGAGAAGAAACATTCTACAAACTGACGGCAGTTAAATTTTGAATTTTGTAGTGTATCTACAGGATATATAGCTAACGGCTTTTATCTATCTCTTCATTTTTATCCATTTGTGAAATGGAAGTATCTACCTATTCAAAGAAGCTACTGTGCTAACTTCTTAATTTCAGAGCTTCTAAAAATCATCTTTCTTGGGCTCGAAATAATTTTTTTTTAGATTTAAATTTCTAGATCATATAATTAAAACTGAAATATAGAAAATAAAACATTTAATAAATATCATCGTTCATCATTTATACTACCTATTTTTCTGCATCTATATAGTCATATTTTCCCATATTATTAAATATAAAAATAGTGACTTCTACTTGCACAGTATTTTTCAAAAACTCAGCGAAATAGGTTAAAACATATTGCGAAGCTGGCGGTAGCCAGCTAGTTTCGTTTTGCGGCGACGTTTTGTTACTGCGTGTTTGTCTTTCTGTAGCGGTAGCTATATATTCTGTGGTATATCTTTGCAAAAATTTAATGAAGTTAGATCAAAGTTTCTTCGTGGCAGACGAACATATTTTTCAGCGAGTAGACAATAGTAAAGAAAAAAAAGATAATGATTTTTTCAGTTTTTTTGATTTATGTGCTACAGAAAAAGTATTGTGTATATGTACAGACCTTATTATATATAATATACTTTCATACGAGATTTTGTTTAATCATGTTGATTTGGTGCACCATCCTTCTAATGTCATTGATAAGAATTAAAGCTAAATCGCTTTTACTTTTTCTTGGACCGATTGTAAATTACAAGCATTGCTCATTCTAACCAACAGATCAATGGCGGTTAATTCGCAGTAAATCAAATTGATAATTTGGACAAAAAGATTATTCAAAAGAAAACCGAAAAAAAAAAACAATTATTTTCATTGTCAGTACATTTGCGTCAGTTTTTAATGAATTTTTCAGTAAACTACAAAAGTATTTATCTAGATTATACGTGCTGTACTGTACTTTTATTTTTTTGTACATTTCCTTTAAGAATTTTTTGAGGAAGATACAAATTTAAGTAAATAAAGTTGAGTATTAGCAGACCATTTTAATCTTTGGATATCCATATACTTTCCAAATAGTAAATGCTCTATGGTACAATGGGGCTTCCTAAATGTTCACCAGTACAACGAACAGCTGTTAGAATATCGTTTCCAATTAACATTAGGCAAACAAGGAAGTTCCATCAACATTTTATTTCAGTCTATATTAACATTGCTTTAAAACTATGAGTTAGGAATTATGTTTTATTAGAAACGTTATTAATACTTTCTATTTCGCATATATTAGTCTATCCCATGAAGTTAATCAACGCAATTCATTTGTGTATAAAGGAATTCTTATAAATATGTATATGTAGTACTGAAATAAATAAAAATAAAATGAGAACCAGACACATTAAAATATTACTTTACTTCTAAATATAACTTTTATTAGTGTTCCGTACGGAACACTTATAAGATCACATCGAAGTCTGCCTGTCTGTCCGTCTCTCACACCCGATTTTCTCTGAAACCATTTTACATAGAAGGTTGAAATTTGGCACTAATATGAGAATTAATGGCTCCATCAGAGCCACGTAGTTTTGAAACTTAAATTTTGACTTAAGAGATTAATTTTCGGGTGTGAAATAGAAAGTGAATTTTTTTTACCAGGTCATCAGGTGGGGGTTCAACTGAAAGCTTGTAAAAACGCGAGTTCAAAAATATGTATGATGTAATACTTGCGCACACTTTTCTTTGTATTATTTTTAAAAAATTGTCAAATATAGCTGCCCCTCTTATCTCGAAAAGTACTAACCAAAAAATTTTGAAAAAATTCTGGAATATTTTCCATAAGGTTGAATGAAAATTATTATCAGTGATAATTTATCTGGTATATATAAAGAAAAACAAAATTTTCAAGGTCATAAGTTTTCAACAAAGATCGTATACAAACTTTGTTGAAAACCCATTTAGGGTAACAAATTTTTTTTATTATAAAAGCAATCACCGTACAAAACACTAATTGTGCAAGTCCGACTTGCACTGGGCCGGTTTTCTACTTAGGTTTAACATAAACTGTATTTTTTTTTCTCTAAATAACAGTAAACTCGTAGCTTGGCAAATTTTAGCGAATGTGTTCATAATTTGTTAAAACTTCTATTAAAGTATAGCTACTTTAAAAAGTCATTGAAGAAACTTGGTTTTAATTTAATTTTGTTTTCTAGTACCAGGAAAATGTTTTAGAATTTATATTGTTTTGTCAAAATAAACTAAAAAAACATAATAAACCTAAAAATGCTCCAAAATTTTCCAATCTCTAGATGGTATATAATAGCACACAATATAAGCAAACCTCCTAATTTCCCATTTCTATACTTGGATTTTTCGAAATCTTTACGTACTACTTGTTTTTGAGGATAAAATGAAAAAACGAAACAATTTATTGTGTAGATATAAAATTGAGTAGACGGGTTTACATATATAAAGAAAACCAATTACTTGCACAAAAAATGCGTGGTAAGGAAAATATTCAGAAAAAGAATAAAAAGAACATGGTAGAAATACACGACCGCATACATAAACGTATAGTAAATCTTTATAGCATAGCATATCTAGGTAAAAAACTATTAAGAGTAATAACACGAGAGAATCCTGCATTGCTACTACCGTTATAGGTATGCAATGGGTCTTTTTTATAGATAGTTCACGACGGCTGAACTTTAAACAGGGCCAATAAAATTGTCATTTATAGTAAATTTTGTACAGATACGCAAAACTAATTTTTTATAATGAAATAAAGATCAGCAGATAATCCTCGTTTAGTAGCATTTACGAGGGTGGATTGATAAATCTGGTAAAGTTCTACGAAATAGCGAAAAGCGTGATTCTTGTAGAGGTTGCGTTCAACGTTTTAAATAGATGCGACACGCAGTTGTTTGTTGACATTTGTCGTAAGTGATCGATGTTACATTTTTATTTGAGAAAGTGGACTGCATTCTAGATAAAATTTAAACGTATCCGTGAGAGCACTGCCGATCCTGTTCATTCAGAACGCCCGATTAAGGTGTCTTCTGAAGAAATGGTAGATAAAAATCATGGTACCGTGATGGAAGATCGTCGCTTTAACCTTCGTGAGATTACTGAGAAGGTAGGCATCTGATATGAATGTGTACATAATATCCTGCATAAATTTCTAAAAATAAAAAAGATGAGTGCGAGATGGGTGAAGCGTTTGTTGTTTCGGAGAACATTGGGTGTGACAGACGGGCAGACAGACGGACAACCACCGAAGTGATCTTATAAGTATTCTACGGAAAAGTAGAAGTTATGACATAAAGCTACTGTTGGTCCCGATAACATTTCTGCATTCTTGTTAAGAGATTGTGTCTCCGTTTTTGCTCATCCTCTCACAATTTTATTAAACTTATTTCTTGATATATCTCTTTGACAAACTTATGGAAAATATCTCGTATAACTCCTGTGTTCCGGAAAGGTGGCCATAGTTGCTTAACACACTGTAGAGTAGTAACATTATTAATGATTTTTCAGAAGTTTTCAAAATTTTGTTACATGGTTATCTATATAACTCAGTTTTCAACAGGTTTCAAATCAACAACACGAGTTCATATTATTTTTTACGCAAGATCTAGCTGAATCAGTTAATGCTGGCCAACAAATTGATATGATTTACATCGATTGTCCTAAAGCCTTCGATCGGCTGGATCATGGTAGTATGTTGGACAACTCGTCCACAATTGGTTGTTAGTTATTGTGTGTCTAATACCCCGAAACGGGCATTCGAAACAGTAGGCTGGCAAGAGTGAAATTAGTTTTATAGTTTATAATACAAATGAATACCAACATAGGCTACGTTACACAGAACATGTCTAAAATTTTGAGCAAAATTTAAATATGTAATTAAATATGGAGTGTAATGCGTGTAAAAACTTCAGAATTGCACATGTTACTAGACAGTCTGGTAACACTGCATTTTCCAATACATTTTCAAAGGCTAAAAAACCACCAACCATGATTATGTTTAACACACCCTATATAAATTTTAAAAATACTGATTTCGTTATAGGTGTCTGGCTCCTACATTCAGTGGCATAGCCAGGGGAACAGTGTCCCCTCCTTCCTATAGGTCTAGCAACATGCGCCCTCTTCGTATAAGTCGTTCCGCGTTATAGCCGATAAATGTCCTTTTTTTTTCTAAACAGCACCATTTAAATAACCTGCCTATATATATATATATATATATATATATATATAGCCTGTCCCAAAATATAAGATCCTGATTTTTGCCGTTTTAAGTGGGCAATATAAAAATTCTGACCTTTTGTTTATGACAGGTTGCAGAAATGGACTTAAGAATTTTATTCATTAATGCAAATGAATAAAATTATAAGTGTTTTTGGAGTTGCTTATTTATGCATGCATGTAAAAACAAATGGATAAGAAGTACAAATATACAGTTTGAATGAATAGGGTTTACATATTGTATAAATAAAAGCTGAGCTGAGCTGAGGTAATTTTCAGTGCTTTTATATTATTTACATAAATATATGAATCTTCAACTGTAACAACGTGCTGAATGGAATTCTTCCAGCTTTCACATTTATAATTTTACTTCAATCAACCACTGTCACGTTTAAAGTAGGAGAAACAATTTTGTGCTCTTATTTTTGATTTAACTTGATGCTAAATATGTTCAATTGGATTAAACACACAATAATACGGAGGAAGCCGCAAAACAGAGTGTCCCATTTTCTCAGCCATACTATCAAAAACATATTTCTTTTTCAATTTATAGTCTTTCGAAACTTTCAAAAGATCACTTTTTTTATAACTAAAGTCATAAATGTCATATTCTAACATATATTCCTGTATTGGCTGCATTAGGAACCTTATGTAGTAGGAGACTATGGTAACTTGCATTGTCCATAACTATAACACTCTGTTCGGGAACATTTGGGCAGCGAATTTTGAAACCAATTTTCAAAAAGTTCTGCGGTCGTGTCTTCGTGATAGTCCAAACTAAAATCTTTTATGTTTTTTGCAGATAATAGTAGACAATTTGAAACCCAGCCCTTTTCAGATCCAGCATGCAAAATGGTTACTCGTTTACCATTATTTGAATTATTGGTCAATTCTCTGATCGATACGTTTTAATTTCTTGTAAATAAGTATGTCGCAAGATTCGTAATCTTTGTGACTCCATCACTACTTGCCTTTTGTTGATTTTTCGAAACGTGAATCCCATTCTTAAGAGAATTCTGTGAAGGGTTGATCGGCCACAATGTATATTGGTCTCGTCCTACACCAGTCTTAATTTTATTTTGTCTAGTGTCGGCAGCATACATAGAATATATTTTTCTCCTGATAACGTCTTTTTCACAATCATCTACATGATGCATTTGAAAATTTTTCCGTTTTCTCCTATTCCTGAGTGATGGTTTTCCTACAATACCCTTATTCGTAGAAATTGGGGTTTTTGTTAGTTACTGGTTTCTTCTTGTAAAGCACTTCAAATTTCTTTTTACCAAACTGTCGTAAACATTTTTCGCTATTTGTTTAGCGTCAAGTGATAAATGTTTTCTCTTGCGATAGCCATTATTGCAATTTTCCCACGGACGCCACATAATTAAAATAGAACCGTTACGTTGTAAGTAAAACTAAAAATTAAAAAGAACCGGTCAAGTGCAAGTTGAACTTGCGCAATTAGTGTTCCGTACGTTGATTGCTTTTCAAAAAAAAAATTTTGTTACAGAGGTATAAAATGATCAGTGACTTCACAAAACACACCCCAAATGAGTTTTCGACAAAGTTTGTTTCCAATCTTTACTGAAATCTGATGTCCTTGAAATTTTTGATTTTTTTATATACCAGATAAATTATTAAAGGTAATGCACTCGTGATAATTTTTGTTCAATCTACACCCCGTGGAGAATATTCCAGACTTTTTTCAAAATTTTTTGATAAGTATTTTTCGAGATAAGGCGAGGGACAGCGATTTTTCGCGATTTTTTAAAAATAATACAAAGAAAAGTGCGCGTAAGTATTACATT